>CM071955.1:28440000-29167500 GCA_036784905.1 Acrossocheilus fasciatus
GCAACTAACATGTTTCTGAGGTTAAACTGACCCTAAACAGAAACAACGTTACTAGTAAGGAATAATGTACAGTCAGCTGGACATTATCATAAATTAAACACCAACAGAGTGGTTTGGTGTCATCTTTAAGAGGTTTATTTTCCAATAATGACCAACTGAATGGACACCATCTTGCTTATTGCATGGCTGCTTATCAAATAAACACAGAAATTGACATGAAATATTGATTTAATTTAAAATAATTGTAATATGTGAGAAGAATGAGACCACAGTGTGTTACACGAGACATGAAACTAGCTGTGTAGGAAATTGGTTGCTTGGGACGAGGGTCAATTAAATAGTTTAGCAGCCATTACACACAAATATTTGACCACAGAATGCATGATTGGCCAATCAGAATCAAGTACTCCAAGAGAGCCAAGTAATGATGTTAGATAAACATGGTCACATTTCTGGAAAATGCATGGAAGCGCATTAAAAGATTTGGAAGGGGAAGAGGTTCATTTTAAAATGACTTAACAAGGTCCCTGGAACAGTAACAGAACATCTTTTTAATCTTGAATAGTGAGCAATTTATGCCTGTACCCAATGAATGTGATGATTAATATCATTCACGCAGTTATTTAATTATATCGCTCGTATAAAATGATCTGCAAACAGCAGCAAATAAAAGCGTCAGAGACCAGACAGCCTTTTGAAACAGAGACAGAGAGACGCCCAAATCATTTCCTCCCGGCACTGATCATTTAACACACAGAGAGCGTGATGTGTGTTAATACAGACGTTTGGGATGCGTCTCCCTCCTGCCCATCTCGCTTCTCCACTGTTACCGTCAGCCGCTGCGTGCCACGACAGCAACCGCATCAATTAGGCAAGGAAATGAGAGTTAGACGCAAGAACCAAACAGAATATAAAGAGAACGAAAATGAGACAGAAGAGGAAGGTCAAGAGTAAAGGAGGAGAGCGAAACAGTGGGGAATGAAAGATCCTGAGGAGGAGAAAGGGGGAGAAAGAGTGCGAAAGCAGTGTTGTCATGGAAACTGGCAAGGATCTGAAGACCAAAACAAGAATGTAAATTGGTTTACCCTCCGTGAGTCTGATGGAATTGGATAACAAGAGGAGAGGAAAAGAGTGAGGGATTGATAAAAAAAGGAAGAGCGATGTATGATTGAGGCAGAAAGGAAACGGTTGCGACTGTCAAAGTCACGTATTAATCAGATCAACCAAAAATAATCAAACCTGCCCAACACAAGCCACCAATATATCAAATCTTAGGAGAATAGCTGGTGCAACAGGAGCAATTGGAAGAAAGAGCATCTAATTACGCAGCCAAATCAGTGACTTATGTAATTACGAAGTGCTTTTAATTAGCCTTGGGAGGAACTAAGGTGGGTTAAAGAGAAGCTTGTGTGTGTGTGAGTAACTGTGTTTCTTTGTTGCCTTGTTTGTCTTTCACAAGTTTAATTTAGCTTGTTAGTGGTGGGGAGTTCTCTGGAGACTTGGAGCTTCCCCCACATCAGTGTTTTATAGAAAAATGAAATAACTCCATCACACACAGCCACCGGCGGGAAGAGGGAGAGCAGGTTGGACGAGTCCCAACGGAAAACTGAAGATATTAAGCATAGAGAATCTGATAGTAGTTACAGACTAATATTTTGGCGTCTACATTATGTGTATTACCAGTGTACTTTTTAGTATTACTCGAAATTGGCACAGGCAACATTTGGAGGATGATAAGACTCATCACTTTGGTTATTAATTGTAGGTTTCACTCAAATAGTATGAGCATGCAAAGTACTGAGTCTTTCTTATTTGTGTTTCTACAGAGATATGTCAAAATATGGGATCATACGTCAAGACACAGAGGTCACATCTCTTTTTGAAGTCAATGTGAAACACTATTTGCAATCCATTTTACTTCCATAATTTGACATATATCTGTCTGAAACAGGTATTCAATGGACAAAATGTAGGGCTGGATCCTGGAGAGGGGTTTGTGATGTCCAAGGGTCTGTGAAGCCTAAAGCTAAAGTATACTTCAGTTTTGACGTGAACACTTAGCGTATACAAAGTTATTACCGATAAGTACTTGTTTAAGCTTGCAAGTATCTCTTAACTCTAGCTCTGTAAAAGTTGTGATGCACCAAACCGACATACCATGTATGTTCTGAGCTTGAGTGAGAGGAAATAACTATCTATACCAACAGGTCATTTTCATAATTTAAAGGAATAGTTCACTTGAAATTGAAAATTATCCTATAATTTACTCACTCTGAAGCCATCCCAGGTGTATATGGTTTTCTTCTTTCAGACGAACACAATTAAAGTTATGTTAAATAATAACCTGGCTCTTTCTAGCTTTGTAATGGCAGTGAGTGGTGGCCGAGATTTTAAAGCTCCAAAAAGCGCAACCGTCCATCATAAAAGTAATCCATAAATTCTATTACTGCAGACCCTACTGACACTTTTAAAGATATCTGGGAGCAAGACCTGGGAGTTTCTATCTTGGATGACTTATGGCATAGCATCTTGAACCAAGTGCACTCCTCTTCCATATGTGCCAAGCATGAGTTAATACAGTGCAACATACTATTCCGAGCTCACTTAACCAGTGCCCAATTGGCAAAATTTTTCCCAGACAGAAGTGCCACCTGCAACCGTTGCAAACAGTCACCTGCCAATCATCTGCATATGTTTTGGACATGTCCGAAGCTGGTAACCTTTTGGTCATATGTATTTGAGACGCTTAAAAAAGCTCTTAACATTAACATTTTCCCTGACCCATTTCTAGCCCTCTTTGGGGGTTCTCCTATGCCAGATTTGATGGCTCAAGATCGTAAAGTCATTGCTTTCACTACAGTCTTGGCCAGACGGGATATTCTACTTAAGTGGAAGCATACTTCCCCTCCATCTCATGACAGGTGGATACAGGACATTTTCTATTGTGTTGTGCTTGAGAAATTGAGATGTTCACTCTCTGGTTCACTTAAATCCTTTTACAAGACTTGGGATCCCTTCTTAAATTGCATTAAAGGTTTACCTTGCTCACCTCCAACTGGTAACGATCCATAACTTTTAACTATTAAAAGACTGACTTTGGAAGGAATTTAAAGTTTATTGTTATTATTTTCTTTAATTACTGGTGTATTTATTTTATTCTTATATATATATTGTGACGAGTCGGGTGCCCTCCCCCTTATCATCATCACCACCCCGTCCCTTATTCGCCGCCCTTCACCAGGCTCCCGACTGGAGTGGGTGGATGAGAGGAGGGGCGTTGGAACAACGTGGGCTGGCGGCGTGTGATGAGGCACAGCTGGACTGAATGAAGCCTCATCACCGCCGCTGTTTAAATGCCGAGCGCGCCTCTCCTCGGGAGACCGGTCTCTTCCCCCGTGCATGCACGCTGGTGTCCTCGTGGGTCCAGGAAGGGTGCGTTGAGGGACATCGCGCCGCCAAGGATGTGAGCCGCGGAACCTCCAGAGTCAGCGTGAGAGCCGCACCCGTAGTACGGCCGACGGGCCAGGAGGCCAGGCCGTCTAAAGTCCCGCCAAAGGCCGCGGAAAGAAGAGGAAGAGCCGCCGTTCAAGAGAAGCCGCCGCCCCTCGCGCCCCGGACCAGAGCGGGAGCGCGTGCGGCCACCAGACTCCGCCCCTTGCCTGGACCCTTCCCTTCCAGAACACTGCCCTCCTTCACGAGCCCCGAAGCACGACGAAGACACCAGATCCCCCTCTTTCGTTCGGACACTTCTTCCCCCTGGACACTATTTTTTTTGTTTAATAAAAGCCTCTCCGAGGCCTGACGCCACACCCACTGTGTCTGTCGTTGGCTCCTCCCGTCACAATAAATATATATGTATTTATACTTTTTTTTTTTTTTTTTTAAATTATTAGTTTTGGGATTCCCCCCCCCCCCCCCCCCCCCCCTCAATTTGAATCATGTAGGGGGTTATTTGGGTTGAGGGAAGGTTTGTGGGAGAGATTAATGATGGACAGTTTCCTGTGGTCTACTACTTTTCTTTCTTTGATGTACCATTCTGTAACTGTCACTGAAAATGCTAATAAAAAGATTTGAAACAAAAGTAATCCGTAGAACTCCAGTGGGTTAATGAATACCTTCTGAAGTGAAGCGATGGGTTTTTGTGAGAAAAATATCCATATTTTAAACTTTTTACCCTAAACCTTTTACACTATTATCACCGGCTTTCATCAACTGCTGTACGAAGCTAAGGTGAGAATAGACAGATACTAATACAAAACTACAATATAGCCAAAACAACTCATTTCTTTTCCCAACTCACTCCAAAGAGAGGCGTCTATTCTTACCTTAGCTTCCACTACATTAACATTCTAAGTCATATGTCATAACTCGATGGTGTGTCCTACAGGGTTTAGCTCCAACCAGCTCGAAACACACTTGCCTGGAAGTTTCTAGTCAGTCTAATAACCTTGATTACTTGGTTCAAGTGTGTTTAATTATGATTGGAACCAAACTCTGCAGAATACTGGACACCTTGGAACAAGTTTGGACACTTGCCCTAAAGCGGTGGTTCCCAGACCTCTCCTGGAGGCCCCCCTGCCCTGCACCTTTTGTATGGCTGTATCCGAAATCGCCCCCTATACCCTCAATTAGTGCACTATTTGAGGGGACAGCCATTTTTAGTGGTGTCCGAAACCATAGTGGACATTCTCGAGTGCACTCATTCAATCCCACAATGCACCGCAAAAAGGAGTGTACAACCGATGGACACTCAACGGCTAGAGATAACCCATAATGCACTGTGAGAGTCACGCGCCGAGTGAATGCCCGAGTCTCGCCAGAAAATGGCACCCGCATCTGAATCATCCATTCATTCATTTTAGAAGCACTCGTCCACGGCGTAATACAGCGTAATACCGCACAGGTACAAATGAATTGTAAATTGACTATTAGGGTTTATACATAATTTCCGTAACAGAGTTCAAGATTAATCCTTCAATCTTACTACTGGAGCTGCCCATTTCAAATGATTATTAAACAGCAAGCAAACTATGCAAAAGCGGCAATCCTTCCGATGAACTCAGTGTCCGAATTCAATCACTGAATGTGCTTAAACAGCAACGCAACTACCACATTCAAGGCCTGGAAAGGTACTAAGAATATTGTTAAAATAGTCCATGTGACATCAGTGGTTCAACCTTAATTTTAAGAAGCTATGACAATACTTTTTGTGTGCAAAGAAAAAAACGACTTTATTCAACAATTTCTGCTCTTCCGTATCAGTCTCTGCCGTCTGTTCACGACAGTACCACAACACATGCGTGTGCATTCCTCTACTTGTAAACAAGGCACAGTACATCTGGGTTCTATCTCAACAATGTTTTACCAATATCCTTACTACCTTTCTGGGCCTTGAACGTGTCAGTTGCATTGCTGTCTATGAAGGGTCAGAGAGCTCTCAGATTTCATCAAAAATGTCCTAATTTGTGTTCCAAAGAAGAAGAACGAAGGTCTTACGGGTTTGGAACGACATGATGGTGAGTAATTAATGACAGAATTTACATTTTTGGGTGAACTAACCCTTTAAAACCGCGAGCAGGGTAGTGTTGCCATTTGATAATGAAATTTACATCACATACACTGTATTCATACCCTAAACTATTTATAAAAAATAATTCTAGCACAATTTAAAAATAGGCAGCGGCTATTTGCATTAAGTGTAAATAGCAATTAGATTCTATTTACACTAAGTGCAAATAGCATATTTTCTTTGCGATAGATAGTATTTACACTAAGTGCAAATAGCAATGGATTCTATTTACACTAAGTAAAAATAGCAGTATTTTTTAATTATATGCTATTTACACTAAGTGCAGATAGCTATATATTTGTTATGGGTCGGTGGTTGTGGCGAAGATAAAAGTAAATATAAATGAAAGACGGGAGAACAAACGGCTTCAACAAACTTTTACCATTTATTAACATAGTAGAACGGACAAAATACAATGGAGAACTGAAAGCTTATAAAGGAACAGGAACAAAAGAGCAAACAACGTAATCAAACTCAGGTGGGGACAATAACAGATAATTAACTAACAAGAAACGGAACTTAACCAAATAAGGAAAACAGGGACATGGACAGGCAGACATGTAACAGTATCTCCCCCTCCCGGTAGGCGCGTCCCGCGCCGTAACAGTACCAATGGGGAGGGGCGCCCTGGATGCCGGTGCAGGACGGAGATACCGGATACTGAGGAGGCATCCAGGGCGGGTCAGGAGGCTTGGAAGGCCATGGCAGATCAGGAGGCTTGGAAGGCCATGGCGGGTCAGGAGGCTTGGAAGGCCATGGCGGATCAGGAGGGCTCTTGGGGGCGCTCCGGCAGCGCAGGCTCTTGGGGGCGCTCGGGAGGCGCGGGGCTAGGGAGGTGCCTTCTTGGCGCAGGCACAGGGGGGCGCTCTTGAAGCGCAGAATCTGGAATGCGTTCGGGAGGAGCTGAGCTAGGGAGGCGCCTTCTTGGCGCAGGCACAAGGGGGCGCTCTTGAAGCGTGGATTCTGGAATGCACTCGGGAGGCGCGGAGCTGGACGGAACCAGCAGGCTTGCCATACTTTTAGGCGGGCTTGCCATACTTCTTGGCGGGTTGGCCGCACTCTCTGTCAGCGGGTTGGCCGCGGACAGCGGCGGGAATTCGTGGGTCACGGACGGTGGCTGGTGAGGAGGAGTAGGAGATGATGGCGGGCGAGGGAGAGCCACGGCTGACGAGTTGGTTCCGGTGTTCTGACAATTTGTGCTACCCGCTTGGATTGTGCTACCTCCCATTAAAAAGATAAGTAGCACAAATTGACAGCGAAAAATATACCTATCAGATTGTGCTACCAGCATCTTATTCATGTGGTTTGAGGCTTTTTTTTAATGTCCACACCTACCCTTACCCTAAACTTACCCTTAAAACAATGCAAATATATTATTGGTAGCACAATCTGATAGGTAGCATGTTTTGTCGGTACACCAGCTCGGGCCCAGATGCTTCCCAGACACCGATAAATGGCCTCTCTCCAACTCAATCCCGTGGTGTCTGGGAGGTCCACGGGACGGTGGAAAGTAGCCCCGAGCCGGAACATTTCAATGATGGTCATGTCCTGTAATGTAGTTGCCGCGGCGAGCTCACAAAACTTCCAGGCGTACTTGAAGAAGGGGAGATTTCGGAGGGTTAGGGCCGCCACGCGTTCGGCGAATTCCATTTTGTAGTTTGGTCCTTTCTACTGTTATAGGTCGGTGGTTGTGGCGAAGATAAAAGTAAATATAAATGAAAGACGGGAGAACAAACGGCTTCAACACACTTTTACCATTTATTAACATAGTAGAACGGACAAAATACAATGGAGAACTGAAAGCTTATAAAGGAACAGGAAAAAAAGAGCAAACAACGTAATCAAACAGGTGGGGACAATAACAGATAATTAACTAACAAGAAACGGAACTTAACCAAATAAGGAAAACAGGGACATGGACAGGCAGACATGTAACAAGATTATATTTACACTATGTTAAAATAGCAAGATTTTCTGCTATTTATACTACTTATTGCAATAGATGCTATTTACACTAAGTGAAAATAGCAGTATTTTTTAACGATATGGTATTTACACTAAGTGCAAATAGCTATAGATTATATTTACACTGTTAAAATAGCAAGATTTTCTACTATTTATACTACTTATTGCAAATAGTATTGCAAATGATCTGCACCTCAGTGTTCTAGTAAATTATAAAACAGTAGCAATAATAACGTATTGAGTGTAAATTATAGTTTTAATTCAAATTATATAGCCTAATTCAAATTAGGCTATTAAATGGATGCCACCTTATTGGGACAATAAAGCCCTCCCTACACCTACCCGATACTTTATTTTCAACTTTTTGGTTATTTCCTTCATTTTTATTGAAAATAAATGCCTTTCCGATGCGATATGAGATTTGAAAAGGGAGAAAAAAAGTTTGTCAAAATCCGTGTTCAAACTCAGGTCGACCGCGTCAAAAAGCACATGCCTTACCATCTACGCCACTGGAACTGATGTTGAGCAAGCTTCTTTTTGTAGTGTTGACTATCCCAATCATGCATTGGTGGGCGAAGTTAGTGTACGTAGCCTTTACCAACAAGGCGGGCTATTTGCACTTAATGTGAATAGACACTCCATTAAAAAATATCCTTGTTTTCTGACAATAGACAGTTTACCTAAAAGCTATAACACACCAGGCCAACATTGGACCATCATTGAGCATCTATCAGTTGAGTTTTTGCCGTGTGTTCTGTATTAGTCAGACCCATCGGTGGCTTTTGGGCCAATTGAGCATCTTGAATTGGTGTCAGCCAGTTAATGAGACAGATCATGTAAGTGAAAAAAGCAACCAATCTTACTTTAGCACTCCAAAACACAAATGGCATGAACCATTTTCAAAATGCTAATCAATCGTCTAAACGAGTGCCAAAAAATGGTGATGTCTGATCAACGAATATAGACTACTGCCTCCTGCTGGTACAGACAGAGATGGTGCATTCAAGTCCTCCTGGGAAATTCATATTAACATGTTTGGAAGTCATAATTATGACCATTTCTTCAAATCTTCTTCTAAAACATGATGAATATAAACAAGTTTTTTTTTTCAATGTACAGTATGAAGGTTTGTTAGTTAAATCGTAAAATATTTCTATTGTAATTGTACAGTACAATGCTACTTTACTGTATGACAGTAGCCACAGCTAGACAGACCTTCTTCTCAAACCTTATAAACAGTAACTTAAACAACTCTCGCACTCTTTTTGCTACTGCGGAGAGACTGACAAACCCCCCCAAGTCAAATTCCCAGTGAAATGCTCTCCGACAGTAAATGCAATGAGTTTGCTTCCTTCTTTTTAGAGAAGATCAGTAATATCAGAAAGGAGATTGGCATATCTAGTTTTGCAGAGGTCACACAGATTCGACCGCAATTTCAAAAAGAAGTGACTATGTCTGTTTTTGAAGCAATTGATAGCAACATTTTGAAAGAAATTAGTACAGCACCTTACATCGTCAACATGCTATCTTGACACACTTCCCAAATCTTTTTTCAAAAGTGTGCTTAACTGTTTATAAGCAGATCTCTTAGAAGTGGTGAATGCCTCAATTCTTTCTGGGACTTTTCCAAACTCCCTGAAAACTGCAGTTGTTAAGCCCCTTCTGAAAAAGCGCAATCTTGATAACACAATGTTGAACAAATAGACCAATATCAAATCTTCCTTTCATAGGTAAGATTATTAAAAAGGTAGTTTTTAATCAGCTGAACAACTACTTAAACTCAAATGGATACCTGGACAATTTTCTGGTTTCTGGTTTCCGAGCACATCACAGCACAGAGACTGCGCTTATTAAGATAATAAATGATATTCGCTTCAATTCTGATTCTGGCAAAATATCAGTGCTGGTACTATTAGATCTTAGTGCTGCGTTTGACAGTGTTGATCATAATATACTTCTAGAGAAACTGGAAAACTGGGTTGGGCTTTCTGGGATGGTACTCAAATGGTTCAGGTCATACTTAAAAGGGAGAGGTTATTATGTGAGTATAGGAGAGCATAAGTCTAAGTGGACGTCTATGACATGAGGAGTCCCACAAGGCTCAATTCTTGCACCACTCTTGTTTAGCCTGTATATGCTCCCACTAAGTCAAATAATGAGAAATAACCAAATTGCCTATCACAATTATGCTGATGATACCCAGATTTACCTAGCCTTATCTCCAAATGACTATAGCCCCATTGACTCCTTCTGCCAATGCATTGATGAAATAAGCTGTTGGATGTGCCAGAACTTTCTTCAGTTAAACAAGGAGAAAACTGAAGTCATTGCATTTGGAAACAAAGATGAAGTTCTCAAGGTGAATGCATACCTTGACTCTAGGGGTCAATCAACTAAAAACCAAGTCAAAAATCTTGGGGTGTTTCTGAAGACAGACCTTAGTTTTAGTAGTCATGTCAAAGCAGTAACTAAATCAGCATAATATCATCTCAAAAACATTGCAAGAATTAGATGTTTTGTTTCCAGTCAAGACTTGGAGAAACTTGTTCATGCTTTTATCACCAGCAGGGTGGATTATTGTAATGGTCTCCTTCCAAAGAAGACCATTAGACAGCTGCAGCTCATCCAGAACGCTGCTGCCAGGATTCTGACTAGAACCAGAAAATCTGAGCATATCACACCAGTCCTCAGGTCCTTACACCGGCTCCCAGTTACATTTAGGATTGATTTTAAAGTACTTTTAGTCATTTATAAATCTCTCAATGGCCTAGGACCTAAATACATTGGAGATATGCTCACTGAATATAAACCTAACAGACCACTCAGATCATTAGGATCAAGTTAGTTAGAAATACCAAGGGTTCACACAAAACAAGGGGAGTCTGCTTTTAGCTATTATGCCGCCCGCAGTTGGAACCAGCTTCCAGAAGAGATCACATGTGCTAAAACATTAGCCACATTTAAATCCAAACTCAAAACTCATCTGTTTAGCTGTGCATTTGTTAAATGAGCACAGTGCTACGTCCAAACTGATTGCACTATGTATAATCATTTTCTATTCTTAAATGTTTTAAATTCTTTTTAAATCAATTTTTAAATCACTTTGTTTTATTGTTGTGATTATTATTTTTAATTTGTTGTTATTATTATTATTTTTAATGACTATTCCACTTCCTTTTATGTAAAGCACTTTGAATTACTACTGTGTATGAAATGTGCTATATAAATAACTTGCCTTGCCTTGCCTACTTTGTGCACGCAAATTAGTTTTATTGCCATTTTAAAAATCTATACATTTTCATTCATTTTAACAAGTTTACCATCAATACAGATGCTGCATTCATTGAATCTGACATGTTTACTCCCCCAACTTGCATGGTTTTAAAGGAAGTTCAGAGTTTCCCACAATGTGCAAAATAAAATACAAAATCTGAATCTAAATACAATCAGCTTTCATCGCCACTACTTCTTTTGAAGTCAGTTTGGTGTGTCACACTGGTAAAATGAGGGAACGAATGAATATCCATGCATTTAAAAAGTAAATAGCATGCATTTGGACTTCATGTTGATTGTGTGGAAGTCTACTCTATAGACCCCATAAAGACTTTGTATAGATCAATTTGCGGCACAGAGCTTTAATCACATCTGCCACTCTGTCTTTGTTCTGTGGTTGTATCTTTGATGAGAAATGGCAGCTACTCGCCGCAGTTTGTCCTCAAATAGTGAAGGACGTGTCACTGATGATAGAGGGTTCATTCAAGGCTGGAACACTTCCAAGGCCAGGTACACTTCATACAAAGATTGGTGTTAATGGACATTTAGTCATAACACACTTGCTAAAGGCAAAGTGAGTCACTTCCCATAAATTCATTCTCCTCAATGACTGAAAGCACATTTTGTGCTTGTTTCCAGTTTCAATGCCTTCAATCTCTGATCTTTTTACATTTTCAAAGCAATACATACTCTTCCCACAGCTTGCCACCCACCTTCCTTTCTTCCTTTCTTTCATTCGTTGGTTCTTTCTCTCTCGCTCACACACACACACACACACACACACACACACACACACACACACACACACACACACACACACTCAAACATCACGCAGATGTATTTTAACACTCTGAGCTGCTGGAATCCCATCATTAGTTGACACGCTCACAGTCTTGCCTTGATAGGTCAGTTGCCTGGCAACTAATGGTTTCCGTGGTGACAACAATACCCCTGCCATTGTGTCTGTAAGTCATCTTAACCTGCTCCTCGCCATGAATGACCCTCATTTCTGAAAGCACTCTGCATTAGCCTGCTACTGCTCTCATCCGCTGCCACATAAAAGGCAAAACTGCATTTTCAAGCATCTGCAGTTCTGTCAGCATCAAAATGTATGCCACACATTTAAACGAGATGCGTTATCTGTGCAGGTGTGCAGAACAGGCCATGGGTGGTTCGTGTTCTTCACCTCTGTCCTACTCTGGTAAAATTACCTGTTGATTGGTGTGTTAACGCTCATGCACTGTAGTGTTAATTGGGCTAATGTAAGGTTTTGCAGGGCTAATGAGGCACTAAATAATTCATGAATTTCCCAGCAGCGACTGTTACTGGAGGTGGAAGATGATCTGCTACCTGCATATACATACGAGTGTTTACTGGAATAACATAATGCTTTCTGAGCCTACTATTTGGTTAATGAATAATACATTAGGATTTGATTTGATTTGTTTAGGACTGTCAAAAAATGTGCCAAATTATATTATACTCAGGACATATGCTACATATACACTGCCAGACAAAATTTATAATAATAACATGCTCTTATGCTCTTATGCAGTAAAAACAGTAATATTGTGAAATATTATTACAATTTAAAATAACTGATTTCCAGTTGAATATATTTTAAAGTGTAATTTATACCTGTGATGCAAAGCTGAAATTTCAACATCATTACGCAAGTCTTCAGTGTAACAGAAATCTTTCACTGACTTGGATGATCATTTATTATTGGTGCTTAATTATTAATAATAGTTCTTATTATCAGTGTTTGTTGTTATTTTTATTTTATTTTATTTTTGTAGAAACTGTGATACGTTTTAGTCATATTTAATAGATTTCACAAAAACAGCATTTTTTTTTGTAATATTATAAATGTATTTACTGTCACTATTGATCAATTTCTGAGTAAAAGTAGCCTATTAAATTTCTTTTTAGAAAGTACTCACTATATCACAGTATCACAGTTTCTACAAATATACAGGTGCATCTCAATAAATTAGAATGTCATGGAAAAGTTCATTTATTTCAGTAATTCAACTCAAATTGTGAAACTCGGGCATTAAATTAATTCAATGCACACAGACTGAAGTAGTTTAAGTCTTTGGCTCTTTTAATTGTGATGATTTTGGCTCACATTTAACAAAAACCCACCAATTCACTATCTCAACAAATTAGAATACTTCATAAGACCAATAAAAAAAAAAAAAAAAACATTTTTAGTGAATTGTTGGCCTTCTGGAAAATATGTTAATTTACTGTACATGTACTCAATACTTGGTAGGGGCTCCTTTTGCTTTAATTACTGCCTCAATTCGGTGTGGCATGGAGGTGATCAGTTTGTGGCACTGCTGAGGTGGTATGGAAGCCCAGGTTTCTTTGACAGTGGCCTTCAGCTCATCTGCATTTTTTGGTCTCTTGTTTCTCATTTTCCTCTTGACAATACCTCATAGATTCTCTGTGGGGTTCAGGTCTGGTGAGTTTGCTGGCCAGTCAAGCACACCAACACCATGGTCATTTAACCAACTTTTGGTGCTTTGGCAGTGTGGGCAGGTGCCAAATCCTGCTGGAAAATTAAATCAGCATCTTCAAAAAGCTGGTCAGCAGAAGGAAGCATGAAGTGGTCCAAAAGTTCTTGGTAAACGGGTGCAGTGACTTTGGTTTTCAAAAAACACAATGGACCAACACCAGCAGATGACATTGCACCCAAATAATCACAGACTGTGGAAACTTAACACTGGACTTCAAGCAACTTGGGCTATGAGCTTCTCCACCCTTCCTCCAGACTCTAGGACCTTGGTTTCCAAATGAAATACAAAACTTGCTCTCATCTGAAAAGAGGACTTTGGACCACTGGGCAACAGTCCAGTTCTTCTCCTTAGCCCAGGTAAGACGCCTCTGCCGTTGTCTGTGGTTCAGGAGTGGCTTCACAAGAGGAATACGACAACTGTAGCCAAATTCCTTGACACGTCTGTGTGTGGTGCCTCTTGATGCCTTGACCCCAGCCTCAGTTCATTCCTTGTGAAGTTCACCCAAATTCTTGAATTGATTTTGCTTGACAATCCTCATAAGGCTGCGGTTCTCTCGGTTGGTTGTGCATCTTTTTCTTCCACACTTTTTCCTTCCACTCAACTTTCTGTTAACATGCTTGGATACAGCACTCTGTGAACAGCCAGCTTCTTTGGCAATGAATGTTTGTGGCTTACCCTCCTTGTGAAGGGTGTCAATGATTGTCTTCTGGACAACTGTCAGATCAGCAGTCTTCCCCATGATTGTGTAGCCTAGTGAACCAAACTGAGAAACCATTTTGAAGGCTCAGGAAACCTTTGCTGATTGGCATGTCACCATATTCTAATTTGTTGAGATAGTGAATTGGTGGGTTTTGTTAAATGTGAGCCAAAATCATCACAATTAAAAGAACCAAAGACTTAAACTACTGCATTGCATTTATTTAATACACGAGTTTCACAATTTGAGTTGAATTACTGAAATAAATGAACTTTTCCACGACATTCTAATTTATTGAGATGCACTTGTATTAAGGTTAATGTTTTTAACATTGATAATAAGAAAAATTGTTTCTTGAGCAACAAAGCAGCATATTAAAATGACTCCTGAATGATCGTGTGACACATTATACTAAATTTTAAATTGGAATACTATTTTACAATATTACTGTTTTGCTATCTATTGTATACCAACACCAGAGCAGTAGGATGCAGAGTTGTTCTTACATCAAGTCTTCACAGCATTTTGCTCATTATTATGAATTATTTGGTCAGCCATACACCACTAATGAAAATAAACCACCTATACAGTATACACTTAATCACAACAGTCACACAATCACACAACATTTTGCATAAAGTACAAGACAATAGGCGTCTTTTTATTGAAGCAGGAATAAATGCATTAATAAATAGGCACATGAAAAGATACTTATTATCTGCAAACATAATATGCATTTCCACCTTAATTATATGCCAGACTTTTCTCAAGCATAGCTGGACTCCCTTCGGCATAAACTTGGGAGAAGCCCGTGCATTCGTTAATGTGACCATATATGTTATCACTAGATGGCGCTAGAGACTTTCCTAAAATGGCTCAAACCTTTACAGAACAAGACGATTCGACAGACTGGTACTGGTGCAGAGCTGCAACAATGATTATAATGCCAAATTTCTGGAAAATATTCTTGACACTTTTTATATTAAATTTGTTGTGTAACTTTGTGACATTATAGTGCACAGGGAGAAGTTAATCCATCACTCTTATCTCCACTGCATGCCATGGGAAAAACACACGAGTGAATTGTTTTTAAATGATGGTTCAGTAGGCTAAAAAAAAAAACATGGCAGTCGCAGCACCAAACCTGCATCAACATCAAGTTGCCAAATTTGCTTGAAAAATAATGAATTTGAACTCCGTCATGACTATCTTGTGATAAAGTAAGTCGCTGTGTTTCCAGGTTTCACGCTTATAAACATACTTGTCGCAGTATGCCTCATCTGGAAGGAGCGCTCCTAACAATCTGGAGTGCATTAGATTCTTTTGTCTCCCTCTCTCTCTTCCTCCTTTCTTCTTCTTCTTTTCCCTCTGTTTTTACTTTGTGCTATTCATATTCCTTTCATTAAGTGCTGCTGCTCCCAGAATGCACTGCTCCCGGGCTGCCTGGCAGATGTTTCGCAGTTTGTGGCACCAGTGTAAGTATATCAGTGCGAGTTAGTGTTTTCCTAGATTTTTAGGCATGAATGTGAGTGTTTCAATGAAACATTAATGATTTTCATTCGCACACACTGAACATCTGCAAGTTTACAGACACAAATTTGTGTTTTTAATTATAGCTGTACCGTACGTATTATAAAATGGTTGATGACACACCGAAAAATAGCTAGAATGATCCCACAAACTAATACAGCTGGCCTGTGATGCCTCGCTCTGAAACTCCCTGCAGAACATCATTGTGAGGGCCGGTGTCACGGGGAGAGTCCGCAACTATCCACAGAACAACCAATCCACAGCCAGACTCTATAGAGTAGACACACTATGTAAACTACAGGTCACAGATATCATTAGCAGTTGTGTGTGTGTGTGTGTGTGTGTGTGTGTCTGGACGAGACTGCAGCACTAAGTCTGTTCTTGGTTCCTACCCCCTCCTCCATTTTACTTTCAGACCGCTGTCCCTGTAATTGATCCCAGATTGTCTGTTTGCATTGCCAGAAGCAATTCATATCGTTTTTATCTTTCAGACAAGCCCTCTACCATTTCCAGATGGAGAAGGCACAACAGGGTTCAAGTTTGTTTTTCAGAAAATGTAATGCTATAATGTCTTCGACTCCCACAAAAAGCTGCATAAAGCAGCAGGTCTGTGAACGAGTACCTCTAGCCATGGACAGATGGGACGAGCGAAAGCGTGTGAGAGAAAATAAGATATCCTTTTCCTTTGCGGCTACGTTCTTGAGCGGCATTCCTGAAGATAATTTGTTTACTCGTCTGTTTGTTTGTGCACCAATGTTTGTTTGCTCTTCTAAGTGTTAAGAAAGCATATTATCCTTGTACATTTCAAACACTGTCATGGTTAGCGATGTAGTCTGGTTTCCATTGAGAGAGAAAACTTTGCCATGGTGGCTTTCCAGGGCAGTTCCGTTGGTGTGTGTGTGTGTGTGTGTGTGTGTGTGTGTGTGTGTGTGTGTGTGTGTGTGTGTGTGTGTGTGTGTGTGTGTGTGTGTGTGTGTGTGTGCACGTTTTTGTGACAAATGAGGACATACATTTGTATAATGACAAGGGTATGACATAGGTGTTACAAGGAGAAGGTGACTTTTCAGGATATTACCCCATGTCCCCACTTTTCAAAACGCTTATAAATCACACAGAATGGAGTGTATTGAAAATCTGAAATAGCACAATGTTTCCTGTAAGGGGTAGGTTTAGGTGTAGGGTTGGTGTAGGGCAATAGCACATACAGTTTGTACAGTATAAAAACCATTACGCCTATGGGATGTCCCCACTTTTCACAAAAACAAACGTGTGTGTGTGTGTGTGTGTGTGAGATGACATGTATGCAGTCTGAGAAGCTAACGTGAAAATCTCACTCCTTGATTGCAAGCAAATGTGGTAAAAAACTGTGGAATAAACCGCAAGACAAATCTCCCGATGTAACCATTCCAAAGTTCCAAATCCTATGAAGAAATCTATTATGTTGTTTTGAAAAGCCTATTATGTTCAAAATCAAAATTAGAGTATGACATAAATTATTTAAGAAGCATTGTACAATTTTAAATTAAAGGAATAATCTGGAGCAAACTTCATGCTGTCATAAGTTACCGCAGAAAATTATTTTGACTCAGTCTGTAAAAGTAAGAATGTGTGATACACCCACAGTGCAAGTGTATGGGGCAAGTGTAGTGGAGGGTTCCGAATGATTCGAAATTATCTATACTGCAAAATAGTTTTACAGTAAATAATATAAAAATGTATTTTTACGTCATGTGTTTATTTATTTATTTGAAAAGTGAAAAATAGAGAGATTAAATATTTTTAAAAGTGTTTTGAACAGTAATTTGTACAAATGTATTAAAAGTATTAAACAATTAATTATTTCTGATTAAGTTTAAATGCCCTAGTAAAAAACGAATATATTTAATATTTAAAATACATTTATTTATTAGAAAATATAGTTCAAATCTATTAGCATAATTACTGACGTATAGCTCAAGTATTTTACTAATATAAAAATGATAATTAAACTTTACTTGGAGTACTATGTTTACACATTTCTTAATATTAGACCGAAAAGGTGTTTTAATGTCACTGTTGACGAGGACTGTATGATGTTTGAATAATATCAGTCTTTAAACGCAAGCTATTTAAAGTATACTTGCAATAATTCCACTTTAGCACAACCAAATATACTTCAGTACATCTTCAGTTGGACTACTTCCGCACAATTAAAGTGCATTAAGTACAAAATTAGTTGTTCCAATTTAGCAGACTTTAAGCATACCAGTTTAGTATACAAAAAGAACATTTGCAGGGTACATGAATATGTAAATGTATTTATAGTATACTTAGCATGAAATAAATACATTTCAAATACATTTATTTTCACTATAGGGTAAAAATGACCAAACGCAGCCTGCATGTGAAGAACTGACTAATGACGTGCGTACGTAAACACATTGTACAAAATTATTATTAAATAAGCCACAGTGATTGTTTTAGTAATTTATACATTAATTCACATTTCTGTATGCTAATTGTGCGTGCATTGCTGTATGTTTTTAGGTTAGTGCAAAACTGACGGACAAGTTGAAAATTATTTACCGCAGTAATGGCCAGCATGCCACAGTTGAAAGAAACACAGCTTACGTTCTATTTAACCTGGGAAAATGCACATTGGCTAGTAGTTCAAGGCCAGTTGCTGCAGTCCTGTGCCAGTTGTTCTCAGCACTGTCCTTGATGTCTCCTTATGGTGTCCTTTGTCAGTTATCTAGCCAGGTGTTGAGAGGACAGCACCAGCCTTGATCTCTTTGAAGCCTTTTCTGTCCAGCTATCCTTCAGATTTCAATGTGAAGCCTAATCTCCTCTCTTTATCCCCATGGCATTTATCCATGAGATCATCAGAAGCAACACTGGATTGTAAAAGCTAATTGCACATAATTGCTCACTGGCTCTGAGGCTGAAACAAGCAGCTCAGGGAGCAAAATAGAGCCGGTTGCACTCAGCTGAAGAGATACGAGATAGACATCAGACAGAGTTCAGGAAGTCATTTACAGAAAGATACCATATTTTCCTACTGACCAAATGAGGGATTGTAAAACTCTTCCCATCTTGTGGGATCACAGAGGGGTCACTGATAATGTGAGAAAAGTGGATCAAAGATTAAGTAAACTGGCCACACTCACAAAACGCTTATACCCACGTCCCTACGGACCCGCTTTGCGCAAATTGAGCTTCTCGTTTTTCCTTGGACCCTGAGAAATATGACATCACACAAGTGCAGGAAATCCTATTTTGGAGCCCGTGAATGCTTCATATACGTTTGGGCCGGCTAGAGCCAAGAGCAGAGCGCCAAGATGTGAAACCAAAGTGTGGGGGGGGGGGGGGGGAGAAATTAATTTTCACAAGCTTCTCCTTCCCTCTGCCTTCAGCTTCTTTTGGCAAGACACAGGAAAACAAAGAGGCCTGTTAAGGGCCACCTGCTCAGGGAAGATTGTGGGTAAGCACTTCCGCACACTGAACAGCTGAAGCGGAGCCGCGGAGGCAACGGCCCTGAGGGAGTCTTTTTCTTCAACTGGGGGTCGGTAAGATTAAGAGGAAGCAGGAAGCAGAAGATGAGGTCGTCGCGGCCACTCGCCCGGGGGTGTCGCTGGGAGCGCCGAAGCTTCTTCTCTCTGATGGACAGTAGAGCGGTCTGCATGCAGTACATAAACGCTCCACGCTACATTAGAGGCCAAAGCCTTTCCACATGTTGTTTGCAGAAGGCCTCTGTGGTGCCTTTTTCCCATCTGGCTCTTTCCAGGTCATGTGGACCGCCCCCTTCTCTTATACACACACTGACGTGCACGATCCCTGATGTGAACCTGCGTTCCGCTTCACAAGCGCTCCACCGAAACACAAGCAAACCCTCTCCAGGGTTTTGTGGTTCGTGCGTATACGCACACAGGCCGGTCTCGCCGTGTCACGGGTCTCTCGCTCTCTTGGTGGCAGGTCAGCTGAGCTGTAAAACTCACTCTAGTGTGTCCGCCGCTTGGCAGAGCCACAAATACGTCCACGGCACTTTGAGAAGCAGTTAAGCTCATCCATTCAGAGCCTGACACACTTTGTTGACAGGCCACAAGCCCCTCTCCATCATTAAGAGCCTGAGTGGGCCTGTGAGAAGCCATTACGGCATTGCCCTTGGTGTGGCAGCCAAAGATATTACACAGTATACTGTAACTCGGAGCATGGAGCCTGGGAAAATGTGGTTTGTGTGCACAGTATGAACAAAACACAAAGCTGTCAGCAGTTACGGTAATGACAGAATTAGGAATGAATAAGCAGGGCCTGTCCGCCACCCTCCTTGAAGCTAGTCAGGATACATCTGATGCTGCTGGAATGTCCCATCAGGCATCGGGCTCCACTGTAATCCTTCTGTGGCTGAAAGTTATGAAAATTTGTGCTATTTGTTTCTGCCTCCCATAGGCTGTTTTTTTCTGTGCCGTCCACTTTTGCTGTCCTTTGCCATCCTCTCCTTTCTCATCATGCTTGTATTTCTGTCATCTGTCTCTAACCTCAAACACAGGGCCAATACGACCAAACAAATGCAGAGCTGACAACTGCAACTACGCAAGAAGACACAAGGTAAAACAATATGAGATGAGGACAGACGAGAGGAGAGCAGATTAATCAAAATGAGTTTAGAGTAGAGGAGAAAAAACAAGGAGATGAGAAGTGAGGAAAAAAGGGGATGCAACTAGGTGAGATGACAAAGAAGTTGACTTTAGAGAAATAAAAGGAACATAATATGAGATGAGACAAGAAGAGACTAGAGGAAAAATCATGTCAAGTCAGGATGACAAGACAAAATGAGACACTGAGGAAGACAAGAAAGGACTGATTCGGTTAGAAGAAACAATATGGACAATGCAGATGAGGTAAGAAGAGAAGAAGGAAGTGATAATAGACAATAGGAGAATAGAGGAGACGAGATAAAACAAGGGGAATAAATGAGATGAAAAAAAGGAGGGGATACAAGATAAAAGACAATGTAAGAAAGGAGACGAGACCAGGTGAGATAAATTGAGAGTAAGGAGGGAGACGAGGTGAGATTTTGAGATTATATAAGGAGACGAGGAGAATAAATGAGATGAGAAAAGAAGAATCGAAAGGATAGAAGAAGAAAAGATAAGCCTTAGGCAATACAATATGAGAAGAAAGGAAATGAGATGAGACAAAATGATATGAGAGAAGAAGGGACAAATGGGTGCATATGATGAGAAAAAAAGAGGAGAGGAAACAAGACGAGGAGGCAGTTAAGATGATTTGAAAAGAGAAGAGGGAGGTGATATTAGACATGAAAACTGATGAGATGAGAATAAATGAAGTGAAGAGAGAAAGAAGAGAAAAACGTTTAGAAGATACAAAACAAGATGAGAAGAGACAAATAAAGAAGGATAATACAAGATGAGAAAAATAAGAGGAAATCAGAGAAGAAGAGATGGTTTCAGAGGAAACGTGGAGTCCAGCTGAGCTTCACTTCATGTACGGTAGGTATATCAGTGATAAAATAGACCTGACCCTCTTCACCAGAGAAGAAAAAAAAAAAAAGTGTGCGTGTGTGTGAATGCAGACTGCTATCCCAACAGAATGTACTGTGGGACACAAGAAAGGGGAAAACACAGAAAAGTAGAGGAGCTCTCGGCTAGCGGAGCAAATGACAGATTGCAAATGCACATTAACTACACACAGAGCTTAGCCTGATACATTAATGACACACAGACTATCTGCACATACTCAACAGTTACAGCACAAACAGCATCTGATCTGGATATGGCATTCTTCAGTCAGTGTAAACACAGATCCTGATGCAATCATTTTCTGCAATCCTTTTAGCTGAGGCCAGACGTTGAATTCATTATACGGTCATGTGATGATCACTGAAAAGGAAATCAATGGCAGCGATTGTGCTATCCATCTTGCTGTCTTTATCTCTTAATACATTCCATCAAGACGAAAAAAACGCAACAAACATTTTTTTTCTTACCATAGCGCCTTAGTACTCAAATGTACATCAAAAATGCCTTTATATCACTATGTACATACCATGGTATATGAATATGACAATCATTCACATCATTGTTGCTTCCATAACTACAGTTACTACACTATAAAAATAAATGAGGATTTATTGGAGTATGTTTTACAGAAAATACGATTTCAGTTTTTCTACTTCAAAATTTCATATTTAATTCAATTTGTTACTTGCTTTTTTGTATTTTCTGTTAAATTTACTAGCAATTTTTCACTGAAAATTGGGTAACACTTTCAATTTTGATAGCCCACTTTAGACATTTTACTAACAGTAAATAAATTTGCAACTACATGTCAGCTAGCAGTCATTAGAGTATTAGTAGACTGTCTGCTTAACACTTTATTTTTATGGGTCCACAACATACAACAAACTGACTATAAGAATCTTTACAAGTATATTTCAACTTATTAGACTAACCCTGAACCTACTGAGAGTTAGTAGACATGTAGTTGCAAATTAATGAGAATTAGTTGACATGTAGTTGCAAAGTTATTTATAGTTAGTAGAATGTCTAAAGTGGACTATCAAAATAAAGTGTAATTGAAAATAGTTTCTACACTTTTTGTCAGTGTGATTTAATATTAAACTACAGTCAAGCTGCCATTAAAAGCTGCAAGCTGCTAACAAAGCAGAGTAGAGTAAATCGTTTTTAACTGCTTGAACCATCTGATCAAACTGATTCCATCAAATGAATCAGACTTTTATAATGAAACAGAATGAGAAATTAAATGGAAAAGCATTTACTGAATATTTATTAAAGTGATTATTGCCTCTGCTGTAGAGCTGCGTGTACACACTGCACACATAAAAACAATATGATGTAAGTGTTCCTAGCAAATTACTAGAAGCGCTATTTTAAGAACTGAATGGTACCATCATGCTACTTGAAAATGTAATAAATTTTGTGGTGTTGTTACTTTTAGTTTTATATATAGTCATTTAGCATTGTTAAATTTAATCTAAATTAAATTTTTATTTTATTTGATCTAAATTTATATATATATATATATATATATATATACACACATCTCAAAATGGTATTACCATCTGATACCATTACTGTATCTTTAAACTTTTTTCTCTCTAAAAGGACAGCAGCTCCAACAGACCTGTGCTCTTCATAGCAATCCGGGCCTCACTCTAAAGTGCTGCCAACCCTCCTGCCAGGCACAGCCGGATCTGTGTTGAAAGGGCGCCACACCTGAAAGCTTTTACCCAGCAAACAGGCCCCAGATAAGACTCAGAGACTTGTAATACCTTCCACTCCGATCTCTCCAATCCTATCTCCTCTCATCGCTATTCCCCCCTCGGGAATAAAAAAAAAAAAAAAAAAAACACCCCCAAAACATTTTGTTTTTCTACTGCTCACATTTTCCAGCTTCCCTCCCTCTCTCTCTCCTCCCCTCCCAGGGCTGTAGGTCTGCCGGAGCAGATGTGTCTGGCCTCCGCAGTCTCAGACTGCTTTAATAAGGGATGTGTTTCACCGGTAAGGAATTTGGTCGGCCAGTCCGCCCCATCTAAAGCAGGCCCACTCATCCTACTCATCACAAATCAACTCCGCTTTGGAATCTCTGCCTTTTATCTACCTTTCATCATTGTCGTTGTGTGATGCAGCATCTGCGGTAATAAAATGGCAGGGATTGCTTTTGTCTTTTTTTATGTGAACTTGTAGAACTGTGGCGTTCCTGCCAAAGAACATTCTGTTCAGTGCAATATGTGAGAATCAACTGACTTCAACATAGCTCAGCAAAAATTGATATAAACGTCTCACGACTCAAATTTCGGGCATAGGTCCAGGCAAAAAGTACTCACCCTTGCATTATTCCAGACCTGTAAGATTTTCTTTCTTCTGGGGAACTTTCTTCTGTGGAACTCAACTTTTACATATAAAAGCAAACAGTGATATGAACTGTAATATTGGATGTCAATTTTAGAGAAGTAATGTTAAATTGAAGCAATGATAAAGAATGATAGAATGATAGACAGTCTCATTGTTTAAAAGCCTTGCAGTTTGAACGTTTTAAAATGGATAGATAGATAGATAGATAGATAGATAGATAGATAGATAGATAGATAGATAGATAGATAGATAGATAGATAGATAGATAGATAGATAGATAGATAGTCAGTCGCATGTGTTCATTACAACCCGATCTCATGAAAGTGCGCATAAATAGTACGCCAAATAAAAATGAAAACTCGTGGTATTGATACGCAAAAATGGACTTTGGCGTCTCTATGTTATGCGATGGATAGGATTGGGGTTGTGGTGTAGATGCGTATCATACGCGAAAACTGCGTATTATATGCACGCCAAAAACGTCCATTTTTGCGTATCAGTACCACAAGTTTTTGGGGGGTTTTTGGCATAATATTTATACGTATTTTCATGAGACCATTACCACTAGGTCTTGGTTTCAGCGTGAACACTCATACTAGTAATCCATGTTCACAGAAGAGATTGTTATGTAGTATATAGCGTAGTATATAAATAGTATATAGCGATGTTTGTTCTTCTTGTTGAACTTCTCTGAACTTCTTACTTGAGCAGGTAACAATCATATGGGATTTCAGAAAGTCCTGTACCTCGACCTACTCAATAATGAATGATGCAGTGTCACCTCCAGATACTCTATACCTCTCTCTGCCTCAGAAAATGAAAGAAACCATACGAGGCACACCAGGGCACTGTAAGGCACTAATAAATTATTTAAAGTAACTGAGATGGAGTACTCTGTCTGTTACCTGAGTCCCAGTAGTCTGTTCATCAGAAGGTTCTGGTTTAGATGGGACAGAAGAGAAACTGTCCAAATGCCTGTTGTGTGTAGGTCTGCTTTCAGCATTTCCTGAAGTTTGTGGCACCATGGGGATCGCGCAGCTCTTTCCTCTACTCTGTTGCTTCCTCTTGGTTTTTGTAGAAGGTAAGGAGCAACAATGCAGGATGAAGGATAATGTCTGTTTTAGGTTTCTGGACAGAATGTGTCAGGAACGTTCTTGATATAAAGCAAGAGGACAGAGAGTTCATGTTTGAAGGGGAGGCGTAAGTAGCGATATGCTGAATAGGAAGTTCTGTTTATGCCTTTGAGTTATTAATGCAGTCATATTTGCTTGGGGAGAATATTGCTTATGATGAAAGAAAAACCAAGCCAGTTAGAACTCTACAGGGTTTAGTTCAAATGTTTTGAGGCCCTTTTGTCATCTTAATTGGATAAAGTTAATGCAAAATATGCAAACCTGGTAAAATAAATCAGAATGTCTTCTGTTCTTGTTGAAAAACAAAAAAAACAGCATATGATGGTTAGGTATGATTTGAAGCATGGCTGCTGGTTTGAGCTGGTTTATGCCGGTCCTTAGCTGGTCATGAGCTGGTTTAAGCTGGTCAAGTGCTGGTCCTAAGCTGGTCCTGAGCAGGAGCTAGTTTTGATTCTTCAAAACATACCTAACCAGCATATACTGTTTTTTTTTCAATGGGGATGTTTGTCATTTAATATTAAGTTTGGCACTTACATCTGTAAAAATTGAAGGTTTAAGTGTAAGATTTAAATTTGTTTCACTGATAGATACAACATGGCTTGCATTTATAGCGGCAATATGGGATGCATCTTGCAAAGCAAAAGTTTTAGTTCACCAATGCCAATGCACAAATATCCTTTTCAAAGTTGCCACTATTATGATCAATTGATTCAGAAGATGAAAGTGTCTGATAATAGGGGGTTATTAAGATAAAACGCATCGTATATGGGTAGTCATTTTATCTTAATTTGGTGAACCCCATCAAGGGTTGTTCCGCCATGTGAAGAATTGACATGATTTCTGGAATTTCTGACAAATTTACTGTTGGCTTGTGTTTGTGTGTGCTTAGGTCTAGATATCCCTGACCCTGATGAAATCGAGTACATCAAGCAACATGTGGAAGCTACAGTAAACAGCACCGTGCACCTTCATTGTGGATCTGATGTGCCCACACTGTTCATCTGGGTTTTCTCCAGGCCTGGTACAGAGAGAAATGAGCCTCTGGCCTACAACCACGGCCAGGGGTCCAAACTCCTGGCCTTAGCCAGCACCCTGGGAGATATTTCCCTGCTTACTAACACAACCACTCTGGTGATTGAGGGGGTCTTGGATGAGGCCGAGGGGGTCTACACCTGCCAGGCCTTATACGACATGGAAGAACCGCCTAAGGTTAGGTTTTACTACACCCAGCTGCATCTGCAGGATGAGGAAGATAGATCCAGGGGGTCAGGATCCCCACCCCCATCCAGCGATTAAGCAGCAGTTTAATTAACTATAATGTAACCAATCACAGATTTTTAAGAGTGATCTGTCATGAACAGTTTATGTGACAGTATACAATATTTGTGTAATTTCACTGCGATTCAATTAGGCTTAACATATTCACATTTAAATAAATGAGTTTTGAATACAAATGAGCTGTTGTTCATAGCTGTGTTGGTCACATTGATTTAAAACATCTTTAATTTCTACTAAACCGATATTCACATCCAACTAACTCAACCATGTACACAGCCATCATCCAAGTTTCCATCGTTCCATCTGAGGTGCCAATAACACAGTCAATCTGTCTCTGAATATCTGAGTAGCTAAATATTTTGTTTGTAGGTTACCACCGGGAACATAACTAGCCCTTAGTGTGGGAAATAAACAGATTTTGGCCTTGAGTAATGGATCCATAAACCACCATGTCTGGGCTTCTATGCTGCAATAGATCAGTCAGAAAACCAGAACTACCGATATAAATATTGGTCACATAACTCAGTTATTTTTATGATGGGAAATTCAGCCTTGGCCATCGCTATGCTCAGGCAACGGGATTGCACCACAAATTATGAACAACAAATTTATTTAGGGAGAACTGTTCAGTCTTTTTGCTACTTTTGATATGACTCACCATACTGATGACTGTGATTTTGGCAGGTACTCTGGGAGATGGTCCTGGAACAGCAAACGTAGTTGTAACCGTATTGCAAACCGCAACCCTTAACCCACAATCAGGAGGAAATGATAGGTTGATATGCTTTAGATAGTTTGCCCAGAAATGATAATTATGTTATCATTTACTCACCATCATGTCATTCCAAACTCTTCCAAAATATGTGGTTGGATAAATTTGGGACAGTGGCAGTACACTGAGATCCTTAAAAAGGCACCCAAGTTTGTCAGCAAAAAGGTACTTGCACTCAGTGATCTTTGTTTTTTTGTTTTTTTACGTAGGCTTACTCCAGTAAGTTTTAGTGCCAAACAAACTAATGAAAGAGAAAGAAAAATGCAGAATTAAGAGTGCATTCTTGCCACCTCTTGGACTGGAGTGTGAGACACTAAATAGCACTCAGGAAAGCAATGGTAGCTGCCACAGTTTTACTGTTAAATTCCATTAAATATTGGGTTGTACCAAAACCAGTTGGAGCAGTTGAAAATGATCAATGAACTTTGCTGACACTCTTAGGTGCTTTATTATGTGTTAAAGTACACCACGATGTCCTGCCACTGTATGGATTTCACCCATTAAAATATTCATTCAGTTGTCTCCTTTTCACTTCCACAGAAGAAATGAAGTATCACATGTTTGGAATTGCATGATTGGTTAATAGGAATATTGTTCCAGGATAAACAATTATATCACACCTGGCAAAGAGTGTGACCATATTGACAGGCATTGCGCTCTTTCTCCCACCCCACAAGGCAAGAAAAAAAGGAATTGACTTTCACACATCGTCAACTGGGATTGGAAAATGTTGTAAAGGTTGACTGAGGTAACGGCTGGTGCTGTCAGCATGTATAAGTGACTTGTCATCATTGGTCTAATTATGAGCAGAAACACAGACACATGGAACTCAGAAGGTCTGACCTCAGGAATAACAGAAAGCTTGTAAATTAAGATTACGAAACCTTTATCCCCTCCACACAACAGAAATATAGTGATAGCCATCCATAATTCAAACCCCATATGGAATAACAACCTAATCATCAGCTGATCTGCTGTCTTGCATACATTTCCTGTCGGCTGTGGAGATCACGGTCAAGAAAATGGTAGTTTATTTGTACAACACTGATTATGGGGCTGAAATTTGCTTAAAATAATAGAGGTCTGAGGCAGGGCCAGAGTCCCAGAGTCTTTATGCGGTTTCGTAACCTCTCGTGGATAAACGGCTTGGAAGCCGAGTCAAATCAGGCCACTCTCAGAACAAGAGACAAGAAAAGAGAAAGAATCGCGGCCTAATTCATGAGTGTTACATTCATTCAGGGTGTGCCAAAGAGACAGGCGAAGAATGGTGGGCGGAGGAGGGGGTTGGAAAGGGCGCTAACAGGTCCTCTCAGAGGCTGGGGGAGGAATTTTTGGGGTGGACAATGGGCACATTTGTTCCCATGGTGCCCTTAATAAGGGGTCTGAGTGCTGTGCAGGAGGCAACAGGACAGGGTTGAGGCTGGGTAAGTGGAGAGCGACTTCAGACAGAAGCAAGTCTTTATCAGGAGGTCCTCAACCTTATCTTCATTTCATCAAATGACCTGAGACCTCTGTCAACATCTCTCTTCTTTCTCTCTATGCCACAGTCACTTCATTATTCTTCAGTATCCTTTTCCCATCTATTGTTTCTGGACTCTTTCTCAGTAGAGGGGTTGGGCAGTTTTTGTCCTGGAGGGCCACTGACCTACAGAGTTTAGTTCCATCCCTAATCAACAATCTTACCTACATTCTCAAGGTACAAAGGTACAAAAGCTGTTACTGGGGAAGGTACCTTTGTACCTAAGAGTCCATATAATAGGTACCTAAAAGGTACAAAAGTGTACCAGTAACCACCTTTGTACCAATTTTCTGAGAATATATGTTTTCATAATTGCTTAAAAATTACAGGCATGTATGTTTGACCTGGGCACTAAACTCTGCAGGACAGTGGCCCTCCAGGACCTAAGTTGCCCATCCCGGTAGAAGAGTATGTTTTTAGCACCTTACATAAATGGTTTTAGTACTTTGCCAAAAGGTTCTGATTCCCTTGGCCACATTTATACATTTTGCAAACAAAGTGCACTGCATTCATTTGATTGGTTTTTGCATTCCCTGGGAATTGAACCCTTGACCTTGGCGTTACTAGAGTCCTGCTCTATTATTTGAGCTGCAGGAATGCCTTTGTGGCTCAAGTTATACCGGTCACTGCTCTAGAAGTCATCTTCACAATACTGAAGCAAAATTGACAGGTCCAGGAGGATAAGTTTCGATATCATTGCGTGATCTGATATGCTTTAGGTTTCTAAGCCTACCTTTGCCTGTTGTTTAGATCCTGGCTTTGGTTTTCCAGCTGAATCCCAGTGGAACAGAAGGGAAATTTTAAAATCCAGACACCGTAAGCACAGCCAGAATTCAGGAAACCACCTTGAAGTGGCCTGGATTGTGCACTAAACGGTTCACCACAATCTGGCAACAGTAAGACCTGCTGTCTTTCCTCCATCTTCATTTTTCATTCCAACCAAGAATGACAGATGGAAGCATCATGATGTCTCAAGGTTTGTAGGGAATAACCAGCAGGCCTGAGTGTCTGGTGGCAGTGCTGGCACTGTAATTGGAGAACACTGACTGGGTTTACTGAGGACTATGAGACTAAAAACTGACAGCTCTGTTAGCCAATATCCACTCCAACCAGCCTACTTTACTTAGAACTCAGGCCAAAATATACAGAGGTTCAACATCTCAGTCATGGTTAGGCAAGTTATAATGTCATAACATGACAAAGGCTTAGCTCATGAATATTAAAGTAGACCACCTACAATAAATCCTTGTCTGTTTTTTACAACAATTAAGCTAATTTTCAAGGTAAAATGGGAACATCAATGACTTATTAACAACATTTAGCAGTGAAATTCTAAACAATTTATTAAAAAAGTCTTGAAATGTGATGGTGAGATGTGGGTGCAATCCTTCTTTTCAATCAGTGGTCAAATGAGTGTATTGTAGAACACTTTCTGTATTTTTGCATTCTTCTGGCAGCAACAAACCTCGGTACCCTAGGGTGCGATACAATAGCATTCAAATGTCTGCATTAATATTTAGGTACGTTGCTATAAACATTGACTTTAATTTGTTTAGTAACAAGATTCTCTCCAAACTGTTTCTCCACCATGACATCAGGGAAAACTGATAATAAAATGAATAATTTACACCAATTCCTGCTATACTGCCCCTTGTGGAAACACTGAAAAACTTGTGAAACACTCATAATGTTGACATGAAAACATTTTCTTTAATAAACATAAAATAGCAAGTGGATTTATTTTATATCAGGAATATTAGCTTATCCGTTTTCTTATAATACTGTTAAGAGAGTCGGCTTTGGATGAGCTATAGGTGGGGAGTATGCATCAGAGCTGTGTATGGAGAGCATTTGCCTTTTTATGTGCTTTTACAAGAAGGGTGTAGCCAGGAGTCTCTATGTGAATAGGGAGGTCAAGATGACATTAAGAGAACATATAATTCATTTTTATCATCATTTCAGTTGTCAGCGATCAGTGCAAATTTTAGGAGACATTTTTGAAGCCCAGTATCAGTAAATGCTCTTTATGGATGATGGTGGAGGATGTCTGGGGTCTGAACGTCTCCAAAAAAAAAAAAAAAACCTGATGTGATATCCCATGACAGATGGAATCATGTTAACACATCTTAATCCAGCCAGTCTGAAATCAGCTGTAAAACATGACAATGCACAATCCATCCTTTGAGAATCTGCTTATGTAGACAGTCAACTCAAGTACAAACCACATCTGAAGCTGAAATAAGGAGACGGCAGTAATGAGCTCCGCTAAGCAACCAAACCAAAACGTGATGTCAACACGACCAGTGCCTTTCAACACAGTCTGGAAAGGTCAAAGGTCATTCAAGCACTCGCATGTTTGTTTATGGTTAACAAAGAGCAGTGAGGAGGTGTGGCTGGGAGGCTGCAGGGATTGACTGTGGAAAACTTCAAAGACCTGTTGCAATTACCGGATACATGAGCAGATATTTCTGATATCCCTCAAGCACCGATGGTGCAAACTGCTTTATTGATTATAGTGGGAGCGAACTAATTTTAGGCTAGGTGAAGACCGCAAAACCAAACTTTTTAGATGCGAGCTTGCAGGCTTCCTAGGTTCCAGCTGTGGATTACATATGTGTTTTAGGGGTGCAATAAACCATGTTGAGGGGCCATATGAAACTGTTAATATTTGTCAAAATTTGGCAGTTTGAGAGCATAAAGTATGGTATAGCATTAAAATTTCAGAGGAGGAAATGGATAGGTGTAATACTTAATCTTCTCTTTATATTATTACAAAACTTTACACATACAATGGCTAAACTCCACACTGTGTGGAACAAACAAAAAAAACAAAGTCAAATAAACAACAAAAAATAACAAGTTTCTCATCATCAAAAAAAGCATAAATAATATAAAAGACAAACTTTTTTCTTACAACAGATACATTCATATGAAATAATATTTTACTACTACAAAAAAATAAATAAGTCATCTAAAGAGTTTTTGCTTTTACTTTTAAAAGTCCTCTCACAAGATCATTTCAGCCTTTGAGTCTTCCATCATTTTTGCCTAAAAGTCTCTTCCGTCCTTCTTTCTCTTGTCAGTCTTCTCCAGCTCTGTAAGCAGTCAGTTTAGTGTCCATTTCAAGTCACACAATGTCTCTGACCAATCCATCACTGGCCGTTTCATATTTAAAAAAAAAACATTGTTCATGTTCCTATTCCCAATTTCTCTCGTTCTCTTTCTTGTGTTTAGTGTGTTTGATGCACGAGTGTTTTCTGGTTCAGATCTCTTGCATGGTAGGCTGGATGAGATCTCCAGTCAGGCTTCCAGTAGAGATCCAGGCTGTTTTTTCCTTACAGTCCAGATCAGGCAGTCCCAGCCGTTCCCAACACACCACAGGACCCTCCGAGTCTTCATGCTGCACGGGCTGAACTCCTGTTGCACACACGCACACACAAACAGATTTATGCACTAAGTCTATGCAGCAGTCTAGTCAGGTAAAATAATATTGCATGATGGGTAATTTACAGTTTGCCAATGCAGTAATTTCCTGAAGAGCAAGAAGAAACACTGACTTTCCTCATTCAGAGGGGAGTGCGGAGTGAATCAGAGAGCTCTTTATAGCCCTGAAACTCTCTTACCTCTCTGCTGCTCGAGGGTGGACTTTGTTTCCACTGGCAGACAAGGGGAATTCTGGGAAAGGGGAGGAGCCTTGCTCTCCTCTGCGTCTTCGGCTGGATCTCTCTCCTGGGAGCCGTTGAGCTGCGGGCTGTCACGTCCATGGCAGCGAGACAAAACGGGGTTGAGGGGCATCATTTCCAGCCCGTCAGGTTGGCGTGCTACCACGCGGTGCATTAGAGGGAGAGTGCCCCCTGAGAAAGTGCCATTGGTTTTTGTGTAACACCTGTTCGCAAAACACAAACGCAAGACGTAAATAAAGGCCACCGCACGTGTCGATGCTGAAACTTGAACTTTTTTTTGACCAAACATCAAACTAAGCATTTTCCAGATAGTCTTATGAAAACACAGATATAAACTTGTGTTCTTTTGCCAGCAGGAGAGGTTTTTGACCCAAAAAGCATCATACAAGTGGTGCATATGAATATACTGTATATTTCACTATATTTCGAGAACTATTTGAATTTGATTTTAAGTCTTCTAAATTTTAAAACTACTTATTTTAGTATCATAAAGATATTATTATAGTGTTTATTAACAGTTTGAATTTGTTTTTATTTTGATATTTTCTATTTTGATTTTTGTTAAAATTTTAGTAATTTCTTTGTGTGCATTTTGTCATTTTTATGTTGTGCTTATGCTGTCATGCCGTTATGTTGTAATTTTTGTTTGTCTATTAATATCCATATCTTTTTTTATATCATTTCAGTTTGAACTATTTTAGTAAATAGTAATCAGGTTAAACCAAATGAAAATGAGAAATGTTTCCCTTTATTATTATTATTATTATTATTATTATTATTTTAGTTAACATTTAACAACATTCAGGTAACATTATGTTTTAACATTAAATTATTTTATGAAAATAAATAAAAGAGCTGAGATCAGGTGAAATACATTTAGGCATTAGGCAACATTATTATGCACAGTATGAACAATTAATATTATTTTTGATATTTTCTAAATATTATTAAGTGTTTTACAGTATTTGATGACAGCGAATAATATATAAATGTAAAAACAGGCAAAATGAATGTGCACAATATCCAATATCAACCAATAAATAAATAAATAAATTTAAACCATGCATACCACTTTTATCATATTTATTATAAACACAAAGGTGTTTACATCAGTAACAATTCTCACTATTAACTAGTTGCTTATTAGCATGCCTATTATAAACATATTGGCTGTTTATAAGTGCTTATAAAGCACATATTCTGCATGACCATTTTCTATATTCCTAATACTACCCGATATCTAAACTTAACAACTACTGCAGTATTAATAAGCAGCAAATTAGGAGGTTATTAAGGAAGAAGTCGTAGTTAATGGTTTGTTAATAGCGAGAATTGAACCTTAAAATAAAGTGTGACTTTTCCATCCCTTGTCACAATATACTTCTAGTGTACTGTGCAGCATGAACATTCTTCAAAGTTTCACCAAAGAAAGTCACACAGGTTCAGAAGGATATAAGGGTGTGTAAATGATAACAATTTATTTATTTATTGTGAATAAAACCATTACAGTACAGCTTGAGCCTGTGTACCAGCTGAAACAAGCATCTCTGCAATGTCAAACTCTGATCGCATCTGAGATCACAGATTTATTTCAGCGAGTCTCTACGCTGCCTGACCAGACTCAACAGCCTGTGTCTCTGTGTGTTTGCACATGCTGATAAGACACAGAGACTTCAACACACACACACGCTCACATAAACACATAAACAAACAATACCTGAGAGTATAAATACACATGCAGATAACTGTATGCTCACTCAAGAAGTAGTCAGGGATATAAAGCGTACACAGATGCACACGGTTAGTTGGTACGCTGATATCAGCTCCATTCAGAAGGATTTCCCTCAGCTCTCCCGCTGGCCGCGGCTAAATAAACACTACGCTCATTAAGACTGTAGCAAGGGTGCGTTCAGTGTAAACTGTTACTGCCGGACACACTAGAGTACACAAACAAGCCTCGTCGAGGGGAGTCGCCATGTGTGTATGTGTGTGTGTTTAGCCCAGAACAGAATAAGCTCAGGTCAGGGGTGAAATGAGAACCAGATGGAACAGATGATTGGTTTGCTGACTGGAGGCGTGCTGAGCAAAACATAATTCTGCAGGCATGTAAACACCAAACATTAACAAGCTACTGGTCTTGACTTTTCCAGTATTACATTTCCCTCTTTCTCACCTGTTGTTGTTGCAGAAGTTTTGACAGCTCATGCAGTCCGACGAGTCGTTTTGGGGCAGAGCCGTGTATATCCCTCCACCCTGCCACAGCAAACACACAACAGATATAACACTAGCCGTATTTCACTTCCAGTCACACAGAAGTAATTTATAGCACTGTTTCTTACTGTCAGTACCACTAAACCACACTACAAGAAAAATTATACTTTTAGCAGATGGACCATGGACGTAAAAATGGCCACAGAACCTGCCTTAAACTGGCCTTTTACTATTCTATATGTGATGCTACACCATACTGTAAAGTACCATGGTACACTATACTACACTGCACTATATTACACTAGTGTACTGTATTACACTGTATTGTAAAAATATAATTTAAAGTTAAATGGTAAAGTTAAAGTTTCTGTTTTCTAATCTAATATATCTTTAAATGTAATTTATTCCCGTGATGCAAAGCTGAATTTTCATCATCATTATTTCAGTCTTCAGTGTCACATGATCCTTAAGAAATCATTCGTTCCCACTTTATATTAGGTGGCCTTAACTACTGTGTACTTACATTTGAATTAATCATTTGGTACAATGCACTTATTGTGTACATACATGTTTTTACATTGTACTTATATTTTTAAAAATACCTATACGTAGTTACATTTGTAATTACATTTATAATTACACTGTTGACCCATCACTTACACCTTAACCCACCCTTAAACCTACCCACACCACCAAACCTGTCCCTAACCTTACCCGTATCCCACCTCAATAGCAGCAAATGTGTTTTGCAATACAATATGAACACAATAAGTACACTGTACTTATTTTTTGATGCAAGTACAGAGCAGTTAAGGCCACCTAATATAAAGTGTGACCAATCATTCTAATATGCTGATTTGCTGCTCAAGAAACATTTATTATTAACAGCGCAGCTTAATAATTTTTGTGGAAAAAAAATTCAAGAAATTAAAACTTTTGTTCAGCAAGGACACATTAAACTGATCAAAAGCTAAAAAGCGTCCTATTTCTGAATGCTTTTGATCTTTCCATTCAAAGAATCCTGAAAAAACGTATCACAATTTCCATAAAAATATTAAGCAGCAAAAATAGTTTTCAAAATTGATAATAAGAACCATTATTAATAATCGAGTCTCAATAATAATCAATGATAATTAACCAGCAAATCAGCATATTGAAATTATTTCTGAAGGATTATGTGACACTGAAGACTGGAATAATGATGCTGAAAATTCTGATTTTCATCACAGGAATCAAGAGATGTAAATCATAAAATGGAAAAGAATACTATATATTTAATCAAATAAATGCAGTCTTCATGATCATAAGAATATGCTCATATACATATATACATGCCAACGTGAATAATCAAAAACCAGGAAATAACTGTACAAAGTAAAAGAAAATATACATTACCCACACTACCCAGTAAATCCATTAAATACGTCTAGAGAATAAAACATTATACCATGCTACATTATGTACTACACTGCCAATTGGTTCATACAGCATTCCACAATACAGTAACTGCTACAACACAAAAACTTCATGGGAACCAATGAGGACAACAACGTCAGGCTCTTTCTTTCTACTCGAGTCTAAATACAACCACACGTGCACACACATTTACTCACGTTACGAAGGTGTTGAGGGTGTGAGTGATCGTACTCCGTGGTGTTGTGGGGCAGAGAGGCGTCATGTGTGTGCGGATGCCCAGAAGGGTAGAGGCCTCCTGATCCGTTCAGCAAAGCCAAACCGTTGGGCAGCTTGTGGTGGAGGTGATGGCAGGCCTGGGGCATCATGGGAGCGGTGTGTCCACAGCCCGTGTGCAGGCTTCCATTCACATGGCTGGAGCCCGGCAGCGTGGAATATTCCAGAACATAGCCGTTCATCTCTGCAGACTGGTACATGTAACTTGGAGGGTCGAATTCTATAGAGAATATTTTTTATGTTAGTATGTTTTGTAATGACTGTTGTGTGACATGCTGAACTCTATCTAAAACTATTTCTTAATCGTTCTGTAATTATTGTGCACTGCTATTCAAAAGTTCAAACTTTTATGCCATTCAAAATCTTGGGTAAGTTCGGGGTTTTTCCCCAAGAAACGAATACTTTTATTCATCTAGGACATTAAAGACATTTATAATAAATCACAAAATATTTCAAATAAATGCTTTCCATTTCCATTTAATCAAAGAATCCTGAAAAAATATATCGGTTTCCACAAAAATAATTGTGCAGCATTTCAACATTGATAACAATAATAAATGTTTCTTGAGCAGCAAATCAGCATATTAGAATGATTTCCGAAGGATCATGTGACACATAAATGTCATTGCACACTGAGTCTGAAATTTTCGTATGTGTTTTTTTTTTTTTTCGTATTTTTTCGTATTCGTCATCGTTTCGTATTAAAATGCTTGCTACGGATGCGAAAACGCAGAAAATCCGAATCTTTTTATGACGGACGTGTGTAAACATGTTTGACACAACGTGAGGTCGTATTTATTTTTTTACGTGCGAAAATTTTGGACTCAGTGTGCAATGACGATGCTGAAAATTCGGAATTACCAATACAGGATTAAATTACATTTTAAAATATACTATTAAAAACAGTTATTTTAAAGGGTAATAATATTTCCCAATATTAATGTTTTTGCTGTATTTTCTAATCAAATACATTTTGGTGAGCATATGAGACTTTCAAAACAAAAACAAATCTTACCAACTCCAAACTTTTGAACAGCAGTGTAAATGGTAAAAGCCAACATTTTTTAAAAAACATTAACACAAAACATAGCTACACCAATATATTATGTCAATTATGCATTAAAAATGCTGAAGAAAAAGCACAAATATGAAATCATAATGCTCTTGCCAAACACGCATGAAAAACCAACTAGTAGCAAACTGGAGTGTGTGTGATTAAAGTCAGCAGGCCCATTTGTGGCCTATTTCAGGGGGAGGTGTGTCTGTGTTACTACTTATACACACCGCTGTGGCCAGCACTGTTTATTCTGTTACTCAATCTCATTGAGAGTGGAAGAGAGAGAAAAAAAGACAGAAAGAAAGAAAACTTCAAAGGGCCGGCTGTCGAGGAGAGGCAATGAAAACCAGGCCTGGATCAGGAGGTGGACTCTAAGTCAATTTCATAAAGAATTTATTGACATAACATAACCTCTCTTAACCTTACAGAAATACCATATAAACTAAAACAACACAGCGCTGCTGGTCTCATTACTACATATCTAAATATAATAATAACAACAGTAGCTGCAAAAGAAATTGATACTTACAAAAGTAACAAAAAATATACACCTTAAAAAAAACATTGTAACCGTTTTGGACACTACAGTGATGGAAATTCAATCGTTTTCTTAGTAATCATTCAGCACTTTGGTTCTCAGCAGCCCCAACAAGTATATGGACAAAAACTAAAACCTAGACCAGGAAGTAAACAGGAAGTGACACTTACTATGCAGACTGTTCTGCTGTCGGTTCCTCCACAAGCACATGACAATGAAGACCAGCAGAATGAGCACCATGACGCCCAGAACGCAGCCCACGATCAGGTAGAGCAGGCCGCCCGGCTGGCTGGGTGTATCTGCGGGGAAAAAGCCTGGAGGGGTTATGGGGCGCTGGCTGGGCACACCTGGAGGTTGACGGGCTGAAGGGAAAGAAACAGAAGAAAGTGAGTTTGAAGGGATGACTTAATCAACGTCATTAATCAAACGTATTGCTTTTGTCAAAGCCATCTGCCCATGCTTCTTCAACTTATTTTGTGAACCTCTTCCAGATGAAAAGTTACATTACTCATAATTCTACAGAGAAATCTGCACCAATCAGATATTTGTAACAACCAAATTGCATTATAAGAAAACTTATATCCACTCCCATGAATTACTGTTAATGACGTAGAGTCAGTTTCCATGCCCTCTCAAGCTACATAATATTTCTATGCATAATATGTATCTTTTGCAATATTTTGTTTCTATATATACAACATATTTAAATCAATATATTTATATTTCTCCATTGTTTTTAATTCAGTTATGTAATTCACAATGCTTTGTAGTTCTTTCTCTCATTGAAGACATTAAGCACACAGTAGCTTTGTCTTTTTTGTATGATTTTAAAATACTTTTTTTGCTTCAAATCAAAGTTCTGTAACATTCTGATTCACCTCGTAACTGGTTGGTTTTGTTAATGGCTTATGAAGAAAGACTTTTTAAAAATACTTACAGGAAAAATTAATGGTAAAAATACTTACAGATAAAAAGTTTGGGCAGCACTGTTGCACTCTATATTGTTACGGTGTTCTGGGTGGTTGCTTTTATTTAAAATAAATAAATAAATTAAAAAAAATTTTTTTTTTTAAATTCACAAAAATCTAAACTTTCATTGGATAATAATTATTTAAAATGGGGGGAAATATCATTATGAAATAAATGTTTTTCTCTAATACACATTGGCCACAATTAACGGCACCCTTTTATTCAATACTTTTTGAAACCTCCATTTGTCAGTTTAACAGCTCTAAATTTTCTCCTATAATGCCTGATGAGGTTAGAGAACACCTGACAAGAGATCGGAGACCATTCCTTCATCCAGAATCACTCCAGACCCTTTAGATTCCCAGCTCCATGTTGGTGCTGCTTCTCTTCAGTTCACTCATTTTCTACAGGGTTCAGGTCAGAGGACTGGAATGACCAGCAGAAGCTTGGTTTATTGTACGGTTGGAAGATCCAAACATGGCTCATCATAAGATTTCTAACAGAGTCAGTCACTTATTGATTTTTTTATCTGTTGGTATTTGATAGAATCAGTGATGCCGTGTGTCTAAACAAGATGTCCAGAACCTCCAGCAGAAATATAGGCCCACAACATCAAAAATACAGCAGTATATTTCATTGTACACATGGGGTACTTTTTATCCCTGTGTTCACCAAACCCATCTTGAGTGTTTGCTGCTAAAAAGCTATTTTTTTAGTTTCATCTGACCATAGAAGCCAGTCCCATTTGAAGTTCCAGTCGTGTCTGATAACTGAATATGAACTAGGAGAATTTTACTTGAAACCCTCCCAAACAACATGTGGTGATGTAGGTGCTGTTTGACAGTTTTTTTTTTTTTTTGTTTGTTTTTTTTTTAAAAAGGATTTCTGACACCGAGACTCAACTATTTTCTGCAATTCTCCAGTTGTGGTCCTTGGAGAGTCTTTAGCCATTCAAACTCTCCTTCTCACCGTGCATTAGGACGATATAGACACACATCCTCTTCCAGGCAGTTTCATAACATTTTATGTTGATTGGAAATTCTTTATTGCCCTGATGTGGAAATGGGAATTTTCTCTGCTCTAGCTCTTTTCTTAAAGCCACTTCACTAATTTGTGAAGCTCAATTATCTTTTGCTGCACATCAGAAATATATTCTTTGGTTTTTCTCATTGTGATGGATGATTAAGGGAATTTGGGCTTTGTTTTCCCTCCTAAATATTTCTGTGAAACAGGAAGCCATGGCTGGATAATTTCATGTTCATAATCACCCTGGAGTGAATGGTAATATACTTCAGAGATATTTTACTCATAAGAATTTCTAGGGGTGCCAATAATTGTGTCCAGCATGTATTTGAGAAAAACATTTATTTCATAATGATATTTCTCCCTATTTTAAATTCTTATTATCCAATGAAAGGTTAGGTTTTTGTGATTTTTTTTTTAAATAAAAAGATCAAAAGGATTAACAATGCAGATTAATTTTCACAGCCTTCTTTGATAATATTTACTAAGGGTGCTGATATTTTTGGCCATGACTGTATGCATGCATGTATGTAATGTAATGTAATGTAATGTAATGCATGTATGTATATGTATATATTGTTTCAATTGCTTAGAAACACACAGCTCTCCTCAACAAGCTGCATGATTTGATGAATCGTTCATGTCTGTAGAACTAGTGGGGCAGGATAAATTATGCACTGTTTAACACTAATACTCTAAAATTTAGGATTAGGGGTTTGTTCAAATCTTTAACCCAAGTATAAGCAATAATAAAGCACCACTAGCAAGTGCTGGCACATAACAATGCAACTGTTGTCAGTCCTAAAGCTTGTGGTAGCAGCAGGTCTGTTTGCACTCCATGATTTTTATTTGCTCTGGCTGTGAATGACGCTCTGGTTTGATTTCAACAGTGCTGCATTAGGGAAGTTATCAGTGAACGATGTCAAGGAGATGCAGCACAATGTCTCTCTTTGTCTAGCTACTAATAAAACGATAGCTCTCTTTCCTCTGTCATTACCGCAGGGGCTTTATGGTTCCTGTCTACACGTTAAATATAGCATTCCTGTGACGGTACTTCAGCTTCTCACCTTTGGTCTCGCAGATCATGACGTTACTATATTCGCTCTCGCCGCCGTCGTTAAAGCACTGCATCTTGATGTCGTACGACGTCTCGGGTTGGAGTTGACCAATCAAGTGCCAGAATTTGAAGCCTAGGAGGAGGCGGCGGGAAAAGAGAGGCAATGAGAATGACTCCGCTGAATGAGAAGAGCTTTTCTCAAAGCATGTGTTGTTCTCTCCAAACCACAATTCATTTTCTCAATCTCATTTTTCTCTCTCGCACACACACACACACACACACACACTCGCTCTCTCATTCTCACAGTGTCCCAGAAGGATTCAGACAGTTGCTTTGCTGCAGACAGGCTCCTTATAAGGCAGCTTAACGTTTGTTCTGGCCTGGCTCCAGTATTCCCACTGAACACACTCAGGGCCCTGAGTACACACACACACACATCGTAGCAGCCGCTCGCCACAGTCACTCATGTATGTTGAGAGCCAGCTCTCTAATTACAGTTTGTGCCACAATATTTTATTTGTGTAGCTCACTTCTCTTTTTAACACAGTGAAGGCATGGTGTACACTAAATGACCAGCTGCTGTACTGCATAATGAGAGAGAAAAAAAACGCAAAACACACAGACTCGCACAAACATGAAAAAAGTATCACAGGCTTTTTAGTGCACTTTTTCCTCTGCACACTCAACATATCAGTGTTTCCCACACTGTTATTCAGCACCACTGCTGAATCAACTGTGACATGGCAAAAGAAATGATATATAAATTGTGAGATTTCAGTCGGAATTGAATGTGATGAGATAAAAAGTTAGAGTACAACAAAATAATACAAATATAATAAATAAAAATGTCTTCTATAGCATTTTTTTTGCTGGGTATTCATTAAAATAAATATACAGCACAGCTAGTGTAGTCTGACTCAGGAACAAATGACTCTTATGAACCGATTCTTGTAATTAATCAGTCAAAAAGACTTACAAAGGTTTGAATCAACCTACCAAAATTAATCAAAGCGGTTACGTCTGATTGGACATGTGGTTACAGACACTTTGACTAAAGAATTTTGTTAATTTAATATAAAAGAAGTTGAAATCTATGATTAAAAGGACAGTTTTATTTATTATGCATTTAAAGTTAGCATAAAATTAACCCTGTGAAGCCTGACATAAGCCAGTCGGGTCTCAGAACATTGAACCTTTAGACAAAATACAGTATATATATATATATATATATATATATATATATATATATATATATATATATATATATATAAATAAAAAATTTTTTTTTTTTTTTTTTTTTTTTGAGTATTGTTATGGCTCATAAGAAAATATTTTTAGAATTATACTAAAAGGTCTTTTACTTGCTAAAAAATATAAACTAAATCATTTATCATATATTGTGCACAACAGGTTTTTCTGCAATGTTTTGATCATGTTGATAATTGAGAGGCTTTAGAAAATAGTGTATGAAATATGATACATTAGGGTCTATAGGGTTAAAATGACCCTATTTACTTTCATAATTCAAATCCTAATTCATGATCCAATCAGTTTTTTTTTATGATTAAACTAATGCCACTTTTTTCCTGTTTCACTTACAAAATTGTCAGGTTATGAAAGTAAAACAGGTTTCAAACAGCATTTCACATTGACTTTAAGACCAACAATTTATAGGACACACTCCTGAGGTTTCTGTAAACTCTGAGACGTATGAAGTCATCTTATCTGCCCAGCGTGTTTCTGACAGCTTGTTGTTTGGATGGACGAGGAGAGGTTTGAGGGGCCGATGTGAACAGAGAGAAAGAGGGGGTAAAAAGTAAAAATAGGAGGCAGAGGAGAGGCGGCGGCAGTTAACATTCCTCTCAGAAACTTGAATCCCTCTCGGAGCGGTCAGTGTTGGGTTTCAGTTCAGGCCCATTAGTATGGCAGCCATTTATTAAAAACACATTTTACACAGACTCATTACTCTGAGCGCAGAATTCACTACACATCAATCAACAGATTACGCTTTCTTTGTCCCGCCCCCTCTGAGACCAAATATACATTACACACTCCTACTACACGGCTCTCTGGATTACCTCATTCTGATTGGTCAATTGTAGCACTTATCTGTGAAATACTTGTGTGTAATGTCTAATAAACTCTATAACTGACCACCGTCCCAGGCAACTTATTTCCTGTACAGCTGTGTTTGTTTCATGTCTCTCTTATCATTTTACAGAGTTTTTCTTCTCAAAGAATGAAATCTCAATATTTCACATCCGTTTGTTTATGTATTGTGTAAGAAGCCGTGAACTAAGAGCAATAACAGAAGAAAGACACCATGATCTCACCTTCCACCACATCTCTCTTGTAATCACTGTCATTGTCGCTGTCTGTTGGCCGATAGTAGATGTAGAATCCCTGGATGGGTGTGTTGTTATTACTGGAGGGAGTATACTATGATAGAGAGTGGAAAAAAAGCAAATTATATATATATTTTTTTCTTCAATGTACACTATGCCATCAAAGATAAGAGCCTAACTAGTTCAACTGGAATCAACACATCCTGCTCTGCTTAAAAAGGCCATAATTGTACACATTTGCATCAATTTATTTTCTGAAGTCTACTAATAATGTTAGTCATCGTTTCTTGCACCATAAACAGTCATAATTTAGTTTTACATGACCATTTTCCAACCTTTCACTGAACCTTAGCATAATTTTATTTTTTGGAACTGTCACTTTAAGACTTCTAGACAACAAGGACCTTGGTTATGATTGGCTAACGTTTTAGCTAAAGAGTTAGTTAAGACAAAAATAAAATTTTTGCTTTTATTTACGCACCCTCGTGTCATTCCAAACATGCATGAGGTTTAGCAGAGTGTTCTTTGTGTTCTCTTCTATACAATGAAAGTGAATAGGGACGAACTCTAAAAAAATGCACATTAAAAGTACTGTAATGGAATGTTCACACGTGCCAGTGTCCAATTTTCAAAAAGAATTCAATCTTCATTCAAGTTTAAAGTGCCCCTATTATGGGTAATGAAAGGTTCATATTTTGGTTTTGGGAGTCCCCAACAACAGGTTTACATGCATGCAAGGTCAAAAAACACTTTCATTGTCTTACAATAGTTTCGTAGATTCGCATAACGATTCATTTTTCCAAACCCCTCCTTTGCGTGACACTAATCTGCGGTGATTGGTCCGATTGGTCTCATTTTCATTTCATCATGCCTGATAAAGCAGCGGTTAGTGAGCAATGCTGCTTTGTGTACAGCGTTACTGGGGAAACCGCTATTTTTATCGCTCCAAAAGCAGCACCTAGTGGCAAAGAATGAATTTGCATTTTCATTCAGACCAATGCGAAAAGACCAACAAGTGGGTGGGCAATATTGGGATTCGTTTTAAAAAATAGTCGTTTCAATCATTCAGAGTCGACTCTTTCTTTTGAGAGACCATAACTTTATGCACTTTCAGATTTAAAACTTTGCAAGATGTTTTCATTCACTTAGAGCTGTGTTACACACTGCATGAAAGGTCATTTCAAAAATCCATAATAGGGGCACTTTAATCTTTTGAAAGCATTAGTTGACCGAATTCACCAAATGATTCATTTCTCAAATTCAACACTTGATTAATTCAGGATCCAGATTATCAGTCAGTAATTACAGATTTTGATTTGTTTCTCACACAACATTTTTGTATGACTGGAAATGAACTGCAGAAGGTTTGTGGACTACTTTTATGATGTTTTCATGTTATTTTTTTTAACACAAAATTTTGTTATTCTACCTGTGCAGAAAAGAACAACAAAATAATGTCCTTTTCTACAAAAGAAAGTGAGACAGGTTTGAAATGACATGAAGTTAAGTAAACGGCAAAATTTTCATTTCTAGATGGCCTACTCCTTTAAGACACATCAAACCTTTTCTTCTCATGCATGTCTTCTAAAAATAGCTTAACTCACTCAGTCCGTTCCACTCGTTAAGGCAGGATAAGGATTCCTAATCTGCTCCTAAACTCACACACACTTTTTCCTGCAAAACTGCACCAGTAACCATTGCCAATTACAGGTCTGTTTGGACATTCTGGGGTGACTCTCAGGGGCTGATGGGAAAGCTACTACACAGCGCCTGGAAAAGTGCACACACGAATACTCTGCTAACGTGCTGAAAAACACTTCAGCACAACTGGCACCGCAGAGAAGAACAAACAGGGAGTGCAGGGAGTGAACTTGTTATGTGGTTATTTCTGGACACTTTTTATACTCTCGTTTTCGAATTAAGCATGAAATGTGATTGTAATTAAATTGGCCATTAGATATAAAAGGCATATGTCTAAAACATTAACACACAGACATGCTAGTTTAAACCCCTGAGCTGCTAATATGAGGTTCAGGGTTATTCCTTCAACAGGCCAGAAACAGAAACAACATTTGTTTGTACAAGTGGTGAAACCCATTTTAAGATTAATGTGCTAATAATACACATACAGAAGCACGGAATGATAGAAAAACTCACAGTTTATTCAGTGATGAGTTATTGAGTGCCTGACAGAAACTGTTCCAAAACCTAGTGAGCTGCCTCGCTGTCCACTGCCTCTACACGCAGCTGCCTTTACTTGAGCCAGAACGATAGTATGTTTTGTTGCCTTTGTGTCAGCAGTGCACCGTAAAATGGGCAGCTCAGGTTTTGGGGCAGAGTTAGAGTACTTTATTTGGCAGATAGTGTAAATGTAACGCATTTGTGTGCCTGTTCACAAGTGTACTCACAGTCCAGCGTAACATGATCTGAGTATCGCTGACAGCATCAGTGAAGGAGATGTGAGGGCCAGTGATCGGACGGTTTGAGACGGGAGGACTCGACAGGGAGACCTGGTACGGCCTGGAGGTGGCGCTAGCAGGGCTTTCACCATAGTTATTCATGGCAATGACACGGAAACGGTATGTGGAACCTGTCACGAAAAGATTTATTAGACCAAATGAGATTTTTATATTTTCGTAATATACTCAATGTACATTTAGGTCCCTAGTAATTAGGACCAGATTTGGATGTGGTTTTCAAATTTTCAAGTGCATATCGTGCAACAGGATTTACACACAGACATTGTTTTTGGATGGAATAAAATGTGATGGGGGGGGGGGGAATTAAATACTATCTAATTACAGAACATAATTTCCATGACTTTCCAATATTTAATAATAATAATAATATTAATTATTAATTAATACAATTTAATTCACCATGATTATTAAAATAGTTTGGGGACCAATCCTTACTATTATCTAGTTGCTTAGTAGCATGCATATTTATAGTATATTGTTTATTAGTATTTATAAGGAATATATTAATTATTCTCCATGACCATAATCTACATCCCTTAATCCTACCCCATACCTAAACTTATCAACTACCTTACTAACTACTACTACTAAGCAGTAATTAATAGTTTATTGAGCCAAAAGTCGTAGTAAATAGTTTTTAAATGTGAGAATTGGACCCCAAACTAAAGTGTGACGATTAAGGTCCAATTTTCGCTAATAACAATTAACTACGACTTTTGCCTCAAACTCCTAATTTACTGCTTATTAATAGTTAGTAAGGCAATTGTTAATTTTAGGTACTGGGTAGGATTAGGGATGTAGAATATGGTCATGGAGAATATGTGCTTTATAAGTACTAATATAAGTACTAATAATAGACATACTAATAAGCTACTATATACTATACAAGTATAACTACTTAATAGTGAGAATTTGTCCCTATACTAAAGTGTTAAAAGCGTGACCCAAATAATATATTTAAATAATAGGTCTGGGAATCAACCTGTGGAAATCTTGGTGTAACCTTACCTGGTTCCAGGTTGCGCACTTCCACAGACAGTTTAAGTGGTGAGATATTATCGGCCGCGATGATCCAGTCCCCACTTCTGCCCTGCTTCTTGTACTCCACGCGAAAGGCCGTGATCGGAGAGCCACCATTGGCTCGTGGGATCCAAGTGACATAAACAGAGCTTTCTGTCGCCATAGAGATAGTTGGGCGGTCTGGGGCCTCGGGAACTTTGGGATGAAACCAACCAATTAGAAGTTTGGAAAAAAAAAAAAAAAAAAAAAAAAAGTTAACGCAAACTATACGATCTAATTGTGTCTTCCAAAAATAAACACCAGTTTTCATGTCAAGTGCAAGATGTAACCTCAACATCCATCAGTGAAGAGACCAAAAGAGCAGACAAAGATAAAATAAACCAACACACACACACAACAGACCGACAGCATGCCAGAGTCAATTGAGTACTTACTGAATGGGCTCTGAGCCATAGACACAGAGACGCAAGCAGAGAAAGAAAGACAGAGCAAAATTTATGTGGCAAATAGAATGTAAATGTGCACACACACACACACTCAAACTCTAATTACAGAAATGCATCTCACACATCTGTGAGTCCCTGTGCATATTATAAGATTACTTCACCCAAAGTGAATATTTACTCACCCTCATGTCGTATTTTGACATGGAATACAAAAGACGACATTTTGAAGAATCTTCTTGCACTCTTTATCATATATGAAGCAGATTACAACCAGAAAGTTACTGTATGGCTTCAGAAGCCTCAAAATAAGTTGTGTGGACTAAACTTCTGTTTAGTTTTTTTGGTCTTTTTTGGTGCCTGGTCACAATATGGTTTCACTGTATGAAAAAATAAGCATGAACATTCTTCAAAATATCTCCTTTTGTGCTCCACGGAACACATATGAGAGGATTTTAATTTTTTGGTGAACTACTCTTGGGGGGTAAGTACATTACTGATCATTAGTAAGCAGAAGACACACCTTTGTGGTGTAATAGTGTTGTGGGACGTCCCCCTACCTCTGTCATGTATGACCACTCCATAGTAATTGTTGGTGGTTTTATCTTCTTGTGCTTTCTCTGGAAGAGACACAATCGGAGCCTTGGAGGGGTTCTTATTAGAGGAAGTCCTCTCTGAGAGGAAGAGAAAGAAAAGTTATGATTTGATTTGCCTCTGGCTTGCTTAGTTGGGGACACTTCATTTCCAGCGATATCGTCGACTTGATTGCACAGCTGGATGATGACATCACTGAATTCAATGACGAACTGCCTTTAACTGAAAATTGAGTGTTTACTCTTGTCCTTTTGCTAAAAGCTGCTTTGACACAATCTGTATTGTTAAAATCACTATATAAATAAAGCTGACTTGACTCGATTCATAATGTTGCTATTGGTGATCATGCTGTATTATGATGGAAAACATGGTTGGACTTTTTCTTTTTTAAACCAAACAAAAAGTGTGCATTATGAGCAGAAAGAAAAAATATTTGCCAATGCAATCATGAAAATTCAATGTATCATATTTTTTATTAGTGTAAATTATGTAAAATGTAAATTCATTAATTACAAGTACTATATAATATAATCACATACACTACCATTTAAAAGTTTGGGGTTGTAAGAATTTTTCTCTTATGCCCACCAAGGCAGCATTTATTCGCTCAAAAATAAAGTATTAATATTGTAAAATCTTATTATAATTTAAAACTCTCTTTTTTTTTTAATTTATTCTTCAGAAATAGTTCTAATGTGCTGCTTTGCTGCTCAAGAAACTATTATTATCATCATCAATGTTGAAAACAGTTTCTGCAGCTTAATATGCTTGTGGAAATCATGACACTTTTTCAGGATTCTTTGATGAATAGAGAAAGAACATATTTACCTTTATTTGAAATAGAAATCTTTTTTAAATCAATTGCCTTTACTGTCACTTTTGATCAATTGAATGTATCCTTTGCTGAATAAAAAAGTGATAGTTTGTTTAAATTTAAAAAAAAAAAAACCTTACTGACCCCCAAACTTGTGAATGGTGGTGTATATGTAATATAACACGTTTATTTTTTGTAACCCAAAACACAATTCTTGACCCATTTTCCACTGCTCAGATTCACAGAATCATGATCTAGTTCTGATGTAATCAAAGCCAAACAGCTTTGGAAAAGTGAAAATGAGCTTCAGCTGGGTAAAATGCAAACTGTATTCTCACCCTTTCCAGTGCGGAAGGTCAGCATGGCAGGCTGGCCCTCTCCTGCAGCGCTGCGGGCCACCATCAGAACCTCATACAGGCTGGACGGCTCCAGCTCAGACAGGGGCAGGGACTTCTCACTGCCTGGCACCCGCACCGTGTGCCAGTTCCCCACCACATGACCCACGTCGTCCACCTACAGGGACATTCAGCACATGCGCAGTCAAGAGACAGTCTTACCTTATGTAGTGATCTCATGCACCTTTCAACCCTCATATTCTGTCCCTGACTGCACATACTGCACGTAAAGTTCAACAAAGAACAGTAACGTCTTTCTTATTCTCCTACTCTGAATCATGACAAAAGATCAACCCACTCAACTATTCCTGAGAGCGCAAGCTGTGTCACTTTTTCCTGAGCCAATGTGACAAGCGCTGCCAATGCAATCTTGAAAAGAACCAGAGCAGTTTTATTAGCCAAGGGAGCTTATTATTGAAGAAAACACAGGCTTTTAAAGAGGAAATGACCAACTTCTTACCAAAACGCTCTTGGCTGGCAGATACTGCTGAATTGTGTTAGCGCTGACTTTTACAGTAAACGGCACAGGGCGTTGTTAGGAGTATGTGCTCATTCTCAAATCTAATAACTATAAATCTGACCTGATAACTAACGCCAGGGGAAAGAAGAGGGTGGAGCGCGATTCAGTCATTCTTGACGAGGTAATAATTATCTACATTTTGTGCCCCACTTAAAAAGTACATCAGTAAGACATTCATAATGGAAAATCTGCAAGTGCACTTTAGGATTTTTTACCTTGCGGTATTTAACGAAGTATGCATTAATAGGGATGCCCCAGTCCCGACCTGCTCGCCACTCTAGATCATACATGTTGGGTTTGTGTGTTTGCGGTGGGCTGATTATGATTGGTGCTTCTGGCGTAGGTTGGTCGATGATTTTCTCAGTGGGCAATCCTGTAGTTTCACCAATCACCCCCTCCCGTATGGAAGGGAACAGTTCATCACCCTCATCGCTCTGGATAGGGTGGACAGAAGGCTGCATCTTCGTGGGAGCTCCAGACATGGAACTAGACTGGGGTTCTATAGGGCAAAAAAGAACAATTTTGGTCATACATACTTTTAAATTTTTTTTCCCCAGACATACCTTTTATCGTTAATTATTCTTACGTTATTCATTTTCCCAGTTCAGTGTTTTAAGGTGATGATATTACAGTGTAATAAGTACCAAATAACATTAATTAACAACCTTACTATAGTACTTAATACTAGTTTCTATAGAGTTAAGTTTAGGGGTAGTTATAATTATAATTATGCTTAATTTACTGTGATTACTATAGTTAGTAGGGCTGTACGATATATATCGCATTCGATTGTCATGCGCATCTCATCAGTAAAGCCGGTTACGTGGTTAGTAATAAATCTCCATCACGTGCTTTCAGATAGAGTGGCATTTAATACACAGAGCCGTAGTTCACTGACAGGCTATTTGATTCATCTGCGATTATGAGCACAAATTGCGTAGCTTGTCAGTGAACTACGGCTCTGTGTATTAAATGCCACTCTATCTGAAAGCACGTGATGAAGATTTATTACTAACCACGTAACCGGCTTTACTGATGAGATGCGCATGACAATTGCATGCGATATATCGTGCAGCCCTAATAGTGAGTACATGTAACATTTGTAACTTTAAAATAAAGTGTTACCATTTTGCTTTTCAAATAGTATATAAGATAATTAAACACCGCTATAGCACTCTGACTGGCAATATGCGAGGCTGGAAACTACTTTTCCAACTTTTAGTTTTCCACTGGCATTAAAATAAAAAGCCTCCAAGGGAACATACAATGAAGCTCTATTATTAATTAATTTATTTTTATTAAACCCCACCAGAATGGTCCACTTGGGAATCTGTGCTTCTGACACTGGCTTGGCAGCCGATCATCTGAGCAGAATGTGTGTGAACTTGGATTTAGTGAAAGGCGACAAACTCGTGCGAATAGCTGTTCACCATGCATGTTGTATACATGTTACAATATTCAAGTCACCGCAGAGTAAGGGTCAGATAGCAATTGAGTAATCCTAGCTTAACAGCTGAAGAGCAGTTGTAGGAGAGGTGAGGTTTGTTGCTGGTTCTTAGGGTCTCTCATTCGTAGTTGTTGGGTGTGTGGCACTGGTTTACCTTACAAAACAAACAGCCCCAGAGTCAGTAACACTAGAGCTCAAACTGGGCCCGACGCCAGCCACCACACATTCCACCCTTCGGCCATTAAAATACCAGAGCGAATCAGAGCCCTACACCAGCTCACAAACCCACCTTCCAATCACGTCCTGTTTGAGCTATAGGGCAAGCCATGAATGCTTTATGGGTAAGCCACGGTCTTACACCTGGCATCTGAAATGAATGAAGAGTACTACGCTTTTATATTTTTGAAGAAATTTTCAGTGTAGCAATGTGTTACACTGAAATGTGACTCCAGGTCCACCTTTAAAGTAAGCCTAATACCAACTCTTGTGTGTATGTGTCTGGAATTGCATAAGACTGTCCCAGATCTGAAAAATGCTAAACCTCAGAGCCCTCAACACACACTATTAAGTGCATATCATCTCTAAAACCGCTTAGGAACATTATTTAAGGCTAAGTGTAATGTATCCCATCATTCATGTTCAGGAACTCGCCTGCCATGAGAATTCCAGAAACACTCTACAGTGCAAGTTATATACAATTTGGTAGCAAAACGTAACATTTTCTTGGTGCAGAGATTAGTATGTGTATTTTGTAAAATGTTTGCAACTGTCTGGACTACTGAACAGACATTTTGAAAAGTGCAAAGTATTGAAAATTAAAATGTGTATATAAAGCAGAGTCAAAAGTGAGAACTTTACTTGCATTGTTACAACACTGTACACATACTTGCAGTCTTCATGCTTACTTGGTGCATTTCCGATATTTGGCCCAATGTTCATATAAGTAGACAAGTGGTCAAGTGCACAGGCTGCAAGTGTGGGTAGTGGGCAGACCCGCTGTCTTTTTTAAGGGGTGATTCACACAAAAATGAAAATTGTGTCATTAATTACTTATTCTCATGTCGTTCCAAAGCCGTAAGACCTTTGTTCATCTTCACAAGACAAATTAAGATATTTTCCTGAATTAAGCTTTCTGACCCTGCATAGACAGCAATGCAACTACCACGTTCAAGGCCCAGAAAGGAAGTAAGGACATCGTTAAAATAGTTCACGTGACATCATTGGTTCAACCGTAATGTTATAAAGCTACGAGAATACTTTTTTGCACGCAAAGAAAACAAAAATAACTTTATTCAACAATTTCTTCTCTTCCGTTTCAGTCTTCGATGCCTGTTCAAAATGTGATTTTTTTATTTTAATGATATCCTTTCTACGTTGCTGAGCCTTGAGCGTGTCAGTTGCGTTGCGTCTGACGGGTTTGGAACAACATGGGGATGAGGAATTAATGACTGAATTTTCATTTTTGGGTGAACTATCCCTTTAACTGTTCTATCATCCACCAGACAATTTGATGTATAACTCAATTCTGTAACACAAACAGTACTGGAGCCTTACACATCGGTTAGGGGTCTGTTCAAATCCCTAATTGTTAGTATGAGCAATAGTAATAGCGATGCTTGCCTTAGCAAACACCACTGATGAAGGCATGATACAGTAAATATTGTTCTGACTCTTTGATCTTCTCTCTTCTTCTGTACAGTAGGTCTTTCTACTTTGTGACTCATATGTGCCCAACTATGTGTGATCATTAATGACTGACGTGGTGAGAGGAACAATCAGGCCTCAGACTGCGCTTGGGCTGTACATTATCTCGACTCACCCACTGTCAAAATGGTCTCTGTCATGGAACAGCCAAGCTCACTGGAAGCCTAGCATGTGTACTGCCCAGCATGAGCGGCATTCACAGCCTGAATGTACAGGTTGCTGCTGCCAGGACAAGACAAGGTAAGCTGGATAGCGTTGTCAACTGGCGACCTGCCTGCCGGACCAGCACAGTTGTATCAGCGGATAACAGGAAGTAGTTTTCCACAAGAGAGAGTTACAAAGTCACCCTCCACATAGATGCTGCTTTCAGGAGGGAACAGGATTGTGGGCTTGGAATTTGTCACAAAATTTGACTTTTGTGGTCTTTTAGTTAATCACTGAGGTCTTATGTACTCCAAAAGGTGGATGAAATGAACTTGTAGCATATAATGCATTTAAAATGTATTTATTTTTCTAATATGAAAACAAATTTTAAAATTATCTTATCAATTTGATCAATAATCGATAATCTGATCATATACAATTTTTTGTTTAATCGAATGCTCTCTAGAATGAGATTCCACTTGTCTCTGACTGGCAACAGCAAGCAGCAAATCACAGTTCACTGTCGTGACAAACTAAAACCTACTGGTTACAAAAAGAATACAGGAAATTAGCCTGCGCGTCAAGACATTTCATGGTGTCTTTAAAAACACAAGTCCAGTCAGTATCCTCAGCTAAATCTAAAGCATTAAATCCACAACGTGTTTTCTCAGGCCCAGAGCTGATCACGTCTTAACGCCGTTTCTTCTTTTTCCAGCAGCCTACGGATCACGTATCTATCTCAAATCTTGCCGTTAACCATAAACAACTCTGCTTTTACACTGACCTGCATTTTATCAGCGTGAAATAAATCACCCTTGTAGCCGAGCCAGGAAAAAAGCGATACAAGCCAACATATGGAAAAGACCTCCGTCATGTTTTATCTATTCTGAAGTCTGCATATCTCTAAGCTTATCAATCATGTTTGGAGACACAGAGCAAGGCTGAGGAATAGCCTCAGAGGAGGGCAGGGGAGGGTTGTGTGTGTGAGAGAGATGTGTATTAATAAATATAGGGCTAGTTGTGTGTGATGTTGACAGCTGGGTGGTCTGGTCCTCGTCATAACCTTGTGCAGTTACTCCTTACATTCCGCTGTCCAAGAGCTTATCCCCAACAGCACGCACAAAGCTCACTCTCACAGCCTTCTCATTGCCAGCCAAATACACCCACCCCAACTCCCCCTTCTCCAGCCAAACTCCAGCTAAACTCTCTGCCCTGCTGGAAGAATATACTGTCCCAACTAACTGTACGGTAAACCTGTGTCTTCGGCTACTTTTGCTAGTAAAATTCTCTTTTGTAGATTATCCAGGGTGTTGTGGGTAGTTGCCAGGCTTTTATCAAGGTGTTCTGGATGGTTGCTCTAGGGTGCATTGGAGCACCGTCTTACCTGATTCGACACGGAGTCTTCCCGCCGACTGTGCAGAGCTAATTCCGTTGTCAAACAGGCACTGGTAGATTCCCTGATCTTGAACCATTACTGAAGGGATGTGAAGGGAGGGGCCAGTGACTTGGAGGCGGGTTGAAGTAGCAAGAGGTGCGGAGTTGAGGAGCCATGTGATGTTGGGGGTCGGACTACCATTGACAGCACAGGTAAATCTCACAGAGGAGCCCACGGTCACAGCCTGATCTGACAAACCTTGCAGTATGCTTACTTGCGCTGTAATGAGGGGAAGTGCTGGAGTTAATATACACATAACTAAATAATACAATTACCATAAACTACTAATTATGTGTTTCTTTCTATATTTCTATGGGATATTCCTACTTAATATTTCCGACATCTGATCATTTTGTTCATCGTTAGGAAGTATGTACAAAGAATAAAAATGGCAATGCTAGCATTTGTTGTACAGGAGTATAAACATTTAGTAACAGGTTATACAATTACGTTTCCAAGTTTGACAACATATCCCATTTTATTGCATATTTCCTGTATATGAAAATTGGGAAATTCTGACTTTCACAGTTGAATGAGACAGAATAATTCAGACCCTTCATGCAAGGAACATTACCCAGTGCTTCCACATAAAAGCTTTTGAGCTTGAGAAGAAACTGAACTACATGGATTAAGCTGCCTCAAACCTTGGTAACATGATGGGATATTAAAATTGATTCCTTACCGAGCACATTCACAGTGTAGTTGACACTGACCACAGCTCCATGATCAGTCAGAACAGAGCAGCAATAATGTCCTCCATCACTCAGCTGAACATCATTCAACACCAGGTTGCTTTGCAACAACATCCATTTGGAGCTCAAAGAAAGCTCCGCTCCATCTTTAATCCATTTGACCTTTGAAGAACGACTTCCTGATACAACACACTCCAGGGTCAGAGATCCAGATTGGTCCACTGTAAGATTGCGAGGGGTGACTGGATAGATGATCCTTACAGGTGAAGGGCCTTCTGAATCTACATGAAAAGAAGGAGAGCAATCACATTATTCCTTCATTCAGAAGTATGAATATTTTAATTTACAGTATACACCCATTATCTAACAATAAAAAAACATCACAGAATAAATAGCTGCTTATTTGATAGCAAAACATATACAGTATGAACTATATGGAACGTACAACTCAAATCTTTGTGGCACCTAGAAAAACTAATAGAATTTGCTCAACCAACCTCTGACTATGAGTTTAGTGCCATTAGCCTCTACTTGAGTCTCTCGGGTTAGAGGATTATAAGCACCACACTTATACATGCCCTGATGTTCTGAAGACACTGACACAATCTGAAGGTTCCCAGAGGGCAGGATTAAATACTTGTCTGAAAAACAGACAAAAGAAACAATCTCTCAAAGTGTTCAACTGTGTATTTATGTGTTTCTGGAGGGTTTGGCATTTGAAGCTGTCTAGTTTGTACCTGTAGACTGTTCCAGCCATTTCCCCCGTACCCGGAAACGTGGCAGAGCAGGTGGATTGCTGCGAGGAAGTGGGCATTCGATAAAAGCAGTTTCACCCTTGTTTACAGTAAATGTCCTCCGATGGGTCTGGGCAAACCTCTCAATATCTGAATGAAGAAATCATTCAAGAGTGCTCAATCGCTTCAAAGCACCAGATGTAAAAGAACTTTTTACATGACTAACAGTCAATTATACAGTTTAGCAATCATTCTATAAACTGACCAATGAAAGTGGCAACTGACAGATCAGAATCAACATTTGCGAGAGCTGTGTAATAAACTGGTATATTCATTCATAGCAGCAGCAGTTCACACAAAGACCTTCTGTCAAAGAGGTGTTTATATTGGATTGTGAGTGGCAGAGAACATGTGCTTTCCACTGAATAATGCAGCCTTATCTGCAACCCTGATCAGGCCCTGGGTAGGCCGCCGGGGGTTTGAATCCAATAGGGCGCCCTTCCCGGCATCAGCTCTCGGTACGACACAGGAAGCCCCCAGGCTCATTAAGGATACTGCTGAAGAGGTGTCTGGATAAGTGCCAGACTGAAAAGAAAGAACCATTTCCTTCCCCTCCAACACTCATCTACGGTTGGCCATTCTAACAGTGTTAATGGCTCGAGAAATCCGCCTTCTGATACTTCCTGTCTTTCTTCTCCAGCGACCTCTTTGAAGTGCATTCTTGTAAGAGTGTTGTTCTTACAGCTGCGCTGAAAGTGTATTTGTCAGCATACTATGCCTGTGATCAAATGTGCCTACCTGCAATGCGCACTCGTGCGTGCCGGCTGATGATGGAGCCTGTCTCGGATTGCGCCAAGCACTGGTAGGAGCCCGTCAGAGCCGGTTGGAGAGATGACAGAGAAAGGGAGCCAGGACTAAGTTCCACTCCAGACTGGTGGCTAGGGTCTAGTGGTTGACCCTGAAACAGCCAGCTGATTCTGGCGGTGGCTGGACGCGCTGTGCAGCGCAGGTGGACCGCACTGCCCTGCTTCTGTACAACAGAGAGAGGCTCCACACGAAAAGAAAGAGACAGGACAGCTAAAGGAGAGAGACATGGGGAAAAAAGAAAAGAAATAGATCAACAGACCATAATCTATCAATATTCCTCCTACAGCTTGCTGAGAAGACATGTTATGCCATTTCTCTCTTGGCATTTCAATTTCAATGGCTCAACACAGGTGTGTGCTAATGTTTTTTTTTGGAGTGCGTTACTAACATGGGCAGTTGAGGAGCAGGGTATGGCAGACGCACAGCACAGCGGACAATAATCTCAGGCCACTGTCCTCCATGACGCTGTTTCACCTCTGTGCACTAACCTGGGGCCTCACACACACCCCCTCCACACACACTGCACACCTGGAACACATAAAAACAAACATTAAAAACAGTCATGGGCAATACAATATTTGAAAAGACTGAACACGTTTAACATGGTCCATGCAACAGTTATAACAACAAAGGCTGTTACCAGCAAAACATGAAATGTGGACACTTTGCCACATATTTTGTGTGATTATAGATGAAAAAATACATAATTTTTCATAATTCTGTAAAGTGTATTTAAATACGGTTGCATGTGTCAAAGAGCTAGAAGAAAGAATGGTCAAATTAGCTGAAATAACAATGTGCATATTAAAGTTATTCTAAGGTTTCAGTGAATCACTAGGTGGTTGATATGACATGTCTTTCTACTACTTTGGTCCAAAGATATGGTTTAGGTCACTCCTTTAATGCAAGGTTGCAATATTTTTTAGCCCATATTATTATTAGGCAATGATAAAACCTAATAAAAAAATAAATAAAAAAACTCACTTTGAAAGGCCATAGCACACCTCCCCTCAAAAAAAACCCCATACAAATGAATGTAGCATTCATGACTATAAGGCAAATGACAACGGATGCAAAGAAGTTTATTACTTATGGGTTTCCTCAGATTGCTAAAGTAGGAATGCCTCAACAAGTACCAATAATAAAAGTTACCCAGAGGCCTGTTCTTTCTACAGATAGCACTGTTTTCATCTTCTATCTGTAGTTGGTCGAGGAGTACAGCTTGTAGGAATTACAAAATTTAACATTTCACAGTTAATCCTAAACAACACTTTCAATAACCTTTATGACACATCCCCTTACACATGCCTTGATCTCGTACAGCCTTCCTCCAAAGAGAAATTTCTTCCTGCTGATCTACGACCCATTCCCACAGAGCGCTTCTCCAGCGAAACAGAAATTCCTGAACTTCTACGCCCCCTCAACCTACAATCCTTCTTCTCCCTTGCTCTCTTTTGCCCCTTCATTTCTGCCCGTCTCCGATGGACTGCATTTGAAGAGTCTGCTTGTGGTCTACTCTTAATATCACTATCCTGTCACAGTGCACTGCTTTCTCACAGACTCACTGTAGCCTGAAGAGCCTCCACATGGCTTTCACACACTCACACACAGTCTCAAACGCCCTAAAAGAAAGACCAGGGGAGCGCCCAAAGGGTGAGACACGGAAAAGAGTGAAAGGATCGTAATTAGGAGCATTCCTCTTTGCTTTTGAACCCATCCCTCCCCTAGCGCCAGGCCTCTGTATCTGGGCTGCGTTAATCCGGAGGGCCTTTGATCACAGGCTCCTGGTCTGTGAGTGTAGTTTGGGCCGGGGGCTGCCGGACAATGGCCGCCCAGCTGTGATATTCACACTGTGGGTGCCATGGGGCTCTGTGCCCGGCCCAACATCAGCCCAAAGGACAGGCCACTCGACTGGGTCAAATTAAAGAGGTTATGTCTGGGTGAGACCATTAAAGCTGAACAAGTCTGTGACAGGACACACACGCTCAAATTTACTCACAATCAAGCATACTAAATCTTTCTCTTGTGTCGCTTATTCCTTTTTAACCTTTTTCTTGAGCAGTACTTGCTATAATAAGCTGCATTATTAGCTACCATTACACTGAATCACAAATCAGAATTATAGTTTGGATCCAAAGTCAGGAGTGGGCTTTTTGGTCAACCACCTAGCAACTATTCAAAACCCTAGAATCCACCAAAATAATACCCTGGCAACCATAACATTGTGTTAAAACAAAAGCATATTAGCAACCGTGCTGCAACTATCCACAACACCTTTGGACGAGTGCTGGACGTAAAAATCTAGTTAATGGTTGTATTCCGAAAGAATCTATTATCCCATCATTCATTTTAGCTGCAGTGAGACCTACAAACACTCTTTGCAAACATCAAACATGCACATACATACATATCATCTCCCCCGCCCCCTGCAGGACCACTCAGACGAAGTAGGAAACACAGGAAATAATAAACTCTCCCAGCCTCCTGCTCACACCCCCTCTAAAGCCAAATGTCAAGGGTCACCGGAGAGCAGAAAGTCAGCGGGTGTCTGGCAGTTGTGGCCCCGCCCCTTGGGGGGGTCACCTCAAAAAACAGGGTGACAAAAGGGTCTGCACTTGGCAAGCACAAAATACAGCACGGCAGGCAAGGAGGCAACAAGATGGGCAGATGGGCGTTTAATAAATCTACACACTTTTGAAAACAAATTTCATAGAAACCTTACCAAGATTAGTAATAAACTCTCAAAAGTAAATATGTATGCATTGGCTATAAACACGTGTGTGTGTGCATGGTTCGTCAGCCCAAGGATTCTAAAGGTAACACGTCTTGTCCACGAGTCCCAACAAGCCCTCTGCAGTGCCCCTATGCCATCAGTGGAAACAATCTTCTCACTCCCAGAGTAATAATATATAATTACAACAATAACAACAGCCTTGAATGAAACACTGGCAAAGATGGGCAACATCGCCCCATGTGTACATAGAAGGTGATGGTATGTACCCTTGGAGGGGTGGGTATAACCCTGGATAAAGATATCTGGTGTGAGGAGTGACGCTGCGCCTCTTGCTATCTCTGCAACAGATCTGGCATGACGAGGAAACACAAGCATCATTCCTGTGTTTTATCTCTTTGCCTTTCTTTTGACATCCGCCTGTATGTACTAGGCTCAGGGCAGACAGACACTTTGTAGGATATCTGCTGTCCTCCATCAGAGAGAGAGAGACAGGCAGCTACTACTATATGCAGGCAAGAGAGACAGCAGGGAATTGGAGCAGTCTAGAGCCTTCAATAACAGAGATATAAGTATAGAGAGAGAGAAAGAGACAGAGCGGGTAGCGGAGTGCTGAGACATGTCTGATAGTAGAAGGGAAGGGAAGTCCCCTATACCTACTGAAGATCTCCATCATACAGGCCACATCAAAAGAGAAGATTAAGGGCAAAGGGAAAACAGTGCAGAAGGAAGCAAGAGTTTAACAAACAGAGAATTACAAACATTAACCTGACAGCGCCTCTATTTATGTAAATCATCACTGTACTACCAATGACTCGAGCAAGAATGTTTGCTAATACAGCTATGGAACCTATGACTGAGAAAGCTTTACTCTTGGCTATCCATTCCTTGGTAGAAGAACCTGCTTAAAAGGGTGAAATAGCTTTGACCTACAAGAATCATGATCAGTCTACAATCAGGAGATATATTTGGCTGAATTTTCCAGAAACCCTCAACAGAAACATGTGGTTATATGATGTGATTTCTTGTTTTCCTCTTCTTTAGTGTGTTATGTAGCTGTTTGTGCATGTATACGATCTGCAGAGTTACAAAGCTCAAAGTCTCCCACAAAAGAATTTATTCTATCTAAAAGAGAAGGCTGATCCAGACCGGGCTAAAACACCTCCTTCAAACACGCCCCCACATGCCTGCGTCACAATGTGGAAATAATTGTGTAATGCCGCCCAAATGCGCATGCAAAGAATGAAGGCGTGGTTTCAGTAACCGCAGTAGTGTTGATGCAGCCATGTCAGGGAGACACTGTGTGTTTCTATGAGAAAGCAAAAGCACTTTATTTGGCCTTCTGAAAGTAGATGCGATTAGGAATCATTGTTAAGATTTGTTTACAACAGAACAGCACAACCCAAATGTTCGAATTTGTGCAACGCATTTTATGGACGACAGTTTTGTGAACCTAGAAGAGTACAAGGCTGGCTGTGCACAAAGGCTATTTTTTTTTTTTAAAAAAAGAAAGGCTCAATTCCGACTTTGCTATGACAATCTGGCACTTCTGAATCAGCAACTGTAAGCATGTTTTGTTATTAGTTTAAGTACTTGCTATTGACTGTTCAAATGCGGAGTTTTGCTCAGTGTAGAGTAAGCGCGTTGTGTGTGTGTGTGTGTGTGTGTGTGTGTGTGTGTGTGTGAGAGAGAGAGAGAGAGAGAGAGAAAGAGAGACAGGGTCACATCACAATGCACTGCAGCAGCTGGCCAATCAGAGCAGACAGAGCTTGTCGGAAGGAGGGGCTTTATAGAAAACGACGCGTTTGAGAGAGGCGGGGCATAGAGGAGCTTCAATAATATACAGTATTTGAAAAATAATGTTTTTTGAACATTAAAGCATGTCAACATATTCTGTTACACCAAATACACAAAATAATGATCTCTAAAATAGCATCATATGACCCCTTTAACATTCATGTAATTTTCTTGTTAGCTTCATGTTTAGCTCTATTACACATTTTAATTAAGATTAAGGGTATTGGTAATGTTGCACAGCCACAGCTGATGTCCTGAGTGTTCCTGTTGAAAAGATCAGCTTAGGCCATCCTGAATTTCCATGTTGGTTGAGGCTGGATGGCTGCTGGCTTATCTAGTGGGAAAGAGCATGCTGTTCTCCAGCAAACTCTAGACCAAAGTTTTAGCTTAAGCTAGTTATGAAGCCTGGTGGGGATGCTAGTAGCACTACAGCATCCCGTCCCAAAACAAATCATATGCTGGTCATCAGGCGTATTTGGTTTACATGGATGGATCTTTGGCCAGCATGCTACTCCAGAGTCTCCAAATGTTGCAGAAGACTTCTCCTGCATGCCTCTCTCTCTATTCTCTTTTTACATTTACAAGCTTGACTGAGGACTTTCTCAAGCCAGAAGAGAATATTCACACACACTTCTGTGTTTTTCTGAGAGTGTTTTTCTGAGAGGCTTCCAAAGAGCCTGATCAAACAGCAGTCCAACAAACCCACAAGCAGTTGATGACCATAAATCTAATCTTATCAGTTGTCAGAGTAAAAACTGTTTTTCCTTTCTGTTTTCTCTCTGGAATGAGGGAGCAAGGCCAGGGTCATACCTGAGATCTTGCCAAAGTGCAGGGAAGGAAGACAAGACTCCTTGGGATGTCTAAGAGCATCCATCCTTAAAAATGCTATATTCTTCAGTTTTACAAATACTCTTCCAGTCATTAATTAATGTGCAGTACAGAGTATCCACACTAAAAAAATAAAAGTGGCTCTGATACCCTCATATCTGTATATGACACAGCCTCTGTAATAACATTCTGCTGGAATGCTGGGGCAATCTTGCAGAAAGACGGATGCAGTGTAAGCAGAAAATAACAAAGGATGACAGCAAGGAAAATAAACAGTCTGACAAGCCCCTAGGTGTGTGTGCAAAGTGGGCAGGAAGTGGCACCTGCAGTCCTATAAAAAAAAGGTGTGAACAAGAATGAGTCTTTCTCTGCAGGCAGTGCTTGAAGTGTCATCTGCCCTCTGCCCAGATCCCGGTCATATTGAGTAAACACGGACAAATGACCCCACAGGGCTATAGAAGAACAGGTCACAATTGCTACAAAAGTAGAGGCCTGAACTTCATGGATGAGAAACAAATAAACAACAGTAAAAGATCCACAAAATGAATCTTATTAAACAAACAAATAAGTCGTACGGCTATGGTTATTAGGCAATGCAGAAAATAAGAACACACAAAGCAGCAGAAACATGAGGGGCACCAGAAGGAGAAAGAGACTGAAAAACAGACGACAGAAGAAGAGAAGCAGAAGAGCGAGTGAATATATTTTCTGATAGTCTGATCTGACCCTATGTGGTAAGGTTGATACTCCTGCCATATCCTAAACCTGTCCACACTCGCCCCCCACAAACCCTGACAGAGGAGCCGCTCTCCATACATTCCACAGAAAGAGAAAGAGATGAAGGAGAACAACAACAAAGTACAGAGGCTACAAAAATAAAAGAAAAAGAAAATGACAAAATAAGAGAGGTGGAGTGAGTAAGTAAGCGAGTGAGAGAAAACAAAAACTGAGGCAGGAAGAACAGGAGATAGGAGAGTGAGAGGAAGGGAGTGCCAGTAGGGAAAAAAAAAGGATTCATCGGGAGGTGAATACTTGCCAAACCTCAGCTCATTTCCCCAGATAATGCCCGACAGACAAACTCATACTGTGTGAACCTTGCTTGTAATCCTCCCAGTCAACTGACAGTACAATGTCTTGACTTGGTGCAATCAGAGAGACCTGGCAAGCAAAACAGATCGGGAAAGGGAGAAAGGCTAAGAGACTGAGAACCAAGGCCCAGTACGGATGACCCAAATTCGGCTATAACAGGCTACTACTGGTCCAAGTGGCAGGCATGAGGGCAGCTCCAGGCCATGCAGATGGGACTAATGAATGGAAATACTGGGCCTCCGAACTGAGCAGTGATTAAAGGGAGCAGACATTATTAAAAAGAGAGAGAGAGGAAGAGGAACAGGAGAGAGAGAGAGAGAGAGAGAGAGAGAGAGAGAGAGAGAGAGAGAGTCAGAGACATCTGTAAGGTACTGAGCATTAAAAAGGGAGCATTTGCTCTTTCTTTTACCATGAGCTGAGATGGAAATCAAACTGCAGTTAGGCAGTGCTTATCTGCATCCAGAAGGCTCAAAAGAAAGGGCAAACAGAGGTTAACCTTCAACTGCTCTCTCTAGTGAAAGAGTGGGTGAGTATGTGTGTGTGTGTGAAGGGGAATTACATCAGAAGTTTGAAGCTACTTCCCCGGACCGGCCTCCCCCAGCTGTAAAACTCAGCTTGTCTCTGTTGACAGGAAATTGTATCAGAGTCTAAAAAGCACAGGCAGCCCTGGGTTGAGATGCTCGTGGGGTGACGGGGCACAGCCTGGATGACCATGGCGTAGTTAACGGTGAAATGAAAGATGGGAGGGAAGGGGTGAAGACAGGAATGAGAACACAGGCCCCAGGGATCAGACAGTCACCTCTAACAAAGCACTGTTTACCAAGAACACACACATCTCCTTCCCGCCTCTCTCCTCCCGGGGGGATTCTCAGCAGAAACAACCCGGTCTACCTCCGCCTCCTTCCCATGAGTGCCAGGCCTCAGACCAGGGAGACAGTGCTAATTCCTGCCCCGGGCAGCTTGGCCTTGGTCACAAACACTCCACACACAGATCGCCCGGTGAGACGGGGTGGGAGGGAGACCCTTAGCCCCAGTACAGTACAGAAGAACCCTCTTAATTGGAGTTTGTTCTGTGGCGTCTTGTTTGCCTGGGAATAGGAGGAGGAGGAGGTGGTGTGGAAGGGGAGGTGGTGACAGAGGAGGGGTGCAGAGGTAAGGGGGCTGTTTCCCAAGGTTTTCAACAACAGGGATTAGGCAGAGGACTGAAACTCAATAGGGTCGTCTCGGACACTGGAAATGGATCTCAGGGTATCCCAAAACTGCAGAAAAGCAACACGCATAACTAACAACACCCACGTTATTGTGGGAGCTACAGAATATCCTTCCAGCTGAGTTCACAGCTAATCAGAACCCTCGAGGGGACGTTTGCACACAGGAAGGGTACTTCTAATGAAGAGGAGGAATGTTACAGACAGGAGAGACAGCGGTTCTATCTGCCCAGAGGGTGTGCTGAGAGACAAAGTTGATAGGCGGGCTGTGCCAAGAGTGTCTGATTCATCAGCCAAGCAGTGGAGGATGAGAACGAGTGTGTATGTGAGGCGGTTAGAGTCAGCAGAGCATTGGATGACTTCCCTGGTAGATGCCAAGCGCTCAAATTCCAAAAGCTTTGACTTGAGAAAACAGTAACATGTCAGAGCCATGGCCTAGTTATAGGCACACGTTCCAGACACATCGAGCTGTGGTGCTCATGTAAGAAATGCACGTTTTAATCTTGATTGTACCCCATTCCCTCTAGATGCTCTTTCAAATTTAAAGACAGAGTCCAGTTTCTGAAAGGATGACAGCTGCAGAAAAGTTGGAGGCAGCTAGTGGTTTTCCTATCTCTGCTTCAGCTCAGATTCAGTCCTCCCTCGCCCTCCTGGATTCCATCACCTCTCCATCACCATGGCAACTAAGCTGGACATACAGCTACACAACAGGTCCTGCTCAGTGTCCCACCGACAGGTCTTTGGCCTCCAACCAAAAGCACTCACAGGGCAGGGACAGATATTTGAAGTTGCAATTCAAAGCATGCACAAAACAAAAACAAGTTTACAGCAGGATTTGAAATCTTCACTGGCAAATAATGAAGACCAGGAACATCACTCTAACATTCATGCTGGCCAAAGACCCAAGAGTGTAAGAGATCAAATTCATAACTAGATATGTACTACAACCTCAACAAAGAAAAGATAAAAATGATCAAGATTCATTGTGAATATTTGACTAGTTTAAGGGTATAATGCTGTGCCTTTTCAACTTGGGTTTTCAAAATTGAAAAATTAACCTCATAGAACAAAAACAAACAAGATGTAAGAGGCTGTGAAGGTTGAATTATACTTTCTGAGTGTGTTGGAAACCCCCCCAAAAACATAAGGCCAACTCTCTGCCTTGTATGTACAAGCTTGAGGGCTCTGAAATAAATATCCACTCCAAACATTGCCTCTGACTGAATCTATTTAGGTTGTGTAAATGTTTATCTGTCTTGTCTTGTAGCCCTCTGCAAGCCAAGAGGTCATGTTTTCCAGTGCTTCCAAAATAACAAAACAAATTGTGTGGTGTGAGTTCAACAAACGTAGTTGTCTGAATTGCTATCACTAGCTGTCAGATACTTGGACTCTCCATCATATTCAGGCTTCAGCTGTTCTCTTACCCTGAAGGTGAGCAGATTCAGGGCAGTGGCATCAGACGGTGCAAAGACCAACATAACCTTAATAAAACGTCAAAATAATAATAATGATAATACAGCTTTCCCACCATTGGAAAGAGAGCGGTAGCCCAACAGATTTGGGAAGCTTATAAAAGGCCTCATTCAGAGCACCAATGGATGAGCTTTTACAGACACAGAACAGGAAACTTGTTTGTCCGAGAATCATAAATATTATGCATCTCCCATCCTGTATCTTAATCTAATCTGGGTTGTTCTAAAGAGATGGGTCAGAGGCGTAACAATGCAGGGCTTTCTTTGGGCTTACCCCTGTAATTAATTCCTGTTTCCTCAAGCAGTTGAAAAAGACTCTATAAATGACCGTTTAACTTTGTTCCCCAGAGGGGTTGCCTCTTCCCGCATTGCAAGGCTCAAAATGGCACTTGCAACCACAGGCTTCACAGTAGTAGTACCCACAGTGCCTCAGGCTCTGATCCACCAGTTATGCAGCCCTTCCAAACAAACAGTCTGTTTGTCAGGAGCAAGCGGGGAGCCAGCCGTGGCTGCTTTTGCCTTAATATAGTCCTGCTGATCTGTTGCCTGGCTTGGGCACTGGGCTACAGAGAAAACCCATGTCAGATGTCGCTTATGGGCAGCAGTGTTTGAAATAGAACGCTGTGGTATAGCTGGGCTTGTACTAAAGTTAAAATAAAAAAATAAAAAGATACAAGGAAGCGTTCTGGGCTGCTCTCAAGGCTGGACTTAGACTCTGGTGAAGAAGGGGCAGTTCAGGAAGTCTCAGAGAAATGAATCTTGAAAACAGGAAGGTGCTGAGGATGCAGAAAACCCCTCCTACATTCTGCACAGGGTCAGGGCTCCCCTGTCTTTTTTAAATGCGGGAACTGTCAGCAATGTGTAAAGTTCAGAAGTTCACCCCAAACATTACAGTCAATTGGTTTTATTTGACCAACAATAGCAAAGAATAGCATAATTCCATAAAGCAACTTCCTGAGCAATTTGGTCTTCTCAATAATTGTCATAAAAACATGCTTATTTGGGAATAAGCTAATACATGACACACTAATTTAAAAAGACACGAGGTTTATTATACAAATCAGAAACTCCTTTAAACACTTGGTTTAAACATAAATCTCAAATGTCACAGAAAATCAACAACCTGCTAAAATAAGATTAGATCAGAGTGAAAATATACTTCAAAGAATTCTTCTCATTTTTCAAAGAAACATGTTTAGTCACAAAGCACAACACAAAACAAAACTTTTATGGATTTGTTTAAAGAAGTAGTTCACCCAAAGATGTTTGAATTTCTTTCTTCTTCCAAACACAAAATAAGAATTTTGAAGAATGTGGATAACCAAACGGTTTCTGGTCCCCATTGACTTCCAAAGTATTGTTTCGTTAAATATTATGGAAGTCAGTGGGGACCAGCAACAGGTTTGGAACAACTTGAGGGTGAGTATATGATTACAGAATTGTAATTTTTGGGGTGAATTAACCCTTTAAATGACAACACCCATCTAGGGTTGTAACGATATACCGGTATGACCGTTTATACCATTATACCGTAAACATTTGTATAGATATGCTTTAAAAAAAGACAGAGACAGAGATTATGTATAATCTCCATCCCCACCAAAAAAAAAAAAAAAACAGTAGTATGGGAGTATGGGGTATCTGCAGTATGGGAACCAAAAAAAAAAAAAAAAAAACACCAAGGAACGAACGCTGGGTTGTCCTTGAGGACATTACGTTTTATATATATTAAGTTCTATAGAAATTATGACAAATATATTAGCATTGTACAATGTACTTCAAAGTTATAATAACAACAATAATAATATTCTTTATAATAATGAATTTATTTAAACATTATTTTTAAGGAATATCGTGTTTGTCCATGTTTTACCTTAGTATCTCTGTTATGCAGAACATAGCCAAAAAATAAAAGTTGTTAAATTTTCATTTGATAACATTATTAAAACATTACTTAAAATGTTAGTGTGATATATATATATATATATACATAAGGTGTATAGCTTTATTTTTTAATTGTTTTTTAAAACTAAATGAATTTTTTTTCAGAAGGGACACTTCAATACTTTCATTAAAATGGTTTCAAGTTTGTTGTAATAAAGGATTTGTTCACTCAAATAACTTGTTCTTATTCTTTTAAAAATCATTATTACTGATAAGAATTAGCCTATTGTTTAATATATGCCGTGATATTTTCTGAGACGATTATCATACTGTGCAAATCTCATACCGTTACAACCCTGCACCCATCACATGAGTACACTTCCTGTACTATTGTGCTGTTAACTTACATACAGGAGTCAAAGTACATCTTTGATGCACTAAAAGCTAGACTATTGGAATCGATTGTAGCCGTCATTTACTTTCCATGCTCCTGAAAAAAGCTGTAATTCTTTTAGTTCTGTCCTTGCAGTGCCACAAAAGGATAATGAGAAATATTTTGATATCTGGCTCATAGTTGATCCAAGAGCATAGTTTTTCTGTGCAGTAAGCCAATTAATTATGCGCACAAACTAGGGAGTAGATTTTAAGGATGTGTCTACATTTTCTGTATAACTCTAAGGACATTAAAAGTATGATGAGCAATGAATCACGAGAAACAAATTCTTATTGTTGCCTCAGACCAGTGGGAGACGACCTTGGCGTCTAGTGAATTCCATTGTTAGGATTATCTTTTTACAGCTACAATCTGTTGAGCCAGAAACAAAACCTGTGCGATATACCATTCACCCGATGTACATAACTGCTGGACGGTATCCATCACCAATACCAGGGCCCTAAATCACAGCAAAGCTTTGGCAGTCAGCCGTAATCCGTCTCCAGTTCCTACGGCACTCCAGAAGGACGACGGCTGTCAGCTAACCCGAACTAATGAGACCTGGACTTCAGGGATTAAAGGCAATTATTCCGGGTGGTGGACCAACTCAGTATCACTGTAGTTATGGTATATGTAATGCACCATCATCAAATCGTCCACCTCTGTGAAATCCTTTATACTGTTCGAAATCAGATGCCATGGTCCCAATTAAAAATAACCTCAAAATTGTTTGGTGGTTCCTCTAATCAGAACGGGGCCCATTATGTATGCAGTGTGACGGTATGCTTGCTACACCGCATGACCACATCTGTCCAGTCTGCATGGAATGAAAGATGGAATGAAATGTATTTGAGCTACAAATATTAAAATATATTCATTTATTTAGAAATATTATCCAGCCCTGTGTGAAAATGTATTACTTCATCTCGCCATTTACGGCCAACGGCTAATCTTGGAATGGTGCAGAGAGCAAAGATCATAGCCCCAAGCTAAATAAACCTTCAAACCACACAGCCCTACAAAATCACTTTCATCCCTCCCTGCCCAGGGCGGAGGTAAAGAGAAAGCAGCCTAACATCTGTTGGGCAACAGAGGCAGGGCAGAGGATGACTCCCTAAATACACCAACTTTCTCTCTTTCGTTCAAGTCTCCCACGCCAACACGCCTGGACTGCCGCTCAAAGCTGCTAAAACACATTCATCACTCGCTTTTAATGTGCATTTACATTCTATCCTGCCCGCAGCCCAAACACACATAGATGGAATTTAAAAAAAAAAAAAAAAAAAGCATGAAACTTCATCTGAATTGCTCAATCCACTTCTATGAAAACTTGCCCGCCTCTTCCGCCCCAGACTGATCTCTCTCAACGAGCACCGTCCTAACTACTGAGACAGGGTTTTTGCTTGCCCGTGTATTGATCTAAAGCAGTGTTTCCAACCCACAAAGTGCGACAAACTACGACAGACCACCAGAATGACTGGAAAGGCCATCACTGGGTCCGAATCATTACACATGCTTACATTCAAATTGGCCACTTAGCATACCTTTTCAACAGCCCCATGTGTTTATCATTACCCAGAACCCTCTAAACGGCCAAACATTATTCTTGCGCTCTAAATAGAACTGCAGCATTTAGCTCCATTCTGTACTGGATAGCCGATGCCCTGCTAATGATTTATAAATGCTCGTAATTAGCGAAGAAACACTGATGGGTCGTGACTTTACAATCACAAAATGTCATCAAGTCGTTTCATTAGGAAACCAAGAGGGCTTGATCACAAACGTGCAAAGAAACAAAATGGGGAAGCAAAAGCAATTGAAGATAAGTAGGCCTATTTCTCGGTCCAACTTATCTAGAAAGATAAATGCTAAGTTGTGCAAAAAGAGTGACCTCAGAAACTAGCAATCATTTGACTGAAGGATAGGAATGAACGGGAAATGCTCGCATGTCCCCCTCCAGGACAAAACAAAACTGAGCGTGGGTTCTCTGAAGGTGCCCACCTGTGGCCCAAAGCCTCAATGAAAAATATTCAGGATGATGTTTTCTGGAACGTCAACTCCACCAGATTCTAAGTGCAGCCCCTATGTAAGAAAAGTCTGTTTGAAACAGTGGAAGCATACGGGCATCATTACATTCTAGTAGCAGACACAAAATGGAGATCCCATCTGAGAAGTGGGAACTTAATAAACATTATCAGTAAATGATCAAAGCTACTGGAGGAACTTTTCTTTTCATCCTTCTCTTTTTAAGCTGATAAAAAATTGTGAAACATCACCGTTAAAGTATAATCGTGTACATTTCCTACAAGCTACACAAAATGTTGCTTCCCAAGATTTAAGCTACTAAATTTAATGCGGTTAAACTACAGTTAAGTGTTAGGTACAATGTAGTGTTAGCTATGGAACAAGTTACTAAAGAAAAACAGGTAATTGCATAAATACATAACCATCCAATTGTTTTATCACAGCTGTATTTTTCTGGCAACGAAACAAGGGTTTCTTAATTAGAATGACAGAATTAAAATTAACAGACACTAACAAAACAAAAAAAAAAATAAAACGGTTATTTATTTATTTATTTTTTAAAAAGACAAAAAAAAAAAAAAAAATGCATGAATTCAGATTGAAAAGGTACATTTACATTACCCCAGAGTAAATCAAATTCAGATGCTACATATGATGTTTAATTATTAATATCCACTCACTGGGTTCTAAAGCTATGTGTGCAATTCAAAATAACATCAAAACATTATTGTAGCATATTGTCACACTAAAACGCTACTCTTTGGAAAAGCTGTTAGAGACATCCTGAACTGCACAGTGACATGGCACAAAAATGCAGCCAAAACAACAAAACTGAAACCTTCTACCACCGCAATATATTCAAAACCCAACTCAAGCTGTATATATACACCATACATTTGCAGTTATGAACTCTAAACCTTGTTTTATCTCTAATCAGAGCAACAGGAAACAATTTCCACAGCTCCAACTGTGCAAAATGAGATTTTGTTGTGTAGTGATTATGATGAGATAATAAGCATATGTTTAATCCATCAGCACAGTTGTCTTTCTCGCCATATTTTATTCTGACAAGAGTGAGAGACAGAGAAAGCCAACAGGTGAAAGAGAACAAGTCGGATTATACGTGACCGAGCTCAACATTCCTGCCTGGACAAAAATAAAGACATGATGATAAAACTTCACTCCGCTGTCCTACAGTCTCTCATCCTCTGTCTACGCCTTTCACACGTCCCATAAAATACCGCAGCGTAACTGCATAGCAATTTTCAGCTAAATGCATGGGGTGGTAAAAAGCTGTGAATGTAGCAAAAATGAAAAGGAAAAGAAGTCACATTCTTACATTCATTCATTACACTTGCTTTTCCTGGAAAGCACTTCTTAAAACTTTTATTGCGCTGGTATCTTGAGATCTCTCGGTCTCTTTCTCTCCCGAGCAGAAAGCATGAGGGCTTTGTTACCCAGCAGTCATGTTGTCCTAACCTCTCTGATCACACAAAAGACGCTCACATGCCACATGTAGGCATCCATTTACGCCTCTTTAGAAGCAGAACATCAAAAGAGTCATTACGCCCACAGGAGGAACAATACACAGATACAAACCTCTATCTGCTGCCGGAATCATAAACATCAGCATGCAAATAAACAATCAGGTTTTCTTTTTTAAATCGCCTAAAAAAAGCTTATGCATTTAAATAGATAGACCCAAGATACATCAACCTATCAAATACAAAACATATAATCGATTCTGAAGTATACATCGTGACTATTCACAAGACATTTAATATGAATTTGAGTTGGTTTAAACTCTACAGAGCTTACCTCTCAGCTGAGAGGTTTTTATACAAAGACACATTTCCTTAAATTGTTAAACTGAATCTTTTCAAAAGGCTTGCAAAAGCATTAAATCTGTTCATATACTTAGAGTAGCAATAAAAAAATAAAAATAAAAAATTTATAATTCTGGCACAACCTGTTGCATCTTTACAGTACTAACCTATATTTTAATCTACAACAAATAAGAATATTTTCAAACACTTTTAACTTTGAAATTGAACTGGTCATCAGGTCAACTACATATTTTATGCCATTTATTCCAGTGGTTTTCAAACTTGTTCCTGGGGACCCGCAGCTCTCTCCCTAATTTACACACCTGATTCAAATCATCAGCTCGTTAGGAAAGAGTGTGTCAAATAAGGGAGACACGAGCAGTGGGTCCCGAGGAACAGGATTGAAAACCACTGATCTATTCCGTGAAAGGTTCTATTTTATTGTTCTTCAATCTAGAGCTATTTATTTTCCAGAACAAAAAACCCATGGATTCTGTCTCACAGGTATCTCATTTCAAAGAACCGAGTGTTTGGGGTCTGACTACTACATACTGTGGGGTTTGTCTTCATCAGTAGCTATCATCAAACGGCAACAGTGGTAAAGAAATGACCATTTTTCCATGTTAATAAAGACGTACAATTAGAAATCCATAAATGAATGTCAACTTTCAGAGAAAAGCCAACTTTACGCATGCACACCAGTGCAAAGTTGCACTTAACAGCCAAAACTTTCCTATAAGAGACTCCACAGCTAACAATCCTAACAAAACACGTGTCACAGAGACAAACTTGTCCGATTGTTTAGTGTTTTGATATTTACTGAGATAAATCTATAAGCGCCCCCCAAGGCCAACAGGAACATCATGTTGTGTTTATACAGTTATGATTAAAACCACTGACAGAAAAAAGAAACCTAAAGTCAACTCAAACTGAAATGGTTTCATTCATGGGACTGAGAGTTTATGCTTGCCACTTTCACACAGGAACGGTTTGAACAGTCTGACTCTAGATACTTTGTTTCAACACACTTCACACTCTGGGAAAAGGAGTGTTCATACATTCCAACGCGAAATCTTTTATGCTTAGATTTTGTAAACTTAATCTGTTTCCTCACATCATACTCCTTTGTTTAATATTTAACCTTCTTTCAAAATTTACAACTTTGTTTCTACACTTTAAACATTGTTTCTACATCCTTTACAATTTTGCATTTACTTTGTGCACTTGGATATTTTGTTTCCAGTCTTTAAAAATGGTTTCTACACTCTTTACACTTTTGTATATATGCCCTTTAACACTCAAATAGTTTGTTTTAAGTCTTGAAATTTGATTTCTACAATTTAAACTTTGTTTCTACACTCTTTACTTTTTGGGAAAAGGATTGTTTATGTCTGCCCAAACAAACCTTTTTCACTTGGCACTTTACAATCTATACATTACGCTTTGACATCTAGACAGTTTACAGTGAAGTCGAGTTTGATGTAAAACCTTCTGCAACTTTAGTCTGAAGGGGAAAGGATCTTCGTGCATTCCCGAACAAAACAAAAGTCATTTTTAACACTTGGCATTTTACACTTACTCCTCATGTATGATGTCTGCAGTGCAGACAGCTGCGTCTCGTGCAGGGAAAAAAATAAAAATAAGTGAATTCACATGAACTTTTCACACTGTTACACTTTTCAGCGGAAGGGGCTCTTCACACAGCACGGCCGTGGCGGTGGGCGAAGACTCTCTGAAGTTGCTTACCTTTTACAGGAGGGCAAAAGCTGCTGGCAGCCGGACACTCTAGCAGTGAAACACATTCTCTTGATGGCAGATCCGCACGGGGCCCTCCATTAGACGCGGGCGCAAAGTGCAAAACAACGGGGAAAAAATAGTAACGATACGCCGTTTCACTGGCTTTCTGTCCCAGACGTACAGACGCGTGAACGCCTCGGAGTCAAAGTACGTACTCAAACCTTCAGATCCCGGTGAAGTTCGTAGTAAGTGAACCCTACTCGTCTAACTGTTTCACTCTGTCCTCTCTTTTCCCTGCACACATTCACTCTCTCTACTACTACTACTGCTGTCTTTTTCTACACACACACACACACGGGGAGAGAGAGGGGATCATATTGCTCAGCAGCTCGTCAGAGCAGGAATGTTCCAGCCCTACAGCAGCAGCAGGGCAGAGCTTCAGTATGCAGGGGGTTGCCCTACTGTGTGTGTGTGTGCGCTTAATGAATATTACCAACATACCCGCTTGCACCCCTACAACCACAATCATCCTCAGCCTGAATTAGCCTGGAATTCTTTTCACTTTAACATTTAGTTCAGTTATATTTAGTTATTTTATTTTTAATATAATATTTTTTTAAACCAAATTAAAATGAAAAATGTGACCCTGGACCACAAAACCAGTCATAAGTAGCTCGGATATATTTGTAGAAATAGCCAACATATACTTTTATGCCAAAAACTATATTAAGTAAAGATCATGTTCCGTGAAGATATGTTGTTAATTTCTTACCGTAAATGTATCAAAGCCTAATTTTTTATTAGTAATACGCATTGCTAAGAACTTAATTTGGACAACTTTAAAGGCGATTTTCTCAATATTTTGATTTTTTTGCAACCTCAGATTCCAGGTTTTCAAATAGTTGTATCTCGGCCAAATATTGTCCGATCCTAACAAACCATATATCAATGGAAAGCTATTTATTCAGATTTGATATGATGTGCAAATCTCAATTTAAAAAAAAATGACCCTTATGACTGGTTTTGTGGTCCAGGGTTAATTTAAAGATTTAAATGTAGCAATGTTTCATTAACTACATGAGTTAACAGATATTTTATGAGCATTTATTAACATTTATTAATGTTAATACAACATTTACCTATGCATTTTTAAAATCAAAAATCATCTACCTATCTATGTTTTTCTACTTACTTACTTTTCAGCCTACATGTCTGCGATTTTGAATTGAAATGAGAATTTTGGAATTTAAATTGCGATTTAAATTTAAATTGTGAAACAGTTATTCACATAATTTTAACAATTATGTTAAAAATAATAAACTGCAACAAGTGTAACTTTTAACTAGAAAAGTGTGTTTGGCCTTGTCTGAAAGTCTTACAAAATTTCAAAAGTCTTGAAGAGAAGAATAGTCCTTACAGATATCCAAATTAAATTGTCGAACACTGCTCACAAGTAGGCTTGTTTATCTCGTTACACATCTAAATGTTTTAAAATGCGAATTAAATTAAATAATTTTTTTCTCTTTTTTTCCCCACCATTGCTCTAAACCTGTGTAAAAAGTGAACTTTTACCAAGCATTACTGAGCCAGATGTTGGTGCGACTGGCAGGTGGTGTCTCTGTTTGTATGCCTCTATAATCCTCAGCAATGCAGGAGTTTTCAGGAAGAATGTGATATATTTGTACAGAGCACATTCCGCAGTCATTCACAGACAAGGACAGTTACAAAAAAGGACAGCGTTTTCAAAGACCATACATAGACTGAGAACAAAATGCAAGTTTTGCATATGCTTTTGTAGCGCCTGTTAAAAACGAGCTTGTTTGTGCCTTGTTTGAGTAAATACATTCTGTGGTTCATTTTGGCCTCTGGACCGTTGGTTGGACGTAGCTTATGTTGTTTGGCTGGGACTATTTCCTCAGCACTTTGTGAGATGTGGGTGTGTGTGAGGAGAAGTTCAGGTGTGGGAGGAATGGCTGGCTGGTTAATGTGTGTGTACTGGGTGCCTGAGCTTGTGTGTGAAGCAGTCATCTGTTCTGTGTATAGGCATGTGTAAATAACATAATCACCATTGCGATCATTGGACAAGACCAGTGATGGGACGGCCCACCCGGACCGGTGGACAGCAGGTGCTGCCTGCCTTCTAACAGCCCATTCCGGTGGAAGGTGTGATTCAATTTCTCCAAAGTCTGCAGAGATGCATGCTGTTTGTGTTGTGGTCTCAGCCAAGCCGAAGAGCCTATAGATTCCTGACACCAGAGAGAGAGAGAGAGAGAGAGAGAGAGAGAGAGAGAGAGAGCTGTTGGAGCGTAGAGGCCCTCTTATCTGACAACTGCTGCTTTCTATTCTGCTTGAGAGGAGCTGGACATGCCAACATGCCCTCGGCGCCCCATTTTCTCCCTTTTGATTTTCATGTGAAACAGATTTACAGCTGTTATCAATACTGAAATATTGTGAAGTAAGCATATCTTTTAAACTTTTTTAGTGGTGGATGCATCACTGTTGTTATTGCTCATATCTATGGTAAGTTATTGAACAAGTATTATACTTGGCATGTAACTCGTCCCATGCTGTGAGTGCTGAGTGTTATCTGTAGGGATGACCAAATCAATAGGAATATTAATTTCAAAATTTTTTTTTTTTTTCATTATACTAGAGATTTCTTTTTAACCTGAATGTTAATGCATTTTATAAACTTGGAAATAAAAAAAGAACTTTGTATGCAGAGTGCGCTGCATTCAGAGAAGAAAACAAAAACAAAACAATGTTAAATAAACACAAGAGGAAATGTTGTGAAAATTTAAAAGTTTGTAATGATCATAACTAAAAAATAATAATAATAAAAAATTATATATATATATATATATATATATATATATATATATATATATATAATTTTTTTTTTTTTTATAGAAGTCTCTTATGCTCAGCAAGGCTGCATTTATTTGATTGATACTATAGTAAAAACAGTAATATTGTGAAAAATTATTACAATTTAAAATAACTGTTTTTATTGTAATGTATTGTAAAATGTCATTTATTTCTGTGATGTAAAGCTGAATTTTCAGCATCGTTACTCCAGTTTTAAAATGTTCCATTTTACAGGCGTTGGTACAGTAAGCAGAATGCCATAGTGATCCCAAAGCAACACTCACACCAACGACTTGGTTTAATATATCTAGTTTTAATTATCCCCACACAATGTGGTTCTACACCCATTTTTAACTTTTTCCCGGCCCATATTATTAGCCTTTGCCCCAACAGTTCCATTCCTCTCATCTCTCTGCACCTCAGCACAGAGCTTTGGCCTTCTTGAATGGGATTTTGTCAGGGAGAAAAGCTCAGCCCAAGCCAAGAGCAGCAGGCTGTCCGTGAGCCCTGCGCTGGATCTAAAGGCCTCTGTATCGGGCTGCATGGAGTCATCAGGTCCTGGAATGAAATCAAAGGTGTTCACGTGAACCAGACTCCAGGAGAGGAGGTGTAGACCTCTCCACACACAGGTCATGTATGTAACATCTCTCTGTTCAGCCCGGAGATCTTTCTCGCTCTAGTTCATTACCGCTGTTTTGCCCTCTTTTCCTCTGGCTTTGTGTTTTGGGTCGGTGGGAGTGTGTGTGTGCACGTGAGAAGGAGAGAGCTACTGCGTGGCGGGCTCAGAGGCGTGGAGGGGGGGTTCGAGGGGAATAATTTGACACAGTCTCATGTGAAAGGCCAGAAAGCGGGCAGTCCACAGGGAGCAGGGGTCTTCATACAAAAGAGTTTGGAGGGGGTCAGGCACAGCAGTGAGAGACTTAGAGAGGCCGGAGCCATGCTGGGAAGTGAAGCGGCTACATAGATTCCTCCCTGGTCCTGCAGTCTCTGTTTCTCATACCAACATGTCAGTTCAGAATGAGAAACCATTCTGATGGCCATGCATGTGTGCTTCTGAAAAGCATTTATTTTGGGATTCCACTTTAGCTGTGACTTTTTATGCAAATGAGAACATCAGAATCAAAATAAAGGAATTTTATTTAGCTTAAAAAATAGAAATTGTAGCCTACCTGGGACCTTTTAGGACCTTACTTTCATGACATTTAAGCCTGTTTTTCTTCCAATTTTCTTTGCCACATTGCAAAATTATCTTATATTCATTATGGTAATGCATAAAAATGAATGAAGTATTATTTAAAATGTGAAATATTTATACATTATGGTAGTATTTGTGGTACTGCATGGATTTTATGCTAATTTTGATTATTTCATTATTGAAATCATTTGTATATTACATTTAAAAAGTGTATTTATTTAATTTAGTTAAATTAATGTAATTAATTTAATTAGTTAATATTATTTAATTTTTTAAAACTCATTGTACTGAATTAATATTTCAGTTGTAACAAAGGAAAATGAAAGTCTAGAAATCACATTTTATTTTATTTTTTTAATTATTATTATTGTTTTAGCTTATTTTAATGTTTGTTTTGTAATATTTTTTTTTTAAATGCTTCCTTTTTCATTTAGGAGTGAAATATAACCTAGACATTTCTTTTGTGATCGGAAAACACAAACAGGCCCAAACAGACCCTTTGCATTCCAACTCTAAATCTTAAGCACCTTAAAATTAGCCACTGTATCAAAAATCCCCCACACTCCCCTTCTGTAAGGTGCTCAAGCCATGGTCCTGTTTATTGTTCGCCTTGTGTGAGTGTGTCCTGGGATAATCAGGATCTGATCAGTGTCAAAAGAGTGTTTACGAGCTGCAAAGCAACACAGGGTAGTGTTGACTTTTCCAGCGGGGGCCGTGATGCTCCACCGTCTCTCCTCCTCTCCCATCAAAAGGTCATTAGAGATAGCAGGAGTGCCATCAGGGCTTTGGGTTAGACTCAGAGGTCAGAGGTCAGAGTACACAGCTAAATCAAACTTGGGGGAATCCTCAACCTCACACAGGAATGTGCGTTGTAGTGTCAAAGGTTAGCTTATTAAATCCTGCCTGGAAGAACTCATCCTACTGTACGGGTTTGGAATTCAGTATTTCAGTATATTTGTGATTTTATCATGGGAAATTGATTGGATCATTAAAATTGGTCACTAGGTGGTAAGAGGAGAGGGAATGAAATCCAACAATAGAAGGAAAGTCGTTACTTTTTGATTTAAAATAATACAAATAGAAACATCAAACCAGAAAAGTGCATTAAAGTCAATTTCATGTTGGCTTTAACTATTATTAAAATTTACAATTTACAAAATTCAAAATGGGAAAGAAAAGAAAAACAGAATAATATATTTAATATTATTATTAATATATATTAAATATATTTAATATAATTAATTAAAACGTTAAAAATAAGAAATGCAAATGATGCTTTTATATACAATACTATTTTATTAGTATTTTAATTGCTCCAATTAATTACCAATTTTGGGTCTAAACCCGGTTTAATATTTGCAATATAATATAATATAATGCTCAATTATCAAACTCAGTTCTTGAACATTAAACCCATTTTGTGAAAGTCACAGAACGTATAGCATGTAAAGAAACTCCATTTACTGTTGTACAACACACGTAACCAATATCCCTCAGAAAGGCCATATATCTCTTAACTCAGACAGGTGTGTGTGTGTGTGTGTGTGTGTGTGTGTGTAAGTGAGAGAGAGAGAGAGAGAGAGAGAGAGATAGATTTGAACACCAAGACCCCCCCCCCCCCCCCCCCCCCCACCCATCTGGTTTGTGCATCACTGTGCCGAAATTGTATTATCCATTCTGGCCTCTCTGGGAATTTCATCAGTATGTTACATCTCACTTATTCACTCATCTCTCTGCACTCTGTTCTTTCTCACACACATACTCACATACATTCTTTCAGCCTCAAACATAAGTCATTCATACACATACACATACTCAGAACCCCACTTGTTTCCCTGGAGACTTTGCAGAGTGCTCGACTTATTTACTCCCCTCATCCTATCTTTATGTTCAGAGCAAAAACAACTCTGCTTTGTAAAAATTATGAAAGTAATATACCTTGTTTTGACCAAAGCATCACATGTAGGGTAGAGTGGGGGAAAATGCCCCCCTACTATTATTCCCAAAATAACCACAAGATAAAATCAAGATAAATTTTTATTGTAACTATGGACTACGTTGGCAAGAGTGATGTAGAAGTTTTCACCATGAAGCTTACGCTGGTAAGAAACGTACCACTGGAGAAAACGTATTTCACTGTAAATGATCTAATTTTCAACAGTAAAAAAAAAAAGCATTTTAAAGCTTGTTGTTTTGTAAAACATCACGGTTATATGATATGAGAACAGTAGTGCCTGTAGATAAGGAGTATGTGTTATTTAATAAAAATATAATTATAATTTCAAAATGATATCATTTTTTTCTCAAACATAGTCAATGGGTTAAAACGCCCCAGGGGGCAATGGGATATTACTGTAGTTATTCTGTTCTGAACATCAAACCCTTTGTTTTTCCATCAAATGTATTCTAACTAGTTGGTTGAATAAAAATATTTGGAATTTATATTTAAAAATTACCTCAAGTTAGCATCAGGTACACTGTAAAAAAATGCCGTAAAATTTACGGTAAAAAACCAGCAGCTGTGGTTGCCAGAATTATACCGTAAAATATACGGTGGCAACGTTTTAGGTTTTACGATTTTACCTTAAATTTACAGTTAAATACCATAATTTCAGTTAAATATCGTAAACTGATATAATGTTAATATAACAACCTATTGAAATATTGAAATCTGTTTTGTACCTTTGAAATACACTGATAACCACCAAATGCAGGTGGTGATGAGAAAGTCACGTGACGAACCGAAGCCCATCACAAGCAGCTTTTAAATAATACCATATATAGAAGGTGCACAGTGTCATTCACACAAACACTAAACACCATCATGGTGAGACTCATTAAACTGAAATATGCAATAAACATTAATTTAACAACATTAGATGTAACCTACAACCCTAATAAACATAACTGATAAGAAAAAACTAAGAAGAAACCTAGTTATTTCAAAGAAAAAACATCAAAATCAAACAAAATTTTAAATGCAACGCAGGGAATTCTGGGAACGTCAATTTACGGTTTTTCCCTGTAAATGTTACATTCTTTTTCACTTCTAAAAGCGGTATTTCACCGTAAAATTGTCTGAAATGTCTATTACAGTTTTTCACCGTATATATTAGGGGAACTTACCGTTAACCATTTAACAGGTGTTTACCGTAGCTTTTTCACAGTTTTTTACCGTTAAAATCACGGTCATTTTTTACAGTGTAGCTAATTAGCTAGCCAGTTAGCAGATGCTACTCTGATTTTTGCAGTAAATGTTTGAAGCAAATTGCTTTGTCAGACAGGGCCCATAGGTGAGGTAAAACGCCCCCTTTGGTACAAATTTAATTTTTGTTAAAAATCTAATAACTTAAACATTTTTCATACTTGGTTTATCATTTATGCCATTGTCACTAAAACTATGACAACTTTTTCGGACACATTTAACTTTTGTTTCACCGGAAAAAAAAAAGACATAATCCTTAAGAGGGTGTTTTCCCCCACAATACCTTACCCTTCAGGGACATGGCAGTCCCAGAATGCACTGCAATAAGCTCAGTGAATCTATACACTCTATAGCAGCAACTTTTGCACTACACAAATAATTCTCTGAACAAGAGACTACAGTCATAATTGATTTCAATCGAGTGTGGCATTAGCTTGTTGCTAAGCTAATGGCACATCCACTAATACCTATATACACATAAATATTGGGTAAAATAATACATTTTTAGGTACACAGACCTATATTTTATCAAAACTCATTCGGGTTTACAAATAGTTCTCTGAACAGGAGACTACAGTCATAATTGATTTTAATCCAGTCCGGTGTTAGCATGTTGTTAAGCTAATGGCACATCTTCTAATACCAATACAATATGCAATACACATATATATTGGATAAAATGAAATATTTTTAATTACACAGACTAGTGTTGTCACGGTACCAAAATTTCAGTATTCGGTACTGATACCAGTGAAAATCCACGGTTCTCGGTACCAATTTCGGTACCACATGCTAATTAAAAAACACACTATTTTAATAATAAAGTCAAACAAAAATAAAATGTACAAAAATCAGTGCCATTCTTTATACTTAAATTGTGTATGAAAAACATTAAAGTTTCACCCAAATTTAATTTGTCTTTTAATTAATGAAATTTAAACACATTTTATTTTTTTGGTAAATAAAGGGGATTTACTATTAAAATTAAAACAGTGGTAGTAGTAGTAGTACTAGTAGTAGTAGAAGTATCACATACATTCTACTACATAGTAGTAATATATTTCTGGCACAATGTCTTTAAGATAAACTTTTATTTTGACGGGTTGCCGTGAATACCTTTAAATTTCGCTATATGTGTAGCTATATGATAAGGTTTTACTCAAATGAAATGGTAAAATACTCGTGAAGTGACTCTCTGAGCAGTTCTGTAGATGTTGTTTATGTATTTATATCCTCATTGAGACGGCAGATGCTGAAATCACCGCGAGCGTCAGGCGCGCTTCAGTGTGTGTAGTAAAAAAAAAAAAAAAAAAACCTTGCATCTCTGCAATTCGTTCACACAGAGACTCGCAGAACAAGCGGGATTCATATCTGAATCGACTTTTGTCGCTTAATATTTACAGATACTAGTTGCGATTTGATTTAAGTGTAATGACCTACTTTTGATTAATTCATCCAAACTTTGGCAAATTCCGTGCCATTCCGTGCCAAACTGTAACTTCCGTTTTTATAACTGGATTCCGAGATTTCGTCCGCGTTTTCTGCATCGCGGAAATCATAGGACTGTACAAGTCAAGAACCGGGCTGACCGGGTACCACCGGTACTTTAAAAAAAACCTGGTACGTTTTCATTTTTTTTAGTACCGACTTGGTACCGAAGTACCGGGTCTTTTGACAACACTAACACAGACGTATATTTTATTAAGAACAGTAGTATAGTTAAGCATGCACTTTAAAAAAGCAACTGCATATTTTCCAGTTTACTAAACCTTTTGAGTCTCAGGTACTAAGAAATGCAGTTTTCTTGAAACTACACAAAAACCCTTGTCAGACCAACAGAATGATCCCAAATGTTGTCCCAACTAGTCAATTTCTTGTTAGGTGTTTTGAAGCATGACTGCTGGTTTGAGCTGGTTTAAGCTGGTTCTTAGTTGGTCAAGACAAGCTTAGGACCAACACATGACCAGCTAAGAACCAGCTTAAACCAGCTCAAACCAGCAGCCATGATTCAAAACATACCTAACCAGCATATGCTGTTTTTTTTTTCAACAGGGTTGATAGTTACTTGTTGTGTTGTGAAGTAAAGAGCTTATATTTTCCACAGTTCTTGAGGTTTGTGTGTCAAGCATTGAGGCATATAGTATGTTCAACCACTCAACTCTATATCCTGGATTTCTTGGTTTTGTAGGGTGATTATTCGTGATTATGCATGAACAAACAAATGTATGTTGGTTAAACAAAGTACTGAGAAAAACTAAAAAACAATTGTTGAGACAACTCAAAAGGCATACTGCATCAAGTCGCCTTATTTTTATTTTTTTTGCAGTGTGTGTATGTGTATATATACTCCTTCCTGTCCCCCCACAGCACATATGCGTACTTCCATCTCCGCATGTTCTCTCACACATGTAGCCGTGTGAGTGAGTGTGTTGTGATGTTCTCAGCCGCCCGGCGCTATAAATCAGCAGAGAGGCTGACCCTGCAGGACTGAAGGAGACTTTACTGCACCCTGTGACTGATGACTCTCTTTACCTGCTTCCTTCCCCTCCTTTTCCCTTGTTTCACATTCACTCACTCTATCATGGATGAGCCCTGTTGTGTCATCACTTTCCAGCTTATCTTTAATGATACCCTGTCTGCAATATCCATGTAATGTTCTCCAGAGAGGAAAAGACGGCAAAATATTTAAAGCTGCCTCATGGTTGTATGTACAGTATGTGTTTCACAGTTGCATTCTGGGAACTTCCTGATCAGGCAAGAATATGTCGTTAAAGTTGACATATGCATTACATGTGTCCTTCACACAGAAGGCAATCCAAGAAAGTGTTGCAACAAGCTCGGTGAAATAAATAAATAAATAAATCAAAGATGGTGCACCAACACACTCTCATGGCAATTCGTAAGTATATAAACAGCTTGCGTTTTGGCAAATCGGTGGCTAATTCATATGAACTTGTAAAATCTAATTTATACATTTTCCACAAACGTTTAGGTTTGAGGTAGACCTTAATGTTTACTTTTCTAAAAATCGTATGTTTCTGTCTATAAATCACCTCTTCATAAAATAGTTCTGCTTTGTCATGAGATTGGGTGGACTAATTGATTATAAGCTAATTTTTCATTTAAATCTGAATGCGTTTTAAACTGGACTGATTCAATCTGGATCAGTGTTCAGCCACCTTTGATTACAAATATGTAGGGGTGGGCGAGATTTTGGACTGTAGTCTCTATGGGGGTTACACGCTCATGTGACTTTGCTGTGCTACGTTGTCAAAAAACTTATCGTTTGCACGAATTGTTAAGCATTATGTGACTTGAAGCTGAAAATTCAGCTTTGTCATCACATGAAAAATATTTTAATATATTAAATATTTTACATTTTAAAATATATTAAAACAGAAAACAGTTCTTTTAAATTCTAGGAATATCTTTGTTTTTACTGTATTTTTTATCAAATAACTGCAGCCTTGGTGAGCATAAGGCTTATTTTAAAAATATTTTTATTTAAAAATCATACCAACCCCCAACCTTTGAACAGTAATATAAATGCATACAATTACCTGACCCTACTGCATTTTTACTGCAAATTAGAATAAGATCACACACACACACACACACACACACAGAATCTCATTCAAACTCTCATTCACCCCAGTGCTGATGCTAATAAACTCTTCTTAAAACCTCTGAAATCCTTCATTCATTTGCAAAAAAACAAGTAATTGGCTGGTTAGAGCACACATCACATAGGCAAACACTCTCACACACATATGCTAATGCTCAGTTTCAGACACTCCCGCTTCTAATTGAACCGCTAATCCCTAAAACTGAAGTACTGCCTTCCTTTCATCACATCCGTCAGCTGATGACACTCCATAACACCCCCGCTACACATACCTGCTCATGATCTCTGTATGAACCTAACCTGAGGGTGCATTCGAAGGGCACCCAGAGGGAGCCAATAATTAGATGACATCGGTTACTAGCTGTCAGGCAGCCGGCGAACTGCAAACTAATAAAAGCAATAAAGGAGGCAGACACGGCTAAATGCCGTCGTGGTTGTGACTCTGAATGGGCTGAACAGATTTAGAAAATGAGCTGGATGAGTGGGATTACTGCTCACACACTCAGAGAGAGAGCGCTTATCGGCTCTCATTCACACCCGACGGAGGTGGCTGAGTGTTGTCATGGTAATAGGAAGTGAGAGGCAAGCCTTCAAGATGGCCACCAGCTTGTGAATGGGTGCATTCCTCAGTGCTGGGGTGTCCCGTGGGGTTTGTGTGCGGTTGAGGGGGAGGAGGTGATTTTAGTGGGCATTTACTCCAAAAGGGACACTATATAAATAGTAACTGCTGCTGTTTTAAGAACTTCCTGTCACTAGGTATTCCATAAAACAGTAGTTAAACAAACAATGGCTTTCCCATCGGGCCTCAACCTTGTCGTAGCTCCATGCAGGACTTGGGGGAGAGAGTACAGTCCAGGAACTCTCATCTACTGCGCTGAGGCGTGTGTGAGTGTTTTCATAATGTGCCTGTCCAACCCAGTCTCGTGGCAATTCATACATTTTTAATAATGTGTCTAATTCGTACAAATTCGTGCAACCTTATTCGTTCAGATTCATACGATTTGTGAAAAATCGTGCGTATATTTTGAGGTGGCAATTTTGTAGGAATTCGTCTGAAGGTCTACACCTAACCCCGCCCCTAAACTGCAGAAACCATTGCAGAAATCATACAAAATCATATGAGTGAGGTTGTACGAATTTGCATGAATTAGCCATAAAATGCATACGAATTGGCTGTGAGATAGGGTTGGCCTGTCAGTGATGGGTAGATTACTTAAAAAAAATTGTAGTCTGGTACTGATTCCAAATTACATGACAAAAAAATGGTTGTTAGTATTGTAATCCATTACATTACATAGGACTACTTTTAGATTACTTTTGACCTAACTCGTTTATCACATTAATTTAAATAACCCACTTAGTGATAATTCAAATAAAAATGTATGCATTCATCATTAGTTGATCGAATATTGAAATATTGAGAAAACACTTCTTAAAATTGAAATGAGTTTTGTAAATCCAGTGGTCAGATGCTTTGTGTCTTCTCAATTTTCTGTGTAATTATAGCCACCTGACAAGTGACTGGACTTTGTATGAAACTGGAAAACTTTCTGAATCGTTGCAAGCGGTAAACTATTTTAGAAGGGAAAATTTAAAAGATGAAAAAGAAGAATTAGGGAGAATCGATATATTATGAATAATTTATTGCTATTGTGTGAATAATATGTAATCATGTAATCAACAAAAAGTAACTGTAGTCTGATTACGAGTATTTTAAAATGTAACCGTCTAATTACAAGTACTTCATTTTTGCAATCTGATTACATAATCCAGATTATATGTAATCAGTTACTACCCAGCACTGCTTGTCCATAAAAATATGCATAATGTATTAGCAGAGCTTGAATACATTTAATATGCATTCATAGGACACTTTTGAAGTACAAACTATGGCCAAGGGATAGTTCGGCTAAAAATGAAGATCATTTATTCACCCATATGTCATTCTAAACATGAGATAGAAGACAATGTTTTCTGTGTTTGTACCCCATCGACTTTCTTTGTATGAACTATGAAAAATAAAAAAATAAGGCTCTTCAAAGTATACCATGGTACCTCCTTGATACATGTCCCATGCATTCCTAGAGTTTCTAAGCAAATTTAATTTGCGGCTTAAAATTTACGTTGACATTTCTCATAAATCATTAAAATGTTGTGTTATGCATCTCTGCATGGAAATATATTCAGAACAAATAGACATCTACTCATGTATTACACATCCAGCTTGCCAAGGAATGAGACCAAATGTTTTCTTTGCCAATTAAATATGGTTCTTGCTCCGGTCCGTGCCATTGGTAGCAGTATTCCCAGCTGCTGAGTGAATGTCATGCGTGTTTACTCAGTGTTATGCTGCAGGCCTGTTGCTCAGAGTTTTAGTTGGACAGGGATGTGGCACTTTGGATGGGGTAGAGAAGCAATAACATATGCAAACACGCAAGCATTGCAGTGACCGAGAATACAGACACGAACACATGCATATGCAAGCACAAATAGAAAGCTATTACAACACAGTGTGAGTGAAAATAGCAATATTTCTTTCAAGATTTCATTTACTATTTCTATTTTTTTTTTTTTTTTTTTACATAAAAAAATATTGTCAACATTTTGACATGTTTAAAACAAATTCCAGAATGTCTTATTATTTGTTTTTGTTTTTCTCTTTGGACTAAATGACAGAAGCATTTCCCTTAAAAGTATTGTGATAGCACCATGGTACTTTGATATACAAAGTACTGTATGATAACTATATTCATATACTGTGGCATTCAAACATTTACATATTTTAAACAGTAATATGACATCAATATCATTGTGCACAGTTTTTTTTTTTTTTTTTTTCAACATGGTATTACCATGGTACTTTTGTCAGGGGTTTAAGTGTGAGGAAGTGTAAGGCGAGAGGTCAGAACACTGTGGCGTCGAAAGATTCCCTTCAACAGGATGTAAGACAGGAATCCTAGGCAGATGTGAAACCGGAGACCCGGACTGATGTCTTCATAATAATCTCCATTTACTCTCTCTCACTGTCTCTCTGTAATGGTCTCATCCGTCCTTTCTCGCTCTCTCAGCCTCACTCACCACCAGAGAGACGCTCTCAACCCGTGGACAATCGGTTCCAGCCTTCCAGGCCTTTGCGCCTGTTTCGGCCCCATTTTCTGTGCCTGTTCCCTGGGCATAAATTGCAGCTCCCTGGGGGTGGATAGAGAGACAGCCGGCCATAGAAAAAAAGAGATGAAACTGTCTGAAGAAGCTTCTGTTTCAAATTAGTTTTGCAGGACAGAAGGTCACCAAGAAAAACAACTCAAAAAGCCCCTGATAGTCCTTGTATTTATGTAATATCTCTGCATATGAGAGAGTATCACTTGCCCATTGGCCGAGCACAAGAACAGACTAAACACTGACCGGACTTTTCTGTCGACTGCTGGAAACACAGGCTTGAGTAGCCCATCTTATGGTGTCCTGATCGGGGCATTGAAAGTAAGTTTACAGGCCTGTTAAAAGTAAATAAAGAGCGCTTTACACTGAGGCACGTATTTCACGGCCTTCAGTACCTCAGTCTCGTTTTCGCTCTCTCGTGCCTTTGCTTTCATTCACAGTGTTTCATAGCCCACCCAGCGTGAATATTGCTGTAACCCTGCTCCTCTCGAAAACAGTGCTGTCCTGACGTCTCTGTAAAACTACTGCCGAGTCAGGTCAGGTAACTGGTTAAACACAACTTTGTTTTGCAAGCGGCTGTATACTCAGAGAAATGGAGGTACCAGCAAAGAAAGTCTTTCAGCTGATTGGCACAGCCAGATTGTTTCTTACCTTATTACCATAGTTACATTTCTATTAAAATTAGCTGGTGGGTGAGTCAATAGCATGTAGCAATTCCACTAGTTATGTATTCCTGCAATGGTTATCATTATCTGCCAGTATCCTAGTTCTCAACTAGTGTTGTTTTAGGACTTTACATTGGACAAGTAGCAACCCAACAGTGGTGAAATTGTTAGTTGAGTAAAATATTAAATTTGAAGGTTTTAGCAATAACTCTCATTACATCAAAATTGTCAATAATTATCATTGTGAGACTGTTCATGAAAGCCACTTGGCTGATGAATCTTTTTTGCAAGAAACTATGATTGTGCTTCTGTTTTACAGTTTCAAGGTTGTTGTTTCAACTTTCACATTGGAAATTTGACTCCCCAGCACAAATTGGGTGAAATAGAGATGAGGTAAGTCAGGAGACAGGACAGTCTCTTATCCTGGAGTGGGACAGATTGATGGTGCTGCTGGGAGCCGTCAGAGGAAGGGAGTTATTGAGATGATCCAGGGCGAGAGGCTAAGCATTCTGGGTGAAAAGGGTAACAAGCGCCCACAAATCAGGGAATCATGGCCCTTTTGACGTAGTCTCATCCCTGTTTTCTCCTTAGTTTTTTTACTGTGTCAAACTATTGCTGATTACAGAAACCATCATTTAGCTGTTAGTTTTGATTATAACCAGGGGCATCGCAGCCTGGGGGAAAAGAGGGACAGAATGCATAGGGACCAGTGGTTGAGAGGGGCCTACAGCAATGTCCTTTGGGGGGCCTGACTGAGATCGCCCCCCACCCCACTGAACGTGAATGCAACGGGCCCAGAATTCCTAGCTGACACTGATGACTCTCACAAGTTTCATGCTTTGACTATAGTCACCACAGTCCCAGTGGTTAAACATGGAGGAGGCGTCCAGACGTTCCCCAAGTGTAAAATTGATTCCAGTGGCTCAGTTTTGGTTTTTGGGGGTGTAACTGTCCAAACACGTTCTTTTTGGCAACCCTGCTGATCATCGTACAACCATGAACTCAAGCCCTCTACCATAAAAACCTCACAGTTCTCACGTGCCCCATCCTCTAGAAATGAGACCAGCTTACAGCCCCCATAAATAAGCAGAATTGAACCTGATCACACACTTAACCTTTAGGGAACTGATGAGAAACATCTTTAGGACAGCTTTTTCCGTGGCTCTAGATAGTTTTCAGAGATATCAAATTCTTTTCTGTATGACATCTTGCTCTTGATACATTTTAAAATGGTGTCTTAAAAATAATGTTTACCAAAAAAATATTAGGATTTTGAGTTGGCTATATATTATTCTTTAGGGATTAAGATGGTACTAAGGACAAGCATTCCCATTTATCTCAATAGCAGTTGCTTGGTTGGTGGAAGCTTCTCAAATAGATCACAACTTTCACACCTTTCCTGTCTGAGCTGGTGGTTCTTCTCAAAATAGGGTTTTATCAAATTTATTTGATTGTCAAAACTATGAAAGCTGGCTATTCAGTAAGATAAACACGTTCTTTGAAGCATCAGTATATAGATGTTAAACTATAAAGTTCTTCATTGTTTTCATAGGAATTTAAAAAGGGTTCTCCAATGGCCTAGTGCTTAAAAGATCTTTCTGGAACATTTCTTTTTAAGAGTGTAGCTTTACTTGCTTTCCAGCTGCTGGAAATGAAAAATAAATTGGTTTGCAGTTTTGGCCCACATCACCATCAAACGTCCTGTTCCACACCTACAATGTGTCTCGCTCAAGAGTTACGGCACATAGTCCTAATCTCCTTTTTTCCATTAATCCACTTCCCCTGTATTGAAGCCAGCCTCTCTGGCCCCACTCCCACCACCTCTGACCTGTGTTCTAAACCGCTTGTCCTCTTGCCTCATTAAGAGGCGAGTGTTCACACCTCTCACCATGTTGGGCCCAGCTGTGAGTTACACCACATTTAGCAATCACACAGCCTACATCGGTCTAGCACTTGGATTCAGGAAGGGGCAACGGGGTGTCCTAGAGTGCCCTATAGCGCCCAGTTCTCTGATCTCAGCTTGGCGAGCAATAAATCAGTCTGGAAAGGTTACGAAGGGAAAGCCCTCATTAAATTAAGGTAATAAATGGAGAAAGAGAGATGTTTGGTGGTTAGTGTGGCGGAAGCTAAAGAGTGGTAGCAGATATGCAGGTAAGACTGCACAGTAGCCTATTAGCTTGTGGTCGCGGAGGTTATAATGGCAGAAAGAATCGCTTTCATATCGCGCAAATGAACTTCAGCGCAGTGTCAGGACTTTGTATTAACAGCACATGTGTGAAAGTGTTGTGCGATGAAGTAATGCCATTTTATAGATCAGAATTGTGTTTATGAAGCTGGAACTGGTGTTAGCTTGTTTTGTGTTTAGCAATTTTCCTCAGTTCAAACATAATAATCGTCCTTTGTCCGTTTAAGTTGCTGGCACGCCCGTTGGGCCAAAGTGTGCTGGGGGACATAGTGGCAGGCTGTTATCCAGTCTTCGAATGAGAGCATGTTAATGAATCTGTATTGATATAGTGCATATTTTCCTGGAGGTCAAGCGTAGTGCACTGGCCAAAACCCTCAACTACTGTCACATAGATAGACCCTAAGTGTTTCACTTGAAATTCAGGATCTTTTACCAACACACAATAAAACAAACATGCTAATATTCATTGGCAGTGCTGGGCTGGTCACAGCAGGAAAGCTAATACTAGACTGTGTGGTTTGGCTGTGCTGGAGTGGATTTGCGACTAGTGAAAAGTGTGAAAGAACTCCAGTCTTTCCAGTCTTATCTCTGCCTGCTATCCAACCTCAGGGATCAGGGCAGCCCAGAGCCTGGCCATAAAGACTACTTTCACCAGACTGAGAGTAAAAGACGTTTGGAGAACACGGATGAAAGAAGAAGGGTATCACGTCTGTGTTCTTCCTCCCCTCTTGAGCAATTCCACCCTCAGCCTAAGGCTCTCGGCTTTCCACAGCTTCCACTTCCTGTCTTTCCAGCATGCCGGCTGGTGGCACCATGACCAGTGGCTCACTGATAATCTCAGTTGTGATGTAATCTGAGAGATTTACAGAGGATATTCAGTGTGTTTGGCCATGAGAGCAGAGTTCTGGGGGAGCCGGAAAAAAAAAAAAAATCTCTGGAGATATACTGTATATGCTGATGGGATAAGAGTTTTCTTCAAGAATTTGCTTTGTGATTATTAACCCTATATAGCCTGCTGTATTGTATTTCATACATGAGTTTCTAGGGTCTCTAAATTATCAGTATTTTCAAAACAATACTGAAAAAAGCTGTTGCACACAACCTTTCCCTTGTCTTCTGTTCTCTGGTTTTTAGCAAGTTATTTTAGAATAATTCTATAAACATTGCCCTTCAAGACATGTTTCATAATGTTTTGCCCCCACAATAAAAACTAGTTTAGACTACATTAAACTGATTATAAAACAAAGCATTGTAATATCATCTTACTAAACCATGTTATTGGGAGATATGGAGTGACAACTGATATGTATTACATATTTATTTTATGTTAAAGTGATAGTTTACCCCAAAATGAAAATTACCCCATATATGTGTATTAGTATATGACTTTCTTCTTTCAGACGAATACAGTCAGTGTTATGTTAAAAAATCCCCTGGCTCTTCCAAGATTTCTAAAGGCAAATATGGATAAATAAATAGATATGGATATTTTTCATTACCAGTGCATCGCTTCATTTCAGAAGGCCTTTATTAACCCCCAGAGCCATGTAGAGCACTTTATTATGATGGATTGATGCACTTTTTTGGACTTCAAAAGCTGAACCACCATTATAAAGCTTGAAGAGCCAAGACATTCTGATTGTATTCGTCTGAAAGAAATATACACCTAGGATGGCTTGTGGGTGAGTCAATCATGCGGTAATTTTCATTTTGGGGTGAACTATCCCTTTAAGTATACTGCTATACTGTTATAAAGATCTCACTGATTACTAGCTATCAGAATTTCATCTTACTTTATGGCTGCATAAATATCAGCAACTACACCAGATTACATATTTTTGCTGTTTGGACCTCTAAATAACAATTAGGAGTTTTTTGTTCAATAAACTATTTCATTGAATTGTTCATTTTTTAATTTGTCAAACTTTATATGATTAAAGAGAACATTCCCACAAAAATTACAATTCTGTCTGCATTTACTTGCCCTTGTGTCACTCCAAACCATTATGATTTACTTTGTTTATTTTTTTGTTTATTTTTTTTACGCAGAGAGACATACAGTAGTTATATGGAAAAGAGCAGCTTAAACATTTTCCTTAACATCTCCTTTTGCATTGCACAGAAGAAACTCATACAGATTTGAAATGACATGAGGGTGAGAACATTTTCATTACTCGGATGATCTGTTCCTTTAACAATTTTTTAAATATCTCTCTCGCCGAAGTCACGATTTAGTCATTTTCTGCTCTTTCTCATGCTGCTAAATCACACACTAGTCTGCAGAACTTCCTGTGCAGGATGTACCAGTCTCAATAGGAGGAGTCAGCAACATGTTATCACACATCCAAAGCTGAAACACCTTACTGCCATCCAGTACTCAAGTTAAGTGAAACTGAAGGTAACAAAAACTTGTGGTACATTTTCAGACTCTCTAATAGGAAAAGTTTTTCCTTCTTGAAAATTGAATCAAAGAACAGGAAATGAAGAGGGAAGGAAAGAGAAGGGAAGTGAGAGGGACTTGAGTTGAGATTGAATAAGAAGTGAAGGCTGTTATTCCCGTCCACGGCGTCCTGTAGCGGAATAGATGCTTGATGTATAGGTGACAGGATGGCAGTTGGTTTTCATTAGGTGCTCTGCCTTTTACATTTGATCTATCTCTTCTGGATTTGTTTTAGTTTTTTTTGCTCAAATTGTGCAGGTGACCATATATTGTGCAGGTTCTCATTATAGATTTGATAAACTTCAAGATGTTCTTTCTTAGTTGCTTTCAGTCACATTTTTTCCTTTCTTTTCAACCTTTCCAACCTCCACACAGTCAAGCTCACTCACTCTCACTCTCTCTCTCTCTCTCTCTCTCTTTCTCTGGAAAGGTACAAAAATATTCCTGCCGGAGGGGTGCTTTTTTCCTCCTGTGTATTTTTTTAATATCCTCTTCAGACTTGAAGTCTCCTCCTTGCCTTTTTTTCTTTTAAATAAACCCTGTCATCTACCCTGTGGGGGCTACTCTGGAATTCGACTTCAATATAAGATCTGTACCTATACACACTAATGTGCGCCGAGCCTATGTGCGTTAAAATGAATCTTAGGCCCGGGGGGAAGTAGGGGGCTGGTGGCGGCAGGCAGGAATATGGGAACAGGGTGGGACTGGAGCTTTGTTTGTTGCCCTCTCCACATACCGATGCAAAATTGAACACCAATAAAATAAGGGCCAGATGTGCCTTCCTGGCTCGGACTTCAATTGCTGGCGACCCTGGGTGGAGCTCTGGTCATGTGCCATTAGGAGGTGGACGGGCTCTCTGGGGCTTGTTATCTCTCAAACGCACTGCATGGATGCCAACTCCGGCCCGATAACCACATCCAGAACATCTTTCGTCTTTTGCTCTCTTTCTCCTTTTTATATCCTTATCGGCAAAGTTAGTCACACCATGCCATACCTGCTCTGAAAAATGGTCTGCTTGATTGTAAACGGTTAAGACAAGTCTTCACTGCTCCATGAAATTATTGACCTTTGACCTGGGGCTTAAGAGCTGACAAAATGACACTGTTCGTTACATTCATCAGGAACGTATAGCCATACAAGCAAACCTGTGTATGTTTTTAACCATTACAGTATGGGAAAAAAATGTTAGATAGGACATAAAAGGGGCTGATTGACAACATATAAGAGTATGCATGATAAAGAAAAGGACAATTTGGTTTAAGAAGCAAAGCAATCTTTGTGTTTATATATCAGTTTCAGGAAAGAAAAAGATCCAAATTTAATGACTCTAAAAATGTCAAGTGGTGTAACCATCAAGTAAAAAGTAATATGTTCTTTGAATACATGAGTATACACATTATGTTCAAAAATGTTTTTCAAATATATTTCAAGGCTATGAATTATTAAATCATAAATATCAGTAACTTTTTGGGTAGTCACACCACATGACATTTTACGACCTCATCTAATCTTGTCTTGTCATAAAAAAGTCAAGCTATCTGATCTTTTAAGGGACTTACTGATCCTGACATGTTTCTGCATGTTGTTCCCAACATGATTTTGATTTTGTGGACAAAAGTTTTTCAATTATTACTAAGCTGTGAAACATCCATCGAATGGATGCATTCATATCCTAAACTTTTTTTTTTTTAATTATTATTATTATTCTAAGGATTTCATTATATTTTAGTGTGACTTTTTTTTTTTAATCCGATAACAGTTGTATCACCCTGACACACTTCCTTTTTTTTTTTTTTTTTTTTTATTAAATTAAAATGAAAACATTCATATGTTTTCATGTCACTATGCATTTTATTTTTACTGTTTTTTTGTTTGTTTTTTGTTTTTTTTACAATTTAACAGATTAGGACAAAAAAATGAGTGACATGCAAGTAGTCAAACACAATATATATGCTGTATATTTCACTATATATATATCATTATATATATCCAATATCTAGGCTGCCTGGTTCTGATTATTAAATGACTTGCCACCATGAATGCATCCTACATCTGTTTTGTTTCTGAATAAGAAAACAACACAAATGCTATAAAATGATCTGCAGTTCTTACAAAGACGCTCATTTATAAAGCCCCGTTGGCACTGCGAATGTTTCTATTCAGTGTATTTTTTGAGTCATTGCATGCGGGCGCATGATGGGTGTGCCGCTAACATTAAGTTAAGTGTGGTTGGTTGGGTGGGTGGGATAGCACAGATGCCAGCAGCGTATGACTTCAGTGGCATATGTGCGCGTCTGTATGTGATAATTCAAGTGGCTCTCTTTTCCCTCCGACATTGCCAGAAGAAGAGTGCATTGTGGGAATTCTTTAAAATAGTGACCGGCAGCGATTTGCTGAGATAAGGTATCTGCGCTTACCCTGCCAGAGACCCCATGTTCCCCATTAGACCTAAGGCTTTAATCAGACCTACCACAATTACATAGATTTCCCTGGCTTCAATGACTCTATATCTCTCTTCTGTGAATTTGTCCCTGCAAATTGCTCTGTGTCTGTCTGCGGACATCTGCTTAATGTCCCTGTCTCATGCGAGTGTGCTTTTTGTAACAGGGGAAAGTGCACTTAATAATAGACAATGTAAACAGCCTGATTTACAAACAGCACAACACAGAGGCAGCAAATACATGTAGGGTAGTCAAATCGGTTTTGTTTTTCCACTTGAAGTCTTCGATGATTAATTGTGTATGTCTGAGTTGCATAAATAGCTGTCCTGTGAGCTATTAGACATCCCTTGGACTTCATTAAGACCTGACATGTTCTCATCTGATTGGAAACTTCAACTGAAAACAGCTCGTTCTTATTTCATATTTGTCAATACTATTAGAAAATCATTTGATTTGGCATTGTAATTAATGTATCCTGTTCTGTGCCATTTCTAATAACTGATCAAAACCTTTGGAGCTGATTGGAACTTATCTGAGGCACAACACAAGAGTTCTCAAAAACACACATGCACAAAATCCCTAGAGAACCACCTATTTGTTATTAAATGATGGAGAAAGACACTCTTTAGATGTCCCCAGATGGGACGTTTGTCCAAATATAGACGAAAGTGGCAATATGGTTCTGCTTAAGAACCAAAAGCAGATTTTAGAGTAAATTATTACATGGCTTATTGAAATACTTGATTCTGATTGGTCAATGCAGCATTCTTTAGTCAAATATTTGTGTATAATGAACACAATACTGTACTGTAATTGATTGGGCAACTGATTCCTGCAAAGCTGTGCAGGTCTCGTGTTTGTAGTGTCTTTCTTTTCACATAAAACAATTTTAAAAAAATGTGAATCGTTAAAAAATGTAAAATTTTTAAAAAGTCAATTTTTATTTATTTGGTAAGTTATTATGTATTTAATCTAATTCCTGGATAATTAATAGTCAGCTGGTCATTATCGCAAAATAATGTGTTGATACAAGATCTTGAGTTTATTGTAAAAAAATGACTGAAAAACTGTACATTATCCTTAAAATATTGATAGTCAGTACATGTGCATTAATATATTGAGCTATGGTGCTCACATGGGAATCCTGAGTTTGAGTCTTGATCGCAGAGTTCCTTTCCCCCATCCTCTCTATTACACCTATTAATATGGCAAATTTTTTTGCATTTCTCAGTTTACCTAAACAGAAATCTAAATGACTAATGTTCTGACTGCACAAGTCTTAGTGTTCCTCTGCCAAGTAGTTGTAATTATAGAGTCAGATTTTCCACGTACATCCTTTGAAAATGTATGAAATATCTGATGAATACTCGACTGCTAAGATGACATTTTTGTGTCTCATCAGAAGTTTTCCAGAAGAGTCAAAATAGGCCGGATGAACGGGTATATGAAGTGTGAGATGGTGTTTGTGAGTATGAGACTGTCCTGTGGCGTGTGTGAGTATGCATTCGTTCTTAAGCATGTGTGTATGTGACTGCCTGTGGGGTGAGAGTGTAGAGTTGGAATCTTCCAAGCCCCCTGCTGCAGCCGGAACATCTGCCCGCTCTGTGGAACCAATCAGAGCGCAGAACCCGTGGCCGTGACGAATCAGGCTGCTTGGTGATCTTTTCATGGAATCCTGGGGTGGAGCTGGAACAAAGGCCACCATCTCCCCCCACTCCCCTCTTCTTCCCCCAGCCTCCCCACACCCTTCCGGCTTTGATATCTTAGACCCCCACATGGGGAAATCACCTCCCCCTCGCTCCGTAATCCCACGGATCATGACAGAAAAATGACGGACTTAGAGTCCCCAGTCAGATGGCACATATGAAAGCTTGTCTGTTTCACTCATCCAAGATTTTCTGCAATCCTTTGATATTGCGCTTTAGGAGGAATGCAGTATGAACGTACAGGCAGGGATATGTTTTGTGCTCTATTATTCATATATGAGATGGTCTAATGGAGATCTTGACTTTCAATGTTTGGGAATAAGCAGTTCAGTAATTCAGTCCTTTATTTATTTATTTATTTTTTAACAGTAAACTACTTTTTCGAACTTTCTCCAGTGGTGTAACTTCAGTTCTTTTGTCTGCCTCAATAATTTCATACCTTTGAATTATCTATGTCTTAACGTGACAAAATGCAATAAAAAGTGTGTTTTTCCATGTTAATTAGAGTTTTTGTCACAACCATAAGGTGAAACGCAATGATTGACAGGCGACTTTTTATTTCTGCTACTTTTCAAAAATAATAAACTGTGGGACAGATTTACTAAACGGGGCATACTGATAGCGTAGGTACTACATTTGAATTTGAATTTCAGGACCGTTAAAAAAAAGTAAATTCTATAATGTATGAATATGGGTAGTATTGATATAATTTGGATGTACTGCATCCACTGTGTTGATACTGTCACATGACCTACCAGCGTCAGTTGCATTGCTTAACTGCCATTCATAAATCCTGTGCCATGGCCTCATGGGAGAGTAAAGTGTCTTTCGAATGAGCACTTTAGTGTCCAGACACAAGTAAGTAGGTCATTTGGAGTTTTTCACCAAATACTATGAATTCGGACACACTCTTTTGGCATACTGTTTTTCACATACTGTATAGTAGGAAGTATGTGATTTCCAATGCAGCAATGCTTTTTGGGGTCATTAAATAATGGTGCAAATAACTGCTGCAAACCTTAGTAAACTTTCCTTGATTCAGTTAAATACTCTCCTTCCATATATTTTGTGTCTGAAAGGGAAACTCCTACAAGTGCATATGCAATAAAGTCAGCTGCAAAAATAACTGTGTCCATGCCTTTTCATCCCTTTTTTACTGACAGAAGTTTTTGAAGTAGAATAGTAGGGATGTAAAGATGCACCCTGAGCCGGTTGAAAATCAATACAAATATGTGACCATTCAAGTCAGTTGCGATGTTTAACGAATTGCGATATCCATTTTGTTTTCTACAATCTTTTTGATTTCTGTCTTATAAAATATGCCATTACTTGTTTGGTGTGAAAAACCACTGCAGATGATTCAGTGCACTGTCTGAGTAAATCAAACTGGATCAGAAAAACTTTTTGCAAAATCATTAGACTGATTGACAAAGAAGTATAGCTTACTGGGGTTCATGCTACTTTTCATTAGCTACCTACTTTTTGTGAAGGGCAACCTAACTGTCATTTAACTGCTTTGTGGGTAAGGGTGGGTAATTATGGGTAACTTGGCAAGCTACAGTTTCAAAGTAGCTTCCTCAACACTGGATTACAGATCCATATATCATCTCCTGCAAAACCATCATCTCATCATCCTACCTGAGCCCAAGAGTGACGACGACTGAGATTAACCGCAAGAGTCTTCCCTCAGGGAACGGTGAATTTGATAGCTCAATAGTTAATAGATAAAGACACAGAGGGGATACACACAGCACAGACATGAAAGAGAGTCACATTTCCTCCCAAATGTGAGAGAAAGACCAAGACAAAGAAAAAGAGAGAGGGAAGGGAAGACTCAATGAAAAAGACTTTATAATCTGACCATGCAAAAAAAAAAAAAAACAACTGAATGAAAGTGGCATGTGTCCTTATAGAAGACATTGGTTGCTCCACAGCCAAATAAAAACAGACCGAATAAAGAAGCGTCTCCAAAGTGGTGCGGGCAGACAGGCGACAGGCCATAGACACTCTCTCCTCAGGCCCGTCCACGCTACTGAGCTAATGACATGCTTCTCCACCGACATCTGAGGAGCTGGCAGCCGGGCAAAGAGGGAGAAGTTGGACTGAAGAAGAGAAATCCTCAAGGTAATTATGAGATGGTGTAATGGGGGGGGGTGGAGATTTGAGGCAGAGGACACAACTGAGAACATGGCACCATTCCCAGGAACTCAGTGGACGCCCGTGGTGGGATGTGGGCTTCTTCAACGCACACTACAGTAACATGTCAAAGATAGGCTGCTTCACTTGGGAGCCATGTTTTGAACAGAAGTTTATAACTTTTTCTATTTTTCTTTTTCTTTCTTCCCTTCTTTCAGTCTTTATTTCTATAAAAAGTTTCCATTTAAACAAAGTTTAGTTTAGTTTAATACTCCTCAAAGTGTACATGTAAAGTGTGACCATATAAGGGTTCAAAACTACATTTAAATTATTATAAATTTTGAAAACCGTTATTATTGCAATAAAAAGAAGAAATATTAATCCCTATATAAGTATTAATATTTAAGTGTATATTAATATATAATAAATAGAATAAAATATTAATAATTAAGCTCCATATCAGCATATTACAATGATTTCTGATGGATCATGTGACACTAAAGACTGGAGCAACGATGCTTAAAATTCAGCTGGAATCACAGGAATAAAGTACATTTTATTTTAAATTGTAATAATGTTTCACAATGTTATTATGTTTACTGTAGTATCAAATGAATGCAGCCTTTGTGAGACTTTCAAAAACGTAATTATTCCAACCTCATGATCTATATATCATATACGTGCATCTGAACTTGGCAGCCCGTGATGACTTGTGGTAGGGCAAATAATAACTCAGAAATATTGATGATATCTCCTCTTGTTTTCATTTTTGATTAACTTTGAATTTAATTATCAAAAACACAGACAGATTTTTGTGGAAGTCTGTGAATCTGATCTGGCACGTGCCCCTCGCTTTAATGGGCATGGCTCCTCCGCCTAAAGCCATGCTCACAAGAACATTTGCTCACAAGCACACTTGAATTAGTTGTTGAACTTCATCATAACAGCATTTAAGGGGGCCGTTTTGAAACAGATGAGGTAATGTGTTGCTCTGACATAACGCGAGTCTCGATTCTACAGCAGCCTCATTCATACAAGCAGAGGACAAAACTGCTCTTTGTCTGCAAATGGTGGACATACGCACACACCCGCTAACTTCATTTCTCTTACGTCGATACTAATCACGCTAATGCCTGATGCTAGTCTGGAGGTTAGCATGCTTCGGTTCGATGCTAGATTTAGCCAATGAGGTAAAGCTATGCTAATGGCTATAATAGTTGTTCCCTGAGGCCGCTGCTTTGAGTTGTATGTTCAACATTGTGCTGATTTGATCTCTCTGATTAGCTTGTCAGTATCGAAGCAGGATAAATGCGTCTTGAGGGCATTTGGTTGATGGCGGTGGAAAAGCGGCCATCACCGAATGGCACGTTCACCCTGCTGTCATACCCAGCTGCGGCCCAGTGCAGCCTGGGTAAACAGGTGCCTAATGGGGCCCAATCTGAACTAGCATACTCGTCATTAGCGTTCAGCTCTGCTCATTAGCCAATCTTTTGCTCCTTTCATCTGCTTTTCCTTGTCAGCTCCAATTTAACTAATTGGAGTTTCTGGTGAAGAGGCACTGACCCTCCACCCTTTAACCTCACGGCCCCTCTGCAGACACCCTACGCTGGCCCCGCACTGGCCCTGCCGCCAGGCCTCATCCAAAACTGACAGATCACAGACAATTCTTTCCTTCTCTCTGTCTTCTATATTCTTCTCTCTCTCACCCTTCATATAAACTTCTGCTTTCTTGGTACCAAGAATGAATGAGCAGCAGTCTTTCAAACACAGAAAGATATTCAAGGGCCACAGGAAGTAGAGCACTGCTTGGAGACTGAACTCACTGGCCTGTTAATGTTTCAGTTCTGTTTCTGGTTGCTTTATCAACCAGCTAAATTTGTTCTAAAATCATTCTGGAGCAGTTGGTGGACCAAGATATTCTTGCTGCTTAAAGGGCCAGATATAGCTAAGAATGAAGTTCTTTTTCGTTCTTTGCTTAGGGGTAAAAGGAAGTTCAAAATACCTGAGGAAACATCCCAACGCTGATATGAATGGTGTTTAGATGAATATGTAAACATATGCTCTGCTGTTTCCTCTCAATAACAAATTAAACACAACAAAAATGACAGTGGTGAGAAAACAGCAGTTAAGAAAGCATCAGATTATAGCGATGTGGATGTGTTTGCACCAGCTCTGAAATTCGGCATACAATACAATACTTTAGATTAAGGCTGTGCGATATGACGATATAAATCGGATGGACGAAATAAAAAGTCTATCGTTTCATATTATGTTCTATCGTTTATTTTGTGGTGTCGCAAAATACATAGTTTACGCTAATACTTTTTAATCAAGACCTTTGTTGGATGCCCTCAGACGACACCGCATCACTCATCGGCATGATTCTGTCATTGACATTACTAAACGGGCCCAGGAATACTTCCTGACACCACTGTCGGTAAACACAATCTGCTGCACCATCTGCAGATGCCAACTAAAACTCTATCATGCAAAAAGGAAGCCATATGTGAACATGGTCCAGAAGCGCCGTCGTGTCCTGTGGGTCAAGGCTCATTTAAAATGGACTGTTTCAAAGTGGAAAAGTGTTCTATGGTCAGATGAGTCCAAATTTGACATTCTTGTTGGAAATCACGGATGCCGTGTCCTCCGGGCTAACGAGGAGGGAGACTTTCCAGCATCTTATCAGCGTTCAGTTCAAAAGCCAGCATCTCTGATGGTATGGGTGTGCATAAGTGCATACGGTATGGGCAGCTTGCATGTTTTGGAAGGTACTATGAATGCTGAAAGGTATATAAATGTTTTAGAACAACATATGCTCCCCTCCAGATGACGTCTATTTCAGGGAAGGCCTTGTGTATTTCAGCAGGACAATGCAAATTACAACAGCATGGCTTCGTAGTAGAAGAGTCCGGGTACTGAATTGGCCTGCCTGCAGTCCAGATCATTCACCTATAGAGAACATTTGGCGCATCATTAAACGAAAAACATATCAAAGACAACCACAAATTCTTCAGCGGCTGGAAACCTATCACAGGCAAGAATGGGACCAAATTCCAACACCAAAACTCCAGAAACTCATAACCTCGATGCCCAGACGTCTTCAAACTGTTTTGAAAAGAAGAGGAGATGCTACACCATGGTAAACATGCCCCCGTCTAGGGCTGGGTATTGAGTTCGGTAATTTTTAGGCACCGACCGAATTGCCTCGATATCATCGAGTATCGAAAAACGTCTTGTCGTTCGGTACCAAATTTCGATATCTAAGGGGTTAATCTCATCAACATAAGCCTGCAGCACTAGGTGTGTTCGACTAGAAGTGACGCGGCACAGATTGATCAGTGTTTGACATCCGCGAGAGCGATTCGAGGGCAGTCTGGTTGTTTACTACACACAGACTGAAGCATGCCTGACGCTCGCGGTGATTTCAGCGTCTTGCGTCTCACTAAATGAGGACATAAACACGTGAACAACATCTCCAGAACTGCTCTGAGAGTCACTTCATGAGCATTTTACCGTTTGATTTGCGTAAAACTAGCGTCATATCATATACACACAGAACTGTAAAGGTATTCACGGCAACCCGTCAAAATAAAAGTTTGGTTTAACATGGAAGACTCTGCAGCAGAAATACATTACTATTGTTCAGCAAAATGTACATACTGCTACTACTAGAATACTATTATTATTAATTTTTTTTTAAAGTAATGATCACACAACATTTCTTCCATGTTTCAATTTTAATAGTAAACCCCCTTTGTTTGCCAAAATAAATAAATAAAGTTTGATTTTCAATAATTTAAAGATAAATGAATTTAATGTTTTATGCCTTCATTTGAAAACCAGATACAGAACACGGAATTTCTGAGGAAAAAGAAAACATTTCATAAGGCTATTTTAAGAATAAATTTGAATAAACTAAGTTGTTTTTATGCATTCAAATAGTTAGATATACTACAACACAGAATTTAAACACTCACTTATTAAGTCTTTAACAACCTAGAATAAATGAATAGAAATGATGATTCTGTCTGAGCTATGCATTTTAATATGAACACACACTAGTGTAAATGTAGCCTAACAGATGTGTAAACTGAAAACTATTTGAACTTTATGTAAACTATTTGCACTGATTTACTGTGTTGGATATATTTTGTTCCTTTGTGCAGTGGCTCAGGAGATGAGGCTTTGAGTCTGTATAAATGTCAACAAGCTGAAAAAATAAAACCAACGTTTTTTGAGATAATTTAATCTTGATTTCATAAAATTGGTATAGAAAAAAGTATCGTTCTGAAACCGGTATTGAACTCAAGGTATCGTATCGAACATTTTTGAACGATACCCAGCCCTACCCCCGTCCTAACTATTTTGAGACCTGTAGCAGGCATCAGATTTGAAATGAGCTCATTTTGTGCATAAAATTGTAAAATTTCTCAGTTTAAACATTTGTTATGTTATCTATGTTCTATTGTGAATAAAATATTGGCTCATGTGATTTGAAATTATTTTAGTTTTCAATTAATTCAAATTTTAAAACATCCCAACATTTCTGGAATTCGGTTTGTAATTTGATATATACAATATATAAAATATTAATCAAATTAATGACATGGTGATTAATAAGCATTTCATTTGCATAGTTTATTATTCGCTGAGAAAAGCTCCCAAATTAACATTTTTCATTTTAAAGGGGGCATAACACACACAGTTTCACCCAATCTCATGTTAATGTTGAGTACCTATACTATAGAGTAATATTGCATCCTTTATATCTCCAAAAAGTCTTTAGTTTTATCATATTTATAAAAGAAAGATACAGCTTTACGATTCTCTCCGAAAAAAAAGCCAAGCTCCTGGAGGCGCGCCGTGGGCGGAGCTAAAGAGTGACGAGCACTTAAGCGCCGATCACCAGCAAAACAGAGACATTTGATGCTGTTTCACTTACGGTTTGCAGTTCTGAATCATGACCGGGATCTTTTAGAGCTGAGACTGCTCCATCTTTCAGTATCAAACGATGTGCAAATCCAGCGTCGAACTGGGCCTTGTTTATAAAACTTTCGTCAACAAACACACTTGAGAAACTCTGTTGCTGCCCCGAAAAAAACAAACCGCATCCTCTGAACGCTGGGTTCTTCGGGAAGCTGAACAAGGTTATCTTTCCCTCACAACCAAAAACACACTTCTTTGGAGACATTCTTCCCGAGCGAGTCGCGTGCAGTGCAGCCAAGCGCGTTGATGTGCGCGCTCTTGCTCTCGCTCTGGTCGATGTGTGCACGGGCGAGTTCTTCCGGGAGAAATGCCCATATAAAGAGTTCCACCCTCGTTTACGTCATCAAGAGCCACGATCGAAAAAAACTCTGAAACTTGTACGAACCCGGAAGTAAGACTTTTGGCACAGAAATACTCTGTTATATGTCTGAATTGTTTTTTTTTTTTTAATTTTGTCCACGCTTAGCATGAGAATCCAACTCTTTAACAGTGTAAACAACTCTGAATGCAGGAAACACCCCACCCCCGCACCTCCACCCCCATTATTATTATTATTATTATTATTATTATTATTATTATTATTGTGGCATACAAGTAAATCATTGAATAGCAAAAAAGTGGCTTCAGGAACTCATATTACTGAACGGTTTTATCAATGTCCTATCAGATTTCACTCAAATCAAATTTACAATTTATACTTTATATAATTAAATACACTAATTATTCACAAAATGAACAACTATAGCTAGCATACAACATATAACATGCTCTAAAAACACATAATTGGTTCTGTTTTAGCATGGAAAGCAAAATGTAACAAAAAAAATTATGTTGGACACGATGAGAAATTTAGTGTCGACTGATCCCCTCAGAGAAACAGTGGATGAGGAGAAATGATGAGTATGATGAGAGGGAGAGAAACATATCGCCCTGTGGAATAGAAGGTTGAGGGGGGAGAATGGGGAAAGCAGAAAGAAAGAAGACATGAAGAAAGAAGGAGACAGGGAGAGTGGGAGGGGCTTTGTGTCTTAAGAAGGAAAATGATGGACAGAGAGAGAGAGAGAGAGAAGGCACAGTGGCTGGTGGGTAATTTATAGCACAGAAAAGCTTGCAGGGTGAAAAACATTATTTTAGCGGCCCCCACATCCTAATAGAAGCCAGATGTGCGGGGATTAACAAAGACCATTCCCCCCGTCTCCCTCTCTTTCTGTCTTTGTCCTTCTCTCTGTTTCTCTCTCTCTCTTCATTTATCTCATTTAGTCTCAATGTTCTTGTTTCTCATTTAAGGCCTAACAGAGTGAGTGTCATCATGAATTTAAGTGCTGGACTCAAGGTCAGGCCTCATTCATCCCAACTGAAAAGAATCTTTGTCTCTCGTCCTCATCATAATGATGCTTGCTGATGTCACCTTATTCCATCCCTTCGCTGACGACAACAGTTACTAAGGTACATTCTTACATGGCAACAAAATAATTGAACACAACTCTGTACGCCGGCCAAAACAAAGTCATTTTATGGGATGATGTCACTGTTTCAGAATGTATAATAGAATATGAATGCACTGTTAATGTATGTGTTGTGTGCTGTACACCAATAAACAGTCATTGGGTCCATAATCAACCCAACTGTTTATGAATTTGTGGTGACATATTTACACACCCGCACAATCAACTCTATTCAACACAAAACGAAGCAAAAAACTTTGACTGACTTGTTTGTAGAGCAGCATCGCTAATGTCAAATAACCTCCCTGCTGGGATTAAACCAGCCTAAGGGGTTCTTCACACAAGATGCATCTTGGTGTCCCGTCTTCTGTAATCATCTTGATGTTTTGCTTCATCTTGTACGATGAGACATGTTAGTTCATTCAATTCCATTTAAATACACTGCATCTAGCTGTTATTTAACACAAGAATGTGTCCTATAGGAATGGTACCTGGTATCCCAGCCAACTAGTTTTCCAGTCTTAACCAGCTGGCCCAAAACCCTCTAAAACTAGCACAACTTGACCACTGGAAGCCAATTTGGTGGGCAGAAAGAAACCACTTTTGCCCGGTTTAAGCCGCTCAGTCAAGAAGCTTGTAAAGAAATATTTACATTATAGTACACAAATTCATAAATTACAACAATTTACACCACAATTTATTTTACATTTTTGAGGCAGCGAGGTTAGACCTGCAATCTTTTACGCCTGTTGAAAGTTCTTTGGAAATATGTTTCAGTACTATCATGTTTTAACAACAGTATCATTGAACACACTTCACCTCATTCCTGTCAAAAATTAAACATGGCGCAACTCTATTGTTGATTTGAAAACTCATAGTCATGTGATACTCTGAATGTGTAATTTGTAACATCATACTCAACAAAGTTCTTATGAAATCCAAATATAGTATCTTTTTTGACCAGAGACTCCTACAGTAGCCTGCACTTCATTGGTGACTGAAACTAGACTAGCTTAAGCAGGGGAAGCCAATTTGGTGGCCGGAAAGGCCCGCAAACTACTTTAGTGGTTTAATCTGTTTATTTCAACAGGCTAGAGTAGAGTAGAGTAGAGTAATATTTACCTTATGGGACACAAATTCATAAATTATGACAGTTTACAACAATAGACCAAACTCAGAGCAGACACCATATTGAATTTTATATGGATAAAAATAAGGCTGTGAGGAATAAACATAACCTTTTTAACATCTTTAAAAAAATCTCAACTTTTAAAACAGTTTCACAGAGTTTCTGTCTGCTGAAAGATTTTTGGAAAAGTGTTTCATCAGCTGAACAAATGGCAAACAACAGCAGTACACACTGAACATTGCAATGTATTTCTATCCATGACAGCCTTGTTTTCATTCCTGTCAAACATTAATGTACATTTAGTACATTTATACTATGTTTACATTATGGGGCACAAATTTATAAATTATTTACACCAATAGACCTTAGTCAGGGTGGCCGCCATATTTAATTGTACATGGATGAAAATTAGCTGAGTAATAGATTTACAACCCTTACGAAAATTTAACCATGGTTTTACTACAAATGAAACCAAAAAAAACCATGGTTTCTATAGTTAAACCATGATAACCACAAATTAACCATGGTTTTTGTAGTAAAACTATAATTATAAAAATGGTAATCAAAACGCCAAAAAAGACATGGTTACTACTACACATTTACTATAATAAAACCATGGTTAATTTTCATAAGGGAATCTTTGTCAATCTCACAACTTTAAAAAGTTTATGAACTTTCTGTCTGCTGACAAATAGCATGTTGTTAAACAACAGTACAATCCATTGAACACACTATACTTTAGTCTTATCAAAAAATTAAATATAGCACAACTCTGAGGTTTTTTGGAAGTTGGAAAGCTCATGAAGTAAACAAATATAATACTCTGAATTTTATCTGTAAAATCATACTCATCAAAGCGCTTGTGCAAATACAGTATATTTTTTGGCCATAGACCCCTGGGTTATAGTAGCCTGGAGTCCATTGGTGAGTGAAACTGTTAGAGAGCCTAAAGGGGGTTTAGAGCGTGACATTGTGTGGTTTTGTGTGTTTATATACAGTATATACACGTAAGTGTGTGAGAGAGAAAGAAAGTGGTATTGGGTATTGCCAGTTCAGTGACTGTAAGATGAGCTCTCTGATCTCTGCTTGGCACTCCTGCTCCCCAGCTGTCCGTCTGCCACTGCCGCCCACCTCTGCTCCAGACCCCTCTAATAACCCCCCAAAACACCTTACATTAAGTTCTACACCAACACAGTCCACATCTAAACCCATGTCTACCCTAAAAACCATTCTACTGATCATTGCTTTCCCATCACCTGAGCTGCTCGGTCTCAGCACAGGTAAGAAATCTGATGTCTTCACATGCAGAGGAAACAATAGATAAACGGGACGACGCAATAGACCCGTAATAACTGCTATTGTAAGATCTCTGCCCTTTTATCCTGACATGTCTCAAGTGTCCAGACCTTCTGGCGCCTTATTGTCTTTATATGAAAGGATTACAAGAGGAATAGATTCACTCTGTCTCCCTTTCCAATAGTTATCTTGCCAGGTTAGTCCTAAGTGTGCCTCTGGAATCAAAATATTATTTTTCCCCTGAAGTCCACTAATACTGTGTGTCAAGGGTTCTCGCACCAAATACACTCGTAATTTAGTTTTACACAACCATTTTCCACCCTCTCGCTGACCCTTAGATCTACAGTGATAAATGAAAGTTCTGTCATCGTTTATTCACCCTCATGTCGTTCTGTGACTTTCTTTCTTCCATGAAACTCAATAAGAGAGCTTTAGCAAAGAATTTTCCGTACAATGAATGCAAATGGGGCTGTCAAGCTCCAAAAAAGACAGAAAAGTAGTCTATATAACTGATGCAGTATTGGAAGTCTTGAAATCTCCTAATAGCTTTCAAATCACATTTACACACTTGTGCATATTTAAATTTGATGTTTGGGGGGGGGGGGGGGGGGGCATTGCGCAGGGTTTGAGCTAAATAACATCAATTGTCATTGAGTTGTGTGTGTTGTGGTGACAAAAATATGCACAAAGCTACTGTGAAGAGGGTTATTTTCGATTTCAGTGTCTTTGAATTGCCATATATTTCATTATTATTTCCACACAAAGCGATTGTATGATTTTAGACGACTTTTTATTGGCCACACTTTATTTTAAAGTCCAATTCTCACCATTAACAAACCACTGACTATGATTTTTACCTCAGTAAACTCATAATTTGCTGCTTATTAATAGTTAATAATGTAGTTGTTAAGTTTACGTATTAGATTAAGGATGTATAATATGGTCATGCAGAATATGTGCTATATAAGTACTAATAAACAGCCAATATGTTAATAATAGGCATGCTAATAAGTTAGTTAATGGTGAGAATTGGTCCCTATACTAAAGTGTTACCTATAATTTATTTATTTTTATTTTTTCAAAGTAGAAGGAAGTCGTATGGACTCAACCCTGGCAGAATTTTGGGTGAACTAACCCTTTAAAAGGGCTGTTTGTGTTACTGTACCTTTGAGACTTGTTCTGATTGGTTAACGTCTGCCGATCAGTGTACTTCACACTGCTGTTCATCATGGTGGGCCAAGTTGCTGAAAACCAAACAGAAGTTGATATATCAATGTGGCCAGTCAAATGTTTACATAGTCATGTTCCGACATCAATACCACAGTGATTTCTGATTGATCTGCTTTTTCCACTTGGCATATGTCTACATAGCACATCAGTCCTGTTTTCCATTTTATCTTCCATTTAATAGCACTAAACGAACAGTGTGCAGATGGTCTGGAGAGGGAAGGTTCGTGGTGAGGGCATACAGTCTGATCGCAGGGGGCTAGTAAAGGGGCAGATGGAAAATGCCAAGGCCGCAGACGGACAGCCAGGCCTCTCTGCAGGCCCGCAGAGCTGTATGGTGTGACAGCCCTCGGATAAACTGAGCCAAGTTAACCAACAGCACTCCATGTTGGACAGGGCAGAGAGTGACAGAGCTTTCAGACGTGACCGTGTGAAATTGTGAGGCCAATCTGAATCAAACACTTACCTTGGTGCTTTCATTCATTCATTGGTGCTTTTTCAGGTTTTCCTGATTTTGACGTGTATGCAAATTGGTCAAGTCATTTTGTGTATCTGACTCTGTGCTTATGCCACATCGGCAATGCTGCTATGTGGCGCCACCGGTCCTGGTCTGAGCCAAAAAGAGATGGAGAGAATTACTTTTTGTGTGTGTCTGTGTGTTTGTGTTTGTGCCAGGACGGAGTCTTGGCTTTGCCTTCGGGGAACATAATGGCATTCCAAAGAACTGGCACAATTTCAGTGCAAAGAGAGCAACAGGGGAAAATACGTCTGGATTACTTTGACGCTCTGACAGTTGGTCTGTATGACTTTAACACCACACAATAGAGAGACAGCCTCAAAGTGCTACTAGAAAAGTGTACAAACCGTCATCAGTGTTGGGCCTCTTATGATTACAGACACAGCAGACTATATCTGTGTTTGAACTACCCTTTCTTCACCTCCATCAACAGACGGATCACTTTTACTGGTAAAAGTAGCAGTTGGGTAGCACACTCCCCTTAGGCTAAAAACGTCAGCGAGAGTAAGAGAGATGGATATCACTGTACATAAAGAGTCTTCAAAACTGAAGAGCTTTAGAAACTGAATACAGTACAGTCAGACCAGTCAGACACTTATGTTCCAGTATGTGTGTCTGTACTCTTTGCATGAGGTCATAGGTTTATTGCTGCGCCTGTGTCAATGCCAATATAATTTAAAAGAGGTCATATCACGAGATATTTCCCTTCATCTCTTGAAATAAGTGTTTGATGTACTATGAAAACTTAACAGTTCTTCTACAGTCCAACAAGATTATTTTCTAAAAATGAGCTTGCTCATCTGTTGGACAGATGAATGTATTAACATATCAAAGAGGAGGAAGTTGGATAGATTGGATTATTCTTACACAGCAAAAGAAATAGCCATAAGAGTTGCAAGTAGGAAAGTTTGCTAAACCTTGTGCCCTTCCTGGCTGTCCCGATCTCTGCAGCTCTGTAAAAAAAAAAAAAAAAAAACACAACAACATTGGACTTACCAGCAAACCTGCAGCCCACAATTTATCATTTAAACAAACTCTTTACACAAGATTTTTAAGTGCAATAGTTTTTGTTAATATTTTGAATTAGATTTTATTTTTATATTTTCTGTTTTCATTTTAATTGTAGTTAGTTTTAGTAATTTTGTTGTGATTTTTATATATTTCTATATATTTTTATTAAGTTTTAGTTTAGTTTTACTTAACAATAATAACCCTGAGCTGTATGTTCGTTTTGAAGTCGCAGCACGAAAAAAATGCTAATTTAATTTAAGTCAGAGAGAGACATGAAAAATTTTAATTCATTGAGCAATTAAACAATTTTAAACATCGGGGTAAAATATAATAAAAATAATTCATTTATTGAATATTTTTCCTTTTTTTTTTTTTTTTTTTTTTTTGCAGGCGTCCTTCTCTCAGATTCATAGCACAAGTTTTTTGATTCTCCAGGTGCAGTGGGAGTCAAAGGTCAGATCTTTATAAAGGAGAGAGCAGGGGCCAAGGCCTGCGCTCCGTGGAATTTTGTGTATCGCTATAGTGAGCACAATAGCATAGGTGGAATGACAGTTATCCCTAAAGGGCAGTAAACAGGAGATATACTTGTGTTGGTGGGGTCCAGAGCAGGGGCCCATGTTGAGACCCCTCAGCATAACTCAAAACAGGAAGCACATAGGGAGAAGACAAGGACAGAGAATAATAAAAACAGAGAAATGGGTCACAGGCTATTACACTCTGACAAAGAGAGATGGATTGAGTTTCAGACTGATAGATTTTTCGGAATACCCATATACACAAACTGTCCAAGCTTCAAGAGTAAAGTGATAGGCACAAGATAATTCCAAAACAGCAGAAAGTTGTGGGCTGTGTGATTTGATCCAATGCTGAGATCAAAGGGAAGAAAAAGACAGGAAATGGAATACAGGATAAAGAACTAAAAACAGGATTCCAAAGTGAAGTGGGTGATTTCATGATTTTGATTCAAGCCCCATTCCAGGAACCAGACAGTATCATAGCAGGCCTAATGTAAAGGTTTTTCCACACGATTTTTTGTTGTGACCAAATTTTATTTTTGTGGATAAGGTACTCTCACAATACATTGTGAGACATTTAAAAATTAATCCAACTTGCCGCAATAAATTATGCTTTGCCGTTCTAACTGCTGAAATGTATCAATAAAAAGTTCTAATTTAGTTGATCTGTTTTAACTATTCAGTCTGTTTTCTTGACTTCAGTATTTAACCTGGATATTGTTGTGGAACATTGAAACACACAGACCGTTTCAATTAAAAAAATAATGCTGGTCCTACTAATAACCCCTTCACTGTGCTGCAAGTGGAAAAATTTCCTTAATATTTCTCACACAAGTCAAAGAATTTTGAAGTGTAAAAATCTGGAACACTCTGGTCATAAACTATATATTAACAGTCTTGCCAAAATGAGTTTTAAAAATCACTGAAGCATTGCTAACATTGGCTAATTTAAAGACCTGTATGTTAGCAGCATGAGTTGAAAATGACCATAGGGCTTATTTTGAACATGTATGACATCACACAGCAAGTGTAAGTAGGTTTTTGTGAGTGATGTTTGCTAGTGTAAAATCTCCATCAGACCGTTGCTATGTAGTGAGTAATGTTTTATTTTTAGTTGCTGTGGTGAGCTGACCCGAGTCAAATTAGTCCCCCTTAAAGTTTTTAAGAAAACTTGGTCATATGGCTTCAGTGTAAATCAATGTGTTTTTTTTTTTTTTTCTGTTTAATACTTAAGGTTAGAGGTTTGTGCATGTAGGTATGAGCAGCAATAAGAACAATACTTGCCTTAGAATGTACCACTAATAATTTAACTGTTAGCAATAACATCTCAATCTCTGTTGTATGATTGATTTCAGGGCCATTGTTTTCAAGTAGAATACTGATCAGAGAGAGAGAGAGAGAAGAGGAGAGAGACAGAAAAAGGAGCCGGTGGCTCTATCAGCGGGTTGTCAGGTGATCCAGCCACAGGTAAGAGCATCAGGTGTGTACAAAATAAAAACCAAGGCATTGAGGGGCTCTTTTATGTGGCATGGGGGATGGAAGGGTCATATCACCCTCAGGGCAGGTCGTGACTCCTGACTCATGACCCTGCTCTGAAAGAAGGGAATGCAGGAGACGAGGGAGGGACAAGTCCAAGCACGGCCTTCATGAAATCTAAAGGGCAATTTGGAAAGAGCAAGAGAGAAACACTTGACGAGATAAATATTTTATTTGCATGACATGCATTCTCTTGTGGAGTTTTTTTATAAAAGAAAAAAAAAAACATTCTCAAAAGTCAAGTAAATTTTCCATTGCAATCCTACTAAATGGATGTTTTTGTCATCCATAAAACACACAAACATATATACATACATATATTTTGTTGCTGCTCCTTGCCTATTTTTATATTAATTAAAGAGTCCAAATGACCTCTGACCTTCTCACATCTGTCTCTTCAACATGTGTCTTCCAGATGTGTCAATGTCACTCAGGCCCACTGAGCATGTCATTTTCCAACTTACCAATAAGTGGCAGCACAAACACCACTGCCCTTGCAAAATAATGAGCCAGTGCCTTGCACACACAACAGGCAGACTGTAAAGTAGATAAAAGGATTAAAAACAGTTAAATAATGGGTAGATACGGTGCATTTGGTACTTTAGCTTTGAAAATATTTGAATTATTAAGAAATGATTAAAGGTGCATCATATAATAGTTCATTTCCTAGTTAATTTCTGACTACTTAAAAATATTTGCCATGAAGCTATGCATATGAACAGAACCCTTGCAGAAAAATCTTCCTTGAAACTTCAGGGATATAAGCACTGAATCTAAAACAATCAACCCTACCACCACAAGAAATGTTAGTTTTAATGTTTCTTGTGGTGGTAGGGTTGATTGTTTTAGAAATGGGAAATGATTTTCAGTCCCATGTTTCTTGGGAATATCCCGGACGAGCCCCCAGAGTTGTTAACTTAAATCTGCTATGGTTAATGTCAGACAGGCACTATCTCCTAACCGAAGGATAGAACTTACGATTGCCTAATAAAGTAGGCTATAGTTCATGTCCATCATTTTTATTTTATATTAACCATTCTATTAAGGCAATAATTGTTGTATTGTCACTATAGTTATGGCTAAAAGCCTTGTAGGTATCCACCCTTTAGCCATGATTCATGTTTGTTATTACTTAAATACCCTCCCAAATGTCATGAAGTAACAACTGCAAAACTTTCCTTTCATATCGTTTGCTTTTAGTCGAACTTTTCCCCCACCAGATGTTCCCTGTCTGTAAAAATCCAACTGCCACAAAAGAAAAGAAATTGTATTTTGTTTTTATGTTATTTCTTCAGTCCTCTCTGGTTTCTGGCAGCAGCCCAGTCATCAGCCACTCTAGAAAAATATTACATAAATATTGTTTGTGTTAAAATGTGTTAAAATAAACCTTTTCCCCATGGGAAATGTAGACAAGCCCTTAATGATAATAATCATTTTAGCGGCTGACTGGGGAGAAAGGAAGGCGAGAGGAACCCCCTCCTTTTCTCACAGTTTATCCATTTCCAACACTTTGAGCCCTCTGTTGGGTCTTTGTACTTCTCTCCGGAAAGAAAGACCCAGAAAATGAATGACATACGCCTCTGTCACCCCCAAGAGAAGGTGCTAGTCCTGAGTCCATAAAACAAAAGTTCATTTATGTCTGTCGGTCTATCTCAGATGTCTAATATCTCTAATAATAGTAATTAAAAATGTCACTTCTTGTTAAGAGGAGGTGCTCTATTACTTTTTGATATGAGATTTAGGATTTTTGTCATCAAATCAGTTGATGCCTCAAATCATCCTAACAACTACAGTGTGCTAAAAGCACTAACAACAACAAAACTAAAACACTCTAGCAACTGCATGGTGATGTGCCAAAAACCGTCTGAACACCAAACAAATATTGTAGTGTGTTAAAACACCCAGAACACCTTAGCAACTGCATTTTGTACTCAAAACACTCAAATCACCCTAACAACCGCATACCAGCACACTAAAAACATTCAGTACAATCAAACAAACAAATGGTATTGTGCTAATATGCTTTGAACACCTTAGTAACTGCATAATTTGCTCAAAACATTTAAATCTCCCTAGCAACTGCATACTAACACACTAAAACCATTCAGAACATGCTATAGACATTCACAACACCTTAGCACCTGTATAGTAACAGTCTGAAAGTCCCTACTGGGGTGGGGGAGCTAAAGCCTAAGCCGGTTGACTGGTCTTAAACTGGTTTAAGATGGAAGTAGTTGGTTTTACCTTGTCTCCCAGACTGGCTAAGCTGGTCAAGCAGGTCTCCCTGTCTGGCAAGCTGGTTTTAGCTGGTCTCCCAGCCTACTCAGCTAAAGAAGTGATCAAAATGCTTCTAAAGCCAGCTTTCAAACCAGCTATGACCAGGCTGGAAGACCTGCTAAAACCAGCTTTGGCTGGAATCTGCACCTGCAACATGATGGTGACTGGCACAGACAAACTCACATTCTCTTGAGAAACTGTTAAAATCTAGTTTTCAGGATATGATCCAGTTTGTGGCAAGCCCAACTTCTGTTGCCAGACCCCAGTGGTGTAACCATTAACCCTAATATGAGGAAATGACCACTATTCTAAACACGCATCTAACCGAAAACTTTCGCACCTATACTAGATCAATGTAACACACATAATGTAACCCGCTCTGGCTGACCCTATCCATAAATGCATACCCAACTGACTCAGCTTCTCGTTCTCTCCATCTCTTGTACACACACTCTAATTCTCTCAGTCGCTGTATTCTCACTGAAAGATTACACACTCTCTCTGTCCAATTAAGCACGCTAACAAGCTTAGCTGCGCACTGAAAGGCAGATTTACTGCTGCTTGGCTGTACTGGTAATTATTGGCAGGGTCCGCTGAAACAATTCAGCGCTTAACCCGCTTACTGCTCAGTCATGGTTCATCTCTCGCTCGCTTTCTCTCTCCCTATTTAACTCTAGATCCCATACCCCAGGCCCAGAGCAAAGGAGCAAAAAGACAGAACGGGCAAAAGAGAGAGAAAGAAATTTCTCTTCATGAAGGAGGGAAAGGCTGAGAACAAGTTGTAGGGGAAAAGGGGGCCATTGTAGGGGGCTGGCCTGTGGACAAGCTGCCCATTCAGAGTTGCCCAGCCGTGTACAATGGCTAAACTAACATTACTGACATTTGGAGTTGCCCGGGCTTTGGAGCATGAGGGCAGGGGAGGGATGGGGGTATGTACGGGGGGCTCTCCACCCCTCCGGCTGGCAAGAGAAACCGTGTTGGAATAAACCCTCCGGTGGTTCCAGCTATTGATAAAATATTCATGTCACAGGGTGGGAACTGAGATGGCTGCCTGGTGAGATGAGGTGAGACAAGAGAAGAGGAGAGGATAATAGCTTTAATATCTCAGACAGTAACAAGATTTGACAGAAAGCAATTTGAGACTTGCTTAACTCTTCTACTTTTCTTTTTTTTTCTGCTAAGACAAGCACCCTTGTAATGTCTTGTAGAGTTTCAGAAGAGATTTTAACATTGTCTTAAACTGTATTGTGTAGACAGCAAAGTCAAAGATTTTGATATGAACTCAAAGATTTCTCATCATATTTTCCCAAGACCAAATGATCTGAGCTATGCTATTGAAATCCTCCATAATGTTGGCGATTTTTATTGTCTATACTTTAAAATGTTTGAAGGAAGTTTAGGAGAAACATCTGAGACCAAGTCTCTCGAGCTGATATTTTTACCTCCCAATGACTGCTGGTGTCTCAAATTGTCTGTGGTAGAACAATATCCAACTGAAAACAGCATTCAGGAGCCGGTGTGATGGGGTCATCCCTGCTTTGATCCATGCCTCTATTTATCATGGTGACATGGCCAGCAGTGGGTGGCGGTCATTTGGTGTCAGTGCCACAGTGTTGCTCCAAAGAAAGAGGGTCATGATCATCTCACATGTTGGGCATTGATTATATTACAAGTTATTTAAGCATCTACAGGAAAATTACTGTTATAAAGTTGCTTTTCCATAGCTCAAAATAACAGCTTTGTCCCAGATGTTTCTCCTACAGTTCTAAGAAATAAAAATGAGACAATTGTTAACACTGTAAGAATTTAGAGCTTTAAAATTAATGTAGATAGCACAGCTCAGATCATTTGATTTTGGAATTGAAAGCTCCCGTTTTCCACTGCTGTCTAGGAGAAACAGTTGAGGTATTAAAAACATTTCTCATATTTTTTCTCTGTGCTCTTCCTATTTTATTAAAAACATAAACAACAACGCAATACGTATCTCAGACAAATGTGTCCACTGCGCAATCTTGTGGAAAAATCATACCGCGCAGACCAACCACAGTTACGGCAAGCTTTTTAATGACACATAAAGTTATACAAGCGTAAACACTTCCAATTCACATGTCAACAGCTTTTTCTGAGCTCTGATGATAAAGCAGAGGTATACTGAGGTTATTGAAACAAATTTGCATGCTGAAAAGACTCTGGACTGAGGGTGTGTTTGCATGGAGGGAGTTTCCCACAGTAGTGCATGAGGTTTTTATTTGCTCTCTGGTGCAGGTGAAAGAGCACATAACTGACTTCATTTTCCAGCACAGCCAGCCACTCATCTGGGCCTGGAGAAGTCTCCCGGAATAAAGAACTTTTGATCTGGGATTTGCTCTGCACAAACCCAACGACATAAACATGCGAGCTCGTAGAAGCCACGCATACAGGAAATCTTGCTCACATGCATGCGAATTTACACACTGATTATCTTGTGTTTACACATGCATACATATCTTAGGTATTTTTCCTGTTCTGGTGCACACACACAGCCTCAAACTTGCAGACAGCAGTGGCGTGTCTAGGGTAAACAGTTTGCGAAGCTCCAGGGAAGAGGGTCCAGGGCAGTAGCTCCAGAGCTGATGACGTGAAGCGAACGAGGGGAAGCTTACGCAGTCACCCAGGTTTGTTTAAACAAGCCTGGCTCAGCCCGGCACGGTAAACAAGGCTGGACCACCAAGCCTGCTGCCATTCCGCTGCCAGTTGCAGAGTACTGTTGAGCCCATCGTCCCCTGTGCCTTCTGCGCCAGCCTCTGTACTACACAAGGACATCAGTGTAAGCCAGTGCAAGGGGGGTGACACACAACGCCATTCGTATGTGTTCGTGTTTGTGAGCAGGAGGGGTTGAAGGGGGCACTTGAGCTTTTAACAGCAATAACAGCTGCTTAAACCAACAAACGGAGAACTTGATACATACACACAGAGAGAAAGAGGCCTCAACTGCCCTGCGAAGAGCTGCAACAAAGATCAGGGCCACCTAACACACACAGCTGGTTGGGGCCGCGGTGAGGTCACAGGCCTTAGATGTACATAATCTGCAGGCTTTGCTGTTTGATCACATGCCAGGGATCCAGCGGAGATGACAGCTCTGTCCGATTCTACCTTTCAGAAGAGCAGAGACAAGATAATTCCCAAATCCTTCTCAAACGTGCAATAGAAAATCATCTGGACATCAGATCACACACTGGACAGATCACACACCACCGACAAGAGCAATTAAGGGTTTGCGTAAGTTCGCACGTAGACCCCTGACCTTATTCCACCAATGAAAAAAAAACATTTCCATTTCCTGAAGAAAATACTAGAGCTGCAAGACAAGAGTTACTGATGCATAAAGAACCAATTACTATTTAATATGCAAATAAATAAAGGTTAACCAGTCATAATTTATAATGTAAATATGATGGCACTGTTGCATATTTTGAAAAGCAACAGTCTTCTTAGAGTTGGGGTACCTGGACTCAGACTGCAATTATGAATGAACTTGGACTTGGATGGAATCTGAACATTTGAGAGAAATTTTGCAGAGTACAGACAAATCCATGTTGTGTACCATGAAAGTTACAGCATAAAATTAAGAGACATTCAGACATTAATAAATGTCTCCCACTCAAACTCAGTAGGTTAAAGACTAGGACTCGGTCCGGACTTGAACCCAACCTGAACCCAAGTCTTGTTAACGCAATTCTTTTTTTTCTTTTTCGCAAAATGACAATTCATTGAAAAATAAATAAATTTAAAAAACATGCCTGTGGTGGAAATTCTGAAAAATGATATTTTGTTGCTTCTTGCACGCTTCGTGAGACTAATAAATTTTTTATTGTGTTTGAAAATAACAGAACACCTAGACTAAACCCTACCCTACACCTAACTGATAATGTTAACAAAAGCAGATTTCAGTTAAAAAGGCTGAACCAACAATGCTATTTTAGCTGGCTTCTGTACGTTTTTGAGTCTTTCATTGAATGCTGTGGCTCACGGGACTTTGCGCGGCGCTCTGCATTGTTAGTGCACTGTTGTACCAGGTGAGCTACTGAGCAAGTTTACTATGTCAAAATGGAGCTGTGATGTTATGTGATGCAGTTATCAAAATTTATTTGTTTACAAATCAAGCACTTTGGTAAAAGTGCTTTGAGGCTATAGTATTGCATTTATAAAATAGCATATATAACAGCTGAACAGCAGACTGAAATTATCTGCAAAACTATTTGTATGTTAAGTAACACAATGTCCTAATCAGCAGAAACAGTTTAATGGTTTAACACAGTGCATTCTAAGTCACAGATTCCCAGAATGCCTTGCTGCAGGACAGCTGTGAGTTGGCTGTTAACACTTGCAGGTTGTGAGTGATTACGACTCTCTTAAGATAGCCAGCCACACACAGCCTTACTGGACAAAGAGCGGCCTATCCACTCCTCAACCTCCAGAGCCTGTGCACTCGCTCGCAGAATTAAGATCTCATGTATATAGGCAGAGATCCAGCTTCATCCACCTCCTTCATACACACTGGCAGATCCAGATAAATACTAAGAATTAGATCCAAACAGCAGAGAGACAATGTTACATACAAAAACGTGCCAAAAGATACCAGAAGATTCATGGATTTACGCATCAAGTTTTACAAAACAAGCCATTAAAGTTCAATTAGTTAGTTTAAGCCATTAAAGATTTTTACATGCTTACAGCTGAAAGTTATGTGACAGGATAATAAGCATAATTAACATATATAAGTCTATTAAGCCTGTATAGGCCTATATACTATTATGCGTTTTGGTGGATTTCATTTAATGCATTTAAATGTTTTCATTACTATGATAAAAATCCAATACATGATGAAATCCAATGGAACACATGACATTGGTGCTGTAATGATTTTTAATCTTTAAAGGTAAAAATCTAAATAGGTAAGGTAAAAAAAATATATAGATATTTTGGTTTAATTTTGTTTAATATTGTATTTTTTAAAACATATAACTGGTTATAATACCCCTAAAATTTTTCTGAATACCCTTAAAATGCATTTTAAAATTTATTTCATAGAAACTGCTAGCAGATGTTTTCTTAGAAATATCAAATATATATTTCCTAAATGTGTAATATTGTCAATATTTCTACATTTAAGTACATTCAATGATATATATTGGACAAACTTGACTGGTTGACATTTTAATTGTATGAGAGTGAATGAGGGCTTAAATTTTGATCTGTTCATCAAACAAAGTGAATGTATTCCTTCAGAAGCCTTAGAATATGCCAGCAGAGTCTTATGTTATATATTAATTATATTAATTTCACATTACTTTAAATTATTTTTTGAAACTTGAAAATGGAACGAATGAAATTTCATAATATGGACAAAAATATGTGAAACCTTGTGTTTAAAGCAGAAGAACAAAAGCCATACAATTTTGGTATGACATGAAGGTAAGTAAATGATGATAAAATTTAGTATGTGGTTCATACCCATACTGCAAAGCACTGAAATTCCAGTTTAAAGAAATGCAATTAAAATTTGTGCTTCAAAATGAGCATGTGCTATAGATTAAGCTCTTTTCATTGTTCAGATTATTTCTTGAGTGTATTTCATGGTTTTCAGGTTTACGGGCACTGAAAAGTAACTTTCTGTTTAACGACACTGTGTTCCAAGTTATGAGTGTGTGTGTGTGTGTGTGTGTGTGTGTGTGTGTGTGTGTGTGTGTGTGTGTGTGTGTGTGTGTGTGTGTGTGTGTGTGTGTGTGTGTGTGTGTGTGTGTGTGTGTGTGTGTGTGTGTGTGTGTGTGTGTGTGTGTGTGAGATGAGTAAACCATCTCTGTCCTTCCAGCACAGAACCCCCCCCCTTCACCTCTCCATCCATCTGCCAGGGTCACTGGTGAACCGCTTTTACAGAGAGCGCAGCACAAGAACAGCTATGAAGCCTGTTAACGAGTGTCATCCATTAACCAGCCACACCATCGCTGTTTGTTTTCACACGAGGAGTGAGAGGAACATGGTGACATGGCTGTATAAGAGTGATAGATATCTGTGCACTGTGAGGACAAGAATAAGGGAACCAAGATGAAAATGATATAAAAAACAATTAATCAATTTAACATTTGATAAAAAAAAAAAATAAAGACTTACAAGGTATACATATAAACAGTATGGTAAAACTTTAGTATAGGGACTAATTCTTACTATTGCTTATTAGCATGCCTGTTATTAACATATTGGTTGATTATTAGTGCTTATAAAGCACATATTATGCATGACCATATTCTAATCCATAATCCTACCTAATACCTAAACTTAACTACCTTATTAACTTTTAATGAGCAGAAAATTAGGAGTTTATTGAGGCAAAAATCGTAGTTAATGGTAAGAATTGGACCTTAAAATAAAGTGTGACCATCAGGATTTTAAAAACAAAAAACAATCATACCATTATCATATTATTAAAAATCATATATATATATATATATATATATATATATATATATATATATATATATATATATATATATATATATATATATAGTATTTACAGTGGATTTACTTTATATATTTATATCAATATATAGCCTTAATATTTTTTTAATAGATTGAAATATTTTTAATATTTTAATATCAAGTGACTTATTGCTTTTCTTAATGTCTGAATTATGAAAAATAATAATTCTCCAAAGAAAAAAGAAAACTTTTTTTTTTTCATGATCTTAGTTTATATGACAGAAAAAAGCTTTGGAAAACCTTCAGTTTGTACACATGTTTTTATTCCAACAATAATTTTGTAAAATTTAGATCTCAGAGATTGAATTGGACAGCGGAGATGATGGAAGATTGAAAGCAAGGAAGGAGATTGATTTTGCAACTTCACCGAATGCAAATGTTTTTCCTGGAACTCATCGATTCCAAACCTTTCAACGGCTTTACCGGATTCTTCCCTTATCTGCATCTGAAAATTGCCAAGAGTTTGTATTGTGCAAGTGTGCGCACGCAGGGAACGGCAGAGGAATTGCGTTAAGTTTAAACATTATTCACCACAACTGCTGCGGATTTTTTTTTCCACACAAACCTGTCAGTGTGATTAAAGTGCGATGTGGTCGGGGCAAGAGTGTCTGAAGTGCACATCATACTGTTTTGCACACAGAAAAGAAAAAGCCTCAAGGAGAGAGAGACAGAGAAAGAGCGAGAGGCCTCTTCCTCTCTCAGGAAAAACACACACCTGACCACAATTATGTCTTTGAAGCCTCTCTGTGACCTTTACCCCCTCACCCCGAACCCGGAGCGCAGCGCTTTCAGTGTGTAACTCGACAGAGCGGCATGCAGCTATTACACACACATCCCTGTTTCTAATCACAGTTACTCACAGATCTATACATTCACACACACACACATTTATAGCAGCTAAAAACAGGAACTAGAAGCAGCCAAACATGCCTCAACTCATCTCATCGCTGACTAGCCTAGTTTGTCCCTGTAGACTCGCCAAAGCTGCCTTTCCAACAGCATAATTCAATTCATCGTATTCATGGCCAACACATAACCTTAGAATGCTAAATCACATCCTGAGTCTGTGCTTTATGCTCCAGAGCTGAGCAGAGGGGAGGAGAGGAGACAGGACGGGACGGGACAGGGGAGGAAAGGGGCTTTAACATGTCCTAGAACCTAAGAGAATGATCTCGATTCTCGCCTCATCTCCTCTCATGTCCGCGCATTTTGTCTGGTCTTGTGTGAGTGGAGCTGTGCATGGCTGTTGTATGCAGTGGTGTGTGAGTTTGCAGCAGATGTTGCTCTTTTGTTAAAATAATTTGGTGGGAATTTTCATGAGCTGCACAAGGCCACAGCTGGGATACAGGTGGAGAAATGAAGGGGGGGGGAGGGGGGGGGTGATCAGAACACTGCCCACTAGAGACAGACTCAAGAAATGCTGAAGAAAATTAGAAAGTAGAGAGTTTAGTAGGGCATAGAAAGAAAATTGTCATTTTTGGTTTTTTTTTGGAGAGGGTTTTTTTTTTAATCTTGATTACTTCATTTCATTCATCGTTTTGACATTGCATTATATGGTATTTTAATTATGCAAATGTAAAAAAGTGAACATGCTATTTTTTCACAAAGCATCTTATAAATAAATAAATATATTAGTCATTTTAAATTGTATTTTTATATATAAGAAATTAGACCAAAAAATAAAAATAAAAAATTGATCACAATATTTAAAAAATATTAATGTTTTCAACATTGATAATAATACTGTAATACTGTATATATATAGTGAAATATATTGCATATATTTTATGGAAGTATGCAATGGATATAAAGATACAGTTTACATGATGATGTTTCAGTTCAACCCAAAATTTTTAATATAAAGAAAACAGAATGCAAAGGACCTAAATTTTGTTAAATGTTCCATTTAGTTGTTGTTGTTGTATTTTTCATCATTATCATTAACATTTAGTATTTTAAATGGGTGGTTGATTGCAATTTCACTTTTTTAACGTTAGTTAGTGTGTAATGTTGCTGTTTGACCATAAACAATATCTGCAAAGTTGCAGCGCTGAACGTTCAATGCAAACAGAGATATCGTCTTTTAAAATTCTGGAAGTTTAATGTCTACAAAAACGGCTGGTAAGGGACTACAACAAACTACTTCCCGGGTCTGATATTTCACAGACCCACATAAACCCCGCCCTCAGGAACATGTAAGGAAGGGGGCGGGGCCATGCTGTGCTGCTATAGAGAAGAGGAAGAGAAAACTAGGGGTGCACGTAAAAATCTATTCATATATGAATCACGATTCTGTCTTCTAACGATTCTAATGGATTCACAAGTTTCAAAATCAATGTTCTAAAACAGCCGTTCTTAATACTGTTCCTCTCGTCGCCCTGCTCTGCATCTCTCTCTCTCTCTCTCATTCAGATCGTCAGATCAGCTCCAACAAACTGTTCCAATTATACATTTTCACATAGCAATGAGAAGCGTTATACATGACACGTGTGCAGTTGCCATACTGTATTAAAGCTTTAATCAGAATAAAACATATATTAAAAGCTAACATAAGCAGTAGCATAATAACAGCGTATCTAAAAGTATGAGACAACAAACAAACAAACATACCATTAAGAGCCGTGCTTGCACAGGTTCTGCGCGATCCTCTTCACTAATATCAATATCTCAATCGGGCTCAAATTGATAAGCAATATAGACGATGCCATTGTTTACAATACAACCGGAGCACATGCCGCTGAGCTGAGGGGCGGGACATTTAGACACACGCTTGGCGGTTTAGTGAATCACAACACACTGAGCCAGCTAACCAATCAGAGCCCATCACGTATTTCTGAGGGAGGGGCTTCATAAAAGCAGGAAATAATCGAGGCGTTTGTCAGAGAAGGGACAGAGCGGTGTGGAATAAAGGTAAATTATATGAAAAATAATGCGTTTTTTTAAAAAAGAAGCATGAACACATGTTAGACTGCACCCCATAAACACAATCAAGCCTAGAAAAAAAACAGTCAACCACCCCTTTAAGCATGTGCGTAACGTTTAGAAATCAAACATAACAATTATGATATCAAGCTGAATATACAAATTAAGTCTTAATGCTTTAACTTTGACAGTCCGAAATTGCATATACAGTATGATAAAAATACTTTTGGTTCCAGATGGTACAGTTACAGCATCTACCTGGCCCATGTTAACCAGCCAAACTCTGTGACCTACAGGCGGTGACCTCTGACCTCAGCCCTGTACCTGAGTGAGACCTCAATTCACTAGTATGAAGTCCAGACTGTGCTTGTTGCTGTCAGCTGCAGCACACATCTAAAGCTCTCCCACACATATGTTCGGGTTTGGATCGTACCGTTGGCTTTTATTCCTCTCTCCGCTGTTGAAGAAAGAGTGGAGGGAGGGGGAAAAGAAAGTAAAAGAAAGACACACTGAGCGGCAATTACCTCAGCTCTTGGCAGGAGTTCTAATTAAAACCAAACTTGTTTCCCTCCGTGAACAAACATGACAGGCGCTGAAGCTGAGGAGCTTTTTTCAGTCCTGCCAAGATGTAAAGTGAGTGCAGGTGCCTCAGGAATGCCAGAGACTAGTGAGGGGGCACGACAGAAGTGACCTTTCTCTTTCCTTCGCTGTGTTTCTATCACTCGTTCCCTCGCTTTCACCTACATTTCATCCCAGTGTATGTCCAAGCATTTCGATGTGTCAAGCATTTCAAAGTTGTGTGTGTATATATTCTGTGTTTCTGGGTAAATTTTCACGTAAAGTAACATCCCATGAGTTATTTACATGTAAGTCTACATCTTTACAACTGCATAGGCTATAACTTTTATTCCAGATTCCTATACCACATTGAGCTGCTTAATAGGTAGACGGCAACATTATGCTGTCTTTTATGACACTTTATTTTCTAAGGCAGCATCACATGTACCCTGTGTGGAGAAGACAATCCCGGAATGCATTGAGCTTAGTGAAAAACAATGTTTTTTTGTTGACAGGACATAACTAATGCAGTAAATTAGATATATTATAAATTCACAATATTTCATTTAATACTAAAATAGTATTAACAAACAATAGTTTATTTGTGCTCACTGAATGTTTCTTCTTTGTACTTGCCATTAGATTATATTTATTATTATTATTTTAAAATATTCATAATCAGACTGTCATTGCTTTTTTAAAATTAATTATATGAGTACATATTCACACAATGGCATCAAATTATTCAATATTTACTGATTTTCTGATTTATTCTCAGTTAATGATCACACAACCTGCAGGTAAACAAATAAAATGAGTACGTTTCTTTTTCTTTTTTTTTTTACATTTTTTACATTTTTTTTTACATAGTTACCACAGTTTTGGTAACTATACATTAATCAAAACATAGTCAAACATACATTAATCAAAACATAGTCAAAGTAATGTAATCTAATAGATTTTCATCATGTAATTTGCAATCAGTTTAGAAAATTAGAATAATTTTTGTTAGCACAGAGGCGGACGAAGTACACAACTCCATTACTTGAGTGAAAGTACAGATACTGCTGGTCAAATATTATTCCATTACAAGTGAAAGTTGTAAAGACAGATTTTTACTCAAGTAAATGTACAGAAGTACTTGCTTTTAAAAGTACTTAAGTACCAAAAGTAAATGTCCTTGTTTTAAGTCAACGCACTGTATTATTATTGTTGTACGTAATACTTGCAATACCTCTGAAGCAATTTACAATACATTACACCTACTGAATACACTGACTAGCTTGTAGCATCTTTGGAATAAAGAGCTTTTAGAATGTTAAAAACCTATGGGTAAAATAAAAAATAAAAATAAATAATAATAATAATAATAATTATTATTATTATTATTATTATTATTTAACACCCCTACCCACCCCCACAAAAGCAGAATGGTAGTTATCTCACACAGCTCTTTTCCTTTTGCTGCTTATTAATAGTTAGTAAGGTAGTTGTTAAGTTTAGGTATTGGGTAGGATTGGGGATGTAGAATAAGGTCATGTGGAATAAGGCATTAATATGTGCTTAATTACTACTTATAAATGGCTAATATTCTAGTAATATGCATGCTAATAAGCAACTAGTTAAGAGACCCTAAAATAAAGTGTTACCAAATCAGGTAAATACAGAGTGATAAGGAAGAAAAGAAAAACCCAGCAACACAACTGTAGCTGTATAACTTTACAACAGCAACACTGCTTTAATAAAAAAGCAAAACAGCAAGACTTATTTTACATCAAAACAAAAATTTCAAAATTGCTGTCTATTCGTTCTCGCAGTACTTTGATGTCACACACAGAACGGTCTGTGCAGTGCTGCTTCAGGTCCAACACCTATTGTGTTTTATTAGGAGACGCACAACAGTTCCTCTGTGGCTTTATCGGTAATATTTTCAAGTACACAATTTAGCAAAATCAGACAATAATATATATATCAAAATATTAACTTCTTGTTGTTGAATTATTGTAAATAAATATCACAATTGCTGGTCAGTGTTCAAAAAATGCTATGAAATCACTTCATGTAGCCCTACAAGAGTGGTTACTGATAAACACCCACTGATCTTTCAAAGCTGCTACATAGTAACGACTTTCTACTTCGAGGACCTTGATAGACATGGAGGGAAAAGTACAATATTTGTCTTTCAAATGTAGTGAAGTTAAAGTCATACGTTTCCAGAAAAAAATAATACTCAAGTAAAGTACAGATACTCAAAAAGGTACAATGCTCAAGTAAATGTATACTTACTATCCACCTATGTGTTAGCATAGCAACATGATAACACCTGATTCTAGTCAAGTCCACGTGAACCAGAAGTTGTGACCAACTTCAGAATTGGGACTGTTGAAAAAGAATATATAGAGGTCAGGTCTTGACTTTAATTTTCAGATTTTGACTAAAGATTACGATGACAAACAGTTTTTTTTCTCATAATTAACCAGCTAAATAATTGTACACCACAAGACTAATGTGTGCTGACAAAGTAAATAGGGTCGACTTTGATCTTATGCAGACATACCAATCTCAACAGAGATGCTGCCTATGTAGGGGACAACAGCAAGGAAGCTCACTTGATTTTGGAACAGAGCTATATGCATCTCCACACACGAACATTAAACACACATTGCTTCCAGATTTAGTGTATAAAAGTGAGACTAAACCTCATAGTAGTGTGGTTAGTCTGGTGTGTGTGGCAGTGGGTGGCAGTGAGCTGGAACAGAGGCAGGTTCTGTGGTTCTCTCAATGGATTCTTCTTGGCCTGTGAATTGTGAGCATAGTTATCAAGCATGATTTTCCGTAAATAATAACTTACATTTTTTGTCTGATCCTTATGCTAATTATATGATTTCATAGAATATATTTTACAAATCGTATGAGCCACTTTTATGGTGATTATGTCCTTTTTCAAGTTTTTCATTCACTTTCTTTCACTGCACAGAAAAGAGAAGCGTGAACACTAAACATCGTTTTCATGAAAATAGAAACTCATATGGGATTGGAACAAAACTTGAGTGAGTACATTATGACAGTATTTCATTTTAGGTTGAACTATTATATATATTAACACACATCGACTTAAGCAGCTTGTGGTTTGGACCGGCTGTGGCTTTATACTTTCACAGATTTACCTTACTGTGAAACACAACACTCTCAATAAATGCTACTGCCCAACCACAGACATATGATCATATTAGATTATTGGAGGAAAGAGCAGAACGACAAAAAAAGATTGAGAGAAAGAGTTAAAGACCTATGCAGAGCGACAGAGACAGAGTGAGTCTGGTTTTTAAATGAGTCTGGTTTCGTGGTTTTAAAATGCGATTAACCTTCGAAAAATGAACAGTTTTATTAAAAATGACAGTGAACTGAGGTTTACTCCCAACAGAAAAAAAATAGCAAAACAGATTAAGGAAAATAAAGGGAACACAGAGAGCCAGGGCTGAAGAATTCGTTCCACTGGACATAAGCCTTTGAGCCAAGATGAGACAGCAGAAGAAAAAAAAAATGAAATAAATGAGGGACAAGAGTATTTTCAGGCCTTCTTGGAATAACAAAAAGGAAAAAAAAATGACACTTAGTAGAAAAACAATTGAGAATAATAGAAAACAACTGGTGAAGAGCAAGACTTTTGCATACAACCCTTACAAAAAACACTGTGATATATCAAATGTTTGATATATTTACCATGGTACTGAATGATTGTCATATTCATACATGTACCATTTTGTGTCCTTTTAGCGTCATTGAGATACTATTTTGCTATTTTAATTAATAGTTGGAATTTATTTATTTATTTAATTTAATTTATTTATTCAATATGATGTATAGAAAGTGTGATTATGTCAGCTAAAGTACACTCTGGCATAGATGTGCTGGTAATAGAGTTCAACAAACAAGTGCAATTCCACACCAGCACTCCAGGTTTTCCAGATCAAAAACCAGCTGAAGGTATCAGTACAACAGCTGAAAGCAGCAATAATAATTTGGTCACAGAACAAAGGCAATGAAAAGAAACTTGGCAGAGCTCAAACACATATAAGAACTGTGAGAGATGAATGTAGGGAGCATGTAGGGAGAGAGAGAGAGAGAGAGAGAGAGAGAGAGAGAGAGAGAGAGAGATGGTATATTATCCAAGTAATACATGTTGGTTTGTGTATGTTTGTCTTAGTGGTTTGTCGTGTGGTATGTGTACCATCCCTTATGCCCTTTCTGTGATGGAGTCTGGGTTTGTGTGGTATAACCCATGCCATTCCTTGAATGTTTTGGATGTAAGCCAGTCTTCTCACTACAGTTATCACCTTCATCATGTCCACAATATTCTGCATGGCTGCGCACATGACTCTGGTAAGACAGATGGGTCATTCCTGTTATGCAGCACAGCTCTGTAACTATTAAAAATGCTTTATATGCTTTTTGTTGTAGTCTAGTATTTTTATAAAAGGGTAAAACATTGCATGCTCTGCCACTGTGAAAAAAAAAACATGTTTCTTTTAATGGTTAAACGTGCACTTGTAGTGTAAAATTAATTCAATTAAATGGCACTTAAGTGTACTAAAGAGAAACACTTTTAATGACCAGTGTTGGGGAAAGTTACTTTTAAAAGTAATGCATTACAATATTGCGTTACTCCCTAAAAAAGTAACTAATTATGTTACTTAGTTACTTTTTATGGAAAGTAATGTGTTACGTTACTTTTGCGTTACTTTTTAAATATGATCAGGGCTTGATTGTTTTTAAAACAAGAAGTTCTATTTATAGCAAATGTAAAAGCCCTTTCACACCAAAAAGTGTAATGAATAAACCTCAGGCTGAAGGAAAAGTAAATTCACGTCTGTACAGTAGAACGCAGGAGAAGAAGGTTCAACACTCTTCAGCAATAAAAAAAAAACAAAAAAAACAATGAAGCACAATTGTTAGTTTATCTAAAGTCATTTTTGCTTATTAGTATGGTTGAACTGGATCATCAAAGGTCAGCAGCAAAGGCATTGGTTAATAAAATGGGATTAGATACATTCGTGTTATTCAGAATATGAGTTTGCATTTCACTGTTTTAATTCATTTTGATGAATACTAACTCAGTTTTTTTGCGAGTGGGATAAATTAATGCACAATCACATTTATTCTAGAACTACAGTAACATCATGTTCACACAGCACACTGTCAGTCAATAAATGGGAAAAAAGTAACTCAGGTATTTTCTTGTAAAATAAAAAGTAATGCGTTACTTTACTAGTTACTTGAAAAAAGTCATATTATTATGTAACGCGTTACTTGTAATGCGTTACCCCCAACACTGTTTATGACTGTTTAATAACACACTTGAGTACTTTGTAATAATGTAACTGATTAACTGTTGTCTTGTTCAATATTACATTTAGTTAACATATTTTATATTTACTAATATATTTCAGTGCATGACATGCAATTTTCAATAGAAATTACATTTACCTAAGTTTTTCATAAATTCATGGCAGTGTTCAGGAGTACACTTTAACCATATTTCAAAGACAACATAAGTAATTATGAAATGACATATAAAGATCTGAGTCAATATAAAGTCCTACTAAAGTGAGTCAAAAAAAGCATTCTTAAGATCAACTAATTGCATTTATTATAAATTTCATTATAAATTTTCAAGAAAATGACCAGAGCAAAAGTTAGCAATCGCTAACTGAATTTTAAATAAAGTTAATTTTGGTGTTTTTTAATCATGACTTTAAATTAGGTTATTATTCTACATATTTTTTTGCAATTATATGAAATCAGATTCATTTTGTTTCAGAATTTCTCAAGCTAAAAATGGCTGATGTTTGTGTTGTTGTTTTCTGGTCATTAAAGACTTTAATTAACAGGAAAAATTGAAGACACTGGAAAACCCTTGCACAACAAAAGTGTCAAAATATGCTCAAAATAAAGATTTTAAATTATTTGACTATTTAAATTATTTAATATTCACCTCCACCCTCGTTTAATTGTGAAGTCATTAATAATCTATATTTTTAATTCATCAAATTTTATCCAATATATTAGGGCCAAATAAAAGGAATGACTGCAGTGAGACGGACGTTTGTAAAGAGATGGACTTTCCCGCTCTGAAGGAACACTGGGAATACGGTTTCAGTTGGCGGCACTGCTGTCTGTCAGGTGAGTTATGCTATGTTTGGTCAAATCTGCAGGTCTCTTACGGTAAGAGCAGGTTGATTCTCGCTCCTGAGAGCTGGAAGCTGGCTCATGTGCACTGAAGGAAATTTTCCACAGCTCTGCTCGGTCCAGGATATACACACAACACACACTGAACCACCTTTGTCAGAGGCAGCCTGCACCTTCCCTCCCGTCATGGAGGCCCGAACCAGCATGCTGGCTGGCCTAATCTACAGCACATTTCCCCTCGCTGGGTACCGAATCCCAGCTCTGCCTGCAGGCGCCATTTTATATCCATGAAATGCAAAACAATGAAGTAAATAAGCTGTAATAAGATTACACTCATACAACGCCCAGAGAAAGGAAGGAAGAAGAAAGACCTGAGATCTGGGCTGTTTAAGATTATTGTTTAAGATCTGTTCTACTGTCTCTGTAATCTCCTCAGAAAAGATTTTTCCCATGATTCACAGATACGCGCCACACTAATGACAGGTGTTGGGGGAGTCACTAAGCTGGTCAACAGACTCAACTTCCTCTCTATCACTCTGTTAATATTCCAATAGTCATGTTGTGTCAGTGAACAAATCAGTGTTTTGAATTAATCTTTTAAGCGAACTAAATGTTCTTGTTCACATCCGTGCCCTGACAGATATAATTTATTCACTGGTTTCTCCCTTTTAAAGAATGTGACTGCTTGTAGTTTACAACAAATATTACTTGCAGATAACATAATATTAATGAAATAAAATACAACTTATGTGTACTTAAAGAAAAAGTAAACTTTGTAATAATGTCAAATTAAAAGTAGTACAATAAAATACATTGTTTTAACAATCTTTTGTCATGCTTTACAGAAGTACGCTTATTTTGATGGGTTGTCTAACATACTAAAGCATGTGTGAAGCACTAATTTTAATTGTATTGTGTCATTAACAAATGTTACTACACGAGTTTCCAAAAAGTGTGTTTTAGTTTATCATAAATACTTGCCAGAGATTTGACATTACACTTTAACCATAATTTAAAGACAACAGAAGTATGTAATTACATATTAGCTATTATGTAATTGCATATAAAATGAATTTAAGTCCTACTTAAAGGGGTCAAAAACTGAACAACATCAATGTAAACTATATTTTCATTTAATTGTAAATAACATGCAAACATGACATTCATTTCACACCTATATTGCTTTAGAATATGTTTCCATAATAAGTATCCTTTTTTTAAAAGTATGCTAAAGTATAAATCTTTTCATAAGGGACTGCTTTTTTGCTTTCAAGAAAGAAAAAAAAATAGATAAAAAGACAAATGATTGATCTGCTTTGTTGTCATTTGTTTGGTAAACTAACACTTGTCTTGGTTGCGGCAAACACGTTTTTAAACAAATCAGTTGAGTGAACGATTCATTGACTCACTCATAGCATAAAAACTCACTTGCCATTCATAGGTGTAACAATGAAACCAGAAATGGTCACTGAATGAAATAGTGAATTAATTAATAGACAAATCTATTTAGTGGACAAATTCAAAGGTTTGCAACTCTCAGTTGATTCCAGTGTAGTAGTAGTAGTCGCCATTGGTATGTTTCAAACTAACAAGGCAGCACAGGAATATTGGGCACAATTAGTTACACTTAACTGTTTGTATTGATATTCTTCTGTACAGATTTAAATTTAAGTGTATATGCTTCAACATTTCACTCAACCCTGTCCACCATCTTGGATGGGTTTTTTACTGAGCTGAATGAAGGATTCAACGCTTACATTTCTATCTACAATTTGTCTATAATGCCTTATACTGTTGTTTAGGTAGGCAGCTCATTAAACATTTGGTTTTTAAATATAGTTTTAATAAATTAAATATGTGCGCTTTTAGCTTCTCAGTTCCCATGTCGGCTATCGTCAGTTTGAGCCCTGCTCAGCCTGCTCCAGTTAAAGTGGTGCCGTGACCCGGATGGCATCCCCTGGTCATTTCTGCCCAGCCCGCTCTGAGTGCGGCTCAAATTGGTGATAACCAGCATGGAAGGAGGCACTCCCATGAATGTCTATAGACAGATAGGTGTGCCAAACTGGGCTAACCTAATATCAGTTGCAAGTTTAGTCTGGCCTGAGGAAAAAGAGTTTACTCATTCAACTTTAAGGAAATAGGGTTTTGCCCCCAGCATTAGGCCACTGCCTCTCTCCCATCAGGCCTCCTACTGGTTGGGTAATTAAAGCACACCAGAAGTGGTATCACCATGGTAATGCTGGCAAATCCGGACAGCCACAGGCTCCACTAATCCTGTTTGAGACCATCAGGAGCCATGGCTGCCTCAGCCGGAAGACTTACAATTACCTAGTGGAGAAAGAGAGGGAATGAAGGAATGGGAAAAAGAGGGAGAATAAGAAATGGGAGGGTGCTCTCTTCTTTCTCACACAGCTTGTGTTCAAAATAACTTCAGACCTTTCATAGTTCAGTCTGAAACACATGAAATTTTTCAAGGTCACACTTTATTTTGAGGTCCATTTCTCACTACTAACTATTCACTATGACTTTTGCCTCAATAAACTCCTAATTTGCTGCCTATTATGTGTAGGATAGGAATCTAAAATATGGTCACGCAGCAGAAAAAGACATTATTATGTGCATTAAAAGTACTAATAAACAGCCAATGTGCTAATATGCATGCTAGTTAATGGTGAGAACTGGACCTTAAAATATAGTGTTTTGCTGTTTTTATGTCACATTTGCTTCTGGTAATACTATCAGTTAGGTTTAGGGTTTAGTGTAGATGGCACATTATTTTCAAAAGCTAGAGCATTATCTTTTACCACCACTCATGGATATTTCATTTCCAAACTGCTGCGATACATGCAACATTGAACAGTTAAGATACACGTTCATCAGTTTTGGATAATCTGCTTTTGCGCCACGTCGTAATACAACGTACACAATGTTCTGTTTCCTGCATTTTGAAGATTCACATCTTCAGTATAAAATGTTTAGCGAATCTGCATCAAATCAAAAATGTGTGCCGTTGAAGGAAAAGTCCTGTGAGTGTTTGGGTTGGGCTGTGATGCGTTTGGGTTTCTAAATGACTGTGACGGATAAATGTGTTTGAGTGAGTGATATCCAGTAAAATACTACAGCCAACACTACGTTATTGAGACTCAAGTGCTCTCTTAGCGCCTTATAAACGGTTCTGGTCTTCTCCCTGAGGTCCTTAATAAAGACAAATTCCTATTATACTACACGCTGTATAAACAAAGCTCTTGTAATGTTCCCATTGCCCTTCACAGTGCGTGTTCTTGCCTCATTTGACCTCAGTAAACCCCAACATTTCTCAGCCATTTTCTATCACACTTCAGTGGTTTGTTTTGGGGCCAAAGAGCCCTACAACTTCCTCGGCCCCTCATGTGTCCTGTCCTTTCTTTTTAACAAGGTTGGACTTATTGAACACAGTTCTGAATGCTACACACACGCACACTCTCTAATCCCTCATATCGGGCGCATAAGCTCAGAGAATAGAGCTCAGTGGTAGTCTCTCTCAGGTTCGTCCCCTTCATCTGAGCTGCTGTCAGGGGTTCCGCCCAGGCCCGGTTCGTTCCCAAACCACCCAATCCAGCTTGCCAATCCAATCAACCCCTCATTAATACACACAGCGGGGAGGTCAGGGACTGAGCTTACTGCTCATTCACACACATCTACTCATCCACAGGGGTTACAAACTACAACTCCACGCACACGATTCTGTACAAGCACCATACACACAAATACGACCTCAACTGCATTCGCACTTGAACAACTTGCATACAAACAAGTGTTATGTGAGAATAAAACACTTACAAACATTCCTTGAAAGGCAATAATACACAGAGATAACAGTGAAAAGTCACTAACTTATCTATATATTTAATACTAAATAAAAGATTTGTACATTTTTCTCAGGATTTTAAAAGTAAATTTTAAATGCATTTTTAAGGTGTTTTTTTAAATGTACAGTAGAAGTTTATTTTGTCAATTTTAGGCAAACACTAGCATATGTTTATACAAATACAGTCTGGACGTATAAATACATTTGGAATAAATCTTATGATTTTATGACATGCTATTCTCCAAATTAAATGTTTTATTTTTGTAGAGAAATTTATATTTTGCTTGTGAATCTTTTTACCAGTTGTGCTGACCAAAGATTGAAGGAAAAGCAGCCAACAAACATGGAAAGTCCCTCAATACTATTTAAAAAGCATCCCAGGATGTACTTTATGACTAAAGGAAATGTCCAGAATCAAAATATAAAATGTTTTAATGTGTTTAACATTAGTCACTGTATAATTCCCATGCTTGCATTTGTGGATTCATCTGTATTTCATTTTGTTATGATAACTTCAGTATTATTTTACGTGTAAAGAGTAAGAGTAATTATGTGTGTCCAAATTTTTGGCCGGTGCTGTATATATTTCATTTATATTCCTGCACATGATATGTGGGGGGAAATTACCCACTCCCTCTTTTTAGTTTAATTGTGGCCAAAATTAAAACGAAGCAATTAATTAGTAAAATGTGACCATGATTTAATTAAAACAGAGAAAAATGTATTAATAATAAATTCTTAATTTGTAGCCACTGTACCTGTTTTTTCATATGCATGTCATGTGCAGTATTTCACAAGTTTGACAGGAGTTGTTGAAAAGGAAAATGTTTATTACACTCACTGAGACTGTGGAAGAAATCTGCTCTAATAGATCAAATTTTACTTACTTTAAGTCCAAACTCGCTATGCTAAACATTGTTTTAGCCAGCTTAAAGTGGCCATAAGGGTGCAAAGCAATAAAGAGTGCCAGTCTCCTCATACACCTGCATCCACACCCACAGAGCTGGTTTTTGACACCATTTAATAGAAGAGGGAGTTGTCTCTTCCAACGACACAAGCTCTTTGACACAAATCTGACGCGCCTTTGGAGGGATAACGCAATTTACACCAACAAAACATTCTGACATGCTCCGTTTTCCATGATATGATGTCCCCTTTGGGCGGACCAACAGAGTGCTGCAGTGTGGGTCTGAACTATTACTGCATACACATCACCCCACTCTGAGCACACACAGCAAAGTAAACACAGGGGAGAACATGGACAGAGAGAGAGAGAAGTGTGTGTGTGTGTGTGTGTGTGTGTGTGTGTGTGTGTGTGTGTGTGTGTGTGTGTGTGTGTGTGTGTGTGTGTGTGTGTGTGTGTGTGTGTGTGTGTGTGTGTGTGTGTGTGTGTGTGTGTGTGTGTGTGTGTGTGTGAGTAAATTGTGGCAAAGTGTTGGTGTGAGATGTCTGGATGCTATTTGGGTTGAAACAGGATTGTGGAATGGGCGAAGGATATTTACACTGGCAGACTGACGGCGGCCCGGGCACTAGACTCCTCCATCTAGCAGTAATGCTTCACCCTCCTCCGCCTTCCTGTTCAACGAGCCTCCGCCCTGCCACTTCACACCAAACCATTCATTCCTGTCTGATACCATGGGCTGACCACTTTAGCTGTCATTTCTGTGTTCATCCTCTACTACAGTCTCTCTCTCTCTCAGCCTCACTCACACACACACACACACACACACACACACACAGTATACAGACACACACACATGTGCAATTTAAATTGCAGTTGAAATAAATAATTTTGAGTTGCTGAACACTTGTGATGTATAGCTGTGATACACTATGTCGTCATAATATCGAGGAACTGTTGATTCTGGAAGCCTGGACAAAAATATTTGGTAACACTTTATTTTAGGGTCTCTTAACTGGTTGCTTATTAGCATGCATATTACTAGAATATTAGCCATTTATTAGTAGTAATTAAGCTCATATTAATGCCTTATTCTACATCCCTAATCCTACCCAATACCTAAATTTAACAAGTACCTTACTAACTATTAATGAGCAGCTAATTACTTTACCTAAAATGAGTAATCTAGATTACATTGTAATCTGTAATCAATAATGGGCTACAGTTGTAAGTAATCTAGCTATATATATATATATATAAATTGTATAGTTTAGCATAGTGCAATATTTAATGAGAAATTTAGTTCATATTTAGAGCTTAGTCTTTTTATTGCAGACTTCCTTATCATATCACACGACCTCACAAGCTATCAGACATGGACTTAAAGCCACAAAGCTCTGATTTTGATTTTATGGGGTCTAAAAGATCTCATTTGTCATTTTTCGTTTCCCATAAACGTTTATGATGAATGTGTTGGATTCCACCTGGCATCTTAAACTCCCTTTGTTTGGGAGGAGATAAAACTAACAAAAAATCAGACGAAAACACTGTACAAGTCTTCTGCCTACACAGCAAAAATCACGCCTGTGTTGACTCAGTTTGAGGTGAGGGTGGTTTGTGAGGACTATCCATGCGAGAATAGCTGATTTATTTTACATGTCTGTCTGTATTGTCAATGTCTTCATTCGATTTGCCAAAAACACCAAGAATCCTTTGCTGCGGGATGTTATTCTCTTTCTCTTTCTGTACATTCAGTTGTCTCAAAACGTATTTGGACACTTAGATCATGCTAAACAACAAAATATTAAACCCAGTGGCATTTATCTTCTCATTCGTCTGACCTCGTGCTGTGAAGAGGGAGAGTGTTTTTCAGGGTGAAAGGGTTACAGCTCTCCGGCGCATTCCAGCAGAAATCGCAGAATCAATGGCCATGAAATTCATTTCTCACATGGCTGGATGTGCGTCTACTAATCATAACCTGGACTGACAATTCAATCACGCCTCCAGTGCTTCTCTTTCACGGCCTTTATTCTTCCATCCACCTGTCCTGCCCGCCTCCACCGCCACCGCCGAGAACTCATTACACGAGCAAGTCCCCCCCCCATAGTTCATTAGCCTCCATGAAAGAAAAAAAAACAATTAACAATGCCAACTATGATTACTGTAATGGCTGTAAGGGGGCTGGTGACCCGGTTCTCCTCTGTATCCTTCACACAAACACACAATGCTCCCGGGAGGGGCCCAGCCGGATACGGTTTCAAGGGGTCCAAGAGCTGAGTAATGACCAGTCTGTGTGGGTGATTAGGTAAGGAAATGGAGAGAGAGAGAGAAAGAAATATAGTTAGAGAGGGCGGCTTTTACCCAGAGGAAAATTTTATTGCTCATGGTTTCTTTTTCATAGCTCTTATGTTTCACGGAAGAACTTTGTCTCAGGTGTTTCTCATAAAATGAGATCACAAACAAGACAGTTGTTGACCAGTGTTAATCTCATCGATTATTTTTTATTTTGTCAACATTAGCAAGTGAATATAATATCTTTAATATATAAAACACTAATATCTAAATTAAAGATTACTTTAATATGAACTAATGACAATGAGTTAAGCCACGTACTAGTTAAGAACTAACTTTAACTACCAGTCATATGAATTCATGTGTGAATAAAGACCACCTTGACTGCATGTTAGTAGTACATGTTTGTTAGTTAATGTATTAATCAACATTTTGGGATAGGTTTCCACACGTACATTTATATAACTCATGTCATTAAGGTTCATTTAGTAGTTTTTAATACATGTCTTAACTCATCGTTAGTTCAGGAATTAGTACATGATTATTCATGTTCTGTATAGTTTTACCTTCAAATCACATTCAAAGTCAAACATTTTGGGGAATTAATTCCCTTGACCTGCATATGAGCTGAAGCTGAACAGTGAATGAACAGCAGTAAACTGATGCGCTTGACTGGCAGCTTCATTAACTCACTCAAATGCATTCATATTAGATCAATCACATGTACAGTATGCACAACATAGCAGCATATATAATTTCATAACTTAAATCTGCACAAAAAGACATGAATGCAAGGGAATGAACTATGCTCTGATTCAAATGTACACAAAATTACTGAAAAATTAAATGTCTTAAAATTGCATTATATTTCATTTTACTGTAAAATAGTTTTACAAATATGATTTTTGGAATGGAATAATTCACAGTGAAAAAGAGGAAACATTTTAAAGTTTTAAAAAACTGATTCTGGCTGTTCAAGTAGATTGGTAAACTGTCATGACATGTTGTTGTAAAATATACAGGAAATATTCATTCTGTAATACCTGAAACATTGTCACCATATTAAATGTTTTTATTAAACGTTTATACGTGCTTAAATTCATATATTACATTTTTGAATATTTGCTTTATTAATTTATATTATTATTTTGTCTTTTAATTTTGTTTTGTCAATTATAAAATGAAATTTTAAAATTCTATTGAATATTTTTATGATGAAATATATGGCTAAATGTGTAACTGGCGTTTGTAGATTTTTATGAGAAATAACACTAAAATGTTATTGCAGATTGCAGGCTAATTATGCTTAAAAATAATTGTCAGAATGCACGTCTGAAAGTCCATCAAAAGAGAAAGATGCCTTTTTTCCACATAATGATGCAGTAAACACATCTTCCAGCAGGGGGAAAATGCTGAAGACACACACAATAAGACAACAAATGAGTATTAAGAATGTAAATAGGCTCCACTGTGCTTCAATATTGAATTTAAGCAAAGATCTCCATTTAATTTCATTGCTGTCAAGAAGAAACATTAAAGCGATCTTGAGATATTTCTTTCCTATGCATATCAGGTGAGAGAGAGAGAGTCAGGTCATATTGTCCTCCTCTCAGGGGCCCTTTTTTGTCTTGAACCATGAGCTGGAGGCCCATTAAAACACTCCAGTCCATCATACAAGCGTCTGGTGAAGAAAGAGTGCTTGCGAGAGAGAGAACAAGAGAACATAAGAGAGGAAGAGAGTGATGAATGCGCAGAGTTCAGTAAATGGCTGAATTAGACTAATGGCTGATTACGGCAATTTACTGTAAGTCCTGCCAGGGTGCGCATTCCAGGCCGCGGTGGTTAATCTTACCGGGGTTTAGGGGGTGAGTGGATGGAGGGGTCCCTGAGAAAGGGCCCCGAGCGCTGGGCTTCTGGTGTGGCTGTGCGGGGCCTATAGCGTGCCTCCAAACAGGGCCAGCGTGAGCCTGCGGAAGAACACGTTCTCTGGCAGAGCTGCTCTCAAGACCCTAAACTCGCTGGATTAATGCCGATTGTTTGGGAACGACTGTGAGCTCCGGACCACACAAGAAGAGTGCTGAAAGAGAGAGAGAGAGAGATGGAGGCAGGGATGGAAAAAGAGAGAGAGAAAAAAATAAAGAAAAAGACAGTAAAGCAGCGAGACAACTGCATCGAGTTACAGCAGATCTCCTCTTTATTTCATCACTTTATTCCTCTTCTCCTGGTTTTCATCTACAGAAACGTTCCTGTTCTCTCCCTCTGTTTCAGAGAACGTCACACTCCTCACAAAAACATTAAAGGGTTAGTTCGCCGAAAAATAAATATTCTGTCATTATTTACATTATGTGTCCTAAAATTGTTCCAAAACCTCTGTTGTTATTCTTTTCAGTGCAAACACAAAAGGCGAAACTTGATGCAGCTCTTTTACATACAATGACCACATTTATAGTGACCACATTTGTGAAGCTCCAAAAAGCACCAATAATGACTCTTCTATTATATTCCAAAAAAAGTCATACAATTGTTTTGTGTGATGAACAGGCTAAATTACATGCCATTTGTCATGCCTTCCCCTGCAGCTTTCAGTTCAAACATGGCGCCGTTGCAACTAAGGCTTATTGGAAATGCATGACTCCTGACTACATTTCTGCAGAATGTTTTTTTTTTCCACAGTTCCTTGCACAATACTGTGTTTTAACCTTAAAACACTTTTACCACAGTGCATGATTTGTAAACTAATATATTGTAATGTTGCCTCACATAATTCACTCCATATGAAAGGCTTTTTTGAGACAATGTGAACTTGCTCAAAAGCTCACCTGGTACAGCATTGCACTTGCGATGTGGAGCACTCAGCTATGAGTCCCATGAAACAAATGGACATTGGAGAGAAAAAAAAGCGCCTCTTATGGACATGTTACCTGAAAATTGCAGTGAAATGTACCTGGAGTCATGTATTTCTATGGACCTGGGTTGCACCTTGACTGTAGAACATCATTATGTTTGATTACAAGACACACAAGAACCAAATGCTGTAAATTTTGTTGATGTCAAACACCTTTCTTGTAGCCTACTTATGTAGTTCATTTCAAAGATTTGGTGGAGGCCATTTTCAGTGAAAAAACAAGTAAATTTTTATTCTATTCCATAATTCCATAATGGATTGTATGACTTCATTATATAGTACTAGGAATATAGAAGTTGTATTGACTACCTTTATAATACTTTTTGGACCTTGATAGACATGGTCACTTTAACTGTAGTTCACTTCAAAAATTGCTTACTGTGCTTCTTTGGGGGGAATAAAAAATAGCAGCATTCAAGTTTAAAATAATTTTAGGGTGGGTAACTAATGAGAAAAAAATCATTTTGGAGTGAACTATTCCTTTAATTCAACCTGCTGTGGGAGGTCCGAGAGAGATGGAGAAAGAAAGGCAGAGAGAGAACGCTTAGGGAGGGAAAACTAAAGGGCAAGTGATTAATCACAAAAACACAAGCACGCTTATTGATTCGCTTCACTCCTTCGCACACAAACAGTCTCATCCAAAGGGCAGGAAACTTTTGCATCCCCCGCAAAAAATATCTTTGGCTGACCAATGAGGTTAATTAGCGAGAGCAACACACACACAAACATGTTTACACACCAGTGAAGGACTGCTGGGACTCACAGATTATGTGATGGAGTCCGAGTGGGCGGATGTAGAAGCAGAGAGGGTGGATGAGTCCGTCTGTACAGTACTGAAATGTCAGCACTAAGAATGAAACACAACAGGAGGCAAAGGCAGGACGCGAGTATGCCAGCTGCGAGAAAGAGCCAAAAACATTTCTGCTTCAGTTTAAATCAGAAAACAGGGTCAATTTCCATTTCATGTTGACTAATGTGCTGCACTCATTTGGCAGGAGGAGAGACAGGAAGAGGGATGGAGGGAGCATTAAAAGTGATGTACAGAGAAGTGAGAAGGAGGTCAAATCAGACTTCACCGTCTGTAAATGTTCACTCAGAAGCACAGTAAATCATGATTTCAGATGAGTTTACCTGGTGCTGACACACTTCAAAAATGAGGAAGCAAAAAAATGGAAGAGTCCCAGTTTGACAGGCAAGATTAGTGACAAGTAATAGCCTTAGACGGCCTAGAGACAGACAGTTCACAGACCATATGATGCAAATAACGAGAGCAGCCCGAAATCACACTAGCTGTCTTTTTGTATTTTAAAGGAGTCAGGATGCACAGGTTTTTAGTAGCCGGCTGGGAAACAAAGTTGTGTTTAAAAGTATGACTAACAACAATGAGCTTTTTTTGGTTACTGTTTTTTATAATTATTATTTTAATTAAAAAAAAAAAAAAAAACAATTATTTAAATATTTAGCTTTTTAAAATATATTGTTTAAAATAATATTAATATTATTAATTTATTTATTCATTCATTCATGCATGCATGCATACATGCCATGTGCACTCATGCCATTTCAACAATAAATATAGTGATTGGAGATACAGGAAACAGAAAATGACAAGCCAGACTTTATGCACACGCGTCTTTGAATGTTCCACTTCCAATTCCAAATTGTTCTCTCAGTTATGTGCATAAATTAATCAGTTCTTATCTATATTTGCCTAAGTTTGGAATGTTCGTGGCTTTGAATTTTTCTTTATTCATTATTTATTTTAAAAATAAATGTTTAAATGTTAATAAATATTTGTTCATTAGTGTTAAATTTTATTTATTTATCTAGCTATCTATACAATCCTGACTCAAATATGTCTTTCCAACATTGTTTTCTTCAATTTCTTTCATTTAAAAAAATAAAATAAAAACACTTGTAAATAGATTCTTTGAATGTGAAAATGAATCCACTTTGTTTTAAAATAATCAGTCCTTATTACTTTGGATGGATGGAATTTCAGACCACAAAGTCAGCACACATTTTCCACTAATTTCTCTGGTGTTGTTTGCGCAGTAGTGGAGACTGCTGTGCAGTTATTTAAATGAGCTACGACTTTGTTGCATGCCGGACTGCTATTCCTTTCTGATTTACTCGCTTCTAAACATCTCATAAAAAGCTAACCGCGGTCGGATGCTTTAAATAAGTCAATCAGACAGTCTCTTCCTGTCCTGTAAGTAAGTGGGCGGTTCTTGGCCAGAATAAACTACAGTGAGCACCAGACTTTATGCCCCAAGTCAGAAGTCTGGCTGCTGCGACGCTGGGACGAGAGCGGAGTGACTTTTTAGTGTTGTACGCTACCCTCACAGGATGACCTTTGACCCCACGTCTCTATGCATCTGTATGGCGCAGTGATGAGAGGCGGGGCCCGGGGACGGCACTACAGGGGATTAATGTAGACTCACACAAAGACAGCCTGACACCCTAACTGGCTGCTCTGACTGACTGACTGACAGCAGCCGGCCCCCAGCCACTCGCTGCTAACCACAAGAAAAATTAGCAATGTGGCTACGTTCAACAATCCCGGCTTTTTCTGTCCACTGCTGTTCCTGATTTTCATTCCAGAGCAATAAACACAAGGATTTCTATTCCACCCTCCCTCTCAGCTGTCATCCCTCTCTCTTACTTTCACTTCTCCCTCGTTCTTTTTTCCACAAGTTTCTCTCTCTCTCTCTTTGTCTGAAAGTTCGACATACCGCCCCCTTTGCCAAACCTCCCCCCAGGCCCTCAAGTGCAGCTGCCAAAAATAAGACAGGCTGCCGAGGGGCCCTGGGGCCTTGTGTGTGTGTGACTCCTCCTGCCTGCTTGAGTACTTACCCGACTGAATTCAGCCACTTGGATCTGTTTATTTAATATTCAGTCAGCTGTGGGGAGTGAGGTTAGCCACAGCATATAAAAGTCAGGCAGCGTGACCGAGATATACCCCTCGCACACACACATTATACACAAATGCACACACATGCCATCTTTAACACACACACTCCCTCAGCACTATATACTTGAAAATACCAAGGGATGTGTAAACAAAGTTTACAAACTCATAGCTTAAGTATGTGTGTGCGCTAACAAAAAAGTGCCGTATAGTACTATGATACTAGCATGTTTCTGTGGAAATATTATCAATTGCAATATATCGAAATCCTCACCTTTTACCATCTGATACCATCATGATACCATAGTACCACCACATTATATATGTATGGTTTACTCATGGCTTAAATGCATGTGTGCATAAAAAGATGTGTGCTTAATTGTATTGAATGTGCACTGGTAGTGTACTTCATGACTTAAAATGAATTTTGACGCTATAATAATAACGAAATAAAAGGCAATTTAAATTCATTTAAAGAGTACACTTTCATGACTATGTTTCTTAACACAATTAAGTACATTTTTAATACTTTATATTTATTTATTTATTTTATTAATATGCTGTATTACAGTTTTTTTCAACTGCTTACACACATTTTCAAAACTTGGCCTCTTTTTTTTTTTTTTTTTCTTCAAAACTTTACACACAAATCCAAGAATTGCACACACAAAAGCAAGCATTTGCAAACACCTTTGTCATAATATTAATTCCTGTTAGATTTTTGTGTGTTATGAGAATTGTGTGTTGTGTTCTGCAAAAAGCGTTTTATGAAATTGAAAACTGAGTCAAAGGCCGAGAATTAGCGTATGGTTTTGCAGATTTGGTGCGTGGATCTGGTATTCGAGTGTCAGGTTTCAGAAATTGTGTGACAAGTAAAGATTTTGTGTGTAAGCAAAACTGTAACACAATTATGTTTTAAATTTTTCTCATAATTTTGACTTACTTGTTGACTAACATAGTAAAACACAATAAACTAAATGGCAATATTATCATTACAAATGTGTAATTACAAATATATTTGACATAAATAACATGCAGTTAAATGTCTGAAAACATTACATTTAGCTCACATTTAAATATTTTATTATATCATATTACAGTATATTTCTATAATAAGTGTTTTTATGATACGATTTGCTGTTTATTTGTTTGTTTTGGTATATATGAAAATTCCATGGTATTTACCATGTGATACCATTGCTGTGTGAGCAAAGTTTAAAAAGTCCTAGTTTAATTGTGTGTGCGTGTGTGTGTGTGTGTGTATGTGTGTGTGTGTGTGTGTGTGTGTGTGTGTGTGTGTGTGTGTGTGTGTGTGTGTGTGTGTGTGTGTGTGTGTGTGTAGGGGACCAAGGAATATATTAACAAAGTTTACAAACTCTTAAAAGAGTACTTTGAAGTGTATGAATATAGTAGTATTCCATACCATAGTATGTATATCAAAGCCATATGATTTTGCTATCTGATTCCACTTTACTGATACAGTAATATTTGTAAGTATCTCCTCTGTGACCTCAATGACATCAACTCATAACATTTTCATTTACGCTGATCATGCAGGTGCATCTAATCTTGATAATATCTATACATATTCATGTCTGTGACATTTCATGATAAATAATAATGCAATTTTATGTTGACCTAGCTCAAGAGAACATTTTGAATACATCAGATATCCATAAAACTCTGATGAATGATAAGTTCACCATATGATTTCTTCCAACCTCATCCAAAACAACAAAACGCTTTGACATTTTGAACGGTTCACTAAACAGAAACACAACACATCCATTACCCTGCTCATTACTGCCATGGGGAGACAGCCTTATGAATACCAATTTTTGTGCACGCACACGTGTTTTGCGGTAACAATAATTTTCGTAGCGGCCCTAAGTTCCTGCTGGGACCCATCCCAGCATGCTCCAGGCCAGTCAGGACTGGCAGACTCCATGGCAACCCCTGAGGTCAAGGGTTATGGGGAAAGGTTGCTTTTATCTGCTAATGAGGTCGGTACCTAGGGCTCCTAATGTCTCTCTCACCGGCTGGCCCTCTTTCCCCGCTGCACGGCAAGCAGGGGGCAGCGGCGATCTGAAAGAACAGACTTGACACCGATGCCATCCGTCCCCGGCATGGAGGGATCGGAGCCGAAGGGGGACTGGTCCCGAGAACAGAAAACAAAAGCCACAGAAATTGCAGTCAGTCCCCTGGAGGTCCACCTTGCTGTGTTTAACGTCTTCTCATGCTAATATCCCGCGATCGGCCGGTTAGGAGATCTGACGGATTGTCAAAGGTCTCAAATAGCTGATGGGCTACAGTGACTGCGGTGCAGAGGACAACAGGTCTCCTGCAGGGAAGGTTGGGACCCCTCTCTGTATCTGTTGCACTAAACATCTATCTCTTTATTGTTATGGGGTTTTTTTTATGTGGCCTATACATGCTAACATGTTTGTTTATGCTCAGTATGTTTCAAACGATGACACAAGAAAGACAGCTAGAATTCATCACTCTGGTCCTTGAGTACATCTTATACAAAAACAAATATTCTGTTTGTGTGTTTAGTTTTGTCCAGACATTTGTATGTGACTAGCAAATGACAAGCTAAAGCAGTTTTGATTTATATATTTTTTAACGGGTGATTCTCACAAGAACATGTCCTGATCATATTTGATCTCAAAACCAAAAGTACAAAATAAGAAAATATATATTTTTATATATATATATATATATATATATATATATATATATATATATATATATATATATATATATATATATTTTTTTTTTATGACAATATTTTCATGCCAATTAAGCACATATTCCTCTCAAATCTTTATTATTGTAATATGTATGAATGTTTTGAGTAGTTTTGATTTTTAGAGAATACATCAAGAATAACAAGAACATTATATATGTGACCCTGGACCACAAAACCAGTCTTAAGTCGCTGGGGTATGTTTGTAGTAATAGCCAAAAATACATTGTATGGGTCAAAATTATTGATTTTTCTTTTATGCCAAAAATCATTAAGACATTAATTAAAGATCACGTTCCATGAATATATTTTGTAAATTTCCAACTGTAAATATATCAAAACTTAATTTTTGATAAGTAATATGCATTGCTAAGAACTTGTATTGTCCTGTCCTAACAAACCATACATCAATGGAAAGACATATAGTAAGTAAGTGCAAATAAATGAAACGTTTTTATTTACTTTTTATTTATTACCTCAAAAGATAATTTTACTGTGTGTGTGTGTGTGTGTGTGTGTGTGTGTGTGTGTGTGTGTGTGTGTGTGTGTGTGTATTTATACCTTAAATGTTTGTAAATATGTATACAATGAAATATGAGTATTTGTATAAAAAATGACCTGGACATGTTCTTGACCAGTTTTGAGAGATTCAGATTCCAAAATCTCATACACACCATCATGTTGTAAAGGCCTGAGAAAAGAGTCCATTAACTCCAGATTTAGCCTGAGTGTCATGTAGTCGCTTTTGTGTACTAGTGACAATCTCTGAATAGATATCACCAGCCTCCTCCCACCCCTCCATCTCTCGCTCTCGCTTTCTCTCTCTCTTTTCTGAGGGAACGGTGTGAAGAGGTTTTCTGTCACATGTGTACGAGCGACAAGGTCTTTGTCTTGAGGCCAGGCTTGTTTGTTTAGCCTTTAAGTGAGTGGTCTGCCTTGCACATTCAATAAGAAGAGGGTGGAGAGATAAACAAAGAGAGAGAGAGAGTGATAAGAGGAGAGGAGAGGGAGACCAGTAGAACAAAACTTGCAGGAAATGATGGACCCTCCTGTGGGGTTAGCTTGATAGAAGTGGCCTAATGACAAAGCCATGGAAAAAGAGATAATCAGTACAAACATGAATTATTATCAAATGGATAATTCCAGTCCTGGATGATTCCAGCTCATTTTGAAGCTTGAAAAGTATGGAAAAGAATTCTCAGTACGTATTTTTTGAGTTCCACAGAAGAAAGAAAGTCATAGGTTTGGAATGACAATGTTAAACTAATCCTTTAATGAGAACTCTGTAGTTGTTGTTAACATTTCATAATCCAAGTTGCATGAAAGGAATCCAGGGGTCCATCAGTATGGCGTGACAGGGACTAAATCATTGATGTAAGACAGACGTTCAGAGGTCTTGATGGAAATTGTTTTTGCCTGCAGCTTTTAAGTTCAATAAGAACTTATTAACAAAAACAGGAAGTAATGTGAGTAATATGAGTGAATCGTTTCATAATGATTGGAACCACATTTATCGTGCCTTACAAAAACGTACTAAAAGAAAGTGTGTACTCACACAAACAATTTATTTGTAAGACCACTGCATCCTGAAGTGAAGATCTACAATACAGGTAACGCTATGTAGAATAAAAGAGTCATTTTATAATAATACAGAATTATTTTCATTTCAAGCTACTGACAAAGTGTATCATAAATGAACAATTATTCAATTACTCAGTTATTATTGTTAAATTAATTCCAAAGAGCAGCTAACTTAATTCACGTGATGTGTCGTTTTGTGTAATTTAAATGGTAAATGTGGGCCTTTTTATCATTTGAGTTACAAAAAAAAAATAGCTCAATTTGTTGCTAGGTTGCAAGTGTAGTCCGAAAAGTTGCTAAATTTAGCAACAAAGTTGGCAACAATGGGTCTGAGGCTCACGGTCCCCTGCCGAACATGACCCCAGCTTCAGCACGAAATCCAGCGGGATAACTGATCACACTTGAATTACTTTAAATTGTTTCATTTTTACTTCTAAAATGCTTGTTAAATGAGTATAAATAGTAGTATTGTATATATTTTAAAATGGTATAAAATATGCTGTGTTAAGGACTGGGAAAATATTAAACCAGTGGAATATTTTACAAAGGTTTAGAGGAAATATATCTGTTTATTTGTCATGGTACCAAATGTAGTTTCGCAGATTTACTCAATTCATGACTGAGTTATATTTAATTGATTTCACTGCTTTAAAATGTGCTCCATATTATTAAGCACAACAACATTTTTTCACTGACAAAAATAAGACAACAATTTAAAAAAAAAAAGTTTTTAATGACAAAAACTGACAAAAAATTATTCACCTTTTTGTCAACGAATATAAAACAAGGCAAAAATGTTAGGGAGAGATAATCGGGCAGAGTTGCATCAGTACAAGTTAAAATCACCATGTGATTCATTTAGACTCCAGATAGCACTGGGAAACAAATCTTTAAAAAAAAAAAAAAAAAGATTTGACATGCTGAATACAAAAAAATCACATTACTTTTTTATATCATTAACAGTGCACATGAAAACTAAATATAAAACTAATAATATTGCAGAAAACACACAACAAATAAGACAAATTCAACTGAATAACTATATAAATTAATACATAATATATTAAAATTGAAAATAATTTTTCTGGGATTGCACAGGACAGACATGGCCGACTGGGCCTCTGATACTGGTGCAAATATTGCCGGAACCATTGGAGGGCGCTGATAGTGGGGCAGCCCAGACACAGTGCTCCGGGGCAGCAATCCCAGGAGCCTCTTTAGGATCGCAAAGCTGAAGAGTCTTAGGCTGCTGAGGTGGTCTTATGTGGTGACCGGAAACAAAACAGAAATAAATACTGTGGAGGCCAAAATTATTGGAACACCAGTGTTTTCACCAGCAAAAAAATGGTTTTACTGTTTTTTACAATCATTTTTGCACTAATAACAAAACCTTCATGTCATTTTTCAAAACTCTAGATGCAAAACTCAAAACAGTCATTATTTGTAACACAGGCTATCCAATGTTCAAAACTTTGCATATTGCGTTCATATCTTTAAAGAAGCCTTGCATTTGCAGAAGCATTGGTTCAAAATATTAATTTATTATGAAATATCATAGTTCATAATATCATTCATGCATCATTGTAATAGACTAGAGAGAAAAGTACAGACACTGGAATCATTAAACAAAATGTGAATATTATTGATGAAATTATCAACACAACAGGTTTTTTTTTTTAAACTTTAAATAAGAAAAAACTAGATAACAAAAAACAGGATAACAAAAAACTGGAAACTGGAGTGTTCCTCGCTGCTCTTCTATGTTTTTATCAACCCTGTCTTGTGGATTTGGCCACAGGTTCAATGGATGTTTTCATTAGTTACAATTTTCTATTTTTTTCAATTGCTAACAAGCATTGTTCAATACTGAAGCCACATATTCAAAACTGTTCCCGCAGTCTGCATTACCAACATGAATATAATATATATAATAAGCTTGTTTCATCATAACACTGGGAACAATTCTCATTCAGAAAACATTTCATTCATAACACACTGATCTAAAAATACTAACAACAGGGAGCATTACATAAATGACAAACTTTCATCTTTGAAGTGAATGATTTGTCATGGGGTTTTTTTCAATTGCTAACAAGCGTTTACCAATATTTAAAGTGCTTTTTCTAAACTCTTAACACAGCAACACACCTACATCACACAGTTAGCCAAATAGTTCATTTTCTGGCCAAAACCACATTTTGTTAAATAAATACAAACTCTACATTTCAAAATGCTGAATACATTTTTCTACAGCAAACCCAATTCAAAATCAAGTTATTCGGTCAAAACATTGGCACTGGTTTTCTATCCAATAGGAACATATAGTCAATCATAACGCATAGACTGTCAAAATGATAACAATTAATGGCATTACAAAAACTGCTTTACTTGTCATGTCTCAGTTTGATCTGTATAGAACATACAATATGAGATCCATTAAAAATATATAAGAAGAAGAAGAAGAATTCAGTCAGCTAGTTAATTTTTTGTGTGTGTTAATGTGTGGATTCATTTGAGATAGTATGTGTACAGAATAGTGAAGGAGTCATCAGTACGTAAAAGAATAGTGACAGAATTGCTGCAGTAAAGGCTTTATTGGCAAAATGAAATCGCTGTCAGTGATCATAAAAAACAAAACATACAGCCCTTTGCCTATTGCACCCTACCTCTCCGTCTCCCTCGTCAAAAAGTCAGAAAGACCTTTACAGTATTACCAAGTATGTTTACACACACAAGGAATTTGATTTGGTGAAAGGAGCTTCCAGTGCAGAAGAAAATACGGACATAGTGCAAACATACACTCTTAAAAATAAAGGTGCTTTAGAGAACCATGTTTTGATTCCACAAAGAACCATTCAGTCAAAGGTTCTTTAAAGAGCCATCTCTTTCTTGCATTTTTATAATATGAAGAGTCTTCTTTCGCCACAAATAACCTTTTGTGAAACAGGAAGGTTCTTCAGATGTTAAAGGTTCTTTATGGAACCATTTAGACAAAAAGGTTCTTCTATGGCACCGTGAAGCACCTTTATTTTTAAGAGTGTACATGACAGTGCAGACATACGTAGGAATTATACAATCCAGAGAGTGCCTTTTTATTGTGCATGGCCATGTATGGAAAGACTTGGAATTATTCATAAGATTGGAATCAGTTATTTCTCAATTATTAGTAATTAAAATATTTCTTAGCAGCTCTTTTAAGCTGCAGAAGTAGAGGCTTTGCACTGTATTTAAAGTTTGGAGCGTTCATTTCTGTCATGCTGTGTTTAAGCATTTGTAAAAAAAAAAATAAAAAAAAAAGATAAGAAAGATCCATGATTTTGGCATGGGGTAAGCTTGTGTGAAAAGAACATTTAAGTATTTTAGAAACATGTTAATTGACTGAATATTGTGTGAAAACAGCGTGAATTGTGTTAATGGTATGGTCACAACAGACGGATGTTGTGCTAATTGTGATTAGAGTTTTGAAAATGTGACTACAGATTGGACAAAGGGATGTTAGCAATTAAAAAAAAAAAAAAAAACATCAGCAGTCTAGTGTAATGAGGTTCTGTATGTGCAGTACTGGAGTCCCAGCTGCTCCAGGAGTCTTTCTGTGTGGAGTCTGTATGTTCTCTCTGTGTTGATGTTGGTTTCCTCTGAGTTTCTCCCACAATCCAGAGACATACAGGACAGGTGAACTGGAGACTGTAAGTGAGTGTGAATATGAATGTGTGTGATGGACTGGCCATCTCCAGCCTCCTGACCCTACATAGGACAAGCGCTAGGGAAAATGTGTGGAATAGATGAATGGATGGATGTTCAGTACTGTGAGGGTTCCAGTCCTCCCTCTCTCTGCCACTCTTTTTCCCCACCAATGTGTCTTCCTTGATCCATGTTTCCAAACAAAATCATTCCAAAGCCATCCATTTATCAAAAGATAACCAGAAAGAAGAAGAATAGGACATCTTTTCAGCCTTTGAACTGAAATTGCATTTAGTTTGGAATAATTATTATTCAGTTTCATAATAAATATTCTGCTGTATGAAAATGTATGGTGTTTTGCAGGTTGTGGAGTATGGATGATAAAAGTGTTTGTGGATTTTGAAAAATGTGGTTTTGTCTGAAAGCAATGAAAAATGATTCACAATTCGGTCTGCATAGACTCCTGTATCGCTGAATGTGTGAACAGTTTTGAAAATGTGGCTTCAGTATTGAACAATGCTTGTTAGCAATTGAAAAAAAACTGTAAACATCTTGGGAAAAAAACTGTTCTGGTGCGGCAAATACAGGCCTGACATTGGTCTCCTGTGATGTCATTACACGCATCATCTATGGCCTGGAGAAGAGAGACTTGATTGTGAGGAGCGTATTGTGAACCCTCCACCTCCGTGTGGAGAAAAACTCAGTCGGGTTACAGTAAGGAAAGGGGAGTATGGGGTAAATACAAGGTGATAAACTGTGGATGGACGTGAAAACATGATTGCTCTCAGTGCCGTCGCTAGGAATTCTGGGTCCATTGTACTGATTTTACGAAAGAACATCATTCTGGGCCGCTCTCAACCACTGGGCTCTCAACCTCTCATCCACGTCTTGGCCAGGGTAAAGCCTGCCTCATCCAAAAATATGAATAGTTTTCATCAGCTTCCAGCTCTATCACCCTCTGAAAAGATATTTACTGTAGGAAAATAGACTTCGCTTTTTTGTTTTGTTTTTTCTCCCAACAACAGGCATCTTGAAACTGATCATACCTGAACATACTCAGTCCTCAGCTGCTTCACTTTCATAATCTAAACATTTAATATTGTTCATCCTTTTACATAAAAACTATGCTCCAAGAGTAATGCAACAGTTACTTATCATTTTGAGCAGTTGTATCAATCAATGGTTAGATCATTGTAATGAAATGAATAGACACTCAGTTCAGATGTAATGTGTGAGCTGAATTTTGAAATAGTAATACTTTGATGTTAAATTGTGTCATTTTGAACCTGTGATTTTAGTTCAATGAACAAAAGATCTTTGGCTCATGTGTACTGTATCCAAGCATTTGGAAAAAGTGTTAAGTGTTTTGAAAAATAATGGGTTGTGAATTATGTGTCTATAGAGTTTTGAAAAATGACATGAAGGTTCTGTTATTAGTTATAAGTCAGTTATTTCTATCTTTTGCTGTAGTGTGCCGGTAGGAAATATCAGTTTACATTTCCAAACATTCAGTAATTGTAATAATCCAGTGAGATTTTTGTTTGCACAAAGAGTCTGACAACAGCCAGTGCTCCACACAGAGATCTGATCTAATCATCATCCAGTCCGTCTGGAATGGCATGAAGAAACTGAGACGGACTAAATCCAGAAGAACTGTGGCAACGTCTCCAAGATGCTTCAAGAGACCTACCTTGAGAAGGTTGTTCAGTCACGGTGGTGTGCTAAGCTCTCATTGACCCCTCACAAAGTCTTCTAAAGCCTCGCAAGGAGAGGGACATTCGAGGATCGTGACATAATGGTCAATGTAGTCCTTCCAGTCCAGCAGCTGGATGATCTCTGGGGCTTTTATTTGCCAGGATTGTGAGGGTGATCTCCATTGGAAGACATTGCTGATACCCAGGCCAAAAGAAAGACAGTTGGTAAAACGGAAGTTGTTTTTACAAATAAGGACTTAGTCCAGCTTTGGACAAGTTTCCCTACTGAAAAAAAAAGCAACTGTATGTGATTCTTGGTAATAAGAGATGTTTTATGTTGAAAACAGTGAGAGGAGAACATACAGAGTGCATCCTACATACAATTTTATCAGGCTTGTCGACATATTTCACAACCACCTGATGAAGAAAACAAACAGTAATTAACTTACAGACAAGTTTTGTAAAGTTGAATTGAATTTAAATCCAACCAGGACAAAAAGATACAGTGCAAACAATAGAGTGAGATAACAAAGGTATATGAAGATAAGACAGGGCAAAATTAATTTGCTAGCTAGTTAAGTTTATTTCTTTTTCATTTATTTCTTATTTATTTTAAGCTCGTCCTCCAAATGTTTCGCCTCATACACAGCGCCAAATCCACCTTCACCTAGCAGATCACCCAGCTGTCAATTCAATTAGTCAATTCATTAATTCATTAATTTCCTAGTATGTGTATGAATGATGACTTTCTGATATTCCTCCTCATGCCATTTCCCATCACTGCATCTGACTTTCCAGTCTTTCTGGGGCTTCACTGCCTCACTCTGCTGCTAAGATAAAAAGTTGATTTCCAAATGAGGATTTAGTCTAATCTTGGAGAAGTTACTCTACTGAAAGAAACAGCTGTCTGTGATTATTGTTAATAAGAGACATTTTATATTGAAAACAGTGACTGGAGAACATCCTAAGAAGTGCATCCTATTATTTTAATCATTAGAGACTACATGGAATATTTCCCATTTTAAAAAATAGTCTTGTGACATGACAAATAATTAAAGTACAAATTATATGTGTGTGTGTGTGTATATATATATATATATATATATATATATATATATATATATATATATATATATATATATATATATATATATTATATGTGCTGATTTAACACTTATCTATTCATTACTGATGAAACATTAAAAAGGGAGGAAAAGGGTGTCCTTTAAAACTAGAATGGTTTACTTTTTTATTAGTAATTTCTATAAATTAATCTAGAGGACAGGTCCCCTAATAATGACTTGATTTACTAGAAATGGATATCAAATCAAAATTTCTTCAGACACCTTCAACATTTCTCACATTATATCACAGTTTATTCGCTATAGTTTAGAAAATGGTAATAAAATATGACAAGAACTCAGAGTTAAACTGTGTCAGAACAAATTAATCTTGATAATGATTACTTTGATAGAAAGGTATGTAATGGATTACAATCAACCAAAAATTATTCAGCTGTTAAATTTAATTAAACAATTAGATAATAACAATTTAGGTCAACCAATTACCAACACTGTAAAAAATAAAAAAAAAGTTGAGCCAACTTAAAATTTTTAGGCAACCTGCAGCTTCAGCAGATTTTTTAGTTTTCTCAACTTGTCCTTTTAAATTTATACAACAAGAATTTGAGAATCTCCCACAAAAATAAGTTGAGCAAACTCAAAAAAAAAATTTACAGTGAAGCAATGCTTAATTTTGTTCAGTCTGTGGTGTAAAAAGGTCACATTAGCATAAGAAAAAACACTTAAGCAAGAATTTCGTGGCCTTCAAGTTGTTTGTTTCTCTGGGTGTCTTAGCTTTTAACATGTTCAGACAGGATTTTATTGTGCGTTGCAGTCTATGGTTTTTTATTTTGTATTTTTTTGATGATGATGTTGAGTCATTTGCATCATATGTGAATCAGCCTGTATTGTGCTGTGTCATGCATCTGTCCTTCCCCAATATCCCAGAATCCTTTGATAAGACTTTTAGGCCGTCCAACACATGTTAAAATAACACATCTGCTCTTAAAAGTTTACCAGTAATAACTTATTATCATTTGGCATGAGGCTCTTCTCTTTTATGACCTTAATAAAACTAGACTACAACATGATTCTATTACAAACAGAATCTAACACAAAACTAAGCTGCTCGCGGCTATGAGCATATGGGCATACGGCACACCGAACATTTGGAAAACTATTCATGGAGATCTCGTCCTTGAGTAGATCTCACAGAGCACTCCATCATAAAAATGAATGATTTTACTTTTCCTCAGAGTTTCTCGTTTATCTAAGCAGCAGACGCTCCATCGGATTGGTCCATATCTCAAAGTGCCATCAAAGACCAAGGCCTTAGGAAGGAAATGATGTTATATTGGCTCAACATTGAGTTACAGATCAGAATTAAGACATTTTAGTGTTATTTGCTTAGGCAAAAATACTAAAATATATAATACCAAAAACATTATTGAACAGACCTGTTGGGGACTGGGGACTTGTAACCACACAAAACACCCTAGCAACCATCCAGAACACCACGGCAACCGAATATCAGTGCTCTAAAACAACAAGCAGCGCCAAGAGTTTAACAAGCACCACTCATATTTTCATTTTAAAATGGCCAAAATCAGTTTAAATAGCCATTATGAGAGTCAAGAGGAGTGTCCAAGATAAAAGGAAAATCTTTTAAAAATTTAAACTCCTTATTCATGTTGGTTTCATTTAGTTTAAAAGAAAAGTTTTAGTTTTATACCACTATATAGCAAAAAGTCAATTTAATGACTCTAAAAATGTCATGTGGTGTAGCCATCAAGCAAAAAGTAATAATGAAAATAAGTGTACAAGTGTTTTTAAATGTTTTGTTTTTTGTTTTTCAGGATAAAGTTGTTGTTGTTGTTGTTTTTTTTTTAAATATCATGAATTAATTCATAAATATCATCGTTTTCATCAAAATTACATTTTACAACCTGAACTAACCTTGCCTTGTCATGAAAAGGTTATTTTAAGAGACTCATTGACGTTGACACAAAATCACATACTCTCTGAGCAGGTACTTCTTTTGAATAAGTAATTACTTTGTGTCTGTTAAAAAGCATGTTCCATATGAATGTGTGTAGTATGAATGTAATTCAGATGTTCTACATTGTCCCATGGCCTCATGGGATAGTAAAGTGTACATCAAATGCACATTTCAGAGTCAAAGAGGTCATAGAAAACTATTTCTGGTTCCCCAAAGAATCTAAAAAGAACCCTTTTTTTTCCTAGTATGAAGAAGGCTCATAACATAGATGTTGATAAAAGACCTTTATTTTGATGCACAAATGAAAATATTTCTGATGAAATTCGAGAGCTTTCTGACCCTTCATAGACATCAATGCAACTGACACATTCAGGGCCCAGAAATGTAGTAAGGACATCGTTAAATTAGTCCATATGACATCTGTGGTTCAACTGTAATTTTATGAAGCTACGAGAATGCTTTTTTTGTGCAAAGAAAAGAAAAATAACTTTTCACAAGAGTACCACGACGCATGTTTATGCATTCCTCTGCTTGTAAAAAAGGCACAGCGCATCCGGCTCCTGCGCCAGCAGCACCACATGCATGCGTGGTACTGTCATGAACAGTTTTTGCGCACAAAAAGATTCATAAAATTACAGTTGAACAACACATGTCACATGGACCATTTTAACGATGTCCTTACTACCTTTAATATGTTTTGGAATAGATAAATAGATAGACACACAAGCTGCATCTTCTCAGCTATGGTAAGCATCGGCCAGCACGTTTCGATCACAGTCATCTTTCCAAAGGTCTGATCTCACCCGTCAGCTATGGCAGGCCTGGGGAATTCTCCTCTTCCAGCCTGGTACATGGCAGAGATTCCAGTGCTATCTGCCTCATTGGCTTTCTTACAGTCCCGCTGTGTCAAATTAGACTGTATTCACATGTGGCATCTGAGCAAAATGAATGAAGCCGTTTTTATTTGCATTGTTTCTCTGGTTTAATAATGAATGAGTGAAAGGTCGTGCGGTGTGGAGGGATGAAACGCTTTTGTTCAGCCGTTGCTTTGCACAAATGATCTCTATCTTCACACTTCTCATACACTCCCCCTCTCCTGCTTTCTTTCTTCGCTGTGTGTGTGTGTGTGCATGTAAAGTGTTGTGACAACTCCTATCCCGGAGCGCTTAAGCGCACATTCCATTCCTCCTAGCGGTCCCCCGGGTACGGCCCACCCTTTTCAATTAGAGCCGCAGCCACAGAAAGACCAACAGGTGCAGAGGCCACAAAACAAGATGAATTAGGCACCGAGCCAATGCAGCCACTGAAACACATGCAATTACACCCACCCAAACACACACACAGCCAGTTCACACACAATTTGGACATATTTGTCACCGGTTAAGCTGCGGTTTTGAGGTTCCAGTGCTGAGATGTTACAGGCTGTTTTTCTGGCCTTCTGTTCAACATTCTTAAGACACACAGTCAGCATCCAGCGCATAAATATACTTGATCTCATCCTCTGTTCAAGATCCAGTCCCATAAAAGAAACATGGTTTATGTTCTGTCAACTTTTCACACAGGCTGGTCTGTCACATAATGAGATCAGCAGTTGATCAGTGCATTACCATCCATCATTGACTTCTGAGCAGACGTTCTCCGGTCGGAGTGGATTGGCGGTTACTGTACAGGACTGTCCTGTAAAAAGGAACGGCTGCAGAACTGACTGAAGTTGGATCAAAAGCGTTTGCCGGATCAGAGTGAATCCAGAGGGCAGCTCGCTTTTTAGTAATAACAGGTTTCTGGCAATGACCTTTCAAGACCCTTTTTCCTGACCATAAAATCTAGTATAGTGGCTTTAACCTGGAGGAATCGTGCCGAATTCATGGTTTAAAGAGCGAAACAGACTTAACAATTTAAGTCCTTCAACCATGAAAAGGGTTGTATAGTATAACTGACGAACAGTTAAGTATTAAAGAGTATGCTTATAGCAAAGGCCACACTGAACATTAACATTAATGTGTATTTACACAAGTTATGTGTGGAACCGCTTCAAATGCCATTGATATTATTAGCGGTGCACTAATGCAATTGGCACTATTACTTTAGCTTATATTAAAGGTTAAAGATTTGAACAAACCCCTAAACCTAAACTATAGCATATACACTTCAGTTTAAAAATTTGGGTTGGAATACTTTTAAATGTTTTTGTGGTCTCTTAAAATGCAGTACAAACATTGTAATATTGTGAAATATTATTAGAATTTAAAATAGCTGTTTTCTATTGTAATATACTCAGTTGAAATCTCAGTTTTTCCAGTTTTAGAAATCTATTTGCTGCTCAAGAAAGCAGCGATTTAAAAAAAAAAAAAAAATCTTATTATTATCAATACCAAGCAAAAAATCAAAGTAGGCACACCATAGCTCCAGAGATAGAAAACTATTTATTTATGTTCTCACCACAGGTGACGTTTCGAGCTTAGACGCTCTTCATCAGACAATTATTATCAATATCAAAAACAGTGTTGCTTAATATTTTTGTGGAAACTGTGATTTTTTTTTTCTCAGAACTCTGATGAAATCAGAAAAGTTTAAAAGAACAGCATTATCTGTAACCATTAATTGTAAAAAAAAAAAAAAAAAAAAAAAAAAAAGCCCTAAAACCTTGAATGATGCATAAAACCATGCAGCATTTTGAAGGAATGACAAAAAAAAAAAAAAAAAAAAGTGATCAGTTGTTGCCAGCTGGATCAAAAAATAAAAAACAAAATCCCATATGAGGGACTCAAGCCATACTGTATCCAGGGACAACAAGTAAAAACTTAGGAAACAGCCAAAACACGCTAACAACCACATAGTAACATGTCAAAAACAAACACCAACAAAAAAAGCCTACTTTAATATAATATTAATATTTATAAAATAAAAACCAAACACTTTTCATACAGGCAAGCCAAGCACCACTTGTGTTTTCCTCACAAAACATAAGTATCTAATTATAATAATTTTATTCAGTGTATATAAGAGAGAAGTAGACTCCAAAATGAAATTTTAAAAACGTACAGACCCTCGGGTCCTGTCAGTGTACAGTACATCATACAGAGTTAAATCAAATGAAAATTCCTACCTGATCCACAAAGGCTAGTAGAGAATAAAAGAGCACCTTTGCTCTCATAACAACGCTCATCTCTTTTTGAAATACACTTTCAGGCTGTGCTTTACAGTAACCGAGCAGATTTTCCCACTATAAAGTTGATTTGGTGGAAAGGTTTGGCCTCGCTGCTATGAGTGACAGCAGAGAGAAGAAAGAAAAAAACCCTGTAAAATCTGTATCTGGCTGAAATATAGATATATGGAGAACAGACCGTGAAGAATGGCTTTTGGTCCTCTAAGAAGTTTGCATATCCACCCTAAATGTGAATGGGAACAAAATATTGTATAAGTTCAAATCCACTGTTGAATCCAGAATACTAAAGGTGTAAATGTTTGCTTGGCTAATATTGCCCACAACATCCTTATTATCCTAATCATTTCTTTTTACTTTTCAGTTGTACAAATGTGTCAAAGATTGCACTTACTGCTGTTGAATTGGTTTTTCAACGCAAACTATCCTAATTTAAAGGCATTGTGATGGTTTGTATGATATTATGCTCCAATCCTCTAGCTTGTTACTTTAGTGTTGAGGATTGTCACCAGTAAGTTCATATCTCGTAGTAGTGCATCGTGTAAGTTTGGCTGCTGGGATTCAGCTCTGGTGAAGGAGCTGGCTGTTTATTTTTGATTGGATTGTGCCCTCTTGTGCTCAAACACGGCATGACCAGCATAGACCGCCACAGACGACTACTTTTCTGTGGCTGTGTTGCCACATTTACTGTTTGCTTCAGTTAGGGTTAGGGTTAGGGTTGAGGTGGTCCGTTCATGTGCACCTAAAATGATTAGATTCAGAAAAAGATCTTATTAACACAGTTTACAAGCAGAAAATTACAAGTCACAAGCACAGACACAATACAACAAGGATTTCATCATATGAGGCGGTTGACTATTGACTAGACAAATACTATGCCTTAAAGTTTGGGGTCGGTAAGATTTTTTATTATTTATTTATTTTTGAGAGAGAGAGAGAGAGAGAGAGAGAGAGAGTGAGAGAAAAGTATGCTTTTATTCAGCACAGATGTGTTAAATTGATCAAAAAATACAGTAAAGGCATGTATAGTTAATTATAAATATTTTGTTTAAACAGAAAATAAATGCTGTTCTTGTGAAGTTTTCAGTTTTATGTATTTATTTTATTATTTATTATATATTTATTTATTATTTTTGACGATGATGATGATGATGATAAGATCATGTTTGTTGAACACAAAATCAGCAGGTTAGAATGATTTCTGAATGATACTGAAAATTCAGCTTTGCCATATTTTAATTAAATTAAAATAATCAAAAAAATAAAAAATAAAATTATATATATATATATATATATATATATATATATATATATATATATATATATATATATATTTATTTATTTATTTATATATATATTCTTTTAAATATAAATATTTCACAGTATTTTTTCGACATCAAACTGTTCTATTATTTTATTATATGTGACCCTGGAGCACAAAACCAGTCTTAAGTCACTGGGGTATATTTGTAGCAATAACCAAAAATTCATTGTATGGGTCAAATTTGTCGATTTTTTTTTTATGCCAAAAATCATTAGGATATTAAGTAAAGATCATGTTCCATGAAGATATTTTGTAAATTTCTTACCATAAATGTATCAAAACTTCATTTTTGATTAGTAATATGCATTGCTAAGAACTTCATTTGGACAACTTTAAAGGTGATTTTCTCAATATTTAGATTTTTTTGCACCCTCAGATTCCAGATTTTCAAATAGTTGTATCTCGGCCAAATATTGTCCGATCCTAACACAATGGAAAGCTTATTTATTCAGCTTTCATATGATGTATAAATTTGAAAAACTGACACTTAAGACTGGTTTTGTGGTATATTTAATGTAACATATTATTATTATTTTATTAATTATGCATATGAGATCTTATTTACACATTTCACATGTAGAAAATCATAAGTCACAGTACAGACACTATATAGCGATTCCAATATTTATTTATTTTTTCATAATATACATTAAAACTGTGAGTAAAGTGCTTAAAGTGTCGTTACACCTGCTCAGCAGGCTGTCACATAAAATACTAGAAATGAAAAATGTTCTGTAAAAGCATCTGACTTTTGTCAAAACTACGGCGATGACCTCCTCCTCCTCACCCCACAGAGCATATGGAAGGGGGACGTTCTGGAGTGGCTTTTCTGTGAGGCTCCCGGGGACTCCGGATCACTTTCTGGGTCCGAATGTAATTGCGCTGCTTCCGGAGCAGCAACGTACACAGGGACAGCAGGAAGAGACGGTCGTGACTGATTCGCAGATAATTTTGTCTTTTCCTGCTCAGAAGCCTTCAGACCTCTCAAGTGAATCACAAAATTTGACGTCTGCTGTTCCAAAGACATGAAATCCTCATGGATCTCAGAAAACTGTCACCGGAAAGAAAAGAAATGATTTACTGAGCAAATCAAAGCATATAAAAAGCAAAAATATGCTCTTTTGCACTATTTTTGTCTGCGTTATAGTATTTATTCAGTCATTTTTTTCTCTAAACTGTCAGAATATACCCTGAAAAGTGCCCTGAGTGAACTTCTCAGTTTGACTAAACTGTGTTATAATATATATACATATATATATATATATATATATTATCGCTTAGCTCTAATGCAACTATGAGGTATGAAGATATACATTTACATTTAGTCATTTAGCAGACCCTGAAAAGTGCCCTGGGTGTATTGTCACAAAATATATATATTTATCGCTTAGCTCTAATCTGCTGAATGTAACTGTAAGATATTAAGTTATTATAAACATTAACATCATGATTTTCTTTAAAGCTGCTTTGAAATAATGTGTATTGTGAAATTTGACTTGACTTGACTATATAACAGGCTGAGGCTGTTGTTATCATACCAGATCAGTGTTGGACTGTAATAGCTCTTTGCTCCACGTAGAGTCGATGGTGGTACCAAAAGTCTCGTTCAGACCCTGATGACTGCTGCGAAGTGCCTGAGGAAGATCAGCCAGCAAAAACACACTTATTCAGGCTTTATCGCACGAAAGTTGCTGTATCGGCAATGTATACTTGATATGCCTATTTCTGAAACTGGTTCAGAAATGACTATATAATCTTTAACTTTGTGTGTACTGACCTGTAAAAGGTTTATATTGGTTTCCAGCTGCGTCCGGCACTGTTGGACTTTGCTTTTGAACTGACCGAGCTCACTGAACAGGCTCTAAAACACAAACACACACATCAGTAAACATGCATCACAGAGGGCCACTGTAAGATTTTATATGGCAATAGTGTATCACCTCAGTGTCTGTGAGGACAGCCTGAGGGTCGTGTGTTTCCCGTTTGCTGTCAGGCCTCAGAGTCACTCGGGTGTGTAACTCCTCCAGCAGAGCCCAGCGCTTCTGTAACCCGCTCTGAACCGCACACACACTCGCGTCACACTCACGCTGAACCCGCAGCAGAGAGCGCAGACCGCTCACCCTGAGACACAGAACATCAGCATTAAACCGTCAGAAAACACAACAATACAACACAATCACAAAAAGAACACACTGAGACTCAATATCAGACAGCCAACTAGAAAAGAGTTTTAAAAAAGTGCTGCATGAAAACTTACTAGAAAAATACTGACCATAGAAAATATACCGTGCCAACGTTTAGAGTCAGTAAGTGTTCTTTATTTTATTTTTATTTTTTTAAAGAAATAAAAGCCATTTAGCAAGGATGTATCAAATTGATCAAACTTGACAGTAAAGACATTTATATTGTTCTAAAAAATGTAAAAAATATTTCAATATATATTTCAAAAATGTATCACTGTTTCAACAAAAATATTAGTTCGTTCATTACAGCACTTACATTTTTGCTCATTTTTACATTTTTACTACTGCCCTGTAAACCTCTACCTATAACTTTTTTGGGTAACGCTTTAGAACACTGTTCTGTCGTTAATGAATAACTACACAGGAACAAGCGACTAATGCACTATTAACACTGTAGTAACTACAATTAACTAACAAGAAACTCTAATTAACGATTTATTAAGTAATAGCGCTCAGTTGAAACTGGTAGCGCACTATTAGCTAATCAATAACTACTTATAATACTAACTATTTTTTTCACATATCCTGAGAACTCCTAAGAACTACTGTATACAGGTTCATAATTAATGTGAATTATGCATAATGAATAATTAATTCTAAAATGACGATCATGGTAACCCACTAGTAATGACTCAAGTGTTACTACATGCTTCTGAAGAAACTACTAATTATTTGGATCAGTATTCTAAAGTAAAGATCACGGTAACCCACTAGTAATTATTTAAGCGTTACCAAATCTAGCTAAATGAATTACTAACCAGGACCTTACAAAAACCTCAAACGTTTACAATGACTTCAGTAATTACTAGGGAGTTATCGCGATCTTCACTTTAGAATACTGATCCAAATAATGACTAATTCCTTTAGAAGGATGTAGTAACACCTGAATAATTACTATTCAATACTTTACAAAAACCTCAGAAGCTTACAATGACTTCAGTCATTTTTAGGGAGTTATCGTGATCTTCACTTTAGAATACTGATCCACATAATTACTAATTCCTTTAGAAGAATTTGGTAATACTTGAGTCATTACTAGTGGGTTACCATGACCTTTACTTTAGAATTAATAATGCATTATGTATTATTCATATTAATTATCAACCTGTAGTTCTTGGGGAGGTCTGAAAAAAAATAGTTACTGATTAGCTAATAGTGAACTACCACATTCGACTAAGCACTATTACTTACTAATTCATTAATCAGAGTTGCTTGTTAGTTACTAGAGTGCTAATATTGTGTTACTCATGTGTTCTTGTGTAGTTATTCATTAATGATGGAACAGTATTTTAAAGTGTTACCCTTTTTTCCCTTTAATTTTCTCAATTTTATCTTTATTTTTGGGTAATTCTGTATATTACCTTATGTAACTTGCCTGATGTACACTGTCATTCAAGGTTGGACACTTGGCTGAATTTGTGTCTCATTATCCTAAAACCTTTTTAATATCAAGATTTAGGCATGAAATGTGTTTTGTAACAATTATAAACTGTTCGTACACTGTAAAAAATATTTAGCCGAGTCAAATTAAACAACTTTGTTACTTTGTGTATCTGAACTTTTGTCGAGTCATAAGCATTGACAATACGAGTGCACAGTTACTTGTCATGAACATTAAAATGAAACTGGATATCGAGAGGCAGAGCGTGAGAGACGTCTCTTCACATGACAGCTTGTTGTTTGAAATCATACATGACACAAGACTGGGTGTGAGACATTTTAGGTGGAGTTCAAACCTAGAAACAACCACACACATACTGTAACATAAGCCTGAACGGTTTGTGACAATGGGTAAATATTTGTCATATCTGTTCATCTAGTTCATCTCACCTGTCCCTCAGGTAAGAGCGTATATGGTTAACTCTGTCTTGAAGAGCACACTTCTCCTTTTCCTCAGCTTCTTCCTCACAACTCTCCCTGTGGAGAGTCCGAGATACTGCCTGAATGCAAAAACACAAAAAGTATTGGTATTTACAAACATCACAAATTCCTGTTCAGCAGGATCAACAAGAACATTCTGTTTCCAACAGCAACATAATTTGAAATGAAAATGGCAATATACAGTATGTAATGAGCTCAACATGACAGCATAATGACTGCTGACACATTTCATTAATGACAGTGTTAAGTCTGACAGACGGAGTTAATGCACCTCTAGTCTGGCGAGGAGGCCTCGTATGTGTGGCTCGCTGGGGTCCGGCAGGGGCTCGTGGAGGAGGGACACCGCTAAACCATCCGCTAGAGCCTTGACCTGGGATTCAAGATGACCTGCATCCTGCTGTGGATTTACACTGAGGGAAATAAGATAAATGAAACTAATGTTTTTAACCAAGTATGAACCAAGTGGTGCAGGTATGACGTCAGAACCAGGAAGACTAATTTGCAGCTAGTTCCTCCGAGATGTTCCTATGGGGTTGTAAGATAAGACAGTTTTTAAGATAATAGTTTGGGGTGTGTATGCAGTTTATGTTTATGTGGAACAAAAAGTCAAAGTATTGTCAAGTTATGTTTACCACGGGCTTTATTTTACTCATACATTGAAAACCCCCCAAAATCTCAAAGGAATCAGCAGCGAATTAGTCTTCTGGGTTCTGACGACATACCTGCACTGATCTATAACTTGACAAAACTGTCTTTTGTTTTGAATTCCAGTCAGTCCCAGGAGGGAGGAATTTTCTAGGTACAGTGCAAGTTAAATCTATGGTATGCTAATGACTATGAAAGAAAATACTTTTGGTTTGTCTCTCAATCCTTGAAAATAAATAAATAAATAAATAAATAAAAATTAGTAAATACATAAATAATAACAACAATTATTGAAGATTATTGAAGAATTATTTATTATTTATTTATTATATTTGTTACCATGAGACCAGTGTCTTATGTTAACATTTAGAAATGCAGTATTAAAATCAAGTTGTATCCATTGAAATTTAATGTACCTGAACTAACATCAGTTTTCAATGAATAGTTCCATTTTGTTAACTAGAGTTAACAGATTAATAAATACTGTAACAAATGTACTGATCATTGTTAGTTTATGTTAGTTAATGTATTACTAATCTTAACTTAAAGGGCCTTATTTTACCACTTAAAGTCATATTGAACCTGGAACAGTCCCCTACTACACTGTAAAAAAAAAAAAAAAAAGTTGAGCCAACTTAAAATTTTAAGGCAACCAGCTTCAGCAGATTTTTGAGTTTGCTCAACTTGTTTTAAGTTTATACAACAGAAATTTGAGAATCTCCCACAAAAATATGTTGAGCAAACTCAAAAATCTGCTGAAGATGATTGCCTTAAAATTTTAAGTTGGCTCAACTTTTTTTTTTTTTTTTTTTTTTTTACAATGTATTCTGTTTGATCCACATTCGATTTTTACTTCAACTGCTTGAAACAGTGGTTAATTTATTTATTCTTGAAATGTTATGACTTTTTCTCATTTAGGTTCATGTACAGGCAAAGTTTTGACACATAGATGTGTTTTGGAAAGGCTAAACAAATCTTGGTGAGTAAGATGGTGTTCGGGGTGTTAGTTGGCTTCCATGTAATTTGCCAAAAATCAACACTGAAAAACAGCAAAGAATCTTGAAATAAAACTTGAAATACTTAATGAAATTTTAGTACTTTTGAAATTAAAGACTCAAAGGGAAAAACTATTTGTTTAACACAAAAGGAGTTCATAATTTATCATATTCATACTTTGTTTTAGTCTCTGACAAGCTGCAATTGAGGTTTTTATGTAAAAACAAGACTATAGTGTTTTTCATAGTGTTGTTATTTGGCAAACTGCATGGAAATCAATAGGGTTCGATCTGACCCCTAAAACAAACAAAGTATTCATATTTTCAGCACAACAGGGGTGTTATTAAATGTGTAATTATGTGAACAAGAGAATTTTGGTGTTTGGAATATTTACAGGATTTGGTCTGTCTCACCTGGCTTGCTGGTTTTCAGCAGTTTGTCTCACTATCACTTCACCATTGCATGGGAGATGCTGAGAAAAATCACACATAACAATACATTAATATTTGCTTAAGTGACATAATGTCATTAGTTGACACTGACAAGCTGCCAGAGGATGGGAAAATAAAAACACTATTGTTCTGAAACATTTTTGAAAGCACATTTTAAATTCATCTAGATTTAAGAAAAATGAATTCAATAGTAGACAAATCTGCTTTACTTTCTGTTCATAACGGAGCAGGAACTGGAAAGCTAAAACACAGAGACCCACGGCAGCACACAGCAGCCCAGCGAGGAGCAGTCGACCCGCGGCTTCAGTCAGACTGACAGAGGGGTGCAGAGGAGACTCCTCCAGAAGAACCAAGCACATCAGAGCCAGACACGGACAGTTTCTCCAGCGCAGTCTGACAATGAAAGAAACAGAGATTATATAATAATATTGACACATTTGGCTAAACTTGGTTATTATGAACATTAGAGAAAAGATTCAATTGTATCATTTTGCAAACATTATGAGAACATTTTGAATGTTCTATGAACGTTCTGAAACAAGTCTTAAATAGTAAAGTACATTAGCTGGATGTCCAACTAAAACATTTCAGTAAAAAAAATCCATAAAATTTTGAGAAGATTATTTACAAACCATATAACTCCGAAACTGTAACTATTAATGTTAATGGAAGAATGATTGTTTATAACTTTGAAAGAACCTTGTCAGAGTGCTAGCCAAAGTTCTGAGAATGTTCCCAGCTGTGTTCATATATAATTTCATAATTTCATAATTACAAGACTTTATGATAAATAAGAATGTAACTATGAAATGAAACTTATATGTCATGTACTTAGAAATATTTGTAATTACACATTTGCAGTGCTGAAGTTGCAAAACATTTCATTTACATTCATATAAAAAACAAACTTCAGTACTTCACATATGCTTCAGTATGTTAGTCAACGCATCAAAATACATGTACTTAAAAAGCCCGACAAAATATTAAAACAATGTACTTTAAAGTAAAACCTTTAATTTGACAGTTTTACAAAAAAGTGTACTGCTCTCTTTAAATACACCTAATTTGTTCTTGAATTCAGTATTATTATATTATCTGTAAATACACTTAATAAATACCTTTAAGATTTGTAGTACACTACAAGTGCACATTCAACACAATTAAGTACACTATTTTTCACAAGGGTTAACCCACTCTCAGCACTCCAAACACCCACCTCATCTGTCTCCACTCTCGCCCAGCTCTCTCCTCCAGCTCTCGGCTGATCATCTGTTTCTCCTCCACTGCTCCATCCCCTCCTCCTCGGCCCTGAGTCCCGCTCCACTCCCAGCAGCTCCACACATGTCCCGTGCTCAGCTGAGGCATGTATCCACATGGACGTCCTGCGGGAAGTGTTTGGGTTCCTCAGCCCATGCCGTGGAGACTGAATACTGGATTTTCTAGTTGCACCAGTCGGTCGAGCAGGTTTAATTCATCAAACACTAATGTTTATTGTTTTCCTTGTTGGTTTGTAAGAAGAGTATGTGCGGAATGTGGTATGGTGAGGGCAGTCAGGTACTGCCCGACCCACCTGTGCCCAGCTGCACCACTCCCTCCTCAAATACATTCACATTATATACACACAACAGCTCACGCAGTGCGTCATTTAAAATATACAGCAACTTAAAATAAATAAAAAATGCAGAGGCTGCGCTCGTTGAGGGCTCATGTTCTCACTGCGAGAACATGAGTGCTGCCTGTCTCCGCTTGCGGATCGCCTTCTTTAAGGAAGACAGTTCCTTTCTTTCCAAAAGGCCTTTTTGGCCCTGCCATGGACAGGTTTGTGGAACAATTCTCTGAGGCTCAGAAGACATTGCAAGCACTGCATCACTTTCTCCCCAAGTGCCAGAAAGCCCCCACCACTCAGCTTGCGAAGCCAGCGCCACCTCAGCCCCAGCCAAAAACTGAGCCTGGGCATCAGCAGCTCCCCCGGATGGCAAATGGACCCTGAGCCCCCTAAGCCGTCCTGATACAACAGAGAGAAAGAGGAGGGGATCAGTTCTCGCCTTGGCCAGAACTGCCTCAAAGACAGCTCTCACTCAACCATCCCTTCGAGCACCTCTGAGAGATGGACTTTTGTTCCTAGAGGGTCACGTCCTGCAGGCGCAGCGTGTACCTGAATGTTTTACCGCTGTGATAGAGAACCCACATACTCAAAATAACAAGTTTCCTCTTCCCACACTCAAACTTGCGAATGCAAGTTCCCTGCCTCCTCGTGGTGAGCCTTCATTCACAAGATTAGAACCCCTTGCATCACGGTTCAAGGCTTGGGCAGCCATTCCAGGCATGTCAAGCTGGGTTCTAAACACAATAATACGAGGTTACTCGCTTCAGTTCGCTCACAGGCCACCTTGTTTCAGAGGTATCATTCAGACTTCTGTTCAGAACATGAAGCACACTTTGTTCCGACATGAAGTTCAAACACTGCTTGCAAAGTGCGCTGTAGAAACAGTGCCTCCAGCAAACAGCGAATCAGGCTTATTCAACCGCTACTTCCTCATCCCCAAGACAGATGGCGGGCTCAGACCTATTCTGGATCTCAGACATCTGAATCGCTCCCTTATGCATCGGCCACTCAAGATGTTAACTTTGAAACAAATCCTCACGCACATTTGTCCTGAGGACTGGTTTCTGATGGTGGATCTGAAATATGCTTATTTTCATATCCACATAGCCCCTCATCACAGACCGTTCTTGAGATTCACATTCGAGGGAGTGGCCAATCAGTATGCCGTCCTACCGCTTGGACCGTCTCTGGCCCCTCACACTTTTACAAAGTGCATAGACATGACTCTTTCCCCTCTGAGGCAGATGAGAATTTGCATATTGAATTACCTTGACAACTGGCTGGTACTGGCCAAATCAGAATGGGATTTAGTCGCTCACAGACTGCTGTTACTCAGCCACTTAGAGAGACTCCTGTTGCAGATCAACCTTCAGAAGTGTCATTTGTCACCCAGACAGCGAATGGTCTTTCTGGGTACAATCATAGACTCTGCTTAGCTGCAGGCTTGGAATATGGCAAAACGGCCCCTGACTACTCAGCGACTGGCAGCTTCCCTCAAACCAGGGATTTCCCTTTCCCTCAAGTTTTTTCAGAGGTTGCTGAGCTGCTATATATATATATATATATATATATATATACTGTATATATATATACTGTATATATAATATGTGGTTCAATGGATCATAAGGTTTTTGAGTCACAGATCAGATTATTTTTCAGATAAACACACACAAAAAAAATTAAAGCACAGAGAATGAGAATGCCGTGAAGGGTTTTTTGACATAATTTTATGTGTAGCCTATGTATCTTAAATGCAGAGAGATGTGAAAGAGGAATAAACTCTGTATTTTCGCGCTGTCTGAAACATGTCTCTATGGTTGTGCATGCTTTGGCTGTGTGAGAGAACAGCGCATGAGTAAAGAATTGAGTTCTCTTTCATTTCTTCTTCTTGTGGTTTAAAATCGCTTGTACTTGTAAATTGGCAAATTAATCTGTGAACCACATGCATGCCGAACGGTGGGTTCTGGTCCGTATGTATCAACTGCGATCCGTTTAACCCCTAATGTATGACAGATCAGAGCAATCTTTCATTTAGATATTGAACATGAAATCATCAAATTGCTACTCCATATCAATCGCATACAATGAAAATGCAGAATAATTAGAGTAATCATTAATGCAAAATAAATAACAGAGTGTCATATCTATACACATTTTTCCCAGAACATTATTGTGAACCGGTAGCAACTCTTCCATGGCCCGGTAGTGGGTTGCGGCCCTCTGGTCTATAAGACGCCTTTCCCCCCCAAATGGTCAGTCTTTCGTGACTGGTGTTCCTCACAAAGCCTGGATCCGGTCTCTTGTGACATGTCCCATGTGCTAACCTTCTTGCAGGAGTTGTTGGACAACGGGCGCACTCCATCCACACTCAAACTTTATGTGGCAGCTATAGCAGTGAGTCATTCCCTCAAAGCTGGCCAATCAATCGGCAGATTTTGAATCTTCCTCGTCCGCAGACTGTGCCGGTCAGGGACTTGTCTGTAGTCCCTTCTAATCACTCCATTTGGCAGAGCTGTGGCCTTTGTTGCTTAAAACTGCCCAGCTGTTGGCATAAGCATCGGTCAAGCGAGTGGGTGACTTATAAACACTATCGGTCAGTGCTTCCTGTCTTGAGTTTGGGCCCAACGACTGTAAAATTGTCCTCAAGCCTAGACATGGTTATATCCCTAAGGTGGTCTCGACTCTGTTCAGAGCCCAGGTTAACACCCTTTTGGCACTCCCCGTCACAGGGTCCTAATGCACTTTTCCCTGTAAGCGCTTTGAGAGTGTATTTTGAGTGCTCCAACCTGTTCAGACAGTCGGAGCAACTTTTTGTTTGCTTTGGAGGTCTCCATAAAGAGCTGCCAGTTACAAAGCAGAGGCTTTCTCACTGGATAGTCTACCATAGCCTTGGCTTATATCTCAGAAAGCTTACAATGCCCCATAGGTGTGAGGGCCCACTCCACCAGAGGAATGGCCTCCTCCTGGGCATGGTCCAGTGGCATCTCTATAGGTGAGATTTGTGTGGCCACCAGCTGGTCATCGCCATCCAGGTTCTATAATATAGACGTCCCGGCCCTGCAGGCATGGGTTCTGTCTGCTTGATCTGCCTATTTCTCACTAAGGGTGGAAATGGTTATGTGGATAGCCCTCAGCTGTGCTTGGGGCTTAGTTAGCTCATGTTCTTTAGGGGTCCTTACTTAAGTGCTCCGAGACTGGGCTCGCAGAGCGGGTCGTTCTGTATCTGCTCATAGCACGGTGCGATTAGATGCTTTCCCCATACACAACATGAGAGAACGTTTGAAAGGGAACGCTCGAGTTACTGACGAAACCTTGGTTCGTTGAAATAAGGGAACAAGGATCGTGTCACTGGCCATGCTATAAACTGCACGCAAATTGATGACTGTCGCTTCAGAATGATTCTGATGAAATGGCGCCGTGAGCCAACATATATAAAGGTCGGCTCCACCCTTCTGGCGGGCTAAAGTGCCATAGGTTTATGCAGCTACACAAACGTGAACAAATCAGGCTTCAGTAGAGTAAAATTTTGAAACAAACAAACTGGGTTTAAATAAGTGTGATATTGAGTCAAAAAATTACATTATACTTGAAATTATACTGTGGATAGATCTTAGATTTTTTTTCCAGAATATTTCTTTTAAAAAAAGCCAGTCAAACAAAATAAAGCCAAGATGAGGGATTTGAGGACTGACAGACAATAAAGACATGAAGTGTACAAAAGGACGTTTATTTCCCATCACTAGGAACAACAGGAGACACCAACCCAGAGACACCGAGGCGCATTACTGTACATAAACCGTCAATAATTACAATACTTATCATAGTACAGATACAGATTTTTTTTACATTGTACAAGTGTGTCTCAGTATAAATAGTGTACGCTGGATATATTTCCCTTTCTCAGGTTATAAAGTTGCAGCAGTGCTCCACTGATGGATGTGCAAAACCCAAATAAATACTAGCATGTCCATAAACACAAGTTACATGAAATACACAAGTTCTTCCAGTCATTTTAACAGATAATACATAGAATAATATGAGGAATCAGATAACTTGAGACATTTTGAGAAGGATTTTTGTTGGGTATGAAGGGTTCAACCTTCATCTGAACCTCGTTCTGGCTGGTGACTCCTTCAGTGGACCATATTTGAATATTTTATAGCAAATATATTAAGTAAAAGCATTAATTTGGGGTTTGCTTTCATTTGCAAGGGTGCTGATGTGGGCATGGACGATCTGATCTGGGAAGTTTTGCTTTAACTATCAAAATAACACAATTTTGAGATTGATGCTAGATACTCATATTTGCATCATGACAATGTTCATGACAATATTAAGCGTTAAAATTAAAATTAACTTTAGTCACAAAGCTTCACATTCTCTGTGCAAATTCTAATTCTCTCTTTGGATTTTGGCATAAAATGTGATCTTTTATAAGATCCGCCTGCTCATCAAGGCAGTATTTTTACAGGCTTTGCGGCTGTGCCAAATTTTACTTGAAGATTTCCAAATATATTCAAACAAAAGCCAGTAAAAGTGAGGATCCAAAGCGCTTGGTCCCTGTTATTGTGGGGAAACAAAGAAATAATAATTAAAAAAACAAATCCTTTTAAAGGAGTCTCATCAGTCTTACTCAAGTATGAAAATACAGAATCTTTCAATACTTTACTGAATAAAAAAAATAAACGGGGGAAAAAAAACGAGACCAAAATGAAGATAAAAGGCAGGATGGCACATGTTAAAAGTCATGATAGGTCCTGAAAACATACACAATTAGGTCTTTTTGGGTGTCTAGAGAAACAGTTAACCACTCCAGTGTTCTTACTATTTCATACAAAACATCTTCACTATTTCAGTTCATCTTTTTAACTCAAGAAAATAAATCAGAAATCTGTTCATTTAAAGTAACTCTACAGCTGAAGACGACGAATCAGTTTCTTCATGTGTGATTGAGGGTCAGGGTTTGGTAATGTGAACTTCACTGGCCCCTGTCCCGTTGGTGGTGGTGGTGATGATGTACTGCGTGGTTGTCTGCTGACTGACGGCCGGCTGCTCCATTGGGTCGGGGTGGACCTGCGCTGCGGTGGATGGAACGTTCACCTGCTTACCATCCAGCTCCGTCTGTCCTTCTGAGATCACATAATGTGTCTGCAATGCATGAGAAACCAAAACATAATTGCATTACAACATGAAAAGAAAAACACTGGAATTTATGTGGAAGCCAGATAGTTCTTCCACTCACTGTTTTGACCTGACTGCTGTTGACGGCAGCAGTGACGGGGGTGCTGGCCTCTGCGATCACATACTGAGTATGAGGAAGAGCCATCATCTGGATCTCAGACGCTTACAGGAGCAAAAGGAGAAAAACACAATGCTGCCATTATGTTTTCTGTATAAATACAGGTTAATATAGCAATAGATATTTATTACAAAAGCTTTTGCTGAAGATGCTTACGATAACTCCTGTAGTTCCAGTTGCTGGGTAGGTACGCATGCTGTGCAGCACCTTGCGTCTGATTGGTGGATGTCTGTAGAGTCTGGCCCTGAGCGAGGGTCACCGGGGTCAGCTGGGCGGTGCTAAGCTCCTGAGCCGCTTGCTGAGAGGAGGGACTTAGAGGCTGAGCTGAAACCTGATTGGATGATAGAAAAAGTGTTAAAAGGAGAGACTGGTGCCACTAAACTACACAAGAGTATAACTTTTTTTTTCAACCAAAATTATGCTAATATTTTATATTTGTTAAATTATTAAATACGCTCTATAAAGAAACTGAATCATTATAGATCATCCTAATATAACATTGTGGACCAAAAATTTGGTCTTGGTGTGAATACGCTTAAAATTTGTTGCAGTTTTTCTGCAAAATGTATTGCAATATGACTTTTAGAAAAAAAAAAAAAGACAAAAAAAAAAAGACAAAAAAAAAAAAAAATTAACCATTTTAGTATTTAACCATTCAACAATTACACTAAGCTATATTGTGATATATCAAAATACCGTGCAGCCCTACACAGCATGAATATCCTGTGAAAGTCAGCTGCTCACCTGTGCATTGGCCTGCACTGTCCCCGTGGGCTCAGCCACCTGGATGTGCTGAACCTGAATAGAGTGCTGACTGTAACTGTGAGGGTCGTGTAACTGACTCACATCTACTGTAGAGTGCTGAGAGTGAGGAGACGACGCCTGCAGGGACAAACAGACACAACACTCACTCATCAAATCAGTCTAAAACTCACCATAAGACAGAAAAGCACTATAAATAAACTGATTATGTACACAAATATGCAAAATAAAAGCAAAGAACAATGTGTGTATGTACTATATATGCACACAGTACCAGTCAAGATTTTTTAATTATTCTTTTATTAACAGCATTTATTTTTAAACAGAAATATTTTGTAACATTATAAATCACCTTTGATCAATTTAATGCATCCTTAACGAATAAAAGTGATTATTATTATTATTCTCATCATCATCAACAGTGATAAGAAGAAATGTTGCTTGAGTGCCAAATCAGCATATTAGAATGATGTCCGAAAAATCATGTGACACTGAAATTCTGCTTTGCCAATATATATATATATATATATAAAAAATAAAAAACAGTTGTTTTAAATTGTAATAATTTCACAATAAGTGAATTCATAAAAAAAAAATATTAAGAAATCTGAATTATTCCAATTTGAACTATTCCTCGAAGAAAAAAAAAAAAAAAAAAAAAAAAAAAAAAATAGATAAAAGCCAAAAGTAATAAAGAGCAAAGAAGCGAGAGAGAATGAGTGTGTCCGTACCGGGGCCACCTGCACGACCTGCAGCTGTATGTGCTGTGGCTGAGACAGGCCTCCTCCTGCCTGAGACACTGGGATGTACTGGATCCTCTGGAAATCCCCTTGTGCTGTGCGGTAGTCTGTGGTCAGGGTTTGGGACAGCTCCGTCATGGCCTGGGTCAACAGATCGGTCGTCTAGGAGGAAGACAAAAACGGATGAATATTGGGATGTTACCTGACGTGACGCTTCATTTACCATCTAACCAGTAACACTTGACTACCGCATTGACCCGAATATAAGATGATGGGTTTTTTTTCTTGGAACTGCATCTGAAAAAATGCGGTCGTCTTATATTCAGGGTCTAGACTTTGACATGTCAATAATACACCCACAACAATAGGTGGCGCCAAATACACATAATGTAATGTGTAATAATGTTAGAAGATCGCGAGTGAAAACAAAAGGAAAAAAGCTTACAGCGGCATGAGTCGTGACTGTCATGTTAGCCTGATGGGAACAAACTTCCTCTGTAAGTGATTTTAAAATGTAAGACAATAGCCTACCTAGATTTGAAGGCTACAATAAGATTTCACTTCTACTGATAATGAAATTTTGCTAGGCTACTATGAGATGGATAGCCTAATTGTTATATAATTCAGATGGGCTACCTGTTATTTTTATGGTATATCAAAAAGTGTATATTTTAAATGTGATTGTTGGTACATTTTACCAGTATTTACCATACATTCAAAACAGGAAACAAATATGCAATATGAAAATAATTTAAGAAAAAAATGTTTTTCTTAATAAAACACAAGATTTGGTTTTCAAAAAGCCTTTTCCAAAAGGTACATCTTGAAAAAGGGGGGTCGTCTTATTTTCGGGTCGATACGGTAGTATCTCTTTAAAGACAACACTAAAATAATAATAAGCATTCAATAGAATTCAGCCAAAAACATTTTCTTTAGAATAACATTGTCCGATGATCCCATTGAGACCTGAGACATTTGTATAGAAGGTAAACAGGGTATATTTTGATTTGCTGTTGTCGTTTTGAAGTGTATCTGCTCACCACCACGGCCTCTGCAGTAGCGCCGTCTGTTGTGATGACAGCAGGAGTGCTGCTGATGACAGTAGTGGCCAGCGGTGCCTGGATGCTGCTGCTGCTGCTGTTGTACTGATACTCCGGATGCTTCTTACGGATGTGCTGGACCATTTTTGTCTAAAAACAAAGATAGACATATTAGGACACATAAATCCATACAGATTAAACACATACCATGTCATTAATGGGTGTGCAGTACCTTGCTGCTGTACTGTTTGGCACAGTGCGGGCAGCACACCGGTGCAGTAGCGATGGTGCCGGTCAGCTGTGTGTGTGTGCTCAGCATGGGGTCAGGCTCTCCCGGCCCGGCCGGACGCAGCTTCCGGATGCTGGGGGGCAATTCTGCCCCGGGGTGGTTCTTCAAAATGTGGGCCTTCCTCTTACTGGCACTTTTATACACCTGAACAGGTAAAGGGTGAAGATAAAATAAGATAATAAATACAATTACTACTTTCAGGGATGAATTTTCATGACTTCTTCAGTTGTTTTTAATTGCATTATATAAACATACATGTGTATTTGGGATCAGTAAGATTTTTAATGTTAATTAGGAACATTTATTTATAATAAAGATCTTTTCTAACAATATAAGTCCTAATTTAAGTCAATTTAACACATCCTAGCTGAATAAAAGTATTAATTTCTTAAAAAAAAATAAAAAAATAATAAGTACCGGCCCCAATTTTTTTTTAACAGTAGTTTATATTTTTTCTGTTTTTAACAAATGTTGTTCTTTAACTTTTTATTCATAAAAGAATCCAGCTAAAAAAAAAAACAGCTAACTAACACAATAACAAAATAAAAATATAACATAATAAAAAAACATGAGTTTTGAAAATTTTCCATTTTTGCAAATAAACTCTTCAGGTTCCAAAAAGAAAAAAAAAAAAAAAAAAAAAAAAAAAAAAAAAGACATTTATCTGTTCCCAACACTGATAATATATCAGCATATTTGATCTCTGAAGGCTCATGTGACACTGAAGACTGGTGTAATGGCTGAGGAAAATTCTCTAATTCACAATATTACTGTTTTTTCTGTATTTTTGATCAAATAAATGCAGCCTTGATGAGCATTTTAAAGAGACTTCTTTAAAATACATTAAAAATCTTCCTGATCTCAAACTTTTGAACGTCAGTGTACACGTGCGCGCGTTTCTCAAAACACAATAATCAACTGAAATTTCCAAGTTTTCCATTACTATGGGAAACCTATAGTTAATTTTTTTTTTTTTTTTTAAATGTCTTTTTCAAGATCAATTTTAATAGAGAACCTGTTGAAGTGAAAGCACTATGCAGGAAGAGCCTAGTGGAAACTCTATTTTCAGGAGGAGGCTCAAGTCTCTTGGCTCTAGGACACACTGCTATTGTCTTTCTGTGAGTCAGCAGTAACTGCAGCCAATGTGAAGACCAGAGGGTCGTTAAAATGTGCAGATCCATAGAAGGTGGTAAGACAGAATTGGCAGAGCTCACAGCTATCATGGACAACCCCAGTAGAACACTGATGTGCTGAGAGAGTCCAGACCTTATCACAGTACTGGCAGAAGTAATCTCTGTTGGGTTTAATGATGGGCAGCGTCAGCTCAGGAACCTCCTCCAATCGCATCTCAGGATGTCGTTTAGAAAGGTGATTCACCTATGAGCAGTACAGTAAGAAAGAGGTCACAAGTGGCCTATGATTTCAAAAACACTAATTTTAGAAATCCTAAGAAACAGAAAAAAGGTAATAGACAAACTTAAGATAAAAATTTTTTTTTTTTAAATTAAATACCAGCATCCCTCGTCTCCTGAAGCCCATCATACAGAGTCTGCATTTAAACATGAAGCTCTCAAAATCAGTGGTGGGCTCCTTCTGTTTCAGAGCTTTGGTGCGGTGGATGCGGTCCGCCTTTTTGGCCTCGCGTTCAGGGTTGTGCATCCTTTGCATGTGCTCCCGTAGTTTATCCTTTCTCTAGCCAACAAAGGAGAAACGACACACAACAAAATGAATGAGAAGATATTAAACAAACACACACATTCTAAGGTGGGTTTCATGTCTAAACTTTAAATGCAACAAATATAAATGGGTTCAAAATCTTAAAAATGCATAAACATCACAATGCACTGCATTTATTCGTGTATACATTTATGCATGAATGATATTCACATATGTGAATCACCTTAAACTGTTTTCCACAGGTGGAGCACAGGAAGTCCTTGCGGTCAGAGTGGCGAAGCATGTGGAGTCGTAGTTTATCAGGCCTGCAGAAGGCTTTATCACACTCCGTACACTGGAAGATCTTCTCCGAGTGGAAACTTCTCACATGTTTCTTAACCTGCACAACACAGATGCATGATTGGTTAATCACACACGATTAAACAAGAATATTGCCATGTAACCAGACATTAAAACGGTCATATCACTTTTGATTTCCACTTGTTATTAAAGGTTTATTTCACTAAAAACATTCGTATTTAGTTTTTATGTATTTAGCTTTACATCACTTGCTCACCAATGGATCCTCTGCAGTGAATGGGTGCCGTCAGTATGAGAGTCCAAAACGACTGCTAAAAACATCACAATAATCCACACCATTCCAGGCCATCAATAACCATCTAACAAAGTGAAAAGCTGTGCGTTTGGAATAAATAATGTTTGTAATTTTGTCTGAATCAGGAGAGAAATACACAGATCAATCACTGTTTACAAGCCAAAAAAAAAAAAAAAAAAAAAAGGTCAAAACAACTGCATACAGTCAAACCAAAATTTATTCAGACACCTTCAACATTTCTCACATTATCACAGTTTATTCACTATAGTTTATAATGACTGTAAAAACAAATTCATCTTGATAATGTCAGATAACTTTTAAAGAAAGGTATGTAATGGTTGAATAGCTGTCAGCTGTTAAATTTAAGTACTCAATTAGATAATACCAATTTAGGTCAAAGAATTACCAAGAAATGCTTAATTTTGTTCAGTCTGTGGTGTAAAAAGGTCACATTAGTAATTAAAGAAAAACACTTTAGCAAAACATGGTCAGGTCAAAGTGTCGGAATAATTTTTGGTCCCAAATTTTTATCAATTATATTACATTATAAATCATATCTGGTGTCTGAATAAGTTTTGGTTTGACTGTATATACATATATTGGTGGATTTTGATGCGAGAGGACAACATGGGATGGTCTTTTTCGCTGGAGTAAGCATTATGGATTATGGGCGCACAAGAATTATGGTTAAAACGTCTTGATGGATTTCTTTCTTACAAACAAGCAGCTTTCACTTCACAAAACGTTAATTGATGGACTGGTGTGGATAACTGATGTTTTATCAGATGTTTAGACTCTCATTCTGACGGCACCCATTCACTGCAGAGGATGCATTAGTCATGCTAAATTTCTCTAAATCTTTTCCGATGAAGAAACAAACACATCTACATTCTAGACGAAGTCAATTTTCAGCATATTTTCATTTTTGGGTGAACGATTTAGAAACAGTTTTGTGATAATGTGTACATCTGTTTGTTAGCACATCACACCTGTATGAAGTCTGTGAAGGTTTTCTTGCAGGAAGGACAGGAAAAGCAGCCGTTGACCATGTGAACCCCCACATGCACTTTGAGCAGGTCCAATCTGTCATAGGACTCGGCACAGAAGAGGCAGGAGTAGGTGCGCTGATCAGAGTGCAACTGCAGGTGATCCTCGAGCGCAGCGTTCGTCAGGAAGCCCTTACCGCACTGATGGCACATGTGACGGCAGCCGTCCCGCCCGTGGTACCGCATGTGCTGGTCCAACTTGTCTTTATCCCGAAAGGCTTTCCCGCACTGAGAACATTTAAAGGGTCGAAAGGACTTACGGATGAATAGATGCTGGAGAGCGGCATTCTGGGTAAGGGAAGAGAGAAAGCATGGAGGAATGGACACTTTTGAAATGAGAAGACGACCAGGTGAACAATCCAAGCAGGATGATGAGGAATCACTTAGATTACACTGAATTCATATGATTTGTGAGCAATGACACGATGCACTCGCATGGTCTTTATGTCACAGAGGGGGTGGCTGAAACAAGCCGTTTTGTTTGCATGCCGAACACAAACAGCATTTAATCTTTCAGTTGTAGCTAGTTCGCACAAAAATGAACATTCTGTCATCATTTATTCTCCTTCATATCTTTTCAAACCCCAAAAAAAATAAAAAAACTTTCCTCCACGGAACACAAAAGGAGATGTTTGGCAGAATGGTTTCCATTGCTAATATTAATACTCATGGCTCTCTTAATTTCTTTGCTTTCAAATGTTAAACCATGGAGCTTTTATTTTGGCAAATTATAGTATCAGTAGTGTGAACCACTTTTACAGTGGTTTTTTTTTTTTTGGGTCATTTTTGAAGCACAATAGTAAGCACCAGTGCTTGGTATTAACAGATTTCACAGTTCAGTTCAATTCCGACTCACAAGCTCTTGATTTTAGATATTAATTCATTTGGATAAAGATCAGGTCCAGTATATGTAGCTGTCAATTGGTACATTACTATCGTATTGAAGGTTAAAATAACAACCAGTCTAAATTAAACAATGGTACAATTTAGTTTCAAATCATTAACAAACATTTAAATTGCACACAAGTCTGTTTTTCTTTTAAATGATATAATCATGTTTCTACTCCAATTTTTTTTGGTGAAATATAAACATTTAAAGTAAAGAGGAAGAGATGACTGGTTCACGCGCACTCAGCACCAAAATGGTATTTACTGATTTTCATATTAAAAGTCACAAAGCTTATTGTGATTATTGCATGGAAGGCACGCTACAAATCAAATTAAGCTATGTTTTGTTCGTGCACGGCCTTGCATCCTTTCCCATTCAAGTTCATCATAATAGAAAAGGGCACCCATGAAACCCTAAACATCTCCTTTTGGTCAAACAGGATGACAGGACTACAATTTAATGATGTGAATGTTGATTTTTGGAGCAGCTGTCCTAAAACTCTGCTGGTTGATGAAGCTCGAGGACTGAACTGATACAGACAGATGTAATGGGGATGTAGGGAGTCATAGACTGTCAGTGTAGCGTGACATCACAACACTATTGACTGAAGGAGGAAGTTTCCTCCGACTCCACTCTGGCCCACATTAGACCTACCTGCAAGTCCACCTGAACGTGCAGCACGCAACAAAAGAGAAGGACACAAACACCCACACACACGCTACTGTTAAATAACTCTAGCCTACTCAACACTACAATGCAGAGATCTGAGGTTGTGGGTCACTCATGACGGGCGTGTCTTACCCTAATCCTCCTCGCCCTCCTCATGTCATGTGGTGTGAGGTGGGGGTCTTCGGGACTTGTCTGAGACAGGTCCTCTTTGGCAGACCCCGGGATTTCTGTGGCTGGGGGTGGGGTGACAGAATCCCCCTCCTCTTGCAGCGCCTCGGTGTGGGTTGCTGGGGTATCGAGCCCTTCTTCTGTCTCGGTCTCCATCGATTCGGCTGTCATCTCCACCACCTTCAGCCCATTAAGAGCTCCGTCCGTTCGCTCCTCAAATGGTAGTTTATCTACAGATGCTAAAAGCTCCTATGGCAGGTGCAGAGACAAATTTAGCACAGTCAGTTCCAACAAACCCATCAAACTTTTAAAAGTTCATAAAGAGATCAGAAATCCGATCTGCATCAAGCAAACAAATTTGAGCTGCCGTTAACATACTTGATGATTCTATGTGTGTGTGTTAATCAATGTTTATATGTGAATCAAAGCCTAAATTAAATCTGTTCATCTTATAATGCAATTTTGCCTCTTCGGAAACCATTCATATGGATCACTTTTAGGATGTCTTTATAAACTTTTTAAGGCATCAAATTTTTGGGTGAATGGACTTTCAGTGGAGAAACAGAAATCTCTCAGGTTTCATTAAAAATTCATTCTCTTATAAATGAGGTCTGCAGTACCTGCGTCTTGTCAGCACTCTCAACAGGAGTCTGTGGGCAGATGAATTTCGTACGTCGTCCTGGTCGCCTTGCAGCGCCGAATCGTTTCCTGCCCCGTCCTCGGCCACGGCCCTTTGGCCTGGAAGAGGAGAATATTAGTCAGATTCTGCAATGGACTCACTGTCAGGAATACAATCATGAACACCGGAGAGATCAAGTCACTGATGTGCATTCAAACCTTTGGATGAGGTTCAGCTTGTCGTCGTGCATGTTTAAGTGCTGCTGAAGCTGCTCAGAGCTCATAAACCGTCTGTTACACTCATAGCACGGCCAGTTCTTCTCCTGCTCACGTAAAACTGATCCAGGAACCACAAGAGAAACATTTTTAAAATATTACAAGGATAATATCATTGGTCAGATGTAAAACTAGGGGTACAGTTCTCAGTAAAAAAATAAATAAATAGGAAGTTGAATTAGAAGTTATATATAGTTAAAAGAGGAGATAAGCATTTAGTGTGATTCTTTTTAAATTCATGACTGCTATTGTTTTTATATGAATGAATAAATATATTATGAACATTAAGCTTTGACCTTTGTGTAATCAGCCTCATTGATGTGTTTAGAAGCTTCAATTATTACATTACAATTACATTCTTCCCAATGGACATGATATCATGTAAATATAATTAACTGGAATGAATGCACATATATACATTTAGTAAAAAAAATCTGTCTTAAGAGTGATTTTCCCTGTCACGCTGCTTTCACATTTTGTTTACTTTTTTTATGATAAAAGTTTGATTTTTAACATTTATATTATAAACCTTTTTTGGGACACAGTGTAGATAAATTATCGACCGATATGAGTGAAAATGACGTCATTTTTATTGCTCCGATAAATAAATGAAATCCGATAAGTAGGTCCGATAATAAGGACTTAAAAAGTTCATATAATCATAGGACTTAAGGACTTAATTATCTGTTATCGGTTACAATTTTTCATATCATGTATCCCTAAACACCACAGATTTTAATTGTACTGAAACTCCCCCCCAAAAAATAAATAAATAAATACATTTGCTAAATGAACAGCTGTGAGAAAGTTAACAGTTACATCCTTAGTGAATATATTGTTTGTCATGCCTGTGGATGTGTGAATGAATCACCAGTGTCATCAATTATAACAATTCCAGCAGTTACTAATTTCAGAAGAGACGACGATTTACCTTTTCTCTCTTCATCTGTGACATCATGAACTTTCTGGTTGACAAACTCTGCATATGATGCAGCGTACCATACCTGGAATATAAGACTGCGTGTGAATTTCTTTACTTCAATTATAAAATAAAATAAAATAAAAAAACATTAATACTTATTAAAACTTACTTTATTTCAGCTAGTTGCAAAAGTAACCCTTCTAAGTTTCATTTAGTTTTAGATGAAGTATTAAAATAACTAAAAATAAAAAAAAATTAATGAACAAAACCTACATATTTAAAAAATAAAAATAATAAAAAAGACAAAACTAAAATCGAAAACAGAAAATATAAAAATAAAATCTAACTCTAAATATTAAGAGAAACTACAATAGCCAGGCATGTGATCGGCTAGAGACAAAAAGAAGGAAAATCTGCCCCTGCCCCAATTCATGCCCACAAGCCCCCAGTGCTTATTATTAAAAATATATATTTTAGCACATTAAAATATATATCTTATATTGATATACATACTATACTGTACATACTATTGTCCTGTAAAAAATAAAAAGCAGCATTTAATAATCATGATAACAATTTAATATATTATAGTAAAGTATATAGAATTGTTATTATTATTAAAAGTACCTGCCAGAAGTTTGGAAACACTACAATTATTAATGATTTTGAAATAAATATCTTCTGCGCAGCAAAACTGTTTTTAACATTGATAATAATGAGAAATGTTTCTTGACCAGCAAATCAGCATATTAGAATGATTTCTGAAGGATTATGTGACACTGAAACTTCTCTTTGTAAACAACAACAGATTTATAAGCGTTTCTAATGAGGAATGTTGCGTTTCCAAATGCAAATTAAAGCGGCTCAAACCAAGCGTAGCTGGCACTGACAGAGAATCAAACCTAAAAACAGTACTGTAACAGCAGACATAGCGCATCAGACTACAGCCAGTAATATAATTATATCACATTTTATGACAGCACTAGCAATCTCAAATTCCCACTGCCATTCATAAAAAGTCACCGGGTTGAGTAACACGTTTCAGCGCTGATTCTACTTGTGTTTGGCACTTTGAATGATTTGAACGCTTTGAACTGTCCTGCAGATGCGCCGCGAGCTCGTGCAGCGCTCTCAGGACCATTCCGTCCATGATGCTTTAGAAAATCTATTCGTAGTTTATTTGACCACTTGCGTGATTTCAATCTGAGTGTTAGTTGGTTACTCCATGAAGATCTATGGGAATCACAAGGGTTGTCCCTCAGACGTCGAAAAAATGTATTTATACAGAAAAAAAAAAAAAAAAAAAAAAAAAAAAAAAAAAAAAAAAAAAAAATCACATTCCTGAATAGTATCTTCAATGAATAATTAATTACCACTGGTAGCACTCCATTGCATTAAAACAATAATAATAATAATAATAAAACGTTCAGCAATATGGCCCTGTCATTTGTTTGATACAGATGAGAAACTGTTACTTTAAGCGCACCTTAAGCTCCTGTTTGGGCTGAATGTTCTTAATGGTGGTGTAAAAAATGTCCGACCCGTATTGATAAGCCACCAGGTTCTGCTCCAGGTGATTCTGGGCCGGGCGAACAAACATCATCCAGTTACATCTCTCTTCATCGGTCAGGTCAAACCAGAGGTCCTCTGCCCTCTCGCCTTCTTTTTCAGGGTCTAGCATGTATAACTACACAGAAGCAGCAGGATGTGAGAATTTTAAATGCAATACTAGAAAACTATCTAGAATAAAAGAGTAGGTGTTTACAGGTTTGCCGTACTTTCAGGTGGATGTGCGTGTCCTGCAGTTCGCTCTGTCGCACCAGCGGCCCCTCTATAGGACCGAACTGTGTGCGTTTGGGGATACGCCTCTTGGTAAAGACTCCGCCCAGGAAGCGGTCGATATACAGGACGAGAGGAAGGCTGGCCCGAGCCTTGGACATCACAGGGCGGCTGAGGATGGGGTGCAGAGGGCCGTGTTTTATACATGCTCCAGGATTAGCATTATTACAGTCTTCACACCCTACACATAGAAATAATAACACATGATCACATTCCAAAGTGACTTGACCTTGCATTTTGGAAGAGAATTAAAACCGATTTCCTTTCACCACACAGTCTTAAGTGTCTACTCACAGAGGTTCTGAGGGGTGAACGGCTGGGGTGTCCTGGGTTCCCAGTCATCCATTTCAGAATCGTCGCTATCATTGTCTTCTTCCTCATCCTCTGAATCCACAGTGGAATCGGTGGCCCCCAGGGGACTCGATGAGGCCTCCGGCATGTTGGGGAGAGCTGCATTAGTCACAGCAAGTTGGCTCTGTTGGGAAAATAATCAGTTTCTAGTCAAGAGGAGGTTAATCTTGCTTCACTAAAGCAAGCGATTCTTTATTTTAATACACTGTAATCTCATGCCTATGGTAGGACAATGAACGGCTCACTTCTCAGAATAAAATAAGAGATCAAAGTGTCTGTCAATCAAACTAAGTGCAGCACAGCACTGTGTTCATGTGAGCAGCTCACGAGTCAGTGTTTTCAGCAGCTCAGTTCACACTGAAACAAACCGTCTGCATGTGTGAATTTAATATACATTTGAGAATCGTGAGCCACTGTGCCAGTTATGCTGTGTTTTCACATTTGCATCATTTCCAACATTTTTGAGGACAGATGATTAGAGTATTTTAATACATTTGATTTGTAATACAGCGCTTTTGCAAACCGGTTTTCACAAAAATCTATTTTTTGCCAAAATATAAGAGTAAGTCGAAAAAAACTAGACATAAGTATTGTAATTTCACTAATGTAGTGTAAAGCAGTGATTTTGCTGGAATAAGTCAGTGGTTTTCCTGCAGAATTGGGCTACACTGTTGCTATCAACAGCCCCTGGAACGCAAGGTAAAAGAGGTTAGAGTCCACAATTCCAAATCAATACAAAAAATATATGTTTAGCAGTGCAGGTTCACCTGTGTCACAGGTTCCAGGATCGCCTGTGGGCCATCAGCTACATTACTCAGTACGTGCAGATTTGCAGTGTTCATGTTCTGACCGCTGGGTAGCAACACAGTCACCTGAGAGGCAACAGATAATGTTAGTGGTCCACATCAATGGAAAAAGAAAACATGATAATGCTATGGAACGCCACACTACCTGTTGTGTTGTGCCATCTTGCTGAATGTAGGCCACTTGGGGCTGATCTGTAAACACCGCCTGGATAGGAACGAAAAAGAGCAGTAAACCCAAGTTACAGTGTGTCTGCGATTATTCATGAGCAGGAGTACATATGTACATATCTTTCAATCAGCCAATAATTACCACAAAATAAACCCAAGAAAGTGACTGATCTTGTATCACACTTGAAGAGGTTTATTTTGCAATAATAACAAAATATATAATATGATTGTACAGCTTATTACACATCACCTACTCACACAATAAATAAATCATTAAATATGGAGTTGAAATGCGGAAGAAAGAAAACACAAAGTGAGGTAAATGAAAAATGAAATTAGCACAGCTTTGCAGGAAACTGGTCAATTACATGTTCAGCAATAATAACACAAAATATTGTGACTCATGTAGTATATATTTTTTTTTAGTCTGGAACATGTTCATTTCTGCAATTAATATTTGCCGTTTAATGAGATGCTAATGTCTTTCCCCACATGCTTTTGGTAGCAATACAGAATATGATCATGTTTTCTGTGTTGCTCAATTTTAATTTTAATGCATTAACTAACATTAACATTAGCATTAAGTATATAATAGTAATTGGAAAGTGAACTTATCAAAATTATGCCTTCACAAGCTGCTTTGTCTATCCATCACTCTTCTAAATCACAGCAATAATTATGAATTATAAGATGGCATCCACACATCTTCACATGTAGATGAACTCACCTGCGTTCCATCAGCTGGGTGTATGTACACCAGTGTGTGTTCGGCAGACTCAACGGAGGTGTAGGAGCTTCCGTCTGCAGCATATACAACCTGCTGCTGAGCGCGGTCAGACTGCTCTCCGCTGTACACGATCTGAGCCACTGCACTGGTCTCAAAATGCACCTGCACACATTATCATATCATGACACATTCATGACAATGACGTTTAGTGCATAATGGCCTGCAATGCATGCTTCATTGTAATGCAATTGTTTTAAAGCTGGAGTAGACTACACAGATTTTGCGGTCTAATTTGCAATCTTTTAGTCATTTAGTGCATAATGTCATGTAACTATTTACAATACAGCAAGTCTATGTTGCCTAGTATTGCTTGAGATTTTAAAAATCGAGTAGTGTATTCCAGCGTTAAGCAAAACAAAAATGGTCTTTGAAATCAAGATACTTCATAGAGACGTTTAAAAACATTTGTTTTATAAGAGAGCAGGGTAGTGAATTCAATAGAATTAAAATAGAATTATATACTTTATTGATTCTTGGTTGAAAAATGTTAAAGGTAACTAAATAGTTCCACATAACTCATATATATCTACAGAGTGAGGTTTGGCTGTACCTGAGGTGTATTTCCAGTGTCATTGTTGGGTGCTGAACTCCACACAGGTGAGGACTCCTGCTTGGCCTCCATAGCAACAGTGTGAGGTGAGACCGAACACCTCCTCCACCTATCCACCGCTCATCAACCACCTGTATATGCATTACAGAAATTGCCATAGCTTTTCAAGAATTTATTAATTCCCATGACTTCTCTAAATAGCATGAGCCATTATGAAAAACCCATATGATTAACTACAACTCTGAACACTGGGGAGAACACATCACAAGTCTATAGTGGTCTTAGCCCTGATTAGCATAAAATATCATCACAAAATATACAATGTAGTATGCAACATTGTTGCCGCTTGACCTCATATAGTTTTACTGTTAGAGGTCTTTTCTTTCTTATTGTGACATACATCTGAGTGTAATGGATTATCAAAAAAATGTGCAATGTAGAACTTGGTTTTATGCATTTGTTGTTGGTTGGATGGATGTTGTAATGTGGACATGGCTCTCAAAAGTGAAGGCAGATGAACATGAGTTTGAACGTGCGAGTTTAAGAGTGCAACTTAAATGGAAGAACGCATCCTAGTGAGGTTGTGTCCTTCTGAGGCTTCAAGGCTAGAGACCTACTCAGCATTAAAAGCTAGAATGAGATGGTCTAGTAAGTGATTAGAATTAGAAGAATATATTGAAAATTTCTATTGTGTTGAATACTGATTTCTATTAATGCAGTACAGGTAACCATGCGTGTCTGTGGTCTCCCAGTGGTTTACATTATGTATGATTTAGCATTATGTGATACATTTGCAACAAAACTAAAGATAATATAATGGCTTCACCTCAAAAATCATATTTTGCATAACTATGAAACTGAACAAGCTCAGCGTTGATTCATTTTCAGCCCATTGATTTGTCATGAATTGGAATGCGTGCAAATGATTGTGGGTGATTTAAGGACATCTGATGCATCCTTCAAAGCAGGCCGATTGAAGGACACAAAGCGAAGACTACCTTCTGAGCATACTTAAAATTAACACATCCTACAACAAAGCTTTATGACAAGGCAGCCTAGATATATAGCCTTACAAGGATGTGTCCCTTCTTTGAGACCAAATGACTGGAGAAGTCCTGCATACGTCACCAGAGACGTCTGGTGTTTTCACCAGGGATCCAGTAATGACATTTTGATTAAACTGTGTGAGGGGAAAAAAACAGATCTATGGTATGCATTTAGGAAACAGACAGGGTGAATTTTCATTTCATGCCAAATTTAATGGCAGAGTGGCTTCTTTATATAAAAAGTTATTTTTACAAATTTGGAAATATAAATGTGTCCAACTTTATCCACATACATACATTATACTCATGTAGGGCGATACATAATCTCAACTGCTTGATTTAATCTGTACATGCACTATATTGCCAAAAGGATTGGGTCACCCCCTTCTAATGAACAGGTTTGACTACTTTAGTAATTTCCATGAGTACAAATCTTAATGTTTAAGCATATAATGATATTCTAGGGAATTGTGTGCTTCTAATTTTAAAGCAACAGTTTGAACAGGACCCTTTTCTATTCTAACATGACAATACCTCGGTGTATAAGGCAAGGTTCAAAAAGAAATGATTGATTTAGTCAGTGTGGAAGAACTTGACTGGTCTGCAGAAAGCCAAGTCCTAATCCAAGCTGACTTTAAATGCAGATCTTGAGCCAAAAACTCTACTAAACACCAATGACTTGTACATATGGGTACAGTCATTTTAGACACTTCCAAAACTGTTGCAACAGAGATAGAAATACAATTTTTAAATACATGAATTATGTTTCCATCTTTGTTGCCACAGTTTTGGAAGTGCCTTTTTCTGTTCTAAAGAAGGGGGCGTGCCAATACGTTTGTCCATATAGTGTATGTACAAGTCATTGGTGTTTAGTAAAGAGTTTTTGGCTCAAGATCTGCATTTAAAGTCAGCTTGGATTAGGACTTTGCTTTCTGCAGACCAGTCAAGTTCTTCCACACTGACTAAATCAATCATTTCTTTTTGAACCTTGCCTTATACACCGAGGCATTGTCATGTTAGAATAGAAAAGGGTCCTGTCCAAACTGTTGCTTTAAAATTAGAAGCCCACAGCTCCCTAGAATAGCGTTATATGCTTAAACATTACGATTTGTACTCATGGAAATTACTAAAGCAGTCAAACCTGCTCATTAGAAGGGGGTGACCTAATACTTTTGGCAATATAGTGTATCAATGTAAACAATATTATTGCCCAGCTCTAAATCTAAAAGGCATGAAGATATTATGATATTATAAACAATAACGTCAACTTTCTGTAAAGCTGCCTTGCAACAGCATGTATTGTGACAAGCTTTAGACAAATAAATTTGACTTGGCCTTCAATTATAGTCTCAGAGAAACATCTCGAAACCTCAGTTTTCAAATTGTCAGATTTTTCCAGGTTTTCCATGACTGTGGTAATCTTGTATAAGAAATACTGCAAGTTATACTCAAAATAAATGGATTAACTCCCAAAAAAAAAAAAAAACTACTTGACCATGGTGCAATGATGGTATCATACCCTAATGATAATATATGCCATGAAATTTACATGGCACTCCAATGTACTTAAAAGAATACCATGATTCATCTGTATAAATGACATTATACGTTTTGTAACAGAGTGGCTGATGTGAACGGAACAGATGAAAGCTCAGGATCGACACATTTCATCCGTTCGTTGTGTTATTATTTGTGATTTATTGAAAACTCGCTCTTTAACCCAAACACAGGCGCGTACTGGAGGAGCGGTCAGTCTAATCACTGCACGGGGGTAGAGACGACACACGGCCGGACAGAAAATCCCCAACAGCCGCGCTGACAGAAAAAACACACGCAGACGCCTAACGTTATCACCCCGGCCTTCTTTAAACCCTGAGTCAAATGAAGAGATTACAAGGGCTGTAATGGCGAATGAAGCGATCGGGCTGTTTGTGAGGCGCTCTCCCCCCCGTGTCAAGCCCGCAGGTTGGGAGTTCCAGTCGGACTATACCACAAAACCCGCAGCGCAGCGGCACAAAAACAGTTCCACAGCAGCTTCATTAGACATAAACTCGCGCTGGTGCTCGGCAACGACAGAGAGATGAGAGCTGAGGGCCTGTTTGATCTGGAACGGGCCTACGGTGTCGTTTTAATTGAGCACACTAGTTTCATGGAGGTTTTCAAATGCGGGACAGAGGCGCTTGGCTCCCCGCGCATAGATGAGCCCAGCGCGCTCCGCGAGAGTCTGCAGCAGAATGAGGAAGACACGACACGACTCCATTTTGGGTGGGACTAAGACAACAACAAAGCAAGGCGAAGACACTCAACAAAATATATCTACACTCTAATCGACCGTCCAACGGAAAACAGCCTGTGAATTTTACGTGGCACTTACTTAGAGACGATCCTGAATCCGCGCTTAAGCTTCGGGTGTGGATTTCCCGAGAGTTTTCAGCATTTTTAGGAAAAGGTTGAAGTGGGTCTTCCCTCTGAATGGTAGCTGCAGAGATGGCTGCCTTGCATATATTAACATAATCTACCTAGCAACAGACCCGCGGCCCCAGGCGACGATTTCCAGATTGCGATATATATCGATGGAGATTTTCAGGAATTATAGGGATAAAAAAGGCATATATGATTTGCTGGATAAAGTCCGCGTCGTTTATTTTGAACTCCGATATGTGTAGACTGTTTTTCATTTCGAGATAATTGGCATTTGATGCTCATATGCCATTTTCCTCAGAGAGCCAATGGGGATTTTCCGCCATTTCTCCCAACCAATGAAAAAAATAAAACGTCTTCAAAGCCGTCCAATGAAAAAAAAGAGAACGTGCCAGGCGTGCCAATGACATTTCGTGTCACACAAGCACTTGTGCACATGTATGCACATATACATGATACAGGCCTGTGTTTCATATAAATGTGAAATATATATATAGAACATAAATTATATTTATGATAATAATACATAAATATGACTGTTTTTGTGGTCCAGGGTCACAAGTAGCACATGTATATTTGTAACAACAGCCAAGCCAACAATACACTGTATGGGTCAAAATGATCGATTTTTATTTTATGCCAAAAATCATTAGGATATTAAGTAAAGATCATGTTCCATGAAGATTTTTTGTAAATTTCCTACCGTAAATATATCAAAACTTGTAATATGCATTGCAAAGAACTTTATTTGGACAACTTTAAAGGTGATTTTCTCAATATTTTGATTTTTGAATCTGCGGTTTCAGTTTCTCTTAGTTGTTGAATGTTCATACAAGTATTTACATGTAAGAATAGTTCACCCAAAAAATGAAAATGTGCTCACCCTCAGGCCATCCAAGACGTAGACGAGTTTGTTTCTTCATTGAAACAGGTTTGGAAAACATCACAATAATCCACAAAACTCCAGTCTATCAGTTAATGTCTTGTGAAGCGAAAAGCTGCATGTTTGCTAGAAATAAATCCATCATAATCACATTTTTAACTCAAACGTTGCTTCCAGCTAAAATACAAGTCCTTTATCCAGAATACAGCTGCCTCTCTTCTAATTCAGACAACTGAAAAAGTCATGTTGTCTGAATTAGAAGAGAAATATGCACAGATTAAGCACTTGTACAAGCAAAAACAGTTTTAAACATGTAGGTGGATTTCGATGCGAGGGGACAACAGGGGGTTGACTTTTTCACTGGATTCTTATGAACTGGTATTTTGGCCAGAAACAATGTTTTAAGTTAAAACATCATACTGATTAATTACAAACACGCAGCTTTTCATTTCACAAGATGTTAATTGATGGACTGAAGTTGTGTGGATTATTGTGATGTTTTTATCAGCCGTTTAGACTCTCATTCTGACGGCACCCATTCACTGCAGAGCATCCATTACTACATTTCTCCAAATATGTTCCGATGAAACAAACTCATCTACATCTTGGATGGCCTGAAGGTGAGTGCATTGTCAGCAAATTTCATTTTGGGGTGAACCATTCCTTTAAAGAAGCTTGTGGCCAAGTAAATAAAATCAGTTTTGTATTGAAATATATATATATATATAAAAAATATATATATATATATATAAATATATAAATGAAATGGGTTTCATTATGAAATATGTAAATGTATTTCATGCATATTTTATATAAAAATATATTTATATATTTTAAGTAACATTTCATTATATTTAAAATGCTTTTATTTTGAATTGTGAACTGAAATCAGACTACTTATCAGATACATTTTTTTCCCCCCATACTGGTATAAAAAGTAAAATAAAGACGACAAAAATGACACCAACGTGGAAGTAGTGAATTTATTGATGTGTTTCCCACCTGTAACCAAGAAACCATTTTCCACTGGATTCAACCATATTTTACTTCTAATATATGAACTTTGTATTATTTTCCCCTCACCCCATGACCATTTCCACAATCAAGCAGGCAATGACAAGGTCCAAGATTGGAGCCATTTAGGTGCATAGTGAAAGTCACATACAGAAATACTGTCACAGGAAGAGGGAAAAAATAGGAAATAAAAGAGAACAAACTTAAAAATATATATCATAACATCTCATATAAGAACATTGCACACCACAGGTTGTCCTTGATAAAAGCCATGATTGCAACATCAACTATACAGGCATACAAAGACATTACTAAGAAGGGGGAAAAGAGAGAAAAAAAATTGACTCAATTTTTTCCTTGCCTTGCATCGTAGTGGACATGCAAAACATTTCTTACACTTGCCTTGGCCTCCAGCTGGGTAACTTTAGTGCGTTTTTCCGTTTAATCATAGTTTTCAAGGGTATGTCCTTGTGGGACTTATGCTATATATATATATATATATAGTATTATAATTACAGTCGACTTTATGCTCTCTTTGACTTAAGCAAAGTATTGCCACACGATAAAACTCTCCATGGCAGTTCTCATTAGGCAGCTATGAAATAAAAATACAGTATAACTGTGATAAACCTAAGCTGAATGCAACATTTCATCAGGCCAGATTTACTATAAAAAGGGAGCGTTGAAGTGTGTGCATGTAACGGCAGGAAAAATAACATTCATTCCGAGTAAAGAGACGTTTTAGTGTAATGTGGGAGACTGGAGGCCCCTAACCTTGTGGCCCTTCCAACCAGTTCGCACTGACCATGTGCAGGGGCCGCACCGTTTATTGGTCCAAGTATATGACACCATAACCAAAAGATAAAAACAAATGACGTAGTAATGTTACTGAAATCGGGCACCTCTACATTCACAATCAGCCAAAATATCTGGCAGGCCGTCACGCCATTCAGTTCGAACCATTCATCGTATCTTACACAGGCGATGGTATCAGATGTTTGGACCGGGAATATCAGTCCTTAAACCTCAAAGTTTAAACCTGTAACCCAGCCAAGATTTAAGCTCTGGGAGAAAAAAAAGAAAAAGAAAAAAAAGACTGAATAAATTTACCATCTACTTTTTCTATTTATGTATATTGTGTGTTTTTAATAATTACAAAGTAAATGAATTAATTATTTTCTTTTCATATTTTCTGATTCACTATACATTTAAGTCATTACAAATAACCTTCATATACAAGCGATCTATTTAAAAGTAGTATTTCCGGCGGCCAGCGATGGTGTAGACAAACTGCTGTCTCATTTTGATTGTTTCAGCTTTGCTGTACCTCTATAGACTAGATCTGAACAGAACTTTATAAAATTAACATTTAAAGTAACATTGCAATACGTTCTGATTTCAATTTACGGAAAATCAATTCCAGGCTAATTTGCAGAATCACGTTCACCTGATTTAAAACAGTTGACTTTAAAATAAAAAATAAAAAAAAGTTACAAGAGCATAAAATTGCGCTCCATGGTACAACAGTAGCAGTATTAGAAGTAGTAGTATTAATAAACCATTGTTTTTTTGTTTTATTTAAATGAACCAGAATATGCATTTCAAATGCATGAAATGATTTGAGAGCAGTTTTATAATTGGTCAGTAGTATGTTCACCCCTCTCTAGCTCCACAGCGCCCCATGAAGGCTAAATCTGCATCTGCTCCAGGTATTTGTAGGTGGGGTTTTCGTAGCCGTGGTTCTGCATCTTGCTCAGGTGACGTTCTTCTGGAGTTAACATAGGATCAACCTGAAACACAAGAGGAAGATTTAAGAAGTTAGTACCTACAAAATAAGCAACTACTAAAAAGTTTAAGAACAATTCGTTTTTTGGAATGTTTTGGAAGACCAAAGCTGCATTTATTTGATAAAAAATACAGTAAAAACAGTAATATTATGAATTACAATGATAACATTTATACAATATACAGTTTAAAATAACTGGTTTCTATTTTAATGTACTATAAAATTTTATTCAATTTATTCCTCTGGTTGCAAATCTGATGTTTTAGCAGCCATTACTCCAGTCTTCAGTGTCACATGATCCTTTCAGGAGTTGTTCACGAAAAAAGAAAAATTACTCGTCATCAAACCATTCAAGATGAGTTTGTTTCTTCATCAGAACTGATGGCATTGCATCACTTGCATACCAATAGATCCTCTGCAGTGAATGGGTGCCGTCAGAATGAGAGTCCAAACAGCTGATAATAACGCCATAATAATCCACAAGTGATGATTTAAAATTAAAATGCCTTAAAGATGGATTTGTTTTTTTAAAACGCAGCTTTTCTCTTTACAAGACGTTAATCGATGGAGTGGACTAGTGTGGATTATTGTGATGTTTCTATCAGCTGTTTGGACTCTCATTCTCTGCAAAGCATCCATTGGTGAGCAAGTGATGCAATGCTAAATTTCTCCTAATCTGATAAAGAAAGATCTCCATTTTAGATGGCCCGAGTGCGAGTACATTTTCAGCAAATCTTTTTTTTTTGGGGTTAAAAATTCTTTTCAGAAATAAGTTGTGCTGCTTAACATGTTTGATGAATAAAAAGTACAAGAGAACAGCTTTATCGAAATCTTTTGTTTTAAAAAAAAAATGTTAGTGACATCAAACCTTTTAATGGTAGTGTATATTCATTCAATATTTTATATAATTAAATGTACAGTGCACAGCATAAATGAGTACACCCCCCCTGAATAAATATAAAAATGTATTTTCTTAATGATCACTAATGTAATTCATGGAAAGATGGCAAAAGTGAAATGTATTAAACATATACTTAATAAAAACAACAAAATATATGCCAATATTTTCTGTAAGATAAGTAAATTAGCCAATTGTGTTTAAAATGAAGGATTGCAGAAATGAGTACACCCTAGATTTAATTCAGCAAATGTATAATATTGTAGTACTTGGTATGTCCTCCAGAAGACAAATGTTCACATCTGTCCTGTTTAACTCCTGGAGGACGGCCTCCTTAAATGCTCTGGTCTTTAAAGGGGAGTTTTGCTCAGCTCGTCTCTACAGAATCCCCCGCAGCTGCTTAGGAGCGTTAAGATGTCCACTGAAGGATTTTCACCTTGGGAGAATGAATATCTTCATTGTCATGCTGAAAAAAATGCCCAGCAATGCAGGGAACGAGGGGAGGGTAGCATCTTCTGTTTCAGATTTTTGTATTACATCACACAGTGGTGTGTGAATTCATGACAGAATTGATAAAACACAACTCTCCTTATATAAGAGCTTTACTGAACGTCACTGTGGGTACCAAGCACTTCTCACTGTACTCCTCCTCTAGCAACACCACAACATTTTGGATGCTTTTGGATCTGTAATGATTGACTTGGCCTCTTGAGACCAGAGTATGGATTCCCAGAAGCCTCTATTTTGTAAATATGTGCCTTGGAAGAGGTTAAATGAGTTTATTTGGCTAATTGTAGTGGTGACAACAACCATGCATGTCACTTCTGCAGGCTGCGTCATACTCTGAGATAAAGTGTCACTCTTTTAATAGCTTTTTCATCACTAAATGAAAACTTAAAGTGAAGACCTGATTATTTCAAGAGCCTTGTCACAAGTCCATTATTTTTGAATGTCGGCGTTACTTCTGCTATATTTTCACACTTAAAACAATAATTTGGTATTCCTCTTGTACCATTGTCCTCTTTTATGCTAAGAAATAAGTCACCAGGCAGTTCTCTCCCGAGTGGTTCCTCTGCTGCCAGCATTAAGTCGGAGTATGATTCAGTGGGCTATAACACTTTTAATTTTCAGGAACTTACTTGTCTTGAAAAGTTTTGGTTCAATCTACTTACCTGTTGATTAAAAATAACCTTAATTTTATCTAGTAAATTTCAGGAGGGTGTACTCATTTTTGCAACACAACATTTTATCACTTTGATATGAAAATCTTATTTTGCTGAATAATTTTGACATTCTTTGGTAATTGATCAAGCAGGCTTGTTGGAAGATTATATCTCCAAAGAACCCTAACATGTCATCCAAGTAAAGAGTAATTGCTGAATTTGTTAAGTTTTAGAGGGGATGTACTCATTTATGCTGTGCACTGTATATAAACTTGAAAAGAACTAAACTTTCCTTTGAACCTGCTTGTCCTTGCGTGCTCCGAGTAAGAGCATTATCCTTCACAGCGATTGAGAGAGTCTGTCTAGCCTGTTTGTTATCCACCAAGGTTGCATTGAAAATTGAGTGAATGATGGAGTGCCATGTGTGACCGTTAGCTCACCTCCACAATGCCGTGACTGATGGTGCCGTACTGCCTCTTCCTCAGCAGCACCAGACTGATCACAATCACAGTCGCTATGGCCACTGCAATCACCAGAAGGCCAATCAGAGCGCTGCTTCCGAAGCTGAAATCATCCACCAGGGGGCGGAACGTCTCCTGCTCTGATCCACGGCTGAACTGTGAGGGAAAAATAAACACCAGTGTTATTTACACTCCAAAAGCACAAAGAGCCAAGATAAACACGGTTAACAGACATCTTAAAGAGCTGTCGATGCCGCATGTACAGTATGTACAGTGAGGCAAGAGTTGTTATTGTGCCATAATTGGTACCAAATGAGAATCGAAAGAATTTGTTAGATAGAGGAAAAAGAAATTCTCTAAACACTCCATGAATATAATTTCAAATCATAAACAATGTCTGACATGTAAATAAAGCCTTTCAGTGCTTCTTAAAAGGTACAGTTCACCCAAAAACATTTTTTTCTGTGGAACACCCAAAAAAAAAGATACATATTCATGCTGCTCTTTCAACATTCACTCTGTGTTCCACCAAAGAAAAAAATCATACAGATTTAGAATGCTAAAACTATAAATCATGACTACCACTATAATGTTTTCATTTGATGTCCATAATGTACTATAACGATAATGGCACAAAGGAAAAATATCTTTGCAATCACTATCAGAATGAATTTTTCCAGCCTATAAAAATGTTAAAAACATTGACAGCTAATTTAAAGGAATAGTTCACCCAAAAATGAAAATTTGGTCAGGCCATCCATGATGTAGGTGACATCCATGTTTCTTGGCGATTCATAAAATGCAAGTCAATGGCTAGAGTTAAAAAAAGCAGTATCAGGCAAAACAAAATAATTAATACCCATGGCTCTTGACGATATATTGAGGTCTTCAAGTGAAACGATCGATCTGTGCAAGAAACTGAACATTATTACCTGTAAACCACAGACCCTGTCAAACAGGGAAGTTCAGTTCTTGCCCGATATGCTTTTTTTTTTTTGACTCAAGAGCCTATAGCTGCTGACTTGCATTTTACGAATCACCAAGGCACATGGTTTTAGCTAGAAATCTTCTTTACTGTTCTACTGAAGAAAAACAGTCACTTACAGCGGCGGCCAAACTTATTAGAACACTAGTATTTTTTCACCAGCTAAAAAATGGTTTTAATCAGTTATTTTTATCTTTTGCAACGTCTACAAGATGCTTAAAGAAATCTATATGCCAAGCTACCTGAAAAATATGCGTAAGTGCACCTAGGGCAAAATCTGCTTTAAACACAGAGAATAGTTGCATCAAATGTTGAAGCAGCTTTTGCCCTCGGTGCACTTGCACATATTTTTTCCAGGTAGCTTTGCAGGTAGGTTTCATGAAGCATCTTGGAGACGTTGCCACCGATCTTCTGGATTTTAGTTTGTTCTGTTTCTTCATGTCATTCCAGACAGACTGGACGATCAGATCAGATCTCTGTGTGGAGCACTGGCTGTTTTCAGACTCCTTGTGAAAACAAAAGTCTCACTAGATTACTACAATTAATGGCAAAATTAATGTTTGGAAATGTAAACACTTCCTACTGACACACTACAGCAAAAGACAGAAATAACTGACTTAAAACCCTTTTTTAGCTGGTGAAAATACTACTGTTCTAATTAATTTGGCCACCACTGTATATTTTGGATGTAAATTAAAAGCAAATTAGTATTTTTGAGTGAACTATCATTTTGAAGTGGCAGATGAATGTAGCGCTTATCGTCCATTGAAATAGTTATCATTACAGTTATCGTTCTTGGTATGAATTGGCCTCAAATGATAAATGGGCTGAATGTGCACTGACAGCCGTGACTGGCAATTTTCACACACAAATGTTTAGTGCTCAATTCCATTTGTGTGAAAGTCTAATGATGACGAATGATGATCCGTTTCCACCGGGAATGCTCATGCGATCGCATTAAAAACATGCACACGTGCTGTGGAAGCTTGTGGATAAACAATATAAGGTCATAAATGATGTAAAATGTCATTTGCTCACAGAACAGAAGCAGACTACTGCAATCTCCCTCCAGCTCATAATCCGAGACTGCAGCGTTTAACAGTACCATGTATTGAGCACAGGAGGGCGCTGTACTTACCAGAGGATCAACACCATTCAAAATCACTTCTTTAACATCCAGAGTCTCATCAATCACCTGTCAACACAGACAGGGCAGTCTCAGTTACTTCCTTGGGAACTGAAGAGCGAGTCAGTTTGTGTGTGTGTGTGTGTGTGTGTGTGTGTGTGTGTGTGTGTGTTTGTGTGTGTTAGTTTACTGTAAGGGCATTAGCGAAGAGCCAAGATCAAGGGAAGCAAATGACAGATATTTGAAAAAGCTTATTGATTGGCAACTATTCTGACAATTAAGCTGACTCACTTGTCTGTGGTGGTTATGGTGCTGGTTTACAGCAATAGATGGGTATTAAATACTGTGAGCAAATCCAAAATAATTCATGATCTTTGATATAGTCCTTGTTAGAAAACATGGCTGGTTGCATTTAATGCAGGGAAGATCATTTTCATCCTGGTATTTTGCTATTAAACAAAACACCTCAACATGAATTGAAAAACATTCAGTGAAGGAGCCATCAGAGCATAGTTCACCCAAAAATGAAAATTGTCATTATTTACTCATGTCATTCCAAACCTGTATAACTTTGTCTTCTGCTGAACACAAAAGATGATATTTTGAAGAATGTTGGTAACCCGTTTCAGTTCCCATTCATTTCCATCGTAATTTTGTCCATATACATACTCAAAACATCATCTTTGAAGAAGAAAAATTCATACAGGTTTGGAACCAGACGAGAATGAATAAATGACAGAATGTTAATAAATAAATGACAGACTCTCTCTTTAACGTAGCTTAGATTCGCACAAACCTCTGATAGCTCCTCTATGTGATTTCAGAGAGGCAAACATGCAGAAATACTGTACAAACAAAACAAGCCGAACGTGAGCCACATTCTTCAGAGAGATCATGCACTGCATGTGTCTAGCTCAGCCCTCCACAACCACAAGGGCTATTGTGCGAGCTGCGATTAGGGGAGACTGGAATGTGGCTGGGAAATATGTGAATGTGGCATGCAATGAATGCTGGGATATGAATGAGATAAGACTGAAATAAAGCAGATTTGTATATCTGGAAAGAGATAGCAGTGACTGCAAGGCAGCAGAAGGAGTGCTAAAGTTTTAGGTAAGGTTAGATTTTAGGCTTTGTTTCAGCTATAGATGTTTAAGTTAATAAGAGTATTTAAATAAAGGTAAGTCAGAAATCATGAGACTAATTGTGATTATTTTATTTGTTTGACAGCCATTGTAGCCATCACTAGCCTCTCACTGCAGGTTGTGCTTGCGTCAGAATATAATCTATTGTAAAAAGGGGCTAGAAATACATTTATATAAAATTGAAAAATAAAATCTAACATTAATAATGAGTAGGAAAAAAATCCTCTGTCAATCTAATACTAAGAAAATATTTTCCAGAAAGTATTTTCATAATTATGGCTAATTTTGTGCAATGACAATATAAAAATCCAATTATTTAATTCTGCTAGCAACGTAGTGTTACGACAGTTCACCCCAAAATGAAAATTTCGCCAGCGCATGTGTCGTGGTACTCGTGAACGCGCATTGAAGACGGACACTGAAGAGCAAAAACTGTTGAATAAAGTCATTATTTTTGTTTTATTTGTAGTAGCATTAAATGTAGTATTCTTGTAGCTTCATAAAATGACGGTTGAACCACTGACGTTGGTTACATGGACTGTTTTAACAATGTCTTTATACCCTTCTGGGCCTTGAACGTGGTAGTTCTGTTGCTGTCTATATAGGGTCAGAAAGCTCTTGGATTTCATCAAAATATCTTAATTTGTGTTCTGGAACAACATGAGGGTGAGTAATTAATGACAGAATTTTCACCTTTGGGTGAACAATCTGAAAAATGTAATTTTTTTTTATAAACGGCTTTTATACATTAGATAGCTGTCTATATATTTTAAAAGAGATGTGACCATCATATATGGGCGTCAAAATGTCAAACTAGTGCTGCCTTGCAAATGCAGTAAAGTCAAATAAATTCATATGGCACAGTTATAACTATGAGATCATAGTTATATAAATAAAGTTTGGTCTTTAAGTAAAAGTTCTAGGTGCATCATGAAGCCAATTCTTGATTTTATTATTAGCACTTAAACTGAACGTGTTTGAAAATCCTACATTGTTTTTTGTTTTTGTTTTTTTCGTTTATGTAATTTCAGTCATGAGAGTTGGCGTCAGCAGTTGGCACAGTGTTTGCAACAGATCAGTGAAGCGTGAGTGGTGTTGGAGGCAGGCTAGTGGGCTCACCACATTTTCGTTGATCTTGCTCTTGCTGTTGATGACTTTTTCCTCCGCTCCAATCAGACCATCCAGACTGTTCATGCCAGAGCCTGCAGAGGGAACAGCCAATCAGAGACAGGAAGACAAGATGGAATCTTGCATATCGGCATTAATAAAACTCAAATGCTTCCAAATATGTCTGTGACCAACAGTAGCTGCAATTAGCTAAATAACCTCAGCTTCTAGCATAATCCAAATCGTGGCCAGAATCCTGCTGCCTTACATTGGCGACACGCCAACATTAATTAATTCATTAATTAGTCATGCATTTATTTAAGTGTATGAAGTAGAAGATCAGAGTCCTCCTGGATCAGTCCAGACAAGCTCGGTGCAAACATTCAGCTCAGAGTAAGAGGTGTGATCTATTGTGGTCAAAAGGTCTCTTCCTGGTAGAATTAGCGTCATGGGGCATCCTGTGAGCACTTGTTTCCAGTAACAGCTCTATAAATATATATCCTCGCCCTACCTATTAAACAATTAAAGTCAACACGAAACTTGATTCATAAACCATTTAACTTCCATAATGCGACTTTTCTGAATGAAACAAATGACTAGATGGTCAAACGTGGTCATTCCATACAAGAACCAGGAATCAAGACATTTGAGCTTCTACATGCTGGGAACTCAGATGGCAATCAGGATGTGGAGGCTAATGTTCAAGATGGCAATTAGTTTTAAAATGTGACATTATGACATTAACATTTAAAAGGTCTTAACTATTTCTACATTAAAATGTTGGCAATTTTTTTTTGCTTTTTTTTTTTTTTAAAAGACAGCATTACCCACAAAACAATTATTAAATACCTATTCGGCTATTAATTGCATACAATTAGATACAGGGTTATTATAGTTTACAAAATCTTTAAAAAAAAAAAAAAGTTACTAGAAATAATAAATAATTAGTTAAAATAATAAAAATGTTCACTTAAATTGTCATTTAGTTTAACCTGATATACTAAAATAACCTGAGAAAACCAACCTTAAAATAAAAATGGATAAAAATTATAATAGTGTCAATACTAAAACATTGATTGTGTGTGTGTATATCTATCTATCTATCTATCTATAAAAAAAAAAAAAAAAAAAAAAAAAAAAAAAAAATCAAGAATAGAAATTAAACGGCATGAATAGCATTTTTCTGTTGTACTACAACAGTGGTATTAACATGCTAGAAATTTCCAAAGACACCTGGCTAAAATGAGTCCTGGTTGCATAATACCACATTGGAAATCTCATTGGTTGACAGAAGAACAATACCCTCCACCCACACTCATTGTTTGACTGTCAAAGCAGCAGGTCACCGATGCTAAAAGATTAACTATGTTCAGCGGCTGTCACAAGCTCTGGAGAGAAGGGTTTACAGTTTAACCATGCACGACTGAACCACTAACACACACAGTCAAGCTACTTCATAACATGGAGGTGAAGTGTGTCACCAAGACAATTAGACTTTACACATGAGATGAGACAACAAAAACAGCAAGACTAATCAGAAATGACAATTCTGGAAGAAAATGTGACTGGTGTATTGTAGGTGCTGCTATTTGGTTTCTAATGCGTTCTGAGTGGTTTTCTAGGTAGTTTCTAAGGCTTTGCTAAGTGGATGCTAACTAGCTCAAGAGCCCAACCTCAAGTCTGTTTGCTAGATACGAGCCAAGGGGCAGAAATTAACAGGGGCTTGGGGCAAAAATACCTTTAAATAATTAACAAAAATAACCCACAATTGTCCCATCACGATTAAACTAAATCTAATACAGCAGTTGCAGTAAAAGTGACATGTATGAAAAGCTGATTGTAGCATCACATTTAGACACGTTTCTGAATGCGATGGTCAATCAGAGGCTTTTAGATTACTCTGAACTATTTATATGATGTTCGCTAACTTTGAGCAGCAGTAAATAATGTCAGATACAGCTTCTGTTTCACCTTTGCAGTGTAAAGACAGATTTCGTTGCCGTTGATTAAATTTGATCGATAATAGTATTCGGATTGATTATTAAATTTAAGGATTGATTGACATAAAAGACAACACAGATACTTTTAATAAGGTAATTATAAAAATAGCCCTTACAAACAATAAAAAAATGCCCATGTCAATTAATTCCAGTGAACAAATACTGACTCTTAGTAGAGCAGTTCATTTCTGACATTCTACCAGTCCTCTTAACGTAGGTTATGTATATTTGATCAGGCCTCTTTTCAACAAGCCGCATGATTTGAGTTATCATTCTTGTCTGTAGTATAAACAATACTGTATAATTAAATAGGGTTTGGAGGTTGTTTAAATTCCTAAGCATAAGTATCAACAATAGTAATAGTGAATTGCAAGCTTCTACCACTAATGTTTTAAGAGCAGGTTTATAGGTGAATTCATAAGGGGCGGGACCACAAGGTTAAGCGGTAAATGGGTCGATGCTCCAGTTGTACAATCTGAGGGCAAAAACTGGCTGTGGGTCAGCTAAACAGCGGTCCTGCAACAGAACTACTAAATTAATGACCTCCTATCATGAAAAGTGCAAGATAACAGGAAAGCGACGAGAGGAGGCCCAATAAGTAGCAAATGAGTCCTAAGGATCTGTCGACAGAGAGCTGGGTCTGAATCAGGTTATTTGTCTTCCTGACACAGGCAGGTAGTGAGGCAGCCATAACTGCTTTAGCACCACACAGCACATTTACATTGGACTCGTTCTCCGATCCAAATGGCTAATTAGCTTAACAAGCTGCCTGGACTTTTCATTAGGCAAAGCTCTTCCGGCCAGACATTGAGAGATGGGATGTTTGGTCTCTCCATCTGAGGGAGTGACTGAGAGAGGAAATTAAGAACAAGATGGCTAACAGGGCTGAAGGGACGGACAGAGCAAAAGCATGGGGTGGAAATACAGTAAAAATATGAGGATAGGTGGGGAGATGAGTCAAGATGTAAGCAAGGAGGGATGGGTAAAAAAAAAAAAATAAATAATAATAATAATCTACAGAATCTACATTTAAAACAATCCGATATAGATTCTCAAAATCCCAAAATGACAGAAATAATCCTTAAATAATAATAATAAATCTTTTTAAAATTGTTATTTGTATATAAAAATATTTTAATTTAATAAATTAATTTTAATTCTAATGGAATTATAACAATTTACTTACATTAGTTTTTAATAATAGTTTATGATCATAATAGTTTTTAATATGCTCTTAATATACTCACAATGCACTTTAGCGGTCACAAAAAATACTGTCATATAAACAGGCATCCTGACATTACTGAAATATTCCAAAATTGAATCAATATCGGATGGAATCAAAATGAAATGTATATATATATAAAAATTCAATACCCAGCCCTCTATGCAACAATTAAAAAAAAATTAAGAAAAAGTGCAAACACAACATTTCAGCGGCTGAAGAAAAAAATAGAAACAGTGAAAAGCAGCAGAGACCCACCTTTCTTGAAGGCACGAGGGGGTTCAGAGAGATCGCCTAGGCATTGCATACAAGCAAAAGACAAAACAAGAAAAGATTGGAATAGAAAAACAGAAAATAATCCAGGTGAGTAAAAGAGAAGTAGTCAGGCTTATCAAGCTGTGTCTGCGGATGGAGAGGAGAATCCCGCAGGGACAGAATGATAAAGAAAACAAAAATCAAAGAACAGGGGAAAGAAAGACCCAGGATGTGTTTCTGGACAGGCCTGTCATAATGAAAGCTCTCCTGGGCTCTAATGTGTTTATTACATTGCTCATTTTGTATATCGTATTTTAATTTCACAGTTTTGCAGTTTCCTTAAAGGCTTGGCAGGCCCAGGCAGGACAGTGAATGAGCAGGACTGGGCTCAGAAAGAGAGAGATTTTCAAAGCACTTGGCTGCAGTGCGACGCCAGAGCCTCAGGCTTTATGATTTTAGCTAAACTTCAAATGGCGTGGTGTTTAAGGCGATGCCAATGGGGATTCAGGCAAGCTTAGATAAGCAGAAACCTATGGCCCGAGAGCAATATTTGAACTTTGGGGCTTCATTCAGCGTTTAGACAAGTTAACACGAACAAGCCTCATGCTGCCAGAGAGCTTCACCTGAACAGCTTTGAGAGAGAAGCTATGAGCAGACCTCTAGTACTGGCTCAAAACAGACACTTTAAACAAGAGCCAGCCAGAGAAAAACACATGAACAAGGTACTGGTGGCTGAATGTATCCTGGAAAACATCCAGATCACATTTCACCCCAAAATAAAAGAAAAAGAAGTTAATTTGCATGAAGAAAATCATCGTTTTAGGAACTATTTATTTGTGGGGGGGGGGGGGGGGGGGGGGGATTTGTATGCATGTATCTATTTATAATCAGGGCTGTACGTTAACTTTTTTTTTTTTTTTACATGGAACATAGCACTGGTGCTACAGAGATAGAAAGTTTTGTAGCACAGGCCAAACAGTTGTAGCACAAGTTAGGGGTCATAGTATTTAGCACATTTAGTCATAGTACGTTCATAGTATTTTTTTTCCTTGTTGTCAAAGTCAATGAGGACCAGCTATTGTTTGGTTACCCACATTCTTCAAAAATATCTTCTTTTGTGTTCAGCACAAGAAAGAAATTAATACAGGTTTGGGACAACATGTGAGTGAGTAAATGACGACAGAAATGTATTTTTTGGGGGAAACTATTCCTTTAAATCACAGTCGGCAGTATGTTTATACTGTCCCTTTAAGAGCTGCACGCATCCGTTTCGCTCTCAACAGTTTACTTTCATTTTAGACATAACTAACTGTGTTAATATGTAAAGCTCGTGTGCTTTTGACAATATTAGTCGCAAAATCAATCAGATGTGAAAGACAACTTATAAGTTGAGTTAGTCTTAAACTTAAGTCTAGTAATCAGGCGCTGTTTGAAAGCACGAAGCAGAAGCACGTCAGAACAGCACGTGAATTAAATGTTTAACCTGCAAGGCTTTAAAGCAGATGCAAATAATGCACTTTTGTGATTGCGGATAAGTGCTGTGTCCCGTAAGTGTAACTCTACTGCTGAGATAACATTTGATAATCACACACAACGAAATCACTTCACACTACTAAGTGGCTGTTATTATGAACATGCAAATCTGTATCGCACGTGTGCTAGTGGTAAATTTATTCATCGCACAGACCAGTTTTTTCATAGCATGTGCGACATGTGTCGTACTGTGCAGCCCTGATAATATATTATTCATATATGTTATATATTATATATTTATATAATAAAATATTTTTGTACTTTCATAAAGCAAACGCCATAATATTTGCTTCATTTTCTACATGCAAAATGCTTCTTTTTATTTTTGGGGTGAAATATGACCCTAACAGGTTTTATAAGATTCACTTTAGTAGGCTGTAGGTAATAATGAGTTAACCGTTTTCTGACTGGTTCCATGTCAAATACTGGATGATTGTTTGCTAAGATAAATTTAAAAAATTGAATGCGTTTCACAGTATACATCTCCCATCTCATGAAATTACTACATCATATGTACATATTATATAATAATGCCAGATTAAACATTTGGCTTCCTTTGTGTTTTAAGTTTGTTTATAGCTACATAAGCTAACCATTTATCCTACTAAACAAGCATATTCTCCTCAAGTTACTATAGAAAATCATATCAAACCTTCACAGAATGCTTTCAGTGTTAGAAACAGTAATAACACTATAGTACTGGAAATATGATATTCAATAGGAAGTGGAAATACAATATTCAGTTTTCCAAAGGGTATTAGCTTATTTTCATTTTAAGTGCTACAGGGTCCAACCAACCAGTCTAAGCTGGTTTGCTGGTCTTAGTTGGTCTCCCAGACTGGTCCGTTTTCTGGTTTTAGAAGGGGTTTGGACAATTTTCAGGTGTGCAGGCTAAACTCAGACTGAGGAGCCAGCTAAGAGAGTTGAGCTGTTTTTTTTCCCAATAGTGAAGGGGGTAGTAGTGGCATGACACTGATACACAACCTGCCTCGGCAACAGTTCCATATTGAGAAACCATGGAGAGCAACCGCAAGCCTTAAAGGTTTGCCTGTGTAAATTTAGACAAGAAACGTACCCTCGGGTTCAGTGGGGGAGCCCAGAGAGTTGACCTGGAAGGGGCGGAAAGGCTTTCCTTCAAAGGCAGGAACCTCCACACTCTCCTCAGAGGACACCGTAACATCAGGCTGTGATTCAGAGATGGAGGACAGGAACTGGTCCATATCTGCCTTTTGATCTTGCAGAAGTTCATCTGAATTGGGAGATACAGAGAGGAACATGGTTAAAAACAGCAAATCACAGGAGGGAAGAGATGGAGGAAAGGATCTATTCCTAAAACCATTAAACGAGGCACGAAGCAGTCATAAACGCAATCAATTATCCATTACGAGGTTCCGTACTGCAGCACTTCCAGGCATCGGTGAAGCTAAAATGACCCTTTCTACTTCTCTAAACTTGCAAAAACATTCTGCACAGAGTCTGGCTTAAAAACTACGCATCTTCACACACTAGTGGGAATCTGGAGGAGTCTTGACCCAGTTCTGTCAAATCCCACACAGTAGTCTCAGCTATACTACACAATGCCACAGTTCCTCTCATAAAATGAACGAAAAAGATGAAGAGGAGGAAAAAAAAAAAAAAAAACGTAAGTGCAGAGGGGCGTCTCTGGGAACAGCTTGACTGTTTCCACCTGAAACAAAGAGCACAGCGCAAACAACACTTCAGAACACTCTAATTTACTTTGATTGCGGTGAGATGTTTTCAAGCTGAGCGATAAAAAGAGAAGCCAAATTACACTTCTGTGTGTGTGGTGTGTGTGTGTGAGAGAGTAAGAGAGAGCTAATTACTGAAGCCAAGCTTTTCATACAGGTGTAATTATCTTGGCATCTGAGATGCAGAGAGATTGTGCAGTTGTTTACGGGACTAAAATCTCAAAGCAGGACAAAAGAATGCATAAAACAGACCAAAAGTCTTTCTACAACTTTATCCGTGATAAATCAAGGGAGCTTTAGAGTTTGACATCAGCTGTCTTGAAAAGGGAAGTTTGGGGTTTGGTTTATTTAAAGGTAATCTGACCTAACTTGCAGGAATGGATTACATACAATCTACCTATTTAAGTAACATGAACTGCTAGTAGTTTGGTTGTACAGAAACCGAAGGTGCGTCCGAAAATCGCGTACTTCTGCACCATTCTATAACATTTTGTAATATAAAGAGTGTGAATTGTGTGTTCACACCGAAAATTCCAAAAAGAAAAATTGCACTTTAAATACCCGGATGATGCACTTAAACAACGAAAAAAATGTGTGGAATGTTGAACTCTACATGCACTCAGCTGTCGCAGCTTTAATTACGTAGTGAAGGTGGAGGGGCTATCAGACTCCATTTATGAATGCCAAAATAACCTTATATAATAATTCATACACTACATGGTTGAGTAAATAGTGCGTAAGTAAATAGTGTATAAGTGCGTCATTTGGGACTCAGAGATTCTTAATCATTTTCTCCATAAGGAAAGTGATTCACAATAATGTACAAGCTTTTCAGAAAAAAAGACCCAACGTGAGCTCCAAGATAATTAAATGATGAAATATGTTTCTGTTAATGTCATGATTTCAACGTCTTAAAAGAAAAAAAAAAGGTCTAGAAGTAACAAGTAGAAACAGATCTTTTCTTCCATATTGTGCCGTACATCTGAGTGATCATCAAAAAAGGTAGGACAGGACTGGGACTTGGTTGTATCATCGATAGATGGAGGCAGATCTGAATGAGAGCTTGCAGTCATTAGTAAAAAATATAAATAAAATAAAAAAAAGGTCACGCTCGAGTTATAAAAATTGATAATTAAATTGACGATTAAATTAAAAATGAAATGCATTCATGTTTGAGTTGTTCACAGTAAAATCAATAACATGCATTTAAAAAGAGCATTACAAATGATGCAACAGTGTCTTCCTACACTAGAGGATTTTGCAATAGAGAGTTTCATACTCAATGATTATGAGCGAATAATTGCACTTCGTACTATAGTTTCTGATCTGATTACACAATTTGCAGTGTTTCCTGGGATTGTAGTTCATTCCCTTATAGAAGAATTTAAATACACTATCTTTTTACACTATTTTTTTCCTGTTTAAACATACTCCTTTTGCTTCAAAACAAAGTTTGCAATTTTGAGATTCATCTCAGAGTTGGTTGATTTGGTTCTTAGCTTAAAATTCTTTTTAAATTCCCTATGGAGAAAATGAATGAGAAAAATACTTCTAGAACCAAAGCCACAAAAAAACTGGACAGTTCCACTTGTATTTTACAAGCCAACATCTCAAATTCTTGATCTCTTGTGGTGGATCTGTGGCAGATAGAAGCAATATATTTTCAGCAGCAGACACTGTTGTGCATTTACGGTCAGTAGTGAAACCAAATAGACAAAAACATGAGTGAAACATTGAAGCTGACGCCTTTTAAATTGTTACCTAGCAACAGAGGAAAATACCTGCCACTAGTACTCACTGTGTTACTCATGTAATTCATGATGCAAATAATATAATGTGACAAAAGGAAGTAGTAGTAAAAATACCAAGCATTATCGTCGCTCTGATTTCAAAAACTCCCATTTTCACCATTTTCCAAATCTGATCCGGATCTCCACACTTACCAATCTCATCCTGGATCTCCTCTGCGACGTAGGGCACCTTATAGAGCAGGGACAGGCTCTGGTTCATCCTCTCCTCGATCACCCGCAGGTGGGTCATCACCTAGGAAACCCAGACACACACTTTTAAAAACAGAAGATATCTTGCGCAAGATTATATTTATAAAAAGGCTCCATTCTGCAGGATGCAACATGTCTGTGGTTGTGTAATGTTGGATGGATTAATGTAACCCAGAAAACACAAAAGCTTTGTGGTGATCTTAATAGGTAAACAGTGAGAAGAAGAAACGTTGTGACTGTGGGCTGTAAAATGTGTGAGTGTGTACGAGCAACCACGCCTGGTTCTTTGTTGTCACAGCGTTTATGTGCAATGCTCGAAAACCAGCAACAGATGGCAATGAAGGGCCTATATATCTGATGAAAACGAAGGGGGAAAATTGCTCTAAAATGTCCTTGTAGACCTTCTAGGCGCCCATCTGGACCTCAGATACTGTATTTAGCTGTCGCACTGTTGCTTTAGGAAGTAAGTTAGTTTATGTTGGTCTGCCAGTCATACCTGGACTTCTCAATTGCCAAAATAGACTGGACTGCCATTTCTCAAACACAGGGTTATAAAAAGCGCAGCCCCACAAGTCACTGGTGTAACTGCTATTTTTTGCTATAACACAAAGTGCTTTTATAAAACCCACATGAGGCATGACAGCTGATAAAGGGATAGTTCATCAAAAAACAAATATTCTGTCATCATTTACTCACCCTCATGTCAATCCAAATCTGTATGATTTATTTCTTCAGTAGAGAACAAAAAGAGAGGATATAAAATTTCATAGTGCATTTTTCCATACAATGAAGCACGGAGACTGTCAAGGTCGCTCCCCCCCCCCTCCCCCCTCCCCCCTCCAAAAAAGAAAAAAAAAAGCTCAGATTGAAATTCAACTCGTTATTCACAGAAAATCATCCCCTTTCTGCTCAAATCTCATTAGGGTTTTTGCTTTAGGACAAATTTCTCCTGTGTTCCACAGAAGTCAGTCAGTCAGTCATACGGCACATGAGGGAAAGCCAATGACAGAATCTTCATTTGGGTGAACTATCCCTTTAACCCGTCCCATTGTCCCAAAAATTAATCTAAATGGGACGAGGGTTACAGATTCAGGGGCAAGATTACGAAAATAGTTTTAATAAAAAAAGTTAAGAAATTTCATGAGATTCTTAAGTTCTCAAATATTTTCTTAAAACATTTTAAGAAGTATATGACAGGCTTTAGTGGTTTTACCTGATTGTATGGCAATTCTAGCTGAAAAGCGCTAATTAGCTCAACAACAAAAAAAAACAAAACCTAAAAGACAGTCTCTTTGCACTGTAATAATCACACACACAATTTACATTGCAACTGGAGTGCAGAGGTGTGCTGTTTTTAAATTTATTTTAAATTGTTACTTTTAAAATCAAGTTGAAGGTTATCCTAACTTTAAGATGGTATGACAATTTTTAAGAACTAGTTGCGTCTTTAGAACATTCTTAAAAACAAAGAACACTTAAATGTTTTTAGAAACATAAAATATTCTTTACTTTAATTTTTAAGTTAGAAACTAAGAAAATAAAAGTTAAGAATTTTATTCTAAAGAATGTTATGTAAACTGAGGCCCAGAACGGGGGTTTCATTTCCCATGATTCTCAGATCTGTGCCACGTCCCGTCTCCCATGACAAACATCTGTGCTGGCCAGTCTGGAATTCAAATTATAGAGCCATGCCATTGGCTCAGACTTAAGTTACATCCAATCAAATCACTACGTGTGATGTTACACAAGAGCAGTATGGTGCAAATCTCTCATATAATGTTCGAACAAAAGAATCCAGTCATGCTAACTCGCTCATGGCTCTCCTGGACAATCCTATCAGCTTCTGAACACAGTACATATGCACAGAAAGCACCACTAAAGGAGAAGTGTGTAATTCCTATGCCTCTTGCTGAACCAATTAGAAGGAAACAATGATTGTTTTCAAACACCCCTGTTTAGCCAAAGGCTAGTAAAGCAGTTATAAATAGACCAAAACTGTGCAAGGTGAGAAAAGACTATAGAAAACATGGGATTTAGCAGGAAAGGGAGGCAGATTGGGCGACACTGACTTGGGACTTCATCTGGGCGGCCTTCTCAGGGTCCACGGCCAGGACGTGTTGGTAGTGGCGGATGGTGTGCTGACGATCCTTATTCTCGGCACGCACGTACCTCTTCAGAGCCTGCAGGATACGGTGGGGCTGCAGAGATGGAGAGAGAAGATAAATTGACCACAAAGGAGAGAAAATAAAAGGCAGGGTGTGTCAGGTGGACTTCTCCTTATGAGCTGGCTGATCTGTGAATCAGCGCTAGGATCAAAGAGCTGCAAGATCCGCAGGACAGAGAAATAACAAGAGGATTAGCAGAGATGCTGAAAGCGCGCCTGCTTGTACGAGTCCAGCTCTGGTTCTCTTCGTGCAAGTCATTTCAGGGGATTAAACATTACATAGGTGCACAATTCAAATTAATATCTTAAGTAACCAAAGCCACCCTCCCTGTTATGAGCTTTCAGCAGGGTAATAGAGGACGGGTAATCCGCCACCATTAAAATCACACAGCAGAGAGAAGAGACAACCATCGCTCATCAGAGACTTAAGTATGAGTGTAATCTGGTCATTATGAGATGAGAACAATCCTTCAAGGAATCACTTATCTCTCAAACTTCTTTTACTCCCTCAGAGCATGCATTTCACACATGACCGCACATGATCCATGCTCATTTATATACTCGATGCGATCTGTCAATGCTGCTCACCCCAAGACAATAGTGGGCTGGTATTTACATGCAGCTCAAGTGATCTGATCACATGTGGTCAACAGAGACACAATAACATCCACACTTGGGAATAGCATGCATCTGAAGTGCATCTCATGTGACTACTTGTGATCAGCTTTTGAGGGGAAACTGGTGGTTCAATGACATGACAAATCTATTACATAATATGCAATCTAGACATTCAATGACTCAAATACACTTCTAGATAAGCATGTTTTTAATTTCATTTTGATTAAAGTCAGTCAAAAATGTCAGTGTGATGCAACTGTTGTGACATTACGGCGAAGAAGAAAAAGCCTCTTTAAAAACAATTTTGGAAAGAAAAACATTATATGGTTTGGTAGAATCTATTTATTTTAGAATTAGAATAATTTATCATCATTTTGTTAGTAAAATGCTTTACAAAACTTGCTATACTGCTTAATATTTGGAGAACTTCTGTCTGCCAAATTAAAGTCATGTGATGCAACCAACATGCAGGAAAAAAAAACAGGACCCAAGCAGACCTTCATGACTGTGTGTCAACAAGTCTCTTAAATGATCAGATAAACCGACTTCTTTATTTCAAGGCAAAGTTAGTTCGGTTGTAAAATGTCATTTGGTACAACTCCCCAAAAATATGATTTATAAACTAAATTTAATTAATAATTAATTAATTAATTAATTAATTAATTAATTAATGACAGGGAAATAGAAAAAAAACCTTTTCACCTTGAAAAATATTTTAAAAATACATAAAAAAAAAACAGTAAAGATGAGTACAAGTCACATGTATCCAGGGTATAACAAAAATATTACTTACACCACATGACATTTTTAAAGTAAATATTAGTAAAAATTAATGTTTTAATTATATAAAAGTTTATTATATTTATATTTTAATAGTTTATTTTTATTTATTATACTACATTATATTATATTAAAACATGAAACCAACATAAGTATATTTATTTTAAAACAAAAAAAAAAAAACAGTAGAGTAGTCACATGAATTCAGGGTATAACAAAAATATTACTTTAAGATGGTTACACCACATGCCATTTTTAAAGTAAATATTAGTAAAAATGAATGGTTTTAATTATATAAAAGTTTATTATATTTATATTTTAGTTTATTTTTATTTATTATATTACATTAAAACATATGAAACCAACATAAGTATATTTCTTAAACTTGTTTTAAAGTAGATTTTAAATGATTTCTTTGACTGTGGACAACAGTGTTTAACGCCTGCATTTACCACCAATAAGGATGTTAATTTCAGTTGTAAATGGGGTGTATTAGGTCAATGCGGGTCGTCTCACCCTTGGTGGATCAGCCTGCAGAGCGGCTAGGTAGTTCTCCAGGGCAAGACGGCGGCGATCGTTCAGCATGGCCTCCACCCGGGCAAGATGAGTCTCCACCAGCTGCTGTTTCTCGCTGGCTGCCTCCTCCTCTAAGGACTCCACCATAGCCTGGAAGTGCTGCAGTGAGAATAACGGAGACCCCATAAATAAACAGTCACCTCTTGTACGAGATGTCCTCTTGCATAGAAGCTGAGGTTTACCTGGATCAGTGTCTGTCTCTCAGCTTTGGGTAGGTTCCTGGCCTGGCTCTCAGCCTCCTCCCACTCCTTCCTCACCTGGTAAGAACAACATACACAAATCACTTGGGGCTCAAATACTGGCTGAACTCCGACTAGCCACATGGAAACAACTCCATAATGTCACATGATCACTACTGTATATTTTCAAACTGTAAATGTGACCTCTCACTCACCCTCTCCATGCGGTTGCGGTGTCTGATCTCAAGTTGCTCCTTGGCCTTCTGGAAACGGCTGTGCTCTTTATCATCTGCTGGGGTCTCAAAGTACACATCCACATCATCTGTGGGTTGAGGGGTGGGCGGCACGGCTGAGGGGGTAAAGAGAGAGAGTTTATAAACAGGTGGCACATCCAAGCTCTCTCCCAAAAACCAAATAAGAAGCATTTTAGGAACCTCAGAACTGCAGAAGCGTAGGCTGCTGTTGACACTATGTAGGCAGCAAATTATACCTTTTTGGCCAAAATGTAAGGCAGGACTACATGTATAGTCTCTGGAAAACGCAATCCCTTAAAGGAGTAATGCACCCAAAAATGAATAGTGTGTCAATTACTCACCCTCATGTCTTTCCAAACCTGTATAAGTTTCTTTCTTACATCGAACACAAAAGATGATATTTTGTTAGTCCCCATTGACTTCCATAGTAGGCAAAGAAATACTAATGGAAGTCAATGGGGACCATCAATTGTTTGATTACCAGCATTTTTCAAAATATCTTGTTTACGTTTAAAGTGACATGAGGGAAAATGAATATTCTTTTTTGGGCAACTTTTCCTTTAACGCACTGTGACAAGCTTAGTGAAAAGAGTTTAGGGAAAAGTCAATGAAATACATTTATTCAGAAAAATATGCTTAACTTCATTTAAAATTGACATGTCTTTATCTTGCAGTTTGTGTGTGCTATGTATTGAGTTTATTGCAGTAGTATCAAGCTGTTAGCTTAGCAACGTGTCAACATAAAACTCTATAGAGTACAACGATCCCATTCATTTACTTCATAGAGGGATTGATTTTGAACAGTAACTTATATTTGGTACACATTATTTTTAGTTCTATATTTCTTGATTTTTAATAGTACCATGTAATTCGCAATCCATGAGACTGTAGTTCTTTGCTTCATTAAAGCCATCAAATACAAAGTCTTGTAACTTTTTTTAATCCTATTTTCAGCTGCTACTTTGCTTCACATCAAAGTTCATAATGTTGATTCACCTCGCCACTGGTTAGTAAGGTTCAAGGCTCAAATCTGCTGAAATGTGGGCAGCACTGTTGCACTCTATTGAAACTGTGAGGGTCAGTCAGGCCTTTTGTGTTGTTAAAGTGAGCAATGGTGCATGAGTAACCATTAGCCAAGTGCTCCAAATCAGTCACTTATGAGGCTCTGATGACGGTTAGGAGGCTTCTAGGTAGCCAGTAGACATTTAAGGAGCTCATTATCTTTTGGAACAGAGCTAGAGAGACTCTTAAACACGTTTACACACAGAAACAAATAGACAGACAGACCAACAGACAGGTCCAGAGGAGCAAAGGAGGAGCAGCCGACAAAAAGGACACAACTAAGATCAGACCAAAGCAAAGAATAAGCTTCCCACAGAGACCTAAGACTCAAGAGATGACTTTGTAATTCCCCTGATTCTGAGAGAACCAGACAGTCCTTCATTTCCCATTCCTTTCATCCTGTCCTCTGAATAGCTCTCTTCTGACAGAAGCGCTCTCCTTAGCATTTATCTTGAGTTACTGCGCAGTTCTGCACGCTATGATCAAGATATGAGCTCAAATCAGATTTCCTTAGTATACAGATGACAAGACCGACATGATTACCCATAAGGCTGTGCACAAAAGGCAACATAAGACATGCATATTGATGAGAACAAACATCTAGACTGATAGAACAAACATCAGCATCTAGACTGATAAGAGCGCAAGAGAAACCTTGAATTATGAAGGTTAACATGATAAAAAAAAAAAACATCATATTGAACCCATCATTTCATGTCGCCACAGGAACACAGGATGATGGTTTCTACTCCTACATGAATTCAAAACACTGGCAGATTAGAACCAAAAGACAAGCAAAGTGAAAGCAAAGACTGAGTAACAGAGGATGGGACACTGCACACACAGAAATAACAGGATAAGAACACATTAGCCTGAATTAGATAAGATTAAAGCAATAACATCACATTAACGTTGGTAAAAACACAGGGCCTTGCGTGACTTTCTTTAGAAAAATGTAAGAACAATTTGATAAATATTCCCACACTAAATTATTACTGCTACTAATAATAACTACTACTATTATTATTATTATTATTATTATTATTATTATTATTATTATTATTATTATTATTATTATTATTATTATTATTATTATTATTATTATTATTACTACTACTACTACTACTACATCAATAATGAATCACTTATTATTATTATTATTATTAAATAAATAAAAATAAGATAATGTAATTATTTTATTAGCAAATAAGTCAATTAAGTTAATTTATTAATAATAAATTGAAATGTTGCTGGTAATCCACATATTAGAGTAAATTAGATAAGATTAAAGCAATAACACATCAACAGTGGTAAAAACATGATCTTGCGTGAACAATTTTATAAATATTCCCATGCTAAATTATTATTACTGCTACTAATAACAACAACAACTATTATGACTATTAGTATTATTAATAAGTTACTACATTAAATAATTTTTATTATAAAATAAAAATATATAATGTAATTATTTAATTAGTAAATATGTAATTCAAAACAATTTCATTATGATTAAATTAGTAATTAAAATTAAATGATTAAATACAACTAATAATAATAATAATAATAATAATAATAATAATAATAATAATAATAATAATAATAATAATAATAATAATAATAATAATAATAATAATAATAATAATAATAATAATAATAATAAATGTTGCTGTTAATCCAATAACAATAAGCCACTTTAAAAGGTCAAAAACAATTTGTCTGCCAACAGTAAAACTAATAGTTAATTAGCCCACAAAAGTGTTTACAGTTGTAAGGCATCACAGGAAATTACATTAATATAGAATGTACAAATGTTCATTTGTAACTGCTTTGACTATCTCATCCAATCATTCATATTCCATGGGTGCAACACACGGTGTTTTAAAGCAAAGCGGTTTTAAAATTGACATCTAGGTAAGCTAACATAGCATTAGCATTGTGGGAGAAAGCAAGGAGGAGGTGGAGGAGCAGGGCGGAGCAGAAGGGGCGGAGTCCTTGGTGACGAGTGTGACTTACTCAAACGTTTACAAACAGCCATGCAGTACTCCTCGGAGTCGAAATTGTTGCGGTTGCCAGCACAGCCTCCGTAGATGAAGCGCACACACTTCCTCTGCTGCATGTCGAAGTGCCAGCGAGGCATAGAGGCGCGGCAGGGGCCGGTCTCCGCCTCCAGAGAACACACAGCTAACACAGGAGGGGAGCTGCAGTTAGAGCCTCCAGCCACCGGGGGCAGCAATCAGTAATGCCCTTGAACTATAGAGCGCAACAGTGACCGCACACTTCAGCGGCCTTGGTCTGGAATAGTTTTCCCATTTACTTTCTCCATAGACTTTGCACCTAGAATGTTCATTGAGGAATCACTAAAGGAAACTATAACAATAACTATATTAGCGCCCATACTCCAGTTTCATTTGCTGTGTTAAATGCTCGAGTTGGTTAAAGTCAGGTGGATTCTGATTGGCTATATGCATTTTTATTATTGATCAGCTGGAAAAAATTGTTCTGAAAGTGATTCCAACAATTTCGTTCCTCTGTTATCGTTATAGTTGTGGACCTCCCTATTCTCTTACAGTTGTCATTACAGTTATGATTCTTGGTGTGAACGAGCCTTTAGCATAAAAACAAATTAACTTCACTGCAAAATATTCTGATCCCTACAAATACATAAGTTTGAGAGTGTAGAGGAAATTATTTGATTACATGCTTCATAGCTAGTGAGCACTGCTGAGCTCTACCATAATTTTGTTTCCATGGCAACAGCGATTTCTCTTACTGGTGCGTTCATCTTTATCAGGATTCTGGGTAATGTAATTCAGGCTATAGCATGCAGAAATAAAAAAAAATAAAAAAGTTTAAATCACACTTATGTGTGGCTTTAACAGAGTCGTGTCTTTTCTTAATCTTTCTTGCAATGTATTTACATTACTGATAAAAGAAAATATTTCTCTATGGAAAAAGTAAATGAGATTTTTTATTTTTAGACCCCGACTGTTGCGCTATATAGGATGTATAGACAATGCCAAACAATAAAATGCATACTTTCTTTTACATCATTTCTAAAATGAAAAGTCAATAACAGGACCATAAATATGCATCAATGACTGTGGCAGTAAGGAAATAAATGAAGCAAAGTGTGATACAGACCTTCCAACTCCTGCAGAGTTTTGTCAACATCCTCGTTCTCCGGGATGGCAGCTTTGTCTTTCTTCACGTCCTTTTCCTCACTGTCTCGGTCGTCCTCTTCATCTTCATACACATAATGGTAGTCCTCCTCATCTCCATCATCCTCCTGCTCCTCCTCCTCCTCCTCTTCAGCTGTGTCCTCTGGAGTGGGCGGCTCGTTGGCAACAGGATCACTAAAAACAAGAAAAGACGGGATGAACATGATTTTGAAGTACATTTTTCTTAGCCTTTTTGCTTTTATTTACATTTATCTACAGCAGTAGTGTCCCAATCTACACCCCACTCAACATTTCAAATAGTATTACTGCCAAAGTATCCTTTTAAAAGAGTAACTACTATATCGAAGCGCTTTAAAATAGCAATTTGCGTTTATGAGCAGCTTGAACATTTTTCACGATTTATCCTTTTTTTGGTATATAGGAGAAAGTGAGACATGCTTTGAATGAAATGAGTGTAAATTTCATTATCTAAAATGACAACCATAAAAAAAAAAAAATGTTTCAGTTATTTGTCAAGGCAACATTTCTCATTTAGTTTAAGTTGAAACTAAATAAAAACTACATAGACATTAAAAAATAACTATAACAAAAGCACAAAACAAAAAAACATGAAAATTTAATTAATATATTACAAAAAGTAAAATTTAAACAACAAAAGCTATAAAAGTATATAAATGATACTTAAGTTAATGATGACATGTTTATTTTTAGGTGAACTACATATGAAGGACATTAGTGCAACTCAGGAAAAAAGCAGGATGAGATATGACAAAGAAGTGACAGGAGCACAGTGGGATGAGAGGGTTGGAGAACATAGGAAACAGAGGGAGAGGAGGAGCACAGGTTGGAGGTTTTATGATTTATGGAAGTGAATCAAGCAGCTGTCAGAGGTCAAAGGCATGGCACTCGAAAATATCCAGATGGTCAACCTAATTTATCCTACACAAACGCTCACACAGTGCACACTCACACACAGTGTATCAGCTACTACTCCTCAAAGCGTGATAAGATACGACAGCTCACAGTCATACTGATACATCATCCTTTGATAAGTGTGCCGGGGTGTTTTCTCTGAGGAGCCTAAGGAGGCTGTGCCAAAAATTTGGATGAGTAAATAATTGACAATACAAAAACGATGACTTATGAGTCAGCTAGTTTTTCGTAGTCACTAAGATTGATTAAATTAGGGCTCAACCTCCACGCCTGGGAACTTATTTTACTGAAGATCTGTTGATGAAAAGAATGTCATTATTAATAAAAATAAAACTAATCATATAAAATGTTACACAAAATATGTTTTTTACTGTATTACTGCAGTTATTCTAAGTAAAAAAAATAAAAAAAGTTATGTAACAGATCAGTTGTAAATGTACACTACTGTTCAAAAGTTTAGGATCAGGAAATTACTTTCATTCAGTAAATTGATCAGAAGTAGCAGTCAAGACAATGTTACTAAACTTTCTATTCAAAGAATGCTGAGAAAAAAAAAAAAAAAAAAAAAAAAAAAAAACTGTATTGTGGTTTCCACAAAATAATAAGAAACCAAATCAGCATATCAGAATGATTTCTGAAGGATTGTGAAGATGGAGTAATGATGCTGAAAATTCAGCTTTGCATCACTTTGCATAAATTACATTTTAAAGTATATTTAAATAGAAAACAGGTATTATAATAATGTAGTAATGTAGTAAAATTTCATAAGTTTACAGTATTTTTGATCAAAGCCTTGGTGAGCATAAGAGACTATCAAAAACACTTTAAAAATCTTACCAACCATAAAAATTTGAACGATATTTAAATTGACATTAAAACACTTTAATTTAACTAATTCGTGTCACTCTATATTCTAATTCCATTCTTTTTTTTTTTTTTAAACTTACACTCTATTCATTTACTAACTGCTTGCCTTCATAAAAAAATTCAAATAAGACCATCTTCTCTATTCTTTTTGTATTCTATCTATTGGTTTTCTTTTTATTTATTATATAATTAATAAAAGCAAAAAAAGTTCTGTAACACTAGCTTGCTCTGTCCTATGTTTTCTTTTTCTTTATTATTTAATTATATGAAAAAACCTCACTGCGTGTACTGCGTTAGGCTAACTGAGACTTGTTATATCACTTGCATATCATTGCTCTTTTGTTGATTTTGATTGCTTCCATTGTCCTCATTTGTAAGTCGTTTGGATAAAAGCATCAGCTAAATGACAATGTAAATATAGTTCTGTATGGTATCTTAAAACTGGACTAAACCTTTGGAGCTGAATGGAAGTGATCAGAGATGGAAAAATATATATAAAAATAAAATAAAAAATAAATAACAACAACAACAACAACAACAACAATAATAATAATAATAATAATAATAATAATAATAATAAAAACACAGCCTTGACCTGGTGTGGCAATAAAATGCATTTTCATGTGAACACAGAAATTATGATACTGTTTTCTTCTTCATAGTCCAAGGTAAATTATGGTAAATTAATTTAACTGAAACTGGAAAATAAAAAGGCAAATTTTTATGCCCATTTTTATTGTTGATCAGCTGGATAAAATCGTTCTAAAAGTGATTCCAATGATATTGTTCCCCTGTGTTGTGGTGTAGACTCTGCTACTCTTATATTTAGAATGATTTTTAAAACTTTCTCTTTATCCTTATTATAGCCATCATCCGTGGTGATCACGTGTACGCGCACTACATTACCTCTCCTCTACAGCTTCATCATCATCATCATCATCCTCATCCTCAATGACAGGCTCATCCACCTCCTCATCCTCATCTTCATCCTCATCATCCAGCTCTTTGGAGGGTGAAGCAGGAGGTGCGGGCTCTTCAGGACGAGTAGACGGGCAGCAGACGTATTCAGTGCCGTGGAACTTATCGATGCCACAGGGCAGCAGCATGCCGTAGCTGTGCAGGACCATGTTCCCCTTAGAGCAGGCCTACAGAGAGATAGAGACGCAGAGAGTCAAGGAATCCCATTCAATTAGAGCAAATGTGCTTTGAAAGGCCAGTCTGCTGTATAAGAACAGCCCGAAGAAATTCAGCAGAGCTCTTAAATGTCTGTCCTGGGATCAGTAGAGTCAGCGCACGCAGATGCTTTCAGTACGCACACATTGAGAATGAACGACGACAGCTCGGGGTGATTTACAGTTCCAACACGTGACCACGTACACACTCGGTTGTGTCCTCTTCTACATGCTCAACCCTAATCTGTAAACACAGTTCACAGCATTCTGCAAATTCATAGTAATGACAATACGTGTCTGGGATCCTAACTTTAGTTCAAAAACTGCTAAACTGTTGCTATACATATATTTCATGATGATGCCAAAACTTTGCTACAGTTTTCACAATGACTTCATAGATATAATAGTGATTTTACTATACTTTTTATAGAGAGGCATTTTAGTGTGTTAGTTGATATTGATTTTTTTTTTTTTTCCAGTTATGAATCTTTAATTTTTTTTTACATTTTTTTTTTTTGGACAAACAAAAAGATAAGAAAAAATAAATAAATCAAGATTAAGTGCATTTCATTTGTGAAGCATTTAATTTCACAAGATTAGCATCACCACATGACCATTAAATACATAAAACATGAATTTTAAGCAAGAATGCTATACTACCATTCAAACGTTTGGTGTCAGTAAGATTTTTATTTTTTATTAATTCCTTTATTCAGAAAGGATGCATCAAATTGGTCATGAAGCAAAAGTGACAGCAAAGACTTATAATTGTTACAAAAGAAATTCTATTACATATTAAATATAAATTCTTTCCTTGTAACTTTCTATTCAAAGAATCCTATCTATCCAAAAAAAACATTGTTTTCAACATTCATAATAGTAAGCACTATTATTAATAATTGAGCACCAATAACTGAATAGCATATAAGAAGCATTTCTGAAACATGTCAGAATTTCTGATTTCTAAAGGATCATTGAAGACTGGAGTAATGGTTGCTAGAAAACTTAAAAATCACAGGAATGAATTACATTTTATAATCTATTAAAATAGAAAGCAGGTGAATTCATACTATATTTTGATCAAATAAATGCACCCTTAAAATAAAAAGGTAAGCATAAGAGACTTAAAAAAAAAAAAAAAAAAAAAACACCTTACTGACCCCAATCTTTAATCTTTCAAATGTTGATGCCTTATTATGAAGAGATTCTCCATTTGTGTGGGATTTTTTTCCTCTCTCTCTTTTGCGATTTTGGCTACACATCATCATAAACTTCCAGTTAGTAAGTGACCAAGTTATGCAGGCTCAGGATAGCAGGAGTTACTTTATCCCTCACACACAGAAAGAAAGAAAATTTGAGGAACTTAAGCCTGCAAATGAATGCAGTTGTCACAGCCAAAACTGTGAAAATGCTCTACAAAAACTCAAAGTGTGGAAGATTCAAGCTGAATCAGGACTGAGGGGGTGGACGCGCCAGCAATTAGAAAAGACAGCACAGACGGCAGGGAAACAGGAAAGACGGTTAATAAAATAAGAGAGGCAGAAGCAGAGTAGCATTCATGAGCTGTGAGTGAGTGTAAAACGAACTGTTCAATAGCAGACTTGGAGTGCAGTGCATGTGTGTGAGAGGTGGTAGAAGTCTAGAGATTAGCAGTATTACAGCAGCTCGGCTTATCCAATTATCAGAGTGAAATGCGAGGACTCAAGCATTCAGCAGGAAAGACTGTGAGAGAGAGAGAGAGAATAAAGAATGTGACACTCCATTCTACACTAAAAGCCACTGATTTTTACAAAGATGATGGCACAGATGTCAAATCAGAGTATAGATGAAAAATCACAGTTTGCCAAAGCCATGACGTTCTGTGGGGTCCTATGATTTCTGTGATGCGGAAAACACTGATGACTGAATTGCGGAAACACAATCGACTGAATTTGTGTTCCATGTTTTAATTATAACAAACCTCTCTTACACATCACTGCCAAAAACAAAAGGAACTGGCACCATTTCTGAGAGCACTATTTTTGTAAAAAGAAATGAACAAAAAATCTATTAAAATGTTAGTTTCAACAATATTTTATGAAATTAATTGATTAGACATGCTTTCTGATTATTAAAATTGAACTAAACCATTCAATGGAATCCAGATCTAATTGTGTTTTTAGTAAATTCAGTTTATAGAATTTCCATTTCAAACTGATTTGGCTCCATCTGAATCTTTTGTATTCCCTATAAAGCTGTATATTAGATTTCTATTCTGTTGCGCTGTATCTGATTAGGCATTAAAGTGCATTATTCAGTTTGTGTCTGTATGTGGCACTGGATGCTGATATCTTACCTCTTTGGCCACACCGTGCCACTGCTGATGACTCACGCACATGTCCATACGCTCCTTATGGAAGAATTTACACTTCTCTGGCACCAGGAGGACGTCACTCACGAATTCCCCAACTGAAAACATACAAACACAACATGCAGATTATTGGCGAGGCTGAGGCTTTAATATTATGCAGCTGGTACAATGCAAACAGCAAAACATCTAACACCCACTCTAACAAAACAGAATTGTAAATTCGGGACAGCAAAAGACAACACGGCTCAATAATTCATCAACACATGGTCTTTTGCATTCTATAATGAGCATAGTACAAATAGGGCAAGTGGCATCTGAACAGACATCTGGTCAGTACCAGGAGACAGAACAAAGATCTGGTGCACACAGAACACCCCGTTCACAGCAGAGAGAGAGAGAGAGAGAGAGTGGATACAGCAGGAGGTCTCATTGCATTCTTGAAGGAGTTTAACATTTCTGGGGAGTTCGACCATGGTGGTACTAAGAAACTTTGCTCTGATCTGGCTCAACCAATGGTGTAGGTTTAGGGCGGTACTACCTGTTGTCTGAACAATAAAATATCAGGAGCATAGAAAAACCCGACAATACTTAATTAGTAGGACTTTGGGCTGCACAATTTGGGGGCAAGAGTCAAATTTTTCTGATAAAAATTGTGATTGCTATTTTAAAATACGACTAAAAAAAAAGGTTTGCTGTGCTTGCTTGTAGGGCTGCAGAATTTTGTGACTATATACAGTATCAATGTGGCACTACAATATTTATCTAAAATAATAAGAATAACAATAAGAGTTTAGACAAAATTATATTTTAAATAAATAAAACCTAAAATTACTAATAAATTAAATTAAAATTGTAGTATTCCACTAAATCAAATGTTTAAGAAAAATAACACTAATACTTAAAGTATGAACAGTGCAGCGTTTCACTATGAAACACATGACACATATTTAATTAAAATACACTTAGTCTTTGTGATTTAGTAATTGCACTAAACGATATCATGATTTCGGTTTTATTTTGATTAATTTTGAAGCCCTAATAGAAATGCACTAAAATTATGGCCGGCAAATCTCACAATTTCTCATCCTAACTGGGCTTAAGTTTTTAAATATTAACTCAATATTACAACAACAACAACAACTATATTATTGTAGTTTAGTTTTATTTTTTCACATTTAATAAAAATAAAATTAGCCTGTGTGTTATTTTTTAGTCACGACACATGAAAGAAGTAAATGGGGCTGGATATCAATTCCGATTCACGAGCTCTTGATTCGATTCGATTTGTTTTTTTTTTTCAGTGAATATAGTATACAACTGCTATTGGTTTCTGAAAAAATGAGAAGTAAACATCAGTTCACAAATGTTAAATTAATAAAAAGAAATAAAGAGCCACAGACCTTATTTTAAACCTTTTTTGTATAGGGTCCTATTTTTTTAAACAATATTAGGGCTCTATAAAATATTTCTCTTAAAGTTTCTGGTAATCAAATCAAGGCATAAAACAGTTAATTTATCCTAATTAAATGAAAATTAAACCCTTTTATTTTTTGCAAACAGTGTCGCACAACAGAGCTTTAATGTTAAAATTAAAAAGAAAACAAATGTGATTACTTAAAAAATAAAGTTATTTATATTTAGTAGTAGTACCACCATTGTTGTTACATCGAGTCTTAAGACTGCACAATAGTAATATATTTCGGTCACAGTTTCTTCACGTTAAACCAAACTTTTTTGACGGGATTTAGTTTGCTGAAATAAATACCAGGAAAGATCAATTCGTGGCTTTTGAGGATCAATATCGAATCGATATCATTTATTAAAAAAAAATTTTTTTTTTTTTAATTAATCGAAAAATCTATTTTTTTTGCCTAGCCCTAGAAGTTAATCACTGAAAACATCAGTTGAATTGATAGTCCAAACAAAGTGTTTTATGCAATATTTTTTTCATCTTTTTTATTCAATTTTGATTAAATTTTCACTAAACAAGAATTAATGTGTAAATGAAACCAGAAAAGGAGCGTGTGAATGAGCGAGTGACAGCTGAGAAGCTCAGATGCCATCAGATGGGCCAGCTTGGGATTGTGTGCCATATGCAGGAGAGTTATTACAGAGCTGATTTCAGGACAGCTGGGAGGCCAATCCGACCTTTGAGCCTGAACGAGAGGGAGAGAGAGATTGAATCCTTTAATGACCAGAAGTCTGTTCACAATAGAAGAGGATTGTGACTGTCCACAAACTGCTCATTTAGCCGTTACCACAAAACAGGCCTAAGGCCAAATCAGTCAGAATCCAGAGAGCCGAGGAAAGGCGGACAGGAGAGAAAGAAAAGGCCAATGTTTTGGGAAATGAGAGGGTTTGGAGGAAAGAACTGGAAATAGCAGAGAACACATCTGTTGTACGAACCAAAGCCTCTCTACGCCATATACACTCACATGCATTCTTGCCAAAACTCGTCCCATCGGCCCTCAGGGGCCAAACTAACTAAAGTCCTTACATAACTGAAAACAGCATCTAACCTGAGTAACTCAACATATACAGTCTTAATTGCACACCGAGTCCGTTTTTTTGTATTCCTAAAAATTCCAACTCCAAAAGAGTCCAATGCGTATTAATTAATCTGTTGCGAAAAAATTAGCAAAACAGTAGCCTACTAAATGGAGTCTTCAAGCATTGAGGATGATTTTGTTGTCCTCTCGCTTCTTAAAAGAAAAAGAAAGGAAATATGGGTCCATCCAATCCTGAGATATAGAAAGGACGGAGACTTCCCTCTCCTTATTAAGGAGCAGCGGGATCATCACGGGCGAGTCAAAGTTTACTTCAGAATGTCAGTGGCTCAGTTTGGCGTTTTGCTAGTGATACTTGAGCCACATATTAAAAAGACGACCACCAATTTCTGATCAAATGGTGCTTTGTGTTGCAAAAAGTGGATGAATTTGACAAATTGCCATTCTGGATTTTGGCGTTCGCTTGTACGGTGGCTCTGTCAAAACCCCACTCAAAATGCTTGGTACGGATGCGAAAAACTGAAAAAAATAAAATAAAATAACCCGATCCAAGTTTTCTTATGACAGATGAAAATTTCGTAGAGACTGTGTAAACATGATGTCGTTTTTATTTTTTAATGTGTGAAAATTTCGGACTCTGTGCAATGACCTTTACTCCCACAACTCTAGGAATGTAACAGTATGAAAATCTCATCAGTTTTGTTAAAATGTGCTGGAGATGTTCAAAAAGTAACGACACATAAATCAATTCACCAAGTTTTATATTTAAAAATAATAATAATAATAAATAAATAAATAAATAAATAAATAAATAAATAAATAAATAAATAAACAAAACAAATAAAATGATTTTGTTTGCATAATCACTAAAACAATAACATTACCAATGATGTTCGGATTTGGATCAACATTCGGATCAATATTTAGGCTACAGCAGGGCATGCAAATTCGGTCCGTTTTTGGCAACAGAAACTGCACACAGACAATGTACTGTAAATATGTCTCTGGCGTTTATGGAAAAGCTGAATTACAGTTGTTTTCCCGTAAACTCCGTGGACAAAGCAGAGCGATTAAGAACACTTCCTTTAGGTATGATATCGAGCGAAGATGAAAACAAAATGCCATCGAATCGTTTCTGAACAGTCAGAACCTTCAGAGGTACATTCATATAATTCAATCATATATTAATTTGTATAATTCCCTTTGCCCTCTTTTAAAACCTCCCAGTTCTTCTGCCCAAGTTTCACTCAAAATGAAACTACTCTGCGCGCTGTGCACATGTGAAACTGTTACTCAAAACTATGCTTTATGCTGGACAGTATTTATAGTGAGCTGTTCAAATCACGGTAATCGAATACGGTTTTAATGATAATTTAAAAAAAAATGAAATCGTAATACTAACCGTGGGGAATTTTATCATGTTTTATCGTCAAACCGGTAATCGTTACATCCCTACACCACTTCAACAACTACCGCCAAACACTAACTAGGGCCCTATGATTTCCTTTAGGCAGTTTTTTTTTTTTTTTAAAAAAAGGAACTAACTGTATGTGGACTGTCTTGGAATTTGCCAAATTCTGGATGAATAAATTAAAATGCAAGGCTGCATCTTGATCAAATGGCGATATAGACTAGGGTTTTATGAATAATGAACTGCAAAAAAAGACTATTGGACATGAAAATGAACAAAAATGAACACAAACTTCATCTCCAGAGCTGCTCCACGAGTCACTTCACAAGTATTTCATCAATTAATTTGATAAAAACTATTGTCATGCACAGAAACTCAAAGATTTATATGATAAAAATTGTTTAACTTGAAGAAATTGTGACAAAAATATAGTACTATTCTACAATAAAATGTAGTTTTCAAAGTAATAATAATAATAATAATAATAATAATAATAATAATAATAATAATAATAATAATAATAATAACAACAACAACAACAACAACAACAATAAACATTTTTAGTAGCCAACATTGTTAAAGTCCTATGAATTTGATTAGACATGCTTTTTGATTATTTTAGCAATGTAAATGAAGCATTAAAACCGATCCCAGAAAAATTAAGAGACCAAATTTTTGGGGAAAAAAAATAAATAAATAAAATGGATTTCTTGGCATCCTTAATTTTTTTTAAACTAATTTAAAAAAAAAAAAAAAAAAAAAAAAAGGAACTAATATTTTACTAAATTGATGCTAAATTGTCTGTTTCATGATTTCAATTAAATTGGACATGATTTTTGATAACTAAAAATTAAATTAAATCCATTGAAATTTAAAATGGAAAAACAGAAAAAAAAAAAAAAATTAAAAAAATGGAATGTGTGAAAAAACATAGGGCCCTAACTAAGTCACATTATGAAATGCTGCATTGCTTCTAAACACCTGCTCTTGCTATTGAGGTGTGTAGAGGAATGTTATATATTCATAACACGCTGTTGATTATCAGGGAAAAAAACAACTTCATTTCAAGCAACTTTGACTGTAAGATTAATAGGATAACTGGGTTTAAAGTGGTCATCGGATGCCCATTTTGCACAAGCTGATATGATTCTTTAGGGTCTTAATGAGAAGTTAATAACATACTTAGGTTAAAATTTCTCAATGGTAGTGTAAAAAACATCTTTACCCTGTCAAAATCAGCTCGGTTTTCAGCACGCGGATCTAGTCCATGTTGCATTAAATGCTAGTGACCTCTGCTGACTCCACCCCTCTCTTCCATGGAGTGACAAGCAGGCCATAGATATACATCTATGGAGCATACTAAACTTCAGCCGCGAAACTGGCTAACTAGCACATTATTAGGGAAGGCGATTTGCAAAGATTCATAAAACCCCTTATACTCACTTCTCACAGCCTGATTTAAGAAAGGGGATTTTAAAAAAAAAACCACATGGTAGATTTTTATCATTATAGGATGGATGTGTACAGTACACACTTCCAACACACATTTATGTTCAAACAACTTAAAGTGAATTTTGGATCCGATGACCCCTTTAAAAGTTCATGACAGGAATCTGTTTAAACAGACAAGATTATATAAATCACATCTTCAGTAGTGGTTCTACATAAAAGTGTTTTTTTTTTTTTTTCACGCCTTGTCCCATAGGTTTCCATTATAAGCGCATTAATGTAAATGATTTTTGCTTGTTTTTACAAGCTGAGGGGCACGTCAAAATTATTTTCAGTGGCAATCGACAGCATGTCACAGACGCCGTCGATAAAGCTTAACTTGTATTGAACCCGGAATGTTCACAACACAATCTGCTCTGCTGAAAAAGCATGTGGGTGATTCAGCAATTACATTATTTATTTTACAGCTGCAGAAGAAAAAGCAGAAAATAAGTCCTGACAGCGTCGGTAGGCCTGCACACTGCTGCTCAACTGGAATAAACGGGGTATCGCATTGATATCATGTGAAGAGCGAGGCAGTGAGGCAGAGAAGTGCAGTATTCTGCTTCTACAACCAAACAACAAAACTACCAGCCAGGAAATGGAAAAATACACTGCTTCCCGAATACTAAAAATACAAAGTTGCCACTGTATGACACCTACTATTTTCTACTAAATACAACGCAAAACCACAGACATTATACAGCATTTCAAAACTTGTAGTATTCTACACCATTACATAGCATCATGTTTAATTCAGCATCATTTAACTACAATTTTCTCAAATAAAAATGGTTTAAGTGCGTTTCCACTTTAATTTTATATAAAAGTGTCTTAATTCAGTTTGATTAAATAATTATTGAAGTAGATGCTAAAAACCATCAGATTCATTACTGAAAATGTAATGTATGCGAAACAGCATTACTCACATTACTATTACTGCTACTAACATACAGCTTCATATATATGACAGTTCATTTTATATTTAAAAATATATAGCATACACAGTATTTTGTAGCAGTAGACAAAAATAAGTGTTTCAAACAGTAGTACTCTGACCTCGCATGTTGCAGATTTATTATTATAAATTATTTCGGAAACAAATGTGTCTATTAGACTTTGTGGAAAGAAAAATCACCTCTTTTGCCCATGTGAATAAATAATGGGTCAAGGAGAATAAATAAAAGGTCCCACAACAATATGTTCTGATGTAAATTGCACATTTTGGCATATGTAGTAGATGATCAAACAAGCACCTGTCCATTGACCCACAATGCCAATAACCAAAAAAGCAACACTTAATTTGTGTGCACAAGTCTTTAGAAGTCATACATAAACAAATTTTGAAGGTCACTATTCTCTAAAAATCAGTACAAACTGCTTGTTGATGCTGATGCACTGTGCAAGGTTTGATGTCACTGATGGCAAGCTTCACCGTTTCTCCAGACTCGTTAACAAATCATTAAAAATGCTGAATGAAGTACAACATTCAATGTATGGAAGAGAACTGTGAGAAGATGCTTCAAGATTTCTCATTTTATGTTCCATGGACCAAATAATCGCATACAGGTTTAAAACGATGATAATAAACAAATACATTTTTATTGTCGGATTAATTATTCCTTTGATAATTTAATATATTTTGGCCAGAGAGTGACACTGATGAAAAGCATGTAAAAAAGCTTTCAAATCCCAAAGAGCAGGAAGGCACGTGGAATGACTCATTTGTGCGCTCATGTAATCCCTGATTTTCCATTTCATATTAAACAACTGTGCATGAATTCGACTAAGCGCTCGACTTGTGAAGGCAAACTGCAGGCTGACGACATGATCAAAAAACTCTTAGATGATCCAACAAAAGCTGGAAAAAGCAGCGTGTTATAGTTAGTTAGAAAGAGACAAAGGGAGAAAAAAAAAATGTTATGAAGAAAAACGACACAAAAGGATTGAGGCCAGCTGCTTTCAACTTCATAGTTTATAGCCCAGTTCCTCTGCTCTGTCCCAGTCCTGCATCAAAGATTTATGGCTATTACACATTAAACGCAGTATAATCTCTCTAAAAACGATTTTCCCCGTTCTTTCGGTTTTTATCTCTGGTTGTATCTACTAGACTCTTCGGCCAGGATGGAATCTGCCCGCATCCGCGTCTGTTTTCAGAAACACTAGCATCAAATGAACCAGTGTAACCTCTGGAGTGCTGAACATTGCTGATGTTTCTGTGGAGCAGAGCTGCTGTTGATTTAGCACAATCCTCTCTGCTACAGAGCTGTTTATCTCAGCACTACCTTGTATCGGTATCATTCAGGACTATTAAGGCTAAAGGATGAAACGGTCAGCAGCTAAACAAACCCAAACAAAATACTGGAAAACGTCTGCTGACTGCCCATTAGGAGTTATGTCGACTGAAATGAATCAAGCCAGTGTTTGAAAGTAAAGAGCTAATGGTGAGCTCTGCTCTCAGCTGACCAGAATAGCTCTGAAAACTCTTAACATTCACTCGCAGATGTAATTACTGTGGTCATATAAACCTCCTCATCTCAAGCTCTCTCCATTTTGTTTGAGGAAACTAAAGCCAAAAAGATCAAGGACAGACCGACTAAAAATAGAACTGTTCATCCAAAAATCAATTCTGTCATTTACACACCTTCACGTTGTTCCACACGCATAAGACTTTGTTCATCTTGTATCTGGTGAAGAAGAAACATGACTGCTTTACTATACTTCACGTGCTCTATGCATGTTGACCAATGTTTATGCGAATTAAAATCAAAATCAAAGCACATAAAGTCTTGATTTTCTAACCTTTATGAACTTTTTAAAGAATCTCCATTTTGGCAGAATGGACTTTCACTGGAGTTACTCAGATTTCATTCAAATATCTTAATCTGTGTTTCAAAGTTGAACAAATGACTTGTGAATTTGTAATATATGACTTTCATGAAACAAAAAAAGAAAAGTTTTGAAGAATGCTCATGCTGCTCTTTTTCATACATCTCTTACAGTTTTGCACAAACCAGTGTGATCCAATTTTGTTTGGTACTACTAATAATCAACCCTGCCAAATGCACATGCAATAATGAGCTTACAACAACTAACAAAACTATCGCATGGCTTTGGAGACTTATATAGTGCACAAGTATGGACTACATATACGTTTCATACTTTTTTTGGCCCCTTTTAGAGCTTGGCTGTCTTCCACTGTATTAAAAATTGCTGCATGTACATTTCCTCTTCTTACAGATTTGGAATGACATGAGGATGAGTAAATGACAATTTGAAAAATATTTTTAAGAGCATGCATCAGATAGAAGGAATGCAACTGCTTGGAAGTACAAACTCTACAATACTGCATAATCCTCAAAGATCAAGTCCAAGCATATTTGCAGATTTCTTTGAGGTTTACGCTACAGTGAGAGATAGAGACACAGACACAGATGAGCCGGCCATTTCACTGCATTACACCACCAAAACAAATCACTCTCCCTAATTAAACTCCAGAGGCCAGAATGTTGCTGAATCACAATGAAACCTCCTCATTAATAATAGTGGTTAAACCCCAGAGGAAGCAGAGAGGTGAGAAGACAAGGTGAGTCCGAACACGAGCGAGTCTCGCTGATGTACCGATTCAATTCAAAGATACAAATGCGCCTAAAGAAGAAAATCTCCTTAAACACCAGGGGCTGCTTTTCCAGACACAGAATACACCAAGTCCTTGACTGCTTTGCAGCAGAAATCACCATCAACTGCGGCCATAAACACCCACATTGTAGCACCATTCATCAAGGCAAACATCAATACATTTTATATTTTGGTTAAGGTTATGAGTATGCATCAGTCCATGAACTGTAACGCATAATTTGTTTCTCGGACACAAATGATCAAACTCATTTCAAATCCTGCAATTTTTAATGAGAATTGTGCTGTTACTGAGATCTGGACAGTAAAAAAAGCAGAAGTAAAGCTATAGCAGCTACCAAAAGAAAAAAAAAAAAAAACTACTATACTACTTTATCTACTATAAAGCAACGCAGCAATTTGTTATGTTCCAAAAAAAAAAAAATCTGCTTTTGTTATGGGTTTTGCTGCAGTTTCATTTTTCTGTTTTTATCTTCAGCCAATTTGCACGCTCCACTTCAGATCAATAAATCCGTTTCCATGGCGACTCATAAGTAGAGAAAGTTGTTGATGGAACAGTGTGGTGCTGCTGTAGGCTGACTAAAACCGCTTTAGGTTCCTCCAGACCATGAGATTCTATTGGCAAGCCGTCATTCAAAGAGAAAGAGACACAGGAAGCAGTGGACTGAAAGTGCGTCGTCTGCCCGACCCTGTCAATCAAACAGCAGCCGACGTCAGGTGATGCGAGTCAACAGCTGCCGCGTCAGCTCAAACACACACACAAAACAAAAATCAGCCATCTTGGAAAGCCTCCGACCGTCTGCCCATTTCACAGTCGGCTGGCAGCGCTAATGGCTTTTTTCAGCCCGCAAAGAGCCACAACTCAATCCTCTCCTACAAGAGAGGGACAAGCACGGGAGGAGAGGAGGGAAAAAGCACGGACAGGCGGTCAGCAGCTTCTCTGACAAAACGCAATGAGATAAATGTTATTGTTCTTATGTGGATTAGAACAAATGGAAATATGCGCCTGGAATCATTTATTTGCCTAAGAAAATTAATAACAGTGGGAAGTTATTCATGCCTGGTCGAGTAAGACTGGTGACTAGCATTTATGAATATATTTGCATTACTGACAATTTTTCAGGGGTTTAATTTCTCACCAAATAAACAAATATACAGTCTAAAACTATATTCTATTATTTCGCATTTTTCTAATTTAAATACAACATTTAAATGAAATGTTATAATTGTATTATCAGCATAACAGTAGTGTAATTTAAAAAAAATAAAATTTCTAAAAAAAAGACCTGCGTTTCATGGTCACACGTGTTTTTGATCAGTAACCTAGAAACAATTTTTTTTTTTAATCTATCAAACATTTCTATAGATATAAAACTATTTATTTCCCCCCTTCCTACAATCTTAAACTTCCAAGTTTTAATACAATTCTTAAACCTCAGTTTTCAGTGTGGATTTACTTGTGAACCCCACTGTACTGTAGGTTCTGATTTCTGTGGTTCTGGTTAAAATGTTACAAGAGAGACTTCTATTTCAAATAAATGTTGCTAACTAAACTTTTTATTCAAAGAATCCTGAAAATAATGTATCACAGTTTTCACAAAAATATTAAGCTGCACAACTGTTTTCAACATTGAAAACAACAAGAAACATTTCTTGATTAGCAAATCAGCATAAGACAATGATTTCTGAATGTGGCACTTAAGACTGGTGTAATGATGCTGAAAATTCAGCTTTGCATTACAGAAATAAAATTACATTTTTACATATTCAAATTGGAGAAACTTGTTTCCAATTCCAAAAATTGAAAAATAATATTTCAGAATATTACCGTTTTTCCTGTATTTTAAAATCAAATAAATTCTGCCTTCTTGAGCATAAGTGACTTTTAAAACACTAAAATCTTTTTGACCCCAAAACTTTTGAATATTAGTGTCTCAAGATGTTGTCACATTATTATGTAGAGATTCTCCATTGATGTGCTTTTAACGTTAACTATACCTCATCGCAAACATCTAGTCAATAAGCCAGAGACTGTGTTAGCAAGGTAAAAGAAAAAGAAAAACTGAAGAAAGAGAGAAAGTGTTAAAGAGAGTTTACAAACTCTGACAGTTTAAACCGAGTGGTGACCAAGTTGCCACTGGCAATTGCTGGGAAAACTCCTGGAGGAGAGGCAATGTATTGTAGCCGCCTCTGCAGCATAAGAAAACACACACACACACACACACACACACACACACACACAGCCCAATGGATCTCCACCAGCCTCACAGACTCTGTCTGAAAGTGGAAATGGGATTTTGCTTTATTACTATAAAGTTCTCCACACAGTAATGGCTTTTTGCCCCATTGACATCTTCCTTCAGAGTTCAGGAGTAACAAGCAGCAGCACTCACTGAACTTTCAGTTTTTTCAAGACGTGACAGTAATCAAACTGTAGGTACTTTTTCCAACAAGTAGAAGAGTAGTGTCACAAAAAAACACCAATGTTTTATCATTTCTTAATATTTGTGAAATATATTTTGGAGCCTGTAGCCAATCACAGATGAGAAACCGCTACCTGAGCTCCAGTTCAAAGACTGAATCTATCTTTAACGTCTTCGCCTGTCACTTTGAACTGCTGTTCTGGCTTCTCAGATGTCTCACTTCAACAATGGCGTCTTTAACCCCATGGGACATTCTGGATAATTGGTCATTTAAAAGGACAACAGAGCTGTCAATCAAACACCACTTACCCAAGCACTTGTAGGGGACCACGATGTGAGCGTGGCCCTTGCACTGTTTCTTGTCCTTCTTGCACCAGTTCTCAATCTTGACTGGCTGGTTGGCTTCCACCACATTTGTGATTTGCAGCTCAGGATACATCTAAAGTGAAGAGAGCGGAGGGATTCAGTCAGTACAGTAAGCAGTGATGCATGCTTCACAATCTCCAGACACCATCTGCTCATGTATTGGAACTAACACAAGATTTACTCTCTCCTGAAATGCATTAAAAGGACATCAATGAAAAGCAATCTCAAAACGTACAGGGACTGTATTGCTGTTTTTGCAGTCAGCCATATGACAGATGAGAGCAATATTTGACTTTTAACCAAATAGTGTTTTTTTAATATAGTTGTGGGAAAGGATGTTTTAGAGTACAGTGTGTCAGGAGGGATATTGCTTTTATAAATCAGCAGTACCAGCAATATTGCAAAAGACACCAATTTCTGAAAGTAGTATATAAAGAGAGTTAAGTGCAATAATGGAATAAATTAAAGGGGGAAAATATCAATTAGCCTTTTTTTTGTTTGTTTGTTAAATACTAAGCTTCCCATTCAATAGCTGCATTTATTTATTTTGTGTGTGTGTGTGTGTGTGTGTGTGTGTGTGTGTGTGTGTGGGCGTGTTTTGCTATACTTGTGAGGACCAGATGTTCCCACAAGGATAGTAAAACTTGACATTTTTGACTTGTGAGGACATTTGGCCGGTCCTCACAAGGGAAATAAATTAAAAATTTTGAATGAAGTTTATCTCAAAATGTAAAAATGCAAAAAGGTTTCTGTAAGGGGTAGGTTTAGGGGTAGGGTTGGTGTAGGGCAATAGAAAATATTGTTAGGTCAGTATAAAAACAATAGAAGTCTATGAAAGTCCTCAAGTATAGTAAAACCAACGTGTGTGTGTGTGTGTGTGTGTGTGTGTGTGTGTGTGTGTGTGTGTGTGTGTGTGTGTGTGTGTGTTTTTGTGAAAAGTCAGGACATAGATTTGTATAATGACAAAGGTATGACATAGGTATTACAAGGTGAAGGTGAGATCTCAGGACATTGACCCATGTCCCCACTTTTCAAAACGCTTATAAATCATACAGAGTGAGGTTTTTTGGGGAAAGATGAAATGCACAGTCTCGTGTAAGGGGTAGGTTTAGGTGTAGGGTAGGTGTAGGGCAATAGCACATACAGTAAGTACACTATAAAAACCTATGGAATGTCCCCACTTTTCACAAAAAACGAACGTGTGTGTGTGTGCGAGCGCTGAAACCACACCCACTCACGGGAAAGCTGCCGTCTCCCTCAACTGTCTTCCTCTAGCAGCTTATTTAATAAGGAGACCGAACTGTTCTGTAAATGATCGCAACCAGGTATTATGCATTTACATGATGAAGGTATAGCTAGCTAGCAAACTGTAGGCTGTAGTAACAAACAGTAATGACAGTAACTCGCGACTGAGCCGCTAAACACTGATGCTAATGCGCTCTAGTTATTAGGTTTGTTCGACTTGAAGCAGCGCTGCAGAACGATCGGTGTATGACAAAGTACCGCGAGAGTGATTCGAAAGCATGGAGCATCTGCTCTCTGTAGCTCTCACTGTACTTTGATGTGACACACTACTGGTCGGTCTGCAGCGCTGCTTCAAGTCGAACACATCTTATAGTGTCGGGGCTGTGCTTGGTTTGATTGCATCATCAAGTCATGATTTAGCCCCGCCCAAAAAAATCCTGATCATGAAAATGGTGACAAACTGTTTAACTGTAACTCCACAATTAAGTACTGCATAGTTCGTTCAGTCTTTGTAACATGTTTCAGCAATGCATTTCTAACATTGTTAATGTGTTTACAAACAATTCTCAGAATTTACTTTTGGGTAAGAATTTTATTAAAGTCTGTGTAGCATAATTTATAACATTTATAATAATGTAATAAACATTAAAAAGTAAAATGCTAGTTTTAAGTCAGTGTGAAAATGTAAGCCAATCTATGCATTTCCATTAATCGGCAATTGATGATACTGTGAAGTGGATGCTCAAGGAGATGGCTCACCGCTCATTCCCTGCAAGGACTGAATATAAATGAATTTTAAATGGACGTTTATGTTGTGTAACATTGTTTTACCTCTTGACAGTATTGCAGCACTCCTTCTTTGGTTCCGACACAGGTTTTAGATCCGGAAGGGTCCGGCTCCCAGCGGCCAGTCTGGATGTTAATGTGCATGTTGAGCTTGCCGCAAAACATGGCAACCTGCGGCTCCGCAACAGCAAATCCGGTACCTGCATTTGCTGCCAACGCCTGGGGAGAACAAAGAAAGGTGAGAGAAAGATTAAGGGACGAAGTTAATGGACACTGTTATTACAGTCCAATAAAAGTCAAACGGGATCAGACCTGTCATAACACACTCATAGGGGCCTAGACATATCACAGGAGTTCTTTTATAATGACCGATTTCAGCCAGAGACTAAAAAAAAGCTAATTAAATCAATGCTTAAATGGAACACAAATGTGATATTTTAATATTTTTAAAAAGTATTCCTGTGATGCCAAGCTGGATTTTGTGTCACATGTTCCTTACAAATAAATTAATAAATATATATATATTTTTTTTTAGCATATGGTCTTAAAAGCAAACCAGCTTTGGACTTTGACTTCATGCGATCTATAAAAACAAGACGCCCATCTGTATATTCTCATAAAGATAGATATTATCTGGAGCGAGCAGAATAAACATAATATCTGCTTCGGATTTTCCTCATTATCTCTAAAAGACATATTCCTTGTGCTCTAGGGTCACTGTTCGCCCTATCAAATGTATTTTAAATTGATTTGGTTTGTTTGCTTATACATGCTTGATTGCACTGAGAGTCTGTCAGTCCTATCCATGTGTTCTCAGCAGCACACGGTCATGCCTCTGAACTCACGCGGTGACCTTCCTGACGACTCTTTGATTCGCTTAACACTCCAGGGACAAAACGAAAATGTCCGAAAATGACAGCCTCTAAACGCATCATGGCTGAGGTTGATGATGCCCGCTTCACTGCACAACTCATAGCAGCGACAGAGCTGCAAAACATTTACTAGCCAGAGCGCAGGTAACAGCACAAGCTGGGATTTTCACTTGTTTACCACTGCAAAAACATCCAAGACACCAAGTTTCTCTATCATGCTTGCCATGAGAGGTCAGAGAAACTGGCAGAAGACAAGAGGACTTTGCATTTAAAAAAAAACAAAAAAACAAAAAGCCCAAAATCTGGTTTCACTAGCTCAAACAAAATCCCCCACCTCCGTGAAACGAGTGAAGTTTCCCTCCTTTCGTCCCTTTTCGTCCTTCCTGTAGATAGGAGACACTCTCGTTTACATTACCATGTTCTTCCTCTTTTCCTGAAACAGGAAGCAGCTACGCCCGGCCTGTCATTAAAGCTCTACACAAACATTTCTCGACTGTGATGAAAGGGATTTATTCTGAGTAACTGTAAGATTACACTTCTAAAATGTGAACAAACTGCTGTAATCATGGGACAATTATAGGGGCGTGCGTTATACTGAAACCTTGTGTTTTCTGCAATCTGAAGACAGATAGAGCCTGAAGAGGTGTGGGAGGTCGGGTCACGGCCCAGACACGTACAGCTTTGAGTAGCATGTCTCAACACCGCAATCAGCTCAATTTGTTGGACATTTTCATTGTATATGTACAAAGTGTGTCTATTCTGAAAGTTTTTTTTTTTTTAAGGTTTTAGAAATAAAAGTCTCCAATGCTCACTAAGAGAATTGATTAAAAATATAGTACGAGGAATATTGTGAAATATTATACAATGTTAGACATTTCTGTAATTTCCACAGTTATTTACTGTATATCACCCAGTATAATGCTGCAAATTCCCTTTACAGTAAATAACTAATACCCTTTGCATCATGGGAATTTTCTGTGACGTCAAACCCCACATACGGACACTTACTGTATTTTTTATTTTTTTTTAAATTGCTGTATACTACTGTATTTGCTGTAACGGTCTCTTTGGTGCCATTCTGTTGAGGTGATTTTATATTCCTCATTTCTTATATTTGGATTGACACAATTTGCCCTGCACTGTGTCTACAAAGCCCCAACAGCTTGGCACTGACTACACTGGACATATTACATCGCTTGTAATGATTGGAGCGCTTGGAGTACATCTGTACGCCACATTCACTGTAGATAGTATATATAATGGGTTCTATATTGTTGTCTGTTGTTGAGTTGCACCGCGTCACTCGCGTCCGAGGAAGACACGGGCCCAGCGGGGCAGCGCTGCCTTTCTAGTTTTAGAATTAGTTTGTTATATATTTTAAATGGATTAAGATTTACTGTATTTGGTGTTTTAAATGCAACTGCAATGAAGCATCAAGAAAGACATGAGTAGGCCAGCCACCCTGAGACTGAGAATTCATGGTAAGAGAACAACTGTGGTTTTGAGAGATGTGTGTATTCTATAATATAATCCTACCTGTCACGCGACTCTGTTCCCCTCTCGGGCTTGAACTGATGGTAAAACTAATGACATTATTAACTGTCTTTATATTTACTTTGAAAGCTAAAGCTCGCGATTATGGTAAGGGACGTTACTTTTCTGACATGCGCTTGTGGCGTTCAGTCAATCACAATGCACTGTGTCAACTAGCCAATCAGAGCAGACTGTGCTTGTCGGAAGGAGGGTCTTTGTAGGAACCAACGTGTTTGAGAGAGGGGGGGCATAGAGGACCTACAATAAAATGTACAGTATTTGAAAAATAATGCGTTTTTTTTTTTTACATTAAAGCATGTCAACATATTCTGTTACACCAAATACACAAAATAAATGATCTTTAAAATGGCATCATATGACCCCTTTAAAATTAAGTGACTTACATTTTAGACACAATATTGACCGTTTTTGCTCAATTTCACTGATGAAAATAGCTGCAATTAAAGCCCCAGCAAAACTGTTGTGTCTCCGAGCAACACTGCGGTGTTTCGTTGCTGAATGAACCCACGTTTTTGAACAAATCAAGTGAGTCAATGATTCAACAACCCATTCATAAAGACAGTAGTCACTTGCCTCGTTTCTGAATGAATCAGCCATTTGAACGCATCTGTTGAATGAAGTGACAGTTGATGACTCACTCATTCAAAAAAAAAAGAAAAAAAAAAAGAAGAAGTATAGATTTTTGTTTGTATATGCAGTCAATTATTAGTTTTTAGAAAGAAAATCGGAATCTGCAAAAATGGGTATCGGCAGGTAACACTTAAAAAATATAAATAAAAATAAATTAACAACAACAATAATAATAATAATAATAATAATAATAATAATAATAATAATAATAATAATAATAATAATAATAATAATAATAAGAAAGCTAAAATTAAATATAAAAATGCAAATAAAATAAAACTGACTATGCAAACGCTCGAGTAACTAGTTTATAAATCAGTGTAAGTTTACAGGCGCAGTGGGAGACATTAAAACTACTTTTGCAACTGCCACAAGTTTGCAACACAGCAGCCAAGTAAATGGGCGGATCATTCTGTTTTTAAAATGGAGAGAAGAGTGGAAAGAGAGAGGAAGGGGAAAGCAAAGGATAAGTTTGGAGAGAGAGAAACAACATTGTAAAACAGCCCAGAGGAGGGCAAGCACGCCCCAGTAAACCACACAGCCAAACGACAGACGTGACAGCTTCATCTTTCCACCACAATCCCACTCTGCCACACCTCCCTGCCTCATTCCTTCCACTCGGTTACTGTCTCAGGATACGCTCCACTTCAAAACCACACAAATCAACCTCTCCCATCAAACTCCATATTAGAGTGTTATGTAAGACACTTTTCACAATCCAATCAACTAATATATATATATATATATATATATATATATATATATATATATATATATATATATATATATATATATATATATACACACATTTTTTTTTTCCCAGCTGAATAACCCATTTCACCTGGAAATGTGTCAGTTTTTGGAAGTAAAATTGGTTGTGAGAGATGCCTTTATGAAGCCCTGTATAATTAAGCTGATGCATTTCTCAGCGGTATATAAACATAGCCTTTCAGTAGGGTGACTGACAAATAACTCAGTTAAATCCCTATAAACCTTTATTGTGCAAAACTATCACAAAAATGGATTACACATAATAACAGGAACATTACTCACAGCAGACAATTTGAAGTCTGACAGTAATAGGCTTGAAATTTACCGAAGGCGGTAAATTTATTACAAAAGTGGCACTTTGATGGCTGGTGTTGCTTCAGAGGGGATGATTTTAGAGGTGAAACTTCTATGAAAGAGTTTTAACTTGTCCAGAACAACTTCTCAAAAAACATGCCTTAAAACGTTTGTTTTTTTGATATTTGATTAATATTATAGAAAAAATATACAGGGGCATTTGAAAACAGTCACTCTGTCAGCCCAGCAGAGAGTTTCAACTTAGTGCTAACTTTGTAGAAAAAAAGTATTAACTTGTGACCAAAGTACTTAGATTTAAAAAATAAATATTTTTTTTAATGTTTTAGGAATGAGTCACTTTTTATTTTACATAAAATATTTATTATTTATGTATTAAAAATACCATTGAATTGGAAAAAAAATTTAATCATAACACGTTAAAGCTACAAAAGAATAGCATAAATGCTACTAATAAAATATTTTTAACAAACTAATGTATTACCTGTATAAAAAATAAATACTGCAATATATGTTCTATTCTTTAGTAGCTTTAACATTTTACTACATAAACATTAAAACAAAAATTTTTTAAAACAAAATTAAGCTATATGAATGGTATAAGTACATTTTATTATTATGCAATTGAAATTACATATGCATTTCATAGTTGTTTTTTTGATGGCTGTGCGACCCTATGCAGTCTCTTCTCTCTGAACTTCTTTGTAAACATCAGCCTGTGGCATATTTGTAATGTTGTGGCTGCCAAACACTGCAACAAGAAAGAGCAGGGAAGCAAAAGATATGAGAGAGAAAATACAGAATCGCCAGGCTGCCTGTTTATGCCAGAAGGGAAAGAGACAGGACAGAAGATCAGAAAAGAAGGACAGAGGTGATGGAAGAGACAGAAAGAAAAGGCCAGTAACAATGACCAGTGTAAGCAAAAATACTCCAGCTTTAAGTGCAAGAGCAGCAGTAAATGGGAGACGGCAAGCAGTAGCCCATTTCAAAAGCACTTAAACTTTGACTGACACACACACACACACAAAGTAGTGGACGAAGCCTCCTGGGAAGAATCAGAATCAGTCCGAAAGCAAATGTACCCATGAGGAGATAGCATGCCATGTGTCCTCATCTTGAATATGCTGAGGGCAGAAAACTTACTTTAGACACACAATACAAGGTCTCACACACTTGTAACCTCTGTGTTTAGACCTTAAAGAGGAAGCAAACTGTGGGCTGGAGTCCTGGAAAGAAACAGGGGGACGCTAATGAGAGAGAGATTTAGAAATTGGCGTCACTAGTGGACAAACACGAACAACAGAGACCTTGTGTGGAAATGAGGCTCTCATTCCAGCGACTCTGACCTCATTCAGCACAAGCACACTCTACTAGTTTTGTTTCTCCTCTCTTCCCCTTTTATATTTGCTCACAGTTCAGACACACACTTTCACAGTATGTCCTGCTGGTCCTGTATGGAAATGTAGCAGCGGTGCTGGAGACGAGCTTCCTGTGGCTCTGGCCATTCTGTGTTACTGCTGTTATATTCACATAGACCTGACAGAACACACCCTATACAACTACATCCTGCAGCGCAGAACACAACCGCGTGTTAAAAATCACTGTAACGATAGAAACAGCACAGTACGTTTCTGTTTGACACAATGAGGAACTTACTGAAATGTAAGGCTGAATTAATTTGATGAAAAAGAAAAAAAACCCAGATAAAAATAGTAACATTGAAATTGTTACAATTCAAAAAAAATAAATAAATAAATAAATGCACAATACACAAATATGCATGCATATACATACAAATCTTGTTTAGCGTTTAATATCTCTCACATATTACTAAATGACTAAAAAAAAATTAAAATGAAAAAAATAAGATAATTTAATTAAGTTACAAAATAGGTAATTACTCATTTTATTAATTTGTCATTTAAATTCATTATATATTTGTATTTTATTTAATTTATCATATTCATAACTTATTTACACATTCTCATTTATTTATTTTTTTATTTGACAATTACTACTGCTATTTTACACTACTAAACAGAGAGAGACTTTAAGATCTGCCATAAAAGCAAACCAGAGCCCTGTTTCTCCATTCAATATAAAACAGGATTTATGTTCCCCCATAAACACCTTTACTGCAAAGGGTGGATCATATCTCATGAAAATACCCAAAGTTTACCATCACTACAAAATCAGACACTAATACAGCACCAAATTAATTTAATCCATGCACTGAAAATCACTTGACTTGATTAAATGATTAAATAACATTTTAATTTGTTCTAGATATTTTTATTAAAATCTATGACAGAGCAGTGATTAGCAAATCAAAAAAAAAAAAAAGCTATTCACAATATAGCACAGCCTCTGGTACTTTATTGCCTAAATATTGCATTATTAGTGAACTCACAGCCATACTAACAGATATTTAAGAGTACACCATACACACACACACGAAAGTATAGTTCTGATGTTTGGAAACACCCTGCTGGTCCAGTCTGGTGTGTGTGTGTGTGTGTGTGTGTGTGTGTGTGTGTGTGTGTGTGTTCTGGTTTTCTATTTTAAACCATGAGGAAAAACCACCCTTCAGGCCCCAAACATGATGCCCACACTTCAGCCTGGACAGTAAAACAACTGGCACTCCTAAAAACACAAACGGAGACTTCCTTACGCCAATACAAGAATCCCATCATGGTCTACTTCAACTTTTAAAATGTCTGTCCATCTGTGAGCCGCTCTTAAACCAGCTTGTAACACGTCACTACAGGGGTGACTTGAAACAGACCAAACAGAGGCCGTACTGGTCCACTCCACACAGCCCCGCTGTAAAATACGGTCACAATGTGCTTTTGAAGCTTCCTGTAACCGCAGACACCCGTTTGTGATGAGACTTCGAAATAACACCCGTAAAATACTCAAAACAAATGTATTTTTAGGCTGGCCAATAATCAGTCCCTAACCTCAGGTCTGGGCTGTAATTCTGTGAAAACATGGAACAAAAACAAAAACATGGAAAATGGTAAGATGATAGTTAGGGCTGGACAGTATGACTGCATAAATTGTGTGACAGTAGAAATGTGTCAACAATTAGAGATTTGGTAATACTTCACAAGAAGATTTCATTAGTTAACATAGTAACATTTTAGATTAGAGAAACATTTTCAAACAATAAACTCCTAATTTGCTGCTTACTTATAGTATGCAAGGCATGTGTTGGTGTAGGTGTTTAGGTATAGGCTAGGGTTAAGGGGTATAGAATATGGCCATACAGAATAATACATTAATATTTACTACACAAGTACTAATAAACCGGAATCAGGCTAGTAATATGCATACTGATAAGTAACTTGTTCCCCAACCCTAGTGTTACTGTTAATGCATTTACCAACATTAACAATGAACAATACATTATTATATTTATTCATTTCTTTGTTATTCATTAAAAATACAACATTAGCAAATGAAAAATAATTTATTAATCTTAGTTGAAGCTGACTAATGTACAAATGTACAGAAATCGATAGTAAATTTCACAATTAGAAAAGAAACAGCAAGTTACACATTGAATTAAATGTGAAATTTTGAAATTGTGTAAAATAACTCACCTTATTCCTACAAAATGATTTTCAATGTTGTAAATAAGATAACTAATGATAAATGGAACTTTATTGTAAAGTGTTACCAGATTTTACTATACTGTTTATTAGTGGACAGGTCTGTTTTATAATATTTGCACATGAAAATTATATTTTTGCATTACTCCGTGTTTTAATGTAGAGCAAGACGTCCCAGACAAAAAAAAAAAAAAAAAAAAAGTTACTACTAAAACAGTAAACATTGTTTACATCATCGTTATCTGAGTGGATGAACCAAAATTACAACAATTATGTAATACTAAAAAAAATAATTGTTGGATTTTCAGCAAAAATAATAGATCACCTATCTCCTATATAGATAGATTTTTATAGATTTGTAATTTGTATATTTTAAACATTGTTTGCTCAAATTGTTGGTCTGTTTAGTGCAGATGATGCACAATAAAAGCAAAATAAAAGTGCTTTTACCGTTAATTGTCTTATATTATCTGTAATAATGCTGAAAGGTCAATAAAAAAATAAATAATGATATTATACAGTTGCTGTAATACAGCGCTGTATTAAAGATGATGGTCATACAGCTGAAAATCCATGGCGGTACTGTACCAGGCTGTCACATCACAGGGATTCCCAGAATGCAATGCTTTGCGTGCGTGTGACCCTGAGAAAGAATGCCGTTTAATCCGCCGCGCTCATGGTTATGTGTTACAGGGACAGTGATTACTGTAAGCGTTATAGATCAGGAAGCTGACAGAGCCAGACAAAAACATTTGCCTATTCACTTTGAATATGTCCTTTTCTAAAGGTTTCGCAGTCTGTTCAATTTCTCCCGACCTTTGAATCAGGCTAGTTTCACATCTCTGAGCAAACAGTCACACTTGGTCACAAATGACCACTTGTTCCTACACAAATTTGTGCAAGATAAAGGTGTGTGATGCGTCACAACCCTCCCATTGTCCTGCGACCGACTGACGTGATACTGGCAGACAAGACGGCTACATACACACTGCAAGCCAAAATCCCACTCTTGCACTTTCTGTTTAAATATGTATTCATGAGTTTGTTTGTTTTTTTAACGTGACCTTTGAAACACGTTTTGGTCTGAACGGGTGATACTCCTAATAGGGCTGGGCGATATGGCTGAAAACTGTATCACGATATCAGTGTTTCATATCGGTCGATATCGATAATTATTGATATTTTTTATGACCCATTTAAAATAAGGACCAGGAGAAAGATATATTACATTTTAAACATTTTTATTTTAAACTTAGCCTTCCTCTGATCATAATCCCCTCAGTTATTAAGACAGAAATGTAAACAACCATGGAAAACTCAAATAATTAAAATGTAAACATAAGTCTAAAGTCACAATTAACACTTAATTATCTCTTAACATTTAAGGAGCAAAATGAAAGAAAATGTAAGAAATGTTTAATAAAGTGTAATAAAATAGTACAAAGTGTTAAATATAAACAGAGAAACCTAAGAATTTTGTCCCAAGTTTAGTGCTAGGAAGTTCACTAGCTGTTCACCTTCTGGTGAATAAAGTGTTTTTAAAATATGTGCAGTGTTTTGTAAACATAAATAAAACTGAGGTAGTTCGTGGTATTACCAGTCTTGGCAGGGACGACGGTCTTGCATAGACGACATTGGTCTGACTACGGTCAGACTTATAATATCCAAAAAACTGCCATACTGGCGAGCTGACTTTTCCTCTTTTATTTACAATTTCCTCGCTCGCTGCGGCACTCATTTTCTGCTTATGAAAAGGAATCCAGCAGACCAGCACGAGACAACGATATGGCGCACCCAAACTGATACCGTTACATGATTGGCTGTTAGCGTGTCACTCCCTACGTTGCTAGGTTACCAGAGAGCAGTGCCTTTGTTAATGCAACCTCTGTTTTCTTCCGACGAAGAATAAAAAATATTGAACGTTTTATCGAACACATTTTTTATTGATATCGATCACGTGTCTATCGTTTTATCGCCCAGCCCTAACTCCTAAACTTACCCAGGATTCACTTCAAGTCCATTACATGAAGAAAAAAAAAAAATCTATAATATTTACTTTAGTTATGAAATCAAAATTGGGATACTTAAATCTTTGTTTCAGTATAAATTAAAAAAAAAAAAAAAAGTAAAGCTGAACATTTAATATCTGTTTTAAATACATTTTTCTGTGTAAAACTTCATGTAGGTTTTATTAACACTTCATATAGTTTATCAAAATATTTTACAATTAACAAGTGGAATTAAAGCAATTTAGACTGATGTTAATTATGTTTACATTAAACAGACTATAAATAAATATCTAGAGATAACTAAATTCTACACATATCTATAGTTGAGTTTCCAAACATTGAATAAGAAATGTTAAAAGAAAAAATATAAATAACTTGTAATTTATTATAAAATGTATAGAGATAAAAGAAAACATTTTATGATTAATTATGTAATTATGAATTGCACTGTTAGACTGACGTTAAATTGTTGAAAAACTCCTGACAGTTCACATACATAATTCTATACACATCCAAATAGCTGCATTAAAGCATTATAATTTATTCTAAATACATAGAGAGAAATAAGTCAAAGTATAAAAGAAAGAGCTATATAAGTACATAAAAGAAAAGGGTAAAAAAAATAAAAAAAATAAAAAGTAGATTCGACTCCTTTTCAGCTGTAGTGTGAAAGCCGCCAAAGCGATAAATCTCCCACTAAAACACAATTACGGTAAAAAGGAAGGACCTTTCGAAGGATTGTGAAACTGATCACAAGGATGATGGTGCGTATGATTGTGAAAGTGTTCTCTTCCTCTACTGCAGAGTGACTCAGTGCTTCTAAATCCCTGCTGGAGTGAGACATTATTACTGACCTAAAGCTGTGAAAAACACTAATAACCAGAACTCAAGAGTTTGAGGAAAACAAAACTTCACAGTTTACGAGAAACTCAGTTCTCAGTAAAAATGTCGGAACAGATGGAATTATATTCAGCCATCACAGTGTCCTCACAGTACACATAAGCATTTCATTTCATTTCACTGAAAAACAAAATATCCAAAAAATAAAATAAAAATCTGACACTTTTAGGTCATACTTAAAAGGGATCCAAACACATTTCAGGCCACAAAATACATATGCATGCATAAAAAGCAGAGAAACCTCAAATCATGCCGCTGTGTCCTCTGGAATACTTGGCCAATGTCACAGGAAGCAGAGGCCAGTCTCTACAGGGGTGTGAACCAGTTCAGCGTGACGTGTGACATTCTCATGGACAGCTGAACTCATACGAGAGTGTGTGTGTGAGCTCCTGAGAGCGCTGGAGTGTCTCTCCCTACGGTTCATTAGCCTTCAGTCCTTCATCACAGGAGGTCTGGCAGCACACCTTTGTGCCCACACACATACAGAGTGGAAAAGTACAAGAGGAAAGGGTCTTGGAAATACAAGCATGAAGTGGCACAAAGCTCAACAAGCTATAATCACATGATCCCTAATCTTGGTATTATTCACAGAAATTTGCACTCGCACATGCACAACTCTGTGTATAACAATGCTCCAATTTATCACAGGGTCACATTGATGGTTTGGGTGGAACAGTATTGAGCAAAGCTTCAGATTTCATTCGTTTTGTATGAGAATAGTTATGTTTTGAATAAAGACTTAATTGCTGTTATGAAATCATTTTTTAACATCTGCGCATGCGACTAAAAAGCTGACAGAAAAAATTGAGAAAGTAATTTTCCAAAGTAGTTACCTGCCTAGCCAAACAAAAATTAAATAACTACAATAAGATTACATATATTTATACACACACACACACACACACACACATTATATGATATATGTTATGTTATGTTATGTTATACAACATTTTGTTCCTAGTTCTCAAATCTGATTGGTTGAGAACCGTGAGATACAGTACTGGTATCGCTACAGGAACGGCCTCCATTGCACGATGGCTCGGCGACAGGGGCTTTCACACTGCATGATTTTACAATAGGAAGAATTGCAGACAACTCTGTCTGATCCGCAAACTACGTTTCACACCAAAACACACGCGAGAAGTGATAAGGAAATAACGCGAGAACCCGAGTGCGTCAGCCCATTGTTCTCGAGTGACAGAATAATTAAAAAAATATATATAGCCCACAAATTGTCTGTGCGCTGATTTCCAGCTTCAAGGAGAAAACAAAAACAGATTATGCAGGAGGGAGATGCAGGGAACAGGGATTGTGTTCTGCAAAGAGGTGGAGGTAAATAATTTTGCAGTAACTGTCACGCTGATGTTGCGGCTGGTCAAGCAAATGTTTGTGCTCGTTTCTGTATGATATAATTGTACATATATATCTATTAAAATACTGATATTCTGGTCTATAACTCCTCCCCGAACTTCCCTCTGCCCTGTATCTTGCCCTCTCATTGGCTGCAGGTCATCGCTGATGTGGTTTTCAGTCAGAAATCATTGCACACAGCGTGATTGTGAATCGCTGACAGCTCCAGATATTTAGCATGCCAAATATTTTGTGGGCATCGGCGACGTATTGGCGATTTTCTCAGATCTCGTCTTTGATAATTTACACTGTGCGATTGTCACTCGCGTGAACGAGCAGCGATTTGCCTCCGATTTCAGGCATTTGTCTGCGATTTATCAAAACCTGTCGGTGAATTCAGCATAAGGGAAGTCATCTTTCACTATTGTATGTTGTTAAATAGAGAAAAACATTTTATATTTAAATAACTAGCATAATTCTTAACCTTGGATCTTATTCTTGAAAACACAAAATGACCAATGATTTTTTTTTTCTACTTTTCCAAATGTAATTACTTATTCATAAATGAATAACATTTAGGTATTCATTTATAAATATAAATGTATTTAATTTAAAATTGAATATTCATTAAACTTATGCAATTTAATTATATACATTTGTATACATGCATTTATAAAAATAAGTGCATATTAATAAATGCATAATTTATAAACATTTATTCTCAAATGTGTATAAAAGTGTATTTATTATATTATATTATATTATATAGGCTACACATACCCACCTACAAGTTTTGCATTGTACTTGAGTATTGTGTTGCTAGCTTAGCAATATGCTAAAAACAAACTTCCATGACTGTTAGGATGCTGCCTATGTAGCTCACTAAATTTGGAACAGAATAACAGAGTTTCTGTGAGAGGACGGAGCCATGTGTTCTTGAGCTCGGGTTCTGCCGACATAAGTGACGACTTGTTGAAATGTTCTCATCTCTATGGAAACACCTCAGAGGCATCGCAGCTATTCACACAGACCGACAGAGAGAGAGAGAGAGAGAGAGAGAGAGAGAGAGAGAGAGAGAGAGAGAGAGAGAGAGAGAGAGAGAGAGAGAGAGAGAGAGAGAGAGAGAGAGAGAGAGAGAGAGAGAGAGAGAGAGAGAGAGAGAGAGAGAGAGAGAGAGAGAGAGAGAGAGAGAGAGAGAGAGAGAGAGAGAGAGAGAGAGAGAGAGAGAGAGAGAGAGAGAGAGAGAGAGAGAGAGAGAGAGAGAGAGAGAGAGAAAGAGAAAGAGAAAGAGAAAGAGAAAGAGAAAGAGAAAGAGAAAGAGAAAGAGAAAGAGAAAGAGAAAGAGAAAGATCAGTACTGTGCAGATATGTATCTGACAAGCTTCGAGAACACAATCACAGCTGCATTTCCCAAAAGCCAAAACAAGATGGGACACCTCAAATTTCCAGCACAAAAATATCCCCAAAAACACAGAGTCCAAAACCAAGCACACCCTGCAATATGCAATATAGCGCAACAGTGGGCATTATTGTTAACAAAAGGACCACAGTTGTGACAGTGGAACAATTTGTAGAGAATCTTGCTCAGCTAATTAAAGAGGACATCAGATTCCCATTTTCCATAAGTTGGTATGATTCTTTAGGATCAACATGAAATGTCAATAGCATGCGTGGGGTAAAAGGGTGTTGTTTTACAACCATTGAGGAGTTTTAACCAGTCAAAAACAGGTTGAGAACTGAGGTTTGTGGAAGAGGAACTGCACTATTTCTAGTAGGGCTCTCAAAAAGACCGAAAACCAAAAATCACAAAGAGTAGCCTACTTTTTTCATTTAAAAACATGAGATGCAGTGGGATGCAGAAAAACTGCCATAAAGACTTGAGACATGTTTTTTAAAAGATGAACTTGCATTCATTTTACATGGCTTTCTAAACATGCCGCTCTCGTGCGAGACGCGAGTGCAACAGTGATAGATGTCCCTATAGAAAATGCAATGTGTTCTGTGTGAACGGCTTGCTTCCAGTTTTCAGGTAACTTAAACAACAACATCTCCGCATTAATGTTCTCTTTTTACGCAATATTTTGAATGAGCAGCGCCACATCCAGTGGGCGCTGCTCATTCAAAAAAAAAAAAAAACACACACAACACATTAAAAGGTAACGCCACCTACATAAGGCTGCCTGACACATCAAATTCAAATTCAGCGTTTTTGCATTCGAACGTGGATTTGTTTTAAATTCGATGAATATTCGAAATTCAAATTTTTTTTTGACAGCCCTACTTTCTAATGTTTCTGGTTTCATAGTCCGTCCATGGCTGTTACAACAGTAAACAGGTGAGCTAACGACTTTGCTTTGAAGCAAATTTCCCTGTAATGCATTTTCATTCTCGCCTGCAGAGGCAGGATAACACCACCATCCGGTGCAGTTTATAGAGAGCGGTTCGAGTGGTGAGGGGCATTCAGAGGTCAGAGGTGAAAGGACAGCTCTCTGCCAGATCCCTGGGTCACGCTCTTCCCAGCGTGCTCGTCAAGCCAGCTTTATGAGCCCGGTGTAGAGGAGACGGCAGAGGTCAGAGTAGAGCATAGGAGAGGAAAAGAGCATGTTTACTTTGCCCAGACCTCGGAAAGAGCAGGATGGCAATATGGCTGCCTCGACTCGAGGACAGCACCTCTATAACCATAAACCTTGTGACTTTCCTTGCTGTTTGCACTACTGTCTTCATGGCTAACTGGAATTAAACACCAGAAGTGTCCACATAAATAGCATCACACAAATAACTGTCCACATGAATCATATAGACCTAAGGCAGGTTAGACACCATATTGAATTTTATACTAATGAAAATAATGCTGTGAGGGGTAGAGTTTGTAGTCTTTGGCATGCCTAGATCACATGTAATCATCATCAACTGAAAGTTGAGAGAAAAAAAAAAAAAAAAAAAAAAAAGTCAGATGAATGATTGCCATGTTAAACAGCTCAATCCTTCAATACCCTGTCAAAAATTAAATATGGCGCTACCCTGACTAAATAGATTTTGGCATTACCATGTAAACAACATAATACTAAGCTAACAACATAATACTCCAAGCATAAAACTACATATTACTAACCTCATCAGTGTAAAGCAACATTTAATCTTTGTTGTAATGATAACAGGTAAAAGTTGCTGGGTTACCAGCTTTCACACGATACGTGATATGCAGGAATTAGGGTGGAAAATGCACAAGTTGAACTTTATTTACCTTGATAGTTTCAACTTAAGAAATATGATAAAGAAAGCAATAATAAGCAGGTTTTGCTGAACAATTCATGCAAGAGCTCTAACAAAAATACCTTCTTGATCCTAGCTTGGGTCACTTGAGTTTTAAGAAGAAAAATAAATAAATACAAAAAATAAATAAATAGACATTTAAAAAAAAAAAAAAAATACAAATGGAAAGTATAATTAGAAAGAAAAAAAATAAAACTTCACGAACCTATGATGCCTTAATGTTGTCTAGGTAGGTAGAACGCTATGATTTGAAACAGTGCAAGTGTATTGTGAGCTATGGCACAAGAAAATACTGCCTCCTGTGCAATAAAGTGCATGTGTGTAAAAGTGGGTGTAACTGCTAGGCAGACAGCAGTAGGAGCTGTTGGTGTGCGTGTGCGTATGTATATCTAGGAGAGGCTGCAGTGAAGAGAGACCAGAGCAAAAGCTGTATCCCCTCCGGCTCTCACTGACATACATTTCAGACAGTCTCAACAGACTCTTACCTTACGCCAAACACACACAAAGTCAGTCTTGACACATCTCGGCACACACACAAACACACCTCCAGGGGCCTGTCCCAGACGTCACCAAATTACATTATGATGACTGCGTCTTCACGCTGCTTGAAGATTGGGACATTAGGAGAGACTGGTGTAGGGAAATAAAAGAAAAAAAAGGGGGCCAAAGATATCCATATGATTGTAAAACATTGAAGTGGATGAATAAAGACGAAAAACTACCATCTAAAAGATAATCATGACTGTCATGCCCTGTTCTGTCCCCAATTTAAGGATAGATAAAGTAGACCGAGCGAATAAAAACAAAGAGTGAGAGATGTGATGTTGGAAGAGACACAAATTCCCTGATTCATGGCTCAAGGGTGTTGATACAAAGAAGTTTAATAGGCATTTGACAGCTGATAGTTAGAGTAGTGCCAACATGACCTTATTAGAGCCATCACTGTCACAACCAGAAAAGAGCAGACACAGATGAGGAAAAGGTTTGAGAGAGAACGAATCACTCAGATACATTATTTGCTCTTATAATGCAGCACCGGTTTCTCCCGTGAAATTTTCAGGCCTGCATGAACGTTCCCTCTCTCTGCGTAACGGTTGAGAGGACTAAAAATACCGTCTCATAACGACACTCAATATACTGCAGTGAAAACGCAACTCTGGCGAGCCTGCTGAACGTTTCTCTCTGATGGAAGCTGAAATTCTTCAGGCAAGCAATAAAACGGAAAGCTCAACTTTAAAATGAAACACGCCACTGGCTGCTGCCGCAAATAACAAGCAATCTTCAGTCTAACGAAAGCACTGAGGTCTATGTCATATAATCAATGCCTGATGGTTTCATCTGAAACTGCTTGTTGTCATCAGACATCTGTTTCGTGTAATGTTTTCGGGCATGCTGAGACAAAACAATCAACTCAACAGCACATAACCATCAAAAACCACTACAGATGTTTTAATAATCAGTGCCATTGTTTCTGATGCTGATAACAGCAGTGATTTACATTAAAGGGGACATACAAAAAAAACAACAGCCTTGCACTTTCCTTATTTTACTGGAGAATCGTGTAAACATCAACATATAACCAACTGTCTGTTTACATATCTTTACAACTTAGCCATCACAGTAATGGTGAAAAAATGAGCAATGAATTACAGATAACATTATCACTAAAAATAAGCAGGTGGTTGCAACAAACAAATGCCTTATTGATAAATCTTGAACAGAGTTCACCCAAAAATAATTCTGTAATCAATGATTCACTCATGTTGTGTCAAACTGTATAAACAAAAGATATTCTGAAAAATGCCTTTGTTGTCCTTAGCAGAAGTCAATAGGAACCAAAACTGTTTGGTTACAAACATTAATATCTTTTATATTCCATAGACAAAAGTCATACAGGTTTGAAAAGACGCAAGGTTGCATAAATCATGACAGAATGATCATTTTTGAGGGAAACTATCCCTTTAAGAGCTTTCTTGCAACTGAGCCAAGATGATGACATTACTCCAGTGGCTAAACAGGCCTAGCTAACATAAGATAGAGAAAAATAAATAAATAACCAAAGCTTTTTGTCTTGCATTGGGAAAAGCTTGTGCTTTTAACCTTTCAATGGATCCCAAAGTTAGAAACAAAAAGAAGTTTACATTTAACAAAGTTCCTGATCATTTCAGTGTGATTTCCGATGCATTTTAAGGAAAACGGTTTAATGATGATGATGTAACGTGTCAATTATGTTATTGAAAAATGCCAAAGAGGAAACAATATAGCCTATGAGACCATTTGATTGAGTTTTAGAGCCAGGCACAGAATGGGAAACGGCCATGAAAATTTAAATTTACTAGCAGAGGAGGATCCGAAGGGGGAAAACAGTTTCAAACATAACAGAGGTCATTTACATAAAAGTCTTAAGGATACAGAAGCAAAAAAACATTATTTTATTTTCCTCACAAAATCATCTCCTTTCTAACAATAACAAATCTAAATCAACACCTAAAGGACAAAATTAAGTCCTGCTCTAAATTTTTGCTCACTTTCAAGGGGTTTTTACTTGTATACGCAACACAAGAGTGAAGAAGAGAATTGCAACATTCATTTCATGCCGACTTTCACAACAGATGCAAAAATGGCACATAAATTGCTAGGTCTGAAAAAAATGTTCTACAAAAAAATATTATAGGGAAAAAAACCCTGACATGTGTCCTGTCATTGTAACAACAGAATCGGTTTTGATTATGGGCTGCTGCCTTTTTTCACACACCCCTTCCATCTGCATTCTCATCCTGACAGCAAACTGTGACAGAAGCATCTTCCACAGTGCTGTGTGAGATTCTCATACTCCTAAATGCATGAGTGCTCTTGTTTTGTTGCTCTGCTTCCTTCTCCTGAGTGCGTCTCTGTGCCATGTGACAGGTCGAACCTCTCGGTCCTCTCAATCCAGGCTTAGCACCCACGTGCCCCTTTAGAGGATTACATTCCTGACATCACCATGCCAGATGCTGACGACAGAAATAGACACAATAACGCTTCCCTCCTTCAGGAGGCGACAAGGACCGGTACGCCATAACCAAACCAGCTCTAAAGTGACGCGCACCCACAATGCATCACAGGCTTCAAAATCTTTTGTGGTCCTTCCTTTGATTATCACTTTCTGAGTCCCACCTTCCTCTTAGGGGCTCTTCCTTTTTCCTCTCAATCCTCACACATCCTTTCCACACTTGGGTGTCCACGGACTGTTGATGGGCCACACATGGCTTCAAAAAAACAAATGTCTAGTTGGTTGGTTCCACTGTATATTAAGTGTATTTTATGGAAGCCAGATTCCACCACAGAAGAGAAAAATAAAGGTGATTGCCACTTTCTTACAATTCAGACTTTGTTTCTCGCAATTCTGAGCGAAAAACTTGCGATTCTGAATTTTTTGCCCTCACAATCCCAAGTTTCTATCTCAAAATTCTGTCTCTCTCACAACTGAGTTTATATCTTTCAGTTGTGAAAAAAAAAAAAAAAAAAAAAGTCAGAATTGTGAGGTACAAGCTCAGAACTGCAAGTAAAGTGGGTCCACAGGTTTAAAGTCGTACAGGTTTAAAATGAAATGAATGAGTGCGAATAAATGGTGAGGGTGAGCAAAAATCTTAAAATCACAGTAATGCACTTACAATGGAAATCTATGGCGCAAGAAATTCTGGAGGGTTTAAAGCAGAAACGTGAGGCTCATTTTTTTTTTTTTCCCAAAGCGCTTATTGTAATTCCACCTTGTCTGCGTTGTAAAGTTAAGTTGTAAAGACTAAACTCTTTGTTTGTAACCGTGAATGCTCAATTGCTTGGTCCCTTTTAACCTTGCTTTCCGCAGCAGGCCTGAGGTCTAAGCAGGGAAATCCAGTGCATCGTAAAGTGGAGATTTGGGGCTTAGTGAACACCGCTGTGAATGCATTCGGTTACTGTGCTTGTTTTCAGCATTGTTTGCTTGTCTCTCGCTGTTTAAACGAACAGGATTAAGCAGCAGCGTGGGCTCTGTCTGGCCGACAGCTCGCCCGCCTAATCTCTGCGCGTAGACCTTGGGATTTCTGAGAAACGACCTGTGCTCACTTCACTGTGCCAGACACACAAGGAATCTCTCTCTCCCTCCCTCCCTCTCATTCTCTTGCACAGCTACGTCCTTATCAGCATGCAGTGCAATACAAGTTTGCTGCTTAGAGGACTGCCAGAACATCCATAATGATAAAGCCACACACATACACAAGCAACGATGCTCCTGACAGCTCTCAGAGGTCTGCGCTCTTTACTTAAAGTGCCCACGAACTCTAAACCAGAATTTTGTGGCTTTTGGTCCATGCGCACATTTAAAATATACAGCCTTTCTCTTCTAGGAGGCAAGCCAAGAATACTGATGATTCATCCTGCACTACACAGATGTTTGTCCAATCAAATGTTTTCTAGAATGACAATGGCTGATTCCGCAATCTCATACTTGCCAATAATATATACACTCAATTACTTTCAAAAGTAGTACCTATTTAGCATGCGATTTCAGACGCAGCCAATGACTCTGTTGCAATTGCAACTAACTAGCAGTGAGAAACAAAAAGAAACAGATCTATTATATGAAAAAAAGCCGTTTTGTTGTTCATAAGGGTGGTCCACTTTCATGGTGGCTGCCATGTTGAGATCACGTGACGAGCTGAATAAACCCTATTTTCAGATTTTCGTTTGCAGAATTTGTACATTCATTACAGAACTGGTACATGGCTTTGTTAAAACCACCGTAATTATGCTTCATCCACACCAATAGGTGGCAGTATAACAATCAAGAAAACTTGCATAACTTGATTAGAAATGTGAATAAGTTTAAAGCGAAAAATAGCTTGTTTGCAATTGAATACTAGCATGCTGCCTATAGTGTACAGTACTATCTGCCATTTTATTAAAATAAGTTACAGTATACTGTACGTGGACTCACTTTATATTAAGTGAGTGACTACTACATACAGACATTTAAATGAATTAATTCATCATTTAACGCAACGCACATGCATGCTTTTACAACTTATTGAAAAAAATATATATGCAATTACATCTGTAATTAATTTCTGTAGTTATATTACACTGTTGGCCCTACATCTACAACATAAGTATATTGCATCTTAATTACTTTTAACCTACATAGCAGTTAAAGACACCTAATATAAAAGAGGACCCTACAAGTCAAATGAAAATGCAGTATGCTACATGTTGCCATATTGACCTCATGTTTTATGTGTAATTCACAGTGATGTCCAGTTTCTTAGAAATAATGGTTGTTTTGCATTTTTAATTTGAACAATTATTCAAAGAGGAGACGAGCAAGGCATTATGGAAAACAAATTTAATGCTGTGAGCCCTGTTGTATACCGCACATTTTCCAAATCAGCATACATATCAGGGGAAATTTGCATACTGTGCACAGTACAGATACTGCTGAAATAGTATTAATAGTACAGCAGTATGTCATTCCAAACTAACCCCTAGAGCACCTTTAATTTTTAAGCACACAGAGGACAGTGGGAGAGAAAAATGAAACCAAGACAGACCATGGAAGTAGAATAAACAAGGAAAGTCCGTTATAAACTCAGCGAGGAAGCTTGATGTATGTAGGTCCTGAGAGATCCTGTACGGCGGCTGAAGACTGCAGTGGAGCAGAACGGCTATACAGACAGTCCATCTGTTTCTGGACTGACCAGCAGTGAGAACAGCAAGGAGAAAAACCTCTTAAAATCTCACATCTGTGCTATTTCTGAAAACCACAGAGGAGCGAGACAATGCTGGCTGAGAGGAAGTGTGTGTGTGTTTGTGTGTGAGAGAAATGGAAGCACTCTTATCAGAGAACACTAGCTTTACCCATATCACACAAAAACACCTCACAGTAAGAAAAAGAGAACAGGACTGGAGATGAACAGTGCCAAAATGCACCATGGCAATACAAAGGTTTTCAAGGCACGGTACCTGGCAATGCTGTTTATTTTTGGACATGTCCGATGATGATACCATGGGCTTCTAGACATGGTACTGTGGTAATTCTGGTGGTGTTTTAATGTGCACCGTTTCATTATATCATTAAACAATGGCATGTAATGTTTCATTTACCTCAGAAATTAGGTAAAATGAACAACTATTGTCGATAAAAACTTGGTGCACTATATGCAATTTAAATATTTGTATACAGCTCAATTTCTATTTGAGTGTTATTTAAAAAAAATGATTAAGTACAAGTTTTCCAGTTTACTTCTAAATGAAAACTTTAATTTCAGTTTGTGTCTAATAACAAGGATATGTTCCACGGTAATACAATGAACCTTACTGAACTTACACCATGGTAACACCATGTTTTGTTATGGGCAGAGGTTTGGACATGGAAATACCATGGTATTTTTAAAAAAAAATACATTGTTGCAGCATGTTATGTAATTATTAGGGAAAGTGTTTCACCCAACACAGAAATGATTCAGCACCATGGAATTTCCATGATACTGACACCATACACAGTACCTTTTGTAAGTGAACGGCCATAACAAACAAGAAATACTGATGCAGAACAGAAACCAGGAGGGAAGGCCAAGGAAGAGAAATGAATGCAACGAAAGAAAAGCCGCCCCACGGCTCACATTCACACACTGCGAATGAATCTCTCCTCCTTCGTCTGCAGCTCTGCCATCCTCTCACAACCTCCAAGGTCGAGGTTAAATGGATCATTGAGTTCCCTGATCCACCCCCTATTGCTGAACATACGACAAGCAGCAGGAGAAAAGCAGATCCCTTGGTGCCACACACACTCAGTTTTCCCTGAGGCACTGGAGGGGAATGGAGAGCGGCCATCTTCAGCTTGCAGGAGGAACAATCATGATGAATCTTATACATAAAGAAACAGACATAGAGCGCTAGTTTCACATGACGTTTACAATAGGAATGGGCTGATATTAACACGCATATATAGAGAGGACCTTATGATTTTGAAGCACTATATGAACTGGCCATGTCTTGACTAGATTCACCCGTGTGCACTGATAGGCACGGCGAGAAGCCGAGTCATGTGTTTGTGGATCCATGCTGCCACGTTTTGTGACTCAATCGCAGCCGCAGGGCTCGTCTCTTATTGCCCTGTCTGTCTCTGCAAACTATACAGAAGATCTCTTCTGTTCACAGTGCGCTGAAACAAAGCTCTCCCTCTCTAAAACTACTGGAAATCAACTCACTAAACCAGAAAAACAATCTTCCAAAACATCTCTCTGCCCCCACAACAAAACATCCTGTTCCTGCTCAAATGGAGCACAACGTGAAGCACTCCATCTCAGCCGCAGTGGAGCCTTCCAGCCACCGCGTTTAATAGCTCTCTGAGACATTAGGAACGGGATGAAGACGTTCTGGGGGGTAGTGGGAAGATGGTGGAGTCAGCTGGCAGCGTGGAATTCATTATAATTAGCAACTAATAATGAAAAGCCTCTCAATGAGGACCGTGATAAACAACAATCTGTTGGGATCTGAGTCAGCTGTTTAAAAAGAAAAAGATTGAGTGTATCTTCAAGTAGAGAATGTGCTGAGTTTATGCCATGCTTATGGAGATCTTTTGTTGTATTTCAGTGTGCAATACATTTAGACATCTGCATTCTGTTTGAAGCACCATATTTTGGATTCGCAGTTCAGTAAAGAGAGTCAGCTGGGAACTTAGAAGCAAGTTGTGGCTCTAAATTCACTGATTAAGTGAATCAGATTCAAATCGCTAGTTCACAAGCAAGTTTGAAGCCAATTTGTGAAACTTTTAAACAGAATTACCAGTTCACAAGAGTCAGTTTTTCCTCAAACTGGACATCACAGCTTGTGCTTGCGTTCATTGTTGCATGCAGAAAACGGCGCACTCCAACAAGCCAATATCTGAAGAAACCACATATTGACAAGAAGAGTTTTAGCCACATACTTGTATCTCACTAGTCTAATTGTACCCTCGATGAAAATGCACACTTTGAATAGACATTTCAGGGACCAATTCTCACTATTATCTAGTTGCTTGCTTATAAAATGCGTGCATAATAGCATATTGGTTGTTTATCAGTAAGCTTATAAACTTAACTACCTTACTAACTATAAAAAAAAAGCAGTAATCGGGAGCTTGAGGCAGAAGTTGTAGTTAATATTGAGAACTGGACCCTAAAATAAACTGTGACTGCATGTGCTAAGACGGCAAGCAACAAATTTTTTTTTTTAAAGTTTACTCTTTATCCAATATCTGTGATATTTCCCTCCAAGAAGTATGAGCTACACAAACATTTGTATTCATGTAAACTAGAGTTGCGTGTCTTCTTCGACTGCGATAAAATGCCACCTTGTGCAAAAAAACGGTGCATGTGCAAGCTGAGCACACACTTAGAAAAATCTGGCTGTGCATGTACAGTACAAGCATATACCATCGCTAGCGTACATGTAAAAAATTAAAGTATACTTTGGGCTTTAGGTGTCCAATAATGTTGCTTTGTGATTCCTTAGGTAAACAAAAAGCTGTTAAATATAGTTGTTTCAGTTATGTCCTAGTCAAAATATTCCACATCCAAGCACATCTGGGATTCCATCATCCACTGGTTAAAAATCTTAAGTAAGATTGCTCTAAATCCCAAGTCTGAGCAATTGTTAACTGTGCTACTGCATCTATTACAAGTTTCACAATAATATGAGCTGTACTGATGCAGGCTGTAAAGTAAGAACTTTGTCACACCACTTTTATTAGTATGGTTCTATTTGCAGAACAGGGAGAAGTAACAATAAGGGCCGGGCAGCCATGAGCTGTGCAGCTACTTCCCCAGAGATTGAACTTCCACTGCGTTTGACTGTGCAAAATTCTCCATGGTACGTTGCATCAGCCCCTTTTCTACACCTTCCAACCTTCCCACATTCCCTCCCACTTGCACTGACATCGTATATCTCTCCATGACAGGCGTCCTGCTGCAGGCCCTTCTCAAAGGCTCCTTCATCTCATCCTGTTCTCTTCTCCTTCATCATACAGGACAGAGTAGAGAAACCCTGCCCGCGGTGATTTCAGATTGGACACTTCTCCACGGTCACTGCCACCAATAAACCAAAAATCCAGACCCATAAGCTGCTGATATCAGACCATCATTGGAAGCCGCTGACCTCTGAACTTTTCAGAGGCTCCAGATATCCTGAGGTCAGAATTCAGGATGCTTTGATTTTCACTGTACAGCCAAATGCATTCTCTCCCTCTATCTGTTTTTCCCCCAAAAGTGCTGCATCAGTGTTGGCAGTGCTTTTGGTGGTTCAGCAGTGCGGATCCGGCTCTCTGGGGTGTATACGGTTACAGCACACTGATCTCTCTGCTCACCTCTCTTGATCTGACATTTTCATCCTCTTCCCCTGCTCTGCCTCATAAGACCAATTCGATCAGATCACTTTAGACCAGAAACAAATCACACAATAAGAGTAAATACACAATGCTGAGCTGCTACTTGCCACTATATTCCTAAAAATGAAAGGCATGATGCCATAGAAGAAATATTCTGCAAAGAGTTCTCAAAAGAACCATTGTTTCTTAGTGGAAAGAACATAAAACTTTTACACTATAGCTTTTGTACAATGAAAAGATTCCATGGATGTTAAAGGTTCTTCACAGAAGCACAGACACCAATACAGAACCTTTATTTTTAAGTGTATGGTAGAATAGTCAACATGGTTTCCATTCACATCTTTTTTGTAAATTTTAGGATTCTGCAATAAATAAATACAGTTAAACATCTAAGAATTGATCATAAACAATCATGTGACTTTGTTGTGTCATGTGATCGCCGGTGTGGAAATGCTATGACGTTTCGAGAAAGGGAAAAATTCACTATTTGTCATGTATGTTTTGCATGATGATATGATGAATAGACGGTTCATTTTTAACAGCAGATTCAGTGGCGTTAGAGTTGATCTGCGCATCACTGCACACGTCTGCGGCACGTTACTCCACGGGAACTGGAGCTGATAATAGCATCGTTTATTTTATCCACCCGCAAATAATCAATGCATTTTTTTTATTACCCAAACCGCAGATTATCCACAGCACCCGTGGATATAACCGTGATCAAACTACTCCATTTTGTTCTTTCAGTAGTTTAAATGTTTCCATTTCTTTTTCCTCTTCAGTCTTATAATGGGCAGTATTAAACCTTATTAGTTACATCAGACTTCATGTTGGAGTTTAAATGTCTCTATTTATTTTGTCCTCTCTCTAATATTGGACAATGTTAAATTAAACCTAATGAGTTGCATCAAACTACTCTAATTAGTTCTTTTAGAAGTTTTAATGTTTTTTTTTTTTTTTATTATTATTTTTGTCCTGCTCAGACTTGTATTGGACAATGTTTAAGTTACATCAGACTTCTCAGTTTTAGGAGATCAAATGTTTATTTTGTCTTCTACAGTTTACTATTTGATAATGTTTAAATAAACCTTGTGGGTTGCATCAGACTGCTTCATTTTGTTTGCATTTATTTTTGTCTTATATTAAGTATCCTGTTATACATAACGTTATGCATAAACCCCATTTCATGATGCTGAAAATTCAGCTTTGCATCACAGGAATAAATTACACTTTAAAATATATTCAAAAAGGAAACTGTTATTTTAAATCGTAATAACATCACAATATTACAAAGCTCAGTAGTCCATTATGTTTAATAAAAGATCCGTATTGGCTTCCCCAGTGGCTACAACTGCCATTCCCACTTTACAGAAGTTTTTCTTGAAACAACTTACAACTTACCATTCCAACGATCACTAAGCTAGTCATTTTTTAAATAATCTGTTTCCTATTGGATCATGTTGAATGGTAGGTGGTGTCAGTATGTATGCACAGCTTTGTTGTTCTTGGCACTGGTCATGTATTATCTAAATAGTTAGGTAATAAAACTCCAGATGCTTTAGACAGAAAGCCTGCTAACCAGCACCAACATGCCAACACAGTCAAAATAGAAATGTTGGCAGAGATTATGTTTACTTAGGCAGAAAAAGAGAGGGAGGCACTAGGAAAACTCAGCTACCTAAAACAAAAATTCTGCTAATGACTGGTCATTCCTCAGCCAGATAAAAGTACTCAAGATGCACAAACAAACTACCTAAAGACTGCTGCTCAATAAGCACAACGGCTGGCCCGCTATCACTGACCTGAATGACTGAGACAAGCCCGTCTCTGAATGCCCTTCTCAATGAGACCTGCTCTTAGAATTCAAATAAAGACCACAACACAGGAGTGGCTATGAGTCAAAGCCTGAGCTGAATTCAAATGAGGATACTGAGCCTCCAGTCATCTCCCACACAAAATTTACAAGCGCATTTGATCATGTAAATTAAAGCGATACCACGCACACAGGAGTTTTGCGTTTTGTTTTATTCCCAGATTCATTTGCTGCCACTCCTACAAGAGCAAGAACAAGCAGTTTGATAGACAAGAGAAGAATGAGGCGACTGACAGACTTCAAAATCCTCTTAAAACACACAGCAAACGAAAACAGAAAACAACAAAACACAATATACTCAAGAAACGTGGGAAAAGAGTGAGCAACCTACACAATCATCAAAACTATCCTCAAAGAGGAATATTAACATCCTGCTTCCAACATAAAGGTGATGTAAAATAATTTATTTTGAGAATTCAGCCCATAAAAATGTCCCTACACTGGAGATATCTCTGAAAAAGGTGTCATGAGAAATCACACTCGTCTCCCTGACAGCCCTAGGCTCTGTAAATAGCGAGTCTGGGAGTGCTACTGTGCCTGTCAGTCACTGTGGGCATGTCTTTGGGGGCTGTGTTTTGGAAAAGGGGTGTGGCTGAATGGAATTACTTAAATCACAATATAAAAGTACTGACTGATCCTTTCTTTTATGTTGTGACGCACAACCAAGTGAAATGGATTATTGTAAATGAAAGTAGGACAGGAACTTGGTTCTGTCCTTCAGTTGTTGTGTGTATGGAAGCAGATCTGAAAGCGAGCTGGAAGTTGATTGTAAGAAAAGGGTGTGACTAATGCGGACTAAATGATTGAAGAAGCCCAGCATATGAGATTTGTGTTTGTTTATTTTTGTTTCTTAAAGATTTATTTTTGGCATTTTGGCCTTTTATTGTGATATGACCATTAAGTATCGACAAAGCGAAGTGGGAGAGAGAGAGCGAGAGAGAAGGGGATGGGATTGGGAAAGGGCCGCAAACCGGGACTCAAACTTGGGATGCCCAAAGTGCAACTGAGTTAAAAAAAAAAGAAAAAGAAAAAGCGATATTTAAAAAATAGGGTCATACACAGTATGCTTTATAAAATACTAAAATGTAATGCGCTACATTGTAGGCATATTTTTTTTTTTAAAGAAATGCTTTGGCTTCTCGCTTATTGCATCTCAAACTTCAAGAAAAATTTTTGCTTCTAAGGAGTTTGGCTGACAATGAAGTACTCCCTAAAAAATTTTCACTGTTCTTGGATAATGGTCATGTATGCAAATAAACAGATGAAGTATATTATAAAATTATATATATATATAAATATAAATGTTTGCAATTGATGTCTGCACCAACAGCCTTGCAGCAGCGCGCTGACATTTAGCACCGTAACGCTACGGACGTCCTGAGTTTGAGTCCCGATACTGTCCCCCCCCCCCCCCCCCCCCTCTCGCTCCCACTTTGTTTCCTGTCTAAACGGTGTCCAATCAAAAATAAAAGGCAAAAACCAATTTTAAAAAATGTTTGCGTTTGATAAAATTTGCAGCCCCTTAATTTTAAATCTTCACATTTAATCATCATCTTTTCATTAACCCCCCATTTAAGAAACCCTGCATCTGCGATGATATTACGGTTGCTCTCTGTGCATTGGGGCAAATGTAGCTTACGATCAGTCATATTACTTTTTCAAAAATGGCAGACAGCATGCCATTCTGAACGTCCATACTAACATTCACACACATACTGATCTCTCTCAACCATCTTGACACAAATATCCAAGCATCAAGAGAAACACAGATGGCCACAGATATGGGCCATAAGCATACTTGGTGAAATGGAAGGAAAAAAATCTGTTTGTGCGTGTGATAGAGAACAACATGCTCTTGAATAGGACAGCGAATGTTTTATTCATGTGAACACATGCAGAGGAGATGAGTCACACCCCATCCGAACGTAACTACTGATGCAGGCAATGAGCTTACAAGCACACACATACTTGCACATATTCAGACCCACAAAATCTATCATGTCCTCCAAACGACAGAATAGAATCTCTATGGTGCAGTTAAAGGTGGCACGGACTGCTGGCAATCATGCTAAAGGGGCAAATGTGCCCATTTCTGCGACTCTTTGATGGTGGAGAGTCTAAATTTGTGATGAGCTGAGCCGATCCGAGCCATGGGAGGTAACGGTGCCTCTCGCGCTCTCGTACAAAGAGAAGACGGACGGATACGTGCTGGATAATTAGAGCGAACGCGCCGCCCAGGAGACAGAGATTCAGAGAGATCGTGCGAGCAGGGCTTGCCTGACGAGCTCGCTATATATAACTTCCTCTAATGCAGCCGGTCCTGAAGAGGGACCTGAAGCAGCAGACACGCTGACATGACACACAGGAGGAGATAAGAGAGACATTTACAGAAAGAGAGGGAGCCAGTGGCAGACAGAGAGATAAGAGAGACGCACACAACTCAGACACAAAGAAAGCAGGAAACTACTGGGAGGGGGTACCAAAAAAAAAAAAGTGCTTTTTCAAACAAGGTACAGATTTTAAACAAAATGAAACATTGGCAACTTGCAATTAGAAGTTGATAATTAATAACCAGTTTCACCAAAATAACAAACATATGGGGTCTGTAAGTGGGTGTGCGTTTAAGAAATGAATACATTATATATGCATTAAATTAATCAAAATTGACAGACATTTACTTCACATTTATAAACAAATAAATAGCTTTTCTTTTTTCTACAAAAAAAAAAAAAATTACAATTTTAGAGTTTAAATAAATTCTGACAAATAAACTCAGTGAAATTAATAAAATGTAAATAAATAGCAATAGAAAACAGTAATACAATTGATAAGTGGAATTGAAATCCAACTTTAAAACTTGCCGGTACAGCAAATACACTTTGTCCATTAAAACATCTATATTGTTTTTCATTTTTTTATCTGTTTCAGGTATGACTGTTGTCCTCAATTATCATCAAGAACTGTATATGAATGTGTATATAAATACATAATATACAGATATTACAGAATGCAGAAACAAAAAAATAATAAATAAAAAAAACTGAAATTGGGTTCTACATAAACATAACTAATCCATTTCCCAACAGGAAGAAAATTAGACAGTTTTATCTCCTACTAGTAATTACATTTTAACATAACCAAACAAATTTCATTTACATAAATTTTACATTTTTGTTCAGATGCTGGCATATGGTCTAACTGTTGGAAACAAAGTGTCAACATAGCTTAATAGCTCCATTTAAAATGATTTTAATTGAAGTACAATTTTGCATGCAATTTTCAGGATCTCGTATTAATTGAGATACCACATGGAATACTTGCACTTTATAAAAACCCATTTGTCTTGCCACAGGACGTGTTGAACTAAAAAAAACTGCTTCAAAAAAGGTACAAAAATAAATTTTCACCTAAACTCTTAGCCTATTAGTCGACAATGCAAATAATCCTGCTGATCACCGGAGATTGAGGGCAGGATTATGAATAAATGGTGCAAATCTCAAAAAGTATGTCAGTGACTAAGGTGCAGACTCCCAGTCTGAGCTCACTCAAGGGTGCGGTTATCAAAGCGTGTTTGCGTATGTATGTATCATATCAGTAATGGACGGGCGGAGCATCCGCAGCAGTAGCATGTTCTCTTCTCTTCTCTCCTGTCGAGCACTCAGTGTGTCTTACAGCTAAGAGGATTTGTGGTGAGACTGAGAGCGGCTGGTAAAATAATTGAAAGTGTCTCTCCAAGCACTAAGCTCTCAGCTCAGAGGATGAGCATCAGGGTGGCGCTAACATAGCTCAGGCTTTACGAAACAGGAAATGGCTGACAGGACCATCATCAATGCCTGCAATTCAACAATAGAGCTCTGCCACACCTGACATGCATATGAATTCACATTCAAAATGTTTTGTGCTGCCATAACTTAGCAGGGTGAGTGATGTGTAAAAACCAGGGAAAACATCAGAATTTTGTCTAGGATGCCAAATGTTTTTGTTTTTTGTTTTCCCCACGCATGGAATATTCCTCATCAATTCCAAAAAAATAAATAAATAAATTGTAGTCATACAGACATAAATATGAAATATAGATAGCTCGTAATGTTGATGGCTTGCAAATTTTATTTATTCACCTGTCGTGGAACTTAAGTAAGGGTAGATGCCCTATTTATTCTGATGCTAATAAAAAATAATAATAAAAAAAAAAAAGGCTGTGAGGCAACAAAAGCTATTCTATAAATAAAAAAAACACATATTATATTATAATATATATATATATATATATATATATATATATACACACACATACCAAAATATGTGGGGTTGAAAAAAAAAAAAAAAAAAAGTGAATGCAAGAGTACAAATCCATCAAACAGACTGCACAACAATAATAAAACCAAAAGAAAAAGGTAAAAAACAGAAAATTTAAATAAATTAAAAAAAAATTAAAGACTTAAAAACACTTTAATGTACTATTTACTTCACAATTTAAAATCTACCATTTATTTATAATACTGGTACATTCAAATAAATGCAATAAATATACATAAATGTTTCTTTGCACAGAGAAACCTTCCAATGAGCATCACGTCAAGAGAAGTGCACAATGTGGCAATTAACATCTGATCTCCAGCCTGGTTGTCATCGCATCTGATGCGGTTATGTCCCAATCGGGTCCTTGTGCTGGTCAGGATGCTTGCACCCATTCAGAGCTCACAATAGCCCCTCACCGACATCCATTCATCACTCCTGGTGTGAGCAATCCATGCTATTAAAAGCCCTGCTAACACATCCACACAATGAAGTCTGCATACAAATGGCTTGTGTGCCTTCAAAGGCTGCAGACAGAATCACCCCCGCAAACACCATACACCCCTGTAAACATTCACGCATACACACAAAAAAAACCACTACATGTGGTTAACCAAACACAGGTGCGAAAACCAAAGAAATGTTGCCTTGTCAGTGCCTTGACTTTACAGAATGTTGTCTCTAACTGAATGGAAGATTTGATCAGAACCAAACAGATTTGGGGAGGGGGATCAACACTTAAAGGCACTCACAACCCATTTAACATATATAATATGAGGGAACAAGATATTCAATGGGAAGAAATACATAAGGCAGGACACGGATTGTGAAAAGTGGACAGTCCATACTAGAATGGATTGGATGTCAGAAAAAAAACAAGGTTTTTTATTATAATTTTCTGTATTAATACTATTACAACATATCAGCAAAGGCTATATTCATTCATGGCAAACTAAAGAGATTTAAATAAGATGATGATAATGATAATAATAATAATAATAATAATAATAATAAAAAAAAAGATTGAAAATAGATTTAATAACTAAATTAATTGTATACAATAATTTAACTATTTTAAATAAGCAAAGAAAAATCTTTCAAATTGATATGATAAATTCCAATAATGTTTCCAGTAGATTTTCTTTAAAGTACATACTTTACAAAAATAAAATTTCCTCCTTTCAAGAAATGCATGTGTAAGCTAAAAATCACAGGGATGCACCACATTATTATAAGACAAGACTACAAAAACAACCTTTTTTAATAACATGCACTGATGAATCATGCAAAATAAGACCAGGAATGTGATTAGAGTAGATTTCATGTTGACTTTAAACCTTTTGTTCAACTACTCCTTGCAATGCATCATTACAAGAGCCTAGAGTCCCATTATAGGAGGCAGTGCTGCACGACCGCATAACAAGAGCAAGGTGGGCCCTCGAGCAACCTGGAGAAGAGACAACACTTTTTGTTTACCATCTCAGCGGCTTGGAAAAGAGCACAGAGACTCCCACTCAACCACTGAGATTTTACAAGCTCTTTTTTAGATTTCTCTTAAAACTACACAGTGACAATAACGGGGCTGCGTAACTCCCTAGTACGCCAAGTTCAGTGTTTTAATGTATGATCACTCTAGTTATTATCTGAATCTGTCATGCTGTGCCAGCAGCACGTTACTGGAGCACACAGGGCATTGCTTTAAGCACTTAAAATAAACACTTCATTCATGTTAGTATGTGCCAAAGCTTGTGCTACAATCAGTGAAAACACTAAAATGTGAAAAAGCGGGCAAGCTTTGCACACGGAACAAATATGATTTGGCGCCAGTCAAATTCCAGCATGCCTGTGTTGCGTTGGTTGGCAACAAGTTATATCAGCAAGGCTGGGCTTTGGGTTGGGCAGTTTATTCATTTGAATTGGAGAGGAACTAATTTCTAAATTAATGGTTCAAGAAATGAACTCATTTCAAATAAACAACATTTTTTCCCCTGAATTTGTTCTTTTAATTACACATCTGACAACAAAAACAACTCAAGGAAAAAAAACACTGAGCGGTAGTGCAAGTCATTATGAAAGCTGTACAAGCAAAAACTGACACACTGAGCCAGACAATCTACCGTGAAAGCTAACAAAACAGGATTTGAGCAAATACACTATTGGAAAACACGGATAAAATGTTCAGGGCTTAACAATAAGGATAGCTCAAGGCCGAAGCTTGAGCCATGCTGCATTTACGCCATCAATTGAGGTTGCACCAATGACCCCTTACTCAACAGAACCTGTATGTGACCAGTTCTGTTAAGTATAATGATCATTCTTAAAGTGAGAGAGCACACAACCAAATTGACACCGGGGTCTCAAGAGGTGTTTATCTATAGCCCTTTTTCACACATACAGACTTTACTGTAAAGTACTGTTAAGAGATCATGTGCGGACATGATCTTTTCAAAAATACCGGTAAATTCATTCTGGCAATTTACTGGTATGAGAAGTTTACCGGTAAATAACTTTGTGAATGCAGAACGAGACTACCGGTATGAGCGTGTACCATAACATTCTGACGCAGAAGACATTTACTCCGCACAGTGCAGCTCAGTTTGAACTCATCTAATACAATGTCTCTGGGCCAAAAGCAGCTGTGTGAATGTGTTTGTTTGACAAAAAAATAAAACGTCAATAAAAACACTGACTGTGTACCCTTCCCTTTTTACAAACGCAATACCAGGAGGAGAGGTCATTTCCGGTTAATGTTGTCACAAAGTTTACCGGTATTTTGAAAATTGTGTGTGAATGGTGCTTTACCAGTAAAAAGACAGAACGCCATTGCCTGTGTGAACGGCACATTTTTGTATCTACAGGTAAAGTTGTTTCGGGAATTTTACGGCAATTTACTGGTATTACTGTGTGAGGGGCTTATGACTTGACATGCAGTTTTAAAAAGCAACGCTCGGCGCAAGTCGGTAAACAGGGAAATGCAACAGCCAAAAAATTAAATGGGGCTGGAGAAACGCATTGTTCGTATACATCTTTTCTCATCGCATTTTTCGCAAAAAGTGCAATATAGAGTGCCCAGTGACTGATATACATTAATGCCATTGCTTTAGGGGCCGTTTACACGACAACGTTTCCAGCCAAAAATGGGAAACTTTATGCATTTTGTCTGTTCGTTTACATGACAACAGCGTTTTGGGGACTGAAAACACATAATTTTGAAAACGGGTTTCAAAGTGCAAGCTTTTGAAAACGCCACCGTTATCGTTTCTGTGTAAACACCTAATACGGGAATCTTTGAAAACAGTGACGTCACGCATGTGCGTAGTACGTGTTAGGTATATAGATGTGTAAACAAGGTGACCGTGCCAACTACTAAGGAAAAAATCTTTTACGTTTTTGACTACATCATTGTCGTGTAAACGTAGCCTTAGTTGACTCCATGACTTTAAAATTCAAACACTTAACGTTTGTTTTCTTATTGTCAATCAAGTTCACTTGTCATTAATTTAATAGCTGTAAATTGAACAAATATAATGCAATTACAAAACCTAAAAGTAACATACAAATGAAAATTCAGCTTTACTATCACAGGAATAAATTACATTTTATTTGCACTTATATTAAATTGTAATATTTTTTCTGTTTTCACTGCATTTACTTTTGATGATTCTTGGCAAGAATTTTCAAAAAGACTATTAACAACCCCAATCTTTTGAATGGTAATGTGAAATTTATAAATATTGCAAATTTATCTGGTAGATACATTTTAATGTTATATATTCATTTTAATATGTTATATATTCAGCCACAACTTAACAATATGCAGGTAAAACCAAGCAAAATGTTTCAGTTTGGTCTATAGGCAAGTAAAAATCTGAACAGGAAAAATCTGTATTGTTGAGCCTGGATGTGTCATGGTTATATAATATATGGCTGTAACAAAATAAAAAAGGGACATATCCACAGCTGAGGAAACAAAAAAAAAAAAAAAAAGCCAAATCCAAGCTTGCACCAGCTTCAGAGAGTTAACAGCAAAGCATCAAAGATCAAACAGACAGCCCAGTGTGATTTTAACACGCTGCCTTTGTCTCCTGCAAAATACAATGACACCTGGCAAAAGCAAGGGAATAACTCCCATCACCAGCACTGGGAGGGAGAAACTGAAGGTTTCAATCCATACAGCTCTCCTGCAGTTTAGTTAGCGAGAGCTCAGCGCTGCGCAGAACCTCTGCAGAACTTTCCCGGCCAGGTTATAAATCAGGTCTGAGGTCAACGAGACTCACTAGCTCAGCATCAAACTCCCGCTGACCAGAAACACAATGCTGCACACACTCTGGAAACACACACCTCTCTCAAAATAACATTTCACCATGGTAATCGTACGCTTGAGGAGCTGTCAGATCAAAACAATCAAGGATACAAGGAGTCAAATGTATAACAAAGACAAAAGCAGTAATAACAGAAATACAATAGGGTCATAATATTGATCTGAAGGTAAAATGATTCTTTGATTTTCTACAGTAATGCTGATCTATGCATATCCATAAACATCACTGCACCTCCTCATGACCGTGAACCACAGGCAGCTCCTTTCTCTCTAAATGCATCAATTAGCAACAAAGAGATTTCATTATTTATTTCAGTGCGTCACTGTCATTATTTCTGGCACTGAAAAGAATTGTTTCATAATTTGTTATATCATGCCTGCAGGCTGAGCTCTTATTGGAAGAGCATGCCATGGGAAAGGACTATCGGTACACATGTAAAAGTGCAACGCCTCTAGGACAAGGGCAGCTGTGATTAGGTAAGGTTTAAAGCAACCAGACAGGGATCATCCAGGAAAGGTGTGAGAGATTTTGAGTCAATAAACTTGACTTTCTTACATGAGTTCATTTGCATAATTTGCCTACTCTGAAAGCAACTGACACATTTCACAAGCCTGACGCAGTGTTCTCCGACAAATACAAACTTGCCCTTTAACACGGGGAGTGATTGATCACCTAAAGCTTGCCAGAAACACTGTTCAGATCAAACACCTGAAAGCTATTCCTGATGAATATTTATAATGATCTGAATCAGTTATATAGTGTGATCCAATATTTTGAAGCTGACTGTCCATCTTGATTCATTTGATTTTTTGTGTTTCGGTCATTTTACGCCAACCCAAAGCTCAGAGTAGATACAAACCTTTACAAGGTCTCCTCTGATAAAGTCATCAAGGAAAAGTGTGGATATTCTCCAATGCAAGACCACAGTTATAATCCATGCGTTTATGAAATATTGCAAAAAATAAAACAGTAGCTAACATTAGTGGCTAAATAAAGATTTGAACGCATCTAAAGGCAAAAAAAAAAATATGCCTCAGACATTAGCTACTGAGGACTTCAAACTGACACTATGATAAAATCAATGCTGTTTTGGGTTCAGTTTTCCAATAAAACAACAGAAATAAACAACGCAGATAAATACCACAGTGAGAAAAGAAAGGTATCTAACCTCCACATCTCGTCTAAATTATGACATTTTTTATTTGTTTTACTCCGTCCAGAGACAATTTACAAAACAACTCCTATTTACCATTTAATATTAAGTTAGAATTAAGAGTCTTTTTCTGGTATACAATTATTCTAAATAAACACAACAAGGGACACGGACACTTTAAAGTGTCTTATCAGACTAATGATTTTATAGGCTGAACATTATTAGTAAACTACTACTTACCCAGAAATATTAACATCACAATAAAAAGACAGTACAGTACAGAAATATCAGTGTAACCAATGTAAGGTAATTATGAAAACAAGGGTGAAATATTAGTTGCGCACGTACCTCAATGTATCCGGCTAGACTCGGAACAACGATGGCCAGAATGAGCACTGATACGGCTGGGACTGAACCCATCTTCCACGGTTACTCTCTGCTGGGATTTGTGCTGAAATTATCCCGCTATGGATTCTTATAAGAGGCTCTCAAACAGAAAACAGCTCAGTAAACGGTCCGCGAGCGCTTGTTGTGTGCGTTGATCCCGCTCTCAGCGCGTGTGGAATGTTGCGCGTCTCCGACTGCCACTGCACGAGCGCGAGCGCTATAAAAAAAACACGAGCAAGCGCGCCACCGACCGTCTGATGAAGGGACCGACCGGAAATGAGGTCATCATGCTGTCATCTACTGAAGGATGCGAACTGGGTGTGTGCACCTCCTGTAGGTCTATTACGAAATGGTTAGACCATATGGATTTCATCCATATTTAAGGTAAAATGTAGGCCTTTATATAGTGGAAAATATGAAACATATGGCATTTTAATGTTTGTTTTTTACTGTTCGCTGTACAGCTGCTATCATAAAAACTGTATTTTTTACATCCACACCAATGTGAAAATGCTTTTTCCACACTATACGATAGAATTATAATGGAAACTAAACTGTGTGTGTGTGTGTGTGTGTGTGTGTGTGTGTGTTGTGTGTGTGTGTGTGTGTGTGTGTGTGTGTGTGTGTGTGTGTGTGTGTGTGTGTGTGTGTGTGTGTGTGTGGACCTATACTGTATGCATAAATACAATACCAGTCAAAAGTTCTTAAACAGTAAGATTTTAGAAGGCAATTTAAAGAAGTCTCTTATGCTCACCAAGCCTGCATTTATTTGATCTATTCCAAAACACCGCAAAATTTTGAAATATTTTTACTAAGCCTATATAAAATAACTGTTTTCTATTTGAATATATTTTAAAAATGTAATTTATTCCTGTGATTTCAAAGCTGAATTTTTTGCATCATTACTCCAGTCACATGATCCTTCAGAAATCATTCTAATATTCTGATTTGCTGCTCAAAAAACATTTATTATTATTATTATGTTGAAAACAGCTGAGTAGAATTTTTTCTTTGATGAATAGAAAGTTCAGAAGAACAGTCTTAAATTGAAATCTTTTGTAACATTATAAATGTCTTTATCATCACTTCTGAGCAATTCAAAGCATCATTGCTAAATAAAAGTATTAATTTCTATAATCCCCCCCCCCCCAATGTATACTGACTTCAAGCTTTTCAATGGTATAGTGTATAATGTTCTTACAATGAACAAAAGCTTTTTATTTCAGATAAATGCTGATCTTTGGATCTTTCTATTCATCAAAGAATCCTGAAAGAAATTTACTCAGCTGTTTTAAATATTGATAATAATAATAATAATAATAATAATAATAATAATAATAATACATGTTTGAACAGCAAATCAGAATATTAGAATGATTTCCAAAGGATCATGAGACTGAAGACAGGAGTAATGATGCTGAAAATTCATCTTTGATCATAGGAATAAATTACATTTTAAAATATATTATAATAGAAAACAGTTATTTGAAATAGTAAAAATATTTCACAATATTACTGCTTTTGCTGTATTTTGGAACAAATAAATGATGGCTTGGTGAGCAGAAGATAATTCTTTTAAAAGCATTAATAATCTTACTGTTCAAAAACTGGTAGTATGTATATTAGTGTTGTCAAATGATTAATCGCGATTAATCACATCCAAAATAAAAGTTTTTGTTTACATAATATATGTGTGTAATATATGTGTGTATAGCCTACTGTGTATATTTATTATGTATATGTGTATATATGTAATGTTTATATATTAAATATATTTATATATAATATAAAATATAAGAATACAATTATATAAATGTATATGTAAATATTTTAAATATATATATATATATATACATATATATATATATATATATATATATATATATATATATACACAGTACACATACATATATTAGGCTATGTAAACAAAAACTTTTATTTTGGATGAGATTAATCGCGATTAATCGTTTGACAGCACTAATATATATATATTTAAAAATTCAATTGTGTTAATCACAGTCATGGACTGTGATTAATCATGATTAATCACAAATTTAAAATAGTAGGATTTACCTGTAAATGTGTTGAAATAAAGAAATGCATGACAAACTAGTTTAAGGAAACAGAACCTTTCACACTTCTGCCAGGTATGAGACATAATCCTTATTATTCTTTTATCATTATTCTTTTGATTTTATTCAGCCATTATCAGCCTTTATACTGGCAATAAAACATTTACCATCATTAGTTGGAATTATGCATAAGCATACTGTCAGTCCTGTCTTCCTGTGTCTTGTGTTTCCGCTCCTCTCGTGCCCATATTTGATTTGTTCCTGTCCTTCTTCAGGTTTATTGGTTCCAGGTGTGTGTCATTCATTATCTAGTTTTCTCCTGTTTATAATCCCTGTGTTCCCTGTTTCTGGTGTCAGCTGTTATTTGTCATTTCCTGTGTTCCATGTCTCCTGTGTTCTAGCGTTTGGATGAATAAAAGTTTATGTTTTGGAAAGATTCCTGGTCTCCTTGTACCCTTAGTCCAGAGGAGCGTGACACATACTCATTTGCAAAAATAAATAAATAAATAAAACTATCCTATGACTTTTTAACACTTTTTCATTTTAACTTGGAAATGGACACATACTGAACATAATTATTTTTTAGGCATAGTTCATATCATTTACTGAATCCCACTTGTTTCAAACTTGTGATTTTTTTTCTTCTGCTGAACACAAAAGAAGCTATTTTGAAGAATGTGAGTAACCTCATGTGGTAGCCGGTTGCCATTGACTTCCAATCAGAAAAAATAGGGTGAGATTTTTGGGTGAACTATCCCTTGAAACAAATGGAAGAAACACACTGCAACTCTAATCCCAATTGTGTATTTCTAACAGACAGATGTTGCCACCTATCACAACCTTGTTATTTCCAAAGAGAAATTGCCATAAAGCATTGTCAAGATATTTACTGGAACTTGGTCTTCATTACATCTATTTTCTGTTTCTACTTTGGGTTTTACTTCTGTGTTTATAAATGTCATAAATGCTACAATTTTATATGTCAAAAAAGTACCTAACTGCCACAACATGCTGTTGTGTTGTTGATGTAAAACCCTAGTAGAGATTACAAGATATTATAAAACCAGGCAGATGACCAGGGGTAGAAAAAATACAATATTAATAAATGAAATAATAAAAAAAACTAATATTAATGAAAAAAGTATTATTATTAAAATGTTATTGACAACACCATTAAGGTCCTATATAGCACTTTTAAAACATGGTTCTTTATGGAACCTTATAAAAAGGGTTCAACTATTGTTGCAAGCTGAACAACACTGTCTAGAACACCATTCTTAAGCATGGCCGCGGGAACTAGGGCATCTGAGATTTTCCTTGTGACCCTCAATCATCCCCAAGATACTTGATTTTTGTGATAGTTTTGTGATTAATTATTTAATCAAGCTGACCAGAAATATATAGCCTATTATGTTATATTATATAGGCCTATTATTAGCCTAAAATATTATGACAAAATATTTTAATAAGACTGAATTTGTATTTAACCTGATCACGTTTAATAAAAAGACATTTTAAGTTTAATTGTAACGCTGCATGTCCACGATTATTCAAACAACACACAGTTATACAGTGAGCAAAGAACATTATCAAAGAATATAACTGAATTCAGTCTAGTGTGAGTGTAAGCATGCACTCTAAAAAAAAATCTGTAAGCTACAGTGGGGCAAAAAAGTATTTAGTCAGCCACCAATTGTGCAAGTTCTCCCACTTAAAAAGATGAGAGAGGCCTGTAATTTTTCATCATTGGTATACCTCAACTATGAGAGACAAAATGAGAAAAAAAAATCCAGAAAAATCACATTGTAGGATTTTTAAAGAATTTATTTGCAAATTATGGTGGAAAATAAGTATTTGGTCAATAACAAAATTTCATCTCAATACTTTTTTATACCCTTTGTTGGCAATGACAGAGGTCAAACGTTTTCTGTAAGTCTTCACAAGGTTTTCACACACTGTTGCTGGTATTTTGGCCCATTCCTCCATGCAGATCACCTCTAGAGCAGTAATGTTTTGGGGCTGTCGCTGGGCAACACGGACTTTCAACTACCTCCAAAGATTTTCGATGGGGTTGAGATCTGGAGACTGGCTAGGCCACTCCAGGACCTTGAAATGCTTCTTACGAAGCCACTCCTTCGTTGCCTGGGCGGTGTGTTTGGGATCATTGTCATGCTGAAAGACCCAGCCACGTTTCATCTTCAATGCCCTTGCTGATGGAAAGAGGTTTTCACTCAGAATCTCACGATACATGGCCCCATTCATTCTTTCGTTTACACGGATCAGTCGTCCTGGTCCCTTTGCAGAAAAACAGCCCCAAAGCATGATGTTTCCACCCCCATGCTTCACAGTAGGTATGATGTTCTTTGGATGCAACTCAGCATTCTTTCTCCTCCAAACACGACAAGTTGAGTTTTTACCAAAATGTAAAAACTCAACTTGCAATCCTCTTCTGGATCATCCAAATGCTCTCTAGCAAACTTCAGACGGGCCCGGACATGTACTGGCTTAAGCAGGGGGACACGTCTGGCACTGCAGGATTTGAGTCCCTGGCGGCGCAGTGTGTTACTGATGGTAGCCTTTGTTACTTTGGTCCCAGCTCTCTGCAGGTCATTCACTAGGTCCCCCCATGTGGTTCTGGGATTTTTGCTCACAGTTCATGTGATCATTTTGACCTCACGGGGTGAGATCTTGTGTGGAGCCCCAGATCGAGGGAGATTATCAGTGGTCTTATATGTCTTCCATTTTCTAATAATTGCTCCCACAGTTGATTTCTTCACACCGAGCTGCTTATCTATAGCAGATTCAGTCTTCCCAGCCTGGTGCAGGTCTACAATTTTGTTTCTGGTGTTCTTTGACAGCTCTTTGGTCTTGGCCATGGTGAAGTTTGGAGATGGACTGTTTGAGGTTGTGGACAGGTGTCTTTTATACTGATAACGAGTTCAAACAGATGCCATTAAAGGAACACTCCACTTTTTTTGGAAATAGGCTCATTCTCCAACTCCCCCAGAGTTAATAAGTTGAGTTTTACCATTTTGAATCCATTCAGCCGATCTCCGGATCTGGCGAGAGCACTTTTAGCATAGCTTAGCATAGATCATTAAATCCTATTAGACCAGTAGCATCGCGTTCAAAAATGACCAGAATTTCGATATTTGTCCTATTTAAAACATGACTCTTCTGTAGTTATACCGTGTACTAAGACCGGCGGGAAATGAAAAGTTGCGATTTTCTAGTCCTATTTGGCTAGGAACTATACTCTCATTCCGGTGTAATAATCAAGGAACTTTGCTGCCGTAACATGGCCGCAGCAGGCGCAGTGATATTACGTAGCGCCTGAAAGTAGTCCCCAGCTATATTATAACTAGTTACCTAGCTGGGGACTACTTTCAGGCGCTGCGTAATATCACTACGCCTGCTGTGGCCATGTTACGGCAGCAAAGTTCCTTGATTATTACACCGGAATGAAAGTATAGTTCTTAATCATATCAGCCTAGAAAATTGCAACTTTTCATTTTCTGCCGGTCTTAGTACATGATATAACTACAGAAGAGTCATGTTTTAAATAGGACAAATATCGAAACTCTTTGGTCATTTTTGAACGCGATGCTACTGGTCTAATCGGATTCAATGATCTATGCTAAGCTATGCTAAAAGTGCTATCGTCAGATCCAGAGATCGGCTGAATGGATTCAAAAACGGTAAAACTCAACTTATTAACTCTGGGGGATTTGGAGAATGAGCCTATTTCCAAAAAAAGTGGAGTGTTCCTTTAATACAGGTAACGAGTGGAGGACAGAGGAGCCTCTTAAAGAAGAAGTTACAGGTCTGTGAGAGCCAGAAATCTTGCTTGTTTGTAGGTGACCAAATACTTATTTTACCGAGGAATTTACCAATTAATTCTTTAAAAATCCTACAATGTGATTTTCTGGATTTTTTTCTCATTTTGTCTCTCATAGTTGAGGTATACCTACGATGAAAATTACAGGCCTCTCTCATCTTTTTAAGTGGGAGAACTTGTACAATTGGTGGCTGACTAAATACTTTTTTGTCCCACTGTATAATCAGTGATGTTGTCTGCAGTGTATGATGAATTAATCTCTTATATCACATCTGCACTTTGTTGTTTCTGATGAGAGAATTTGAGAGTGCACTGACCAAAACTTTTGCGTATGAGCGATGTTAATATTGAATAAAATCCCCTTAAATAATAGAAATATTAAATAAAACATTCTTGAACTAAAATCACGAAAGCACAAATATATATTGGTTCGCATATAACTCTGTATTCATTTGTATGTTAATCTATAAGAGTTTGGGCTGTTTAATATTAGGATTTTGTCAAAAATCCTCCACCATGGCCCTGCCATGCAACATCAAGCCCTGCCCCCCAGCACCCCCCCCACATAAAATAGGCCTGTTTGAGATGCGCTGCGCCTCGCCTCGCCTGAAATGTAGGCAAGAGTAGGTGGCTGCAGTGAGGGGAGGAGAGAAATAAGCGCAATCAAGATGGACAGTTCTGAGCTCTCGAAGTAGAGCAGATACCTACGAGATCAAAGGCAGATATTGTGTTATTCTCACTCATATGCTGTGCTGCAGATAAACACGATATAATTTCAGTTCTGTTGCTTTTATATGAATATAAATACGACGAGCAAGACACTCAAAGTGCTTGCTATTTAATTCCATATGAAAGGCGTATTTATCATCCATTTTTATTTTAATTCAAACATGTATTTTAGATTTTTATAGAAAATATGACAATCATATATCTCACACAGAGATCGCACTGTCAGTGTTTGGGAATATTCATGCACAATTTAAATAAATAATATCATGAAATCAGATTTTAAAAATAAAACATTTTAGAAGAGAACACAGCATCACGGTTGTCTGAACCAATGAGCATTAAGCTGTGTCGTCAGTCAGTCGTTTCCCATCATGCTTTTGATCAGCGCAGTCGGTGGAGAGCAACTGCACGCGACTGCTCAATCCGACACAGCTGCCTCGCTGTCATGAGAGTTTTTTGGCACACGTCAGCATGACATCAGAGCAAGGCAGACAGAACTCTGACACTTTTCTAACCGGCATGCATCTCGCGGTGATCAACGGTGATCAGTTCTGCGCAGATTTTGCTAATCTCAAACAAGCCTCATATGTTCCTGCGGCTATGTTCTTAAGAGTGTATATGTTCTTCCCAACCAGTGAAATCTTCTGCACAAAGTCCTAGTGATAATGACAGATTACATATTGTGACGAGCGTCCCGATATCTCATCAGCGTCGCCCTGGAAACAGAGGCAGAACACCTGCACTTCCTCATTACCAGCTGATCAGTCCCAGCTGCAGCTCGTCAGCTGCTGGCATTATAAGCCCAGCAGATCCCGCCACTGTTGAGTTCAACCTCCAGAAAGACTGCAGCTAACCACTCTCTCTGATCTCTTTACACCTCTAGATAGCAGCGTGTGACCAAGCAGCCACCATAGAGCACAAGCATGGGCACCCTGCACAAAGACAGAGGAATAGATAGAATGCACCAGCGCACCTCTACACCTGTTTGCTATTTTATTTTTGAGACAATAAATCCACCCTCCGGGGCATTTATTGGAACGGTCCTTGTTGTGTGATTCTTCACCCCGTGACAAGTTGGTGGAGAATGCGGGCATATCAGTGAAGAATCACAGACAAGCAACATCACATCCCTTGACTGTTCTCACCCCTGGGTTTTTTTTTCTCTCCTCTCCTCTGTCACAGAAGTCAGCATCCGCCAGCAACAGATAGTGGAACACCTGGCCTCCCAGCAAGGACAGACCGAGTGGGAGCTCGCAGCTCTCTGTGCCGCCACTGCCCCACGCGTTCCGCTACCAGATGCCCGGATGTCCACGCCCCGTCCTTCTGGCCTCGGATAGCGGGAGATATGGTGAGTCCCCCTCTCAAAATCTTTTCTTTGATGTGTTCCAGCAGGTGATGGGACGGGGCTCACTTGGCCGGGAACAACGGGAGGACGACCAGCTGAAGCATTGTTGGGCCCAGGTGCGGATCCTGGACGGAAAAGAAGTTCAGCCTGGGCCCCATCCTCTCCCGCATTTTGTGGTTCAGAACGGCCTGCTATACTGTGTCGCGCAGCGGAGGGGGGAGGAAAAATTACTGCTGGTGGTACCGCGGATGAAGACTGAGACCGTGTTGGAGTTGGCACACTCACACCCCATGGCGGGACATCTCGGGCCGGCCAACACGATCCAATGGATTCGGGACCAGTTCCACTGGCCAAGAATGGACGCCGAGGTGAAACTGTTCTGCCAGGCCTGCCCCACCTGCCAAGTGACGTCACCCAGGAAGCCTCCCCCCAGCCCGCTGATACCGCTCCCTATCATCGAGGTGCCCTTTGAGCGCATCGGGATGGACCTTGTGGGGCCGTTGCCTAAGTCTGCCCGGGGACATGAACACATCCTGGTGATCGTCGACTACGCCACCCAGTACCCAGAGGCGATTCCCCTGCGGAAGGCCACAGCAAAAGCCATCGCTCAGGAGCTCTTTCTGCTGTCCAGCCAAGTCGGCATCCCAGCAGAGATCCTGACCGATCCGGGAACCCCCCTCATGTCCTGGCTAATGGCTGACCTCTGCCGGCTGCTGAAGGTGAAGCAGTTGAGGACCACGGTCTACCACCCCCAAGCGGACGGGCTGGTGGAACGTTTTAACCAGACTCTGAAGCAGATGTTACGACAGGTAGTGGCTGAAGACAAGCGGGACTGGGACCTCATGATCCCCTACGTCCTCTTCGGCATCCGTGAGGTCCCCCAAGCCTCAACTGGCTTCACCCCATACGAGCTCCTCTTTGGTCGGCAACCGTGGGGCCTCCTGGATGTGGCGAAGGAAGCCTGGGAGCAGCAGCCGGCAACCCATCGTTCAGTCATTGAACACGTAAGGGAGATGAGGGAATGGATCGACCGTGTCATGCCATTAGTCCGGGAACACTTGAGCAAAGCACAACAGGCTCAACAGCGCCACTACAATCGGGCGGCCCAGCCACGGGAATTCCAACCCGGCGATCGAGTCATGGTCCTAGTCCCCACAGCGGCATGCAAGTTCCTGGCTACCTGGCAAGGGCCGTACGGTGCTGGAGAAAATCGGGCCGGTGACTTATCGAATCCGCCAACCTGGCTGGCGAAGAACAGAGCAGTTGTACCACATCAACTTGCTGAAAAAGTGGGTTGGGACTAGGGACCAGCTCGTCGCCCTCGTCTGCACAGAACCCGTGGTTGTAGACACCAATCCCCACCTCTCAGCTGCCCAGAAGGGAGAGCTGCAGCACCTGATCGGTCAGTTCTCTGATGTGTTCTCCCCTCTTCCCGGGCAGACCAATGTCATCCAGCATGATATCCAGATGCCTCCCGGAGTCATCGTCAGGCAACGGCCCTATCGTGTCCCTCAGGCTCGTCGGCGAGCTATCGAGGAGGAAATACAACAGATGCTGAAGTTAGGGGTGATCGAGCCTTCACGCAGCCCATGGTCCAGTCCGATCGTCCTGGTCCCGAAACTGGATGGCACCCTCCGTTTCTGCAACGACTATCGCCGCCTGAATGGAGTCTCCCAGTTTGACGGCTACCCCATGCCGCGAGTGGACGAACTTCTAGATCGGTTGGGAAGGGCCCGGTACATCTCAACGCTGGACCTCACAAAGGGTTATTGGCAGGTACCCCTTTCAGAAAGTGCCAAACCTAAAACTGCTTTTTCTACCCCTAGTGGCCACTGGCAGTACCGGACCCTTCCCTTCGGCCTCCACGGGGCACCCGCCATGTTCCAGCGTATGATGGACATCCTCTTACGGCCCCACCAGGCCTATGCTGCGGCCTACCTGGATGACGTGGTGGTCCATTCCATACCTTGGGAGGATCATCTGGAGAGATTACAGAGGGTGCTTTCCGAGCTCCGGAGGGCTGGACTTACCGCCAACCCCTGCAAGTGCCATCTTGCGCTCTCAGAGGCGAAATACCTGGGGTTCCAAGTGGGCCGGGGACTGATTCGCCCACAGAAGAAAAAGGTGGAAGCAGTACGCTCCGCGCCGAAACCGAAGACCCAGGTACGAGCCTTCTTGGGGTTGGCGGGGTATTATCGCTGCTTCATCCCTAACTTCTCCTCCTTAGCCGCCTCCCTGACAGATCTGACCAGGAAGGGGCAGCCAGATAAGGTACAGTGGTCGTCAGCATCAGAGGAGGCCTTCCAAGGGATCAAGGAGGCCCTCACTTCCGAGCCCGTTCTCCGAGCCCCAGATTTTAGCTGCCCCTTCCTGCTGCAGACTGATGCCTCCAACACGGGACTGGGAGCCGTCCTGTAACAGGTCCAAGAAGGGGAGGAGCATCCCGTCCTGTATATCAGCAGGAAGCTGACCCCAGCCGAGAGAAACTACGCCACCGTGGAAAAAGAAGCCCTGGCCGTCAAGTGGGCAGTCCTCGGCTGGAAGTTCACCTGACCACGCGCCCCTCCAGTGGATGGCCCGCGCCAAAGACACCAATGCCAGGGTGACTCGTTGGTTCCTCACGCTCCAGGAATTCCACTTCGTTGTGCGTCATTGCGCAGGGGCCGCGCACGCCAATGCCAACGGTTTCTCTCGGATCTGGGCAGCTTTTGCAGGTCTGTCAGGGGTCACTCCCCACCCCCTATTAATCCCCTACTGTCTCACATTCCCAACAGGGCCAGGATGACACTTGAGGGGGGTGGGGTGGGGTGGGGGGGGGGGGAAGTGTGACGAGCGTCCCGATATCTCATCAGCGTCGCCCTGGAAACGGAGGCAGAACACCTGCACTTCCTCATTACCGGCTGATCAGTCCCAGCTGCAGCTCGTCAGCTGCTGGCATTATAAACCCAGCAGATCTCGCCACTGTTGAGTTTAACCTCCAGAAAGACTGCAGCTAACCACTTTCTCTGATCTCTTTACACCTCTAGATAGCAGCGTGTGACCAAGCAGCCACCATAGAGCACGAGCACAAGCACGGGCACCCTGCACAAAGACCAAGGAAGAGATAGACTGCACCAGCGCACCTCTACACCTGTTTGCTATTTTCTTTTTGAGGCAATAAATACCCTCCGGGGCATTTATTGGAGCGGTCCTTGTTGTGTGATTCTTCACCCTGTGACAATATAAAACCATTTATAAATGTCTTTCTTGTAAGAAAGTAATTAATTAAAAAAGAGAGAGAGAGAGAGAGAGAGAGAGAGATGTTTGTTTATAAGAGACAAAGTGAAAATAAAAACAAACATAAATGCTAATTACAAAATAATATACCTACTGCTCTTCTTTCCAGTTTTGTACTGTGGTGTCAGCAGTTTTACGATCAACGAGGGGAAGTTGACGTGACCAAACCACAAATTTGGTATCTCAGAAAAGGCCACAGTTTCCTCTTTAACACTCTTTAATGCATGTAAAAATTCATTGCTAGGGTCATGAGGTACAATAATGAAAAAATAATAATAAATCATTTTAAAAAACTACCCAAAAAGTAAAACAATTCTGTATCCAAGATTGTATTAGATGAAGTAATGTCACACAGCAGGTCCCTGATTGACATGTCCATGTGAGCATAAACACAGATCTACAGGTGGTCCGTGTAAAATCAGTAGCAGCGGGCAGAAAAGTCAACATGATGTTTTTCCGCCTGCTGCTATTACACAATAGACTGTCTGCTTCTCCCATCACACCACATTTACACAATCCAATAGTCAATAAATTTGACAGAGAAGCTTTTAATGTCATCTGCCATCTGTGTATGTTCAACTCATTTATGTTTTCCCACATTCTGTTGCACTGTATACTGTACAACATAGTATCTTATATATTACATATCAGAGTGTTTGCGAGTTACTGTGTGCTATAGATGATGTTGCTTACCTTCAAGGATCGATTAGTTCATTCATCTAAACATTTATCTGTGTATATAAAATCATTTTTTTATCATAAACATAATTCAGAATAATAACACAATGTTTTGTGGCGGTGAAATTGTGAATGTTGTAAATAGTATTTCATTAGCACTGTTTGCAGAAGCTGTGAGAGATTACATAACATACAGTATTTACAACAATTGATTTTATTTGCATTTGCTGACCCATTGTACACGAGACAGATGTCCTATAACATGGACAGAGACTAACCCATATCCATTCATGGTGAATATTTGTACAACTCGACTAGTACTATCAGATCTTTTGGTATCTTCATTCTGAGATTGCCTTTTGAACGTTAAAGGTGCAGTAGGAGATCTCGAAAATGCTAACTTTAGCCTGATAGCACTGAAAGCAAATGTCCCACCCTCCCTGTAATCGCTGTCCAAAGCCACGCCCCCTGAAAGCACATACAAAATTAGCCATGGTTTTAACACGAATAAAACCAAAAATCATGGTTCTTGTAGCCATGGTAACCACAAATTAAACATGGTTTATTTCAAATAATAACTTACAACGTGTAATGCCTAACCAGCAGAGGGAGCCCTCACCCAAATACTGAACTTGGCCCGCTCCCTCTACTGTCACGTCCTGTATGGCTCACATATAAACTGAGACCTGTTCACATGCTAGTCGCAAAGTATTGCCAGTTATTCTGCCTTACCAAGCGTTATTCTGACTACCATTCCTGATTGTCTTACTGTTTATGATCCTGCCTGATATCCTGACTCACGGTATTTGTACTCTGTCCCTTTGTTCTGATGCCTGATCGGACTGATGTTTGTGTTTGGAACCTTTGCCTGCCTTATCACCACTCTCTCTGGTTTTGACCCTGTGTATGACGAACGATCTGCTTGCTTCTCTGGTTTGACCCTTTGCCTGTGTTACCGACTTCTGTTTAAAGCCTTGACCTCTAATAAACTTCCGCTTATGGATTCTAATCAAACTCCAGAGTCTCTGTTACAAAATACTTTGCCACCTATGGATTCAGCGGAAGTGTCAAATCTACAAACAGCATTATCTTACCAAATGGAAATGCTTCGAGGATATCAGGAACAACTCACCCAGCTGTGGACCGTCAATGAACACCTCACTCACTACATTCGGCATGGGCGGAGGGAGAGATTGAAAGTCGACGGAACAGCTGAGCAATGCAAGGGCTTCATTCGCCAAGTGCAGGTTTACCTGGATCATCAAGGAGAGAGATTTGAATCAGAGGGGAAAAGATGTGCTTTTATCATGACACTTTTGACAGGCAGAGCTATCGATTGGGCAGCAGCCGTTTGGGACTCGGATTCCTGACTGAGAAGTTCAGTGACATACTTCTCTTCCGCCATGAGGGTATTCAAACACTTCGTGGAGTTGTTGAAAGATGTGTCAACACCACTCATCAATCTTACACAAGGTAACCGCACCGCTGCCGAGTTTGCCATTGAGTTCAGAATGCTCGCTGCCCAAAGTGGATGGAATGATGTCGCCTTAAAGGCTACGTTTTATAAAAGCCTTAACTGTGATCTTCAGACAGAGCTTGCATGTAAGGGTGAGGGATCCTCCTTCTCCGATTTTGTCATGCTCACCATCAAGATTGATAACCTCATGAGACAAGCTCCAAAGAAGAAGAGCAGAAGGGGTGGACAGACCAACGTTCTTCCCCATCGCCCTGTTGAAATGTTTTTTCCTGAGGAACCTATGCAACTAAACACATCCCAACTATCTGAAAGTGGGAGAGAACGGAGACGAAATCAACACTTGTGTTTTTACTGCGGTGAATCAGGTCACCGCAGTTTGGGATGCCCTCACAAGCTCCAAAGCAATCCCTGGGTAAATATTGAACATTTTGCCCTTTTAAGTAACAAATCATTTACACTCCCTGTTGTCTTAAGAACTGATACCCTGTCTCTTGACCTCACGGCGATGATCGACTCGGGAGCCGCCCTGAATCTAATCCACCAAGATATTGTCACAAAACATCAAATCCCCACACAACCGTGTACCCCACCAATCCAAGTCAAGGCTATCGATGATGTACAGATTGGAAAAGGCATCACTCACCAAACCAATACACTCACACTCCAGGTTGGAACTCTTCATACAGAATCCATCACTTTTTACGTCATCGACTCTCCTAAACACAAAGTTATGTTAGGATATCCATGGCTCTCTACTCATGACCCCGAACTCCCACGGCATCAAGGTGAACTAACACGCTGGTCATCCTTCTGTATGAATCATTGTATCACTGCAAAACCCCAATTACTTCTCACAACCAGTGTAGAAAGTCCTGAAACACACAAGAAAGTTCATATTCCCCATTGCTACCAAGATCTTTCTGACGTATTCAGCAAGGAAAAAGCCACTCAACTTCCTCCACCTAGACCATGGGACTGTACCATCGATCTCCTGCCCAATACACAACCTCCCAAGAGTAAAGTATATCCACTTTATAGAAATGAAAATCAAGCCATGGAGGAGTATGTGGATGAAGCTCTGAACTCCGGTTTTATCAACCTCCCACGCAGCTGCAGGATTCTTCTTTGTGGAGAAGAAAGATGGTGGTCTAAGACCTTGCATTGATTACAAAGGACTGAATAATATTACCATTAAATTCCGTTATCCACTCCCGTTAGTGCCATCTGCACTAGAACAACTCAGAGAGGCCAAGATTTACACCAAGCTCGATCTCCGAAGTGCTTATAATCTCGTCAGGATCAAAGAAGGGGATGACAGCCTTTCTCACCACCAGGGGGCACTATGAATATCAGGTCATGCCGTATGGGCTAGCCAACTCTCCTGCTATATTCCAATCGTTCATCAATGAAATCTTCAAGGACCTTCTCAATAAGTTTGTGGTCGCCTACATCGATGATATTCTCATCTTTTCAATAACTGAACAGGAACACATCTCCCATGTCAAACCAGTCCTTTCTCGACTTCTAGAGAACAAATTATGTCAAGGCTGAAAAATGTGAGTTCCACATTAATCAAACATCCTTCTTGGGTTACCACATCAGCCCACAAGGCGTCAAGATGAACAATCTGAAGGTTCAAGCAGTCACTGAATGGCCACAACCACGAACCATCAAAGATTCGCAAAGAGTCCTTGGCTTCGCCAATTTCTACAGAAGGTTTATTCGAAGTTATAGCATGGTGGCCTCTCCTCTCACCTCACTCCTCAAAAATAAACAGTCAAAACTGACTTGGACATCTGAAGCTGACAACGCTTTCAACATGTTGAAGGAACGATTTACGACAGCCCCTATCCTGAAACATCCTGATCCAAATGAACCATTCATACTGGAAGTGGATGCCTCAGATTGTGGTATAGGTGCGGTACTCTCAAAGAGACATGGACAACCAAGCAAATTGTATCCATGTGCTCCAGGAAACTGACACCTGCAGAGCGCAACTATGATGTTGGAAATAAGGAACTACTCTCCATGAAAGCAGCTATTGAAGAATGGCGTCACTGGCTTGAGGGAGCTCTTCATCCCTTTCAAGTGATAACTGACCATAAGAATCTGGAATATATAAAAAGTGCCAAATGTCTTAACCCCCGTCAAGCCCGTTGGGCATTATTCTTCACACGCTTCAACTTTAGAGTAACTTATCGACCTGGCAGAAAGAACGGTAAAGCAGATACCCTTTCCAGACAATGTAGCCCCTCCTCAGTGCATCACACATCTAGTCCCATCCTACCTTGTTCGATCATTCTAGCCCCAGTCTCCTGGGATATCATGGAGGAACTAAGAGAAGCACAACAACAAGACCCATCACCCGCAAACACACCCCCAGGAAAACATTATGTACCTCAAGTTTTAAGACCACGAATCATGCAATGGGTTCATACTTCTCTCTGCTCCGGTCATCCAGGTGTCTCTAGAACCCTCCAACTATTACAGAACCCTTTCTGGTGGATTAATATGGCTCGAGACGTCACCAATTATATCAAGTCCTGTCAGGTCTGTGCTCAGTCAAAAACCCTGAAGGAATTGCCATCAGGTTTACTCAAACCCTTACCCATTCCTCAACGACCATAGTCTCATTTATCTATCGACTTTGTCACTGATCTCCCACCATCAAAAAATAACACCACCATTCTGGTCATCATCGATCGTTTCTCAAAATCCTGTCATCTCATTCCACTACCCAAACTACCCACTGCCATGGAGACCGCCCAAGTCCTCTTCCAACACGTCTTCAGAATCTATGGACTACCAGAAGACATACTCAGTGATCGAGGTACCCAATTCACGTCTCAGGTCTGGAGGGCATTCTGCAGCCAATTGGACATCAATGTCACTCTAACTTCAGGTTATCACCCACAATCCAACGGGCAAGTCGAATGGCTCAACCAAGAAATAGGAAGATATCTTCTAAGTTACTGCAGCCGTGAACAACACAGATGGTCTGAGTTCCTGCCATGAGCGGAATACGCTCAAAACTCTCTGACCCACTCCTCTACAGGTCTAACTCCCTTCCAGTGCGTCCTGGGGTTCCAACCGCCTCTGTTCCCGTGGTCTGGTGAACCCTCCTCGGTTCCTGCAGTGGACGACTGGATTCAGTGTAGTGAGAGGGTGTGGGACAGTGCTCATGTTCGTCTCCAACGGGCCATAAGAACACAAGGATTCCAAGCCAACAGACGACGTCGTCCACACCAACCAGGACAACGGGTCTGGCTCTCCACGAAAGACATCAAGCTGCAGCTACAAAGCAGGAAGCTCAGTCCCAGGTATGTTGGCCCTTTCAAAATACTGAAATGGATCAATGATGTAACATACCAATTGGAGCTTCCTGCTAACTATCGTATCTCTCCCTCCTTCCATGTGTCCCTCCTCAAACCTGTCCATCCGGGAGCAGATCCTGGCCATGAAGCCCCAGAACCACCACCACCACTGGACTTTGATGGAACCCCAGATTATCAGGTGAATTAGTTACTGGACTCGAGACGAAGAGGGGGTCAGCTCCACTATCTGGTGGACTGGGAGGGCTATGGACCTGAGGAGAAATCATGGGTAGCCGCCTGGGACATTCTGGATCCAGCACTCATCGAGGAGTTTCATCGAGCCAGACCCGATCAACCAGCACCACGACCACGGGGACGTCCACGTAGAGCTCCAGCAGTCGCTCCTAGAGAGAGGGGTTCTGTAACGCCTAACCAACAGAGGGAGCCCTCCCCCGAATACTGAACTTGGCCCGCTCCCTCTACTGTCACTTCCTGTTTGACTCCCATAGAAACTGAGACCTGTTCACATGCTAGTCGCGAAGTATTACCAGTTATTCTGCCTTACCAAGCGTTACTCTGACTACCATTCTTGATTGCATTCCTGTTTATGATTCTGCCTGATATCCTGACTCCTGACTGGTATTTGTACTCTGTCCCTTTGTTCTGATGCCTGATGTTTGTGTTTGGAACCTTTGCCTGCCTTATCACCACTCTCTCTGGTTTTGCCCCTGTGTATGATGAACGATCTGCTTGCTTCTCTGGTTTGACCCTTTGCCTGTGTTACCGACTTCTGTTTAAAGCCTTGACCTCTAATAAACTTCCGCTTATGGATTCTAATCAAACTCCAGCGTGTCTGTTACACAAGGAAGTTTAATTTTTTTTTTTTTTTTTTTTTTTTGTGTGGTTATAAAAACAGACCTAAGCCAACAACAGCCTTTAAAATGACTAAAAATGCATTATATAAAACAATGAAGCAGTAACGATTGGTTTATGGTTTTATTGAATAACACTGTTAAAATACATAGGCCTAATGTAAAATAAATTGATGTACATTACATGTTATTACAAATACCTGCACTGCTGTTATACTTACAGGATGATCAAATCCTTGTTTAATATTGACCAAAAATTTAATTCAAATATACACTTAATCTTGAATTTTTGGCCACCTTTTGGTATAGATGACACAGCCTTTATAATTTATTCAACAAAAAAACATGTGGACATCAAAACCCTTACAAAAATTAACCATGGTTTTATCGTAGTAATTTCTGAAGACTATAAAATCAATGAGAAAACTGTATTAATAAAATAATAGCCATAACTGTCTAGAGCTACAATTGTAATTTGTAAATAATACAATTTAATTACAATTTATTTATTTACTTCTATATTTTATTAAAGTTCTATTTTGACCCCTATAGTAGGTGTTTTTGTTGTTGTTATTTGTTTTTACTTCCATAATATTTGAGGGAGGGGGCACAACAATACAATCCTGCTTAGGGCACCCATTTAGCCAGCAGCGGCCCTGTATATATGTGTATATATATTTTACTATTGTTGTTATTGAACAGATATTTGTATTGGTCTACCGCCTAGCTTTTGTAAACGGTTTTCATTTCTACATCTTAATATCTACTCGGTTTTTCCAGTGAGCTCTACTTCGTGGAAACGCCATTTTTATGCCACAGAAACCTGCATGTCTAGTTTGTATCACGCCGAGGTAAACTGCATTTGAGACTTTGTCTCAAATCCTACTACGCGCCCTACCTAGACAGTCTTTTGGGTCTCATGGGCGCATTCCGAAGCAGTTTAAGTATGATTGCAAACCATGCGGTCTAAGTAGGCAGCACACTAGATTCCGACATAGAGTACACGCCCGCGAAAGGTGAGTCACTTCGTAGCAGTCACACATATCGATACTGAATTTCTACAGTCATATCTATGCTTAGAATATACCTTACAGTTGTTTTAAAATGTTAACGCATGTGGTCACCGTATTTGATGTATTTAGGGTTATTTTTGTAGTTTAGAGATTGGGTTTTAAAGTGTTATTTGTGGGAAGTGCTCACCTGTAGAGCTAGTATCGCTTGAGTTAGTCACTCCCATTGTAACGCGAATCTCCGGAAATATCTCTAGTCTCACAGGGAGACGAAATCTTCACTCTCTACGGAAGATAAAATGTACCTCATTTTAATCCTCCAATTTCGTTTTTGAGACATACACGTCTTAGTTTGTTCGACAGTTTTTTGTAAGTTTTTATTAGGACGCTTTCATTTATATTTTGTTCAGCGTGCACTTGCTATGGGCGTGTTGTTGTTTTCCACACTTGTTTGATTTCGTCTGAGAATAACAAGCCTGTTTTTTTTCTTTTCTTACAATACGCAGTTACTCGTCTTATTTTGTCAGCAGAAGTGGAAGTTTGAGAAGAAACGTCTGTTGATATTTATTCTCCTGGTGGTCTCTCAGACATGGACCCTATGGATGGAGGAATGCGTTACACTCCCGGTTCTTCGGTAAGATTCATCCGGCCTTTACCATATTAACAACTTAATATATTTTTAAGAAACCTTAAACATGTAATGATAACTGAAATATCACATATCTGTCCTAAAAGTTATGATGTGGTCATTTTTTATTACATGAATCCATTCTATGTCAGCCTGTTTAGTAGAAGGCGTGGTATCAAGATCTGCAAAGGCTGGAGGTTTGAAACTATAAATAAGAGTATGTTGGTATTGGCATTGATACCACCTATGTCTATTACTATCAAGGGTCCCACGCTCATGGAATAGCTGCAAATATCAGGAAATCATACAAGTTTGGTTTCCAGGCCTCCAAATGTGTTGGAAAATTGGCTACATTAATTTCTTTATTTTGATCTGAAAGGCCTTGTAGGTTGACTATTAGATGGAATGACACCTTGCACAACCTGATGTTTAAGTGCATTATGTTACCAAATTTAGAAGTTTGCCACTACTCTCACCTCAAGAGGTTTCACTTCATGACCGCATTCGTTTAAAATGTTACAGACATCATTTCCTGTCTGTTTCAACTCCGTAAGAACAAGCCGGGGTGGTCGGCTGACATTCATTCCTTTTCTTTTCATCTCGATCGGTTTGCATGTGTAGGGGATTTCATTTCTATTGATCATCAATAGATGATTGTGTTTAAGTCGTTCTGCTGACTGGATTAGCTGTGCTTCATTGTCGTCTGTGAGGATAGGGTGTCAATAGACATTCACAAGACCTTAAAGGAAGTGCTTCCAGTCTACAGCAGCAGTTAATGTCTCTGGTGATTATAGGTAGCTGTCGTCTTAAGGTATGGATTAAAAACAGTCACTTCTGGGGCCTGTTTCATAAAACAAGTTTACCAAATAAGCCAGGCTTATTTCAGTTAGTCTGACTTATTTTGAACCAAATCAACTGACGATAAGTCAGACTAACAGAAATAAACTTGGCTTATTTGGTAAACTTGTTTTATGAAACAGGCCCCTGGTGAATTGTTTGGTTAGTGATGGTGACCGATATGGGTTTTTCAGCAGCCAATGTGGATACCAAAATCCAGGGTACACTGTTTTTATAAAAATAAATAATATTTCAGTCTTCATTTAGTATGTTGCCATTTGTGAGTGAAAATTGTAGTATATCCTACACAATTTACACCATGTACTAGGTGACCGTTGCCCAATGCCAATAAATGTAGTGTACTATTTAAAGACAGCAAATGAGACACACACTAAAGTGCATAGTGTATGTCTCATTTGCTGTCTTTAAATGGTAGCCTACATTTATTGGTATTATTTTTTTATTACACAAAAAAGAAAATACTATTTCAGTTTTTGTAATTCAGATCTTAATTTTAATTCAATGTTACTTGCCGTTTCTGTAATTATTTGTGAAATTTACTAGCAATTTTTGAGTGAAATAAATCCAATAACAATAAATTGTCTTAAGTCCTGCATCAACATTTTTTCAGTGATTTACGTGACTGTTGACCTATATAATACCAAATATATTATACCTGTAGCAAACTAGACATGCACTACATTGCAAAAATAAAATTTATATTCCTTTTTACAAAATATTTACTCAAAGTAATACAAATTTTACTCATAATGTGAAAACATAAAGTTCACCCTTTGGCAGGGCTGTTTTTAAAATCTCTCACTGAGATCTCAAATATTGGTCTGTCACTAGTTTGGACGTGCTGGGACGTAAAAGTAGTGATGCAACTTAATTGCATTACTCAGCAGTTTTATAGTCGCTCAGATGTTTACAAAATAATAAAATAAGATGGCATTAGATGGCTCTTTCTGTCAGATGTAGTGTTGGAAAAATCTTGGTTCATTCAAAAGGTTTTTATAAATGAACCACTTCAAAATATCCTGCACGTAGTGTGGTTTCAAGTTTTATGAATTGTGTTTATTGTAAAAAATAAATGTATGCTAAAAATACAAAAACTGAGTTATAATATATAAAGGATAGCAATCTATTGTGTAGATTCAGATGTAGTTTAAAAACATTGCATTATGGCTAACTTGTAGCTGAGCTCTGTTGTGTGTGCAACACTACTGGTTAAATGAGCAGATTAAGGGTTTTGGTGATGTTTCAATGCCTTTATGAATCAGTTTCGAGTTGAATGATTCACACCAAAGCATGTTACTGTATTTATGTGCACTGTGTGTAGAGATGCATGCATTCCACAGATCTGTTACGACATGCTTACGGCAGTTAGCTTTACTATGAGACAACACCCCCACAGATGAAACCTGAAAATGACTCGGGGATATCCCACTTATTCAGCAGTGATCAGCTGCTTCTCATGCATCATGCATGTCGTCATAGAATGTCAACTGCTTAACCAGGTGGAGTTCACTCATTTACAGCTGGACTTTGCTCACTGACTTAAATGTCTTAAGTTCACGCCAAAAGCAGGTCTGATTGGAAGAGGAGCGATTATTCTAGTCTCGTTGCTTAGCACTGTTAATGTGTGACAGTTTGTAAATGTGATAAAATGAATTTAAGTTTATCTGAAATTAGAACATCCTTATCATTGTTAAATCTGTGGTCTCAAATATGCAGTGGCAAAGAGAAAAACTACACAGACAATAGAACTGTTTAGATGTCCTTGAAAATCTAGTTGGGGACTGGCAGTTTTTATTTGGCTTCATTGGACGGTAATGGCAAAATCCAAAGTCTTTGTTTCATAAAAGTTTCCATTTATTCCATGAATTCCAGCTCTGGTGGGACTTTTTGTCTTGACACAGTTTTTGATACAAATTAAATAGAATATAGGTCATGAACAGTGTCATGTGACGGCAGTCTGAGATACCTGAGACGAGCGCAATTGTAGGCCAGTGTTCCATAGTGAGCAAAGTACACTTTCGCTTTGGAATTCATACTTTTATTTAGTAAGGATGCATTAAATTGACAGTTAAGACGTTTTTATGTTTTTAAAAATAAATATTTTTTTAACTGTTCGTTCGAAGGATATCTATCACAATTTCCATGAAAAATATTAAGCAGCAGATAATAATACGAAATGTTTCTTGACCACCAAATCAGCTTATTAGAATGATTTCTGCAGGATCATGTGACACTGAAGACTGGAATACTGATGAAAAATTCAGGTTTGCGTCACAGGATTAAATTCCATTTGAAAATGTATTTAAACAGAAAACTGTTTTAAATTGTAATGATATTTCACAATTTTTACTGTATTTTTGATCAAATAAATGCAGTCTAGGTGAGCACAAGAGGCTTCTTTCAGAAACACTTAAAAACTCTTACCGACCCCAAACTTTTGATATAGTGTAATTCACATCAAGTGTAGACACTCTTTTGTCCCAATGTCCTATTATTTATTTTAAACAACTGTTTTACACACAAATTAAGAGTATTTACTGAAATGCAATTCTAAAAAACTATTGAAGGTTAATACTAAGACTCACTGAATACAAAAGGAATTATTGTGTTCTGCAAACATAGTGAGCTTTTGATGTTTCACCACTTGTTTCATTATAATTGCTCTAACCACATGGAATAGCATGTCCTATTATGCCTTCTACTTCCATCATCAGACTGATTGTGTATCCAGAGTGATGTGTCTCGGTTTAAAGTCAACGCTGCTTACATAATATTGTGAAATATTACAGTTTGAAAGAACTGTTATCCGTTTTAATATACTTTAAAATGCAATTTATTCCTGTGACGCAAAGATGAATTTTCAGCGTCATTACTCCATATTTTTTGGAATAAAAAGTTGAACAGCATTTATTTGAAATGGAAATCTTTTTGCATCTTTTCCACTCAATTAATTTAAAACCAGCCCACTGTTGGTGTCTATGATGGATGGCATTGCTTCATAAAAATTGAGACACTTCCTCTCTCTCCTCCTCTGAAAACAAGCCCATGTAGACTTTGAAGTTGCGTGGAGCAGTGTGAGCATCTAGGGAAGTGTTCTTATGCTGCTCTTATATAATGTCTGTGAATCTGTGCTTATTCTGTCAAGAAAAGCTCTGCAGTTTACTGTGTATTTTTTGTTCTCAATCAGAGTCTCATTCTGTTGAGAATATGTGCTGCAATTTTCTATTTATTTCTTCAAACTGACTTTTATGTGGTTAAATTCAGAGACACTGGAATTTACAAAGAAGAGTAAAAAGTGTTTTGCCTCTTTTGTGTTCAGGACAAGGACTGGGACACAGCTGTCACATTCTTGCCGGCATCGGATAATAAAAAGCTGGAGAAGAAGAGGGGCCCTGGGAAAGTTGGGATCGTTGTTGGTCTGGTGATCTTGGCAGCCATTTTGGCTTTGATCATTGGGCTTCTGGTCTGGCATTTCCACTGTAAGTCAGTACTGCAGCCACAGACAGCATAACACTGTTACCGGTGTCAGTCATGATAGTGCTGATCGTGTGTTTGTTGGTTCATGTCTCCCCTGGTGTCTGCAGTCCGGAAAGATTTGAATTTACAGAAGATTTACACCGGCTCGCTTAGAATAACAAATGAAGTTTTTGTGGATGCATATGAAAACCCGGACAGTCCAGAGTTTAAAAAGTTGGCAAACCAAGTCATGGATCAGGTGAGAACCAAATTGAAACTAATTTGTTCATTGTAATGACAGTGAAAAGTGTTTAATTTAGTTTTTTTTATTCATATTTAGCTGAAATTAATGTACTCGGAGTCTCCAGAACTGTCAAAATATTACATTACTTCCAGAGTTCCAGCCTTCAGGTACGTTTACATGTGATTGCCCACATTTTTTTATGTTTTTTGGTCATGTACCCACTTTTAAAAATAGTTAACCCAAAAATATAATTTTAAAATATAATAAAAAATATATATATATAATTTGTTCTTTCATCGAAACAGATTTGGAAAAATTTGCTCACCAGTGGATCCTTTGCAGTGAATGGGTGCCGTCAGAATGAGAGTCCAAACAGTTTATTAAAAACATCACAATAATCCACAAGTAATCCACGCCACTCCAGTCTGTCAATGCCTTGTGAAGTGATGAGCTGTTTGTTCATAATCCATAAGTTTGTCCATAATACATCATAATGCTTCCTCTGGTTAAAAAAAAGTAAGAAAAATTCTATCCCCCGTTTATTTCACACATCAAAATCCACTGATGGACTGGAGTCATGTGGATTATGTGTGAATTATTGTGATGATTTATCAGCTGTTTGAATTCTAGCGGCACCCATTCACTGCAGAGGATCCATTGGTGAGCAAGTGATGTAATGCTACATTTCTCCAAATCTGTTCCGCTGAAGAAACAAACTCATCTACATCCTAGATTGCCTGATGCCGAGTACGTTTTCAGCAATTTTAATCTCAATCTGTCTGTCTGGCTTTCTGCAGTGAGGGCAGTGTAATAGCTTACTATGAGTCAGAGTTTGCTGTTCCAGTGGGAAAGGATGCAGCAGTGGATCGGGCTGTGAGCAGCTTAAGTGAAATGTATAGCAACAAAATTCGCAGAGTTCAACAAGGTCCCCTGGTCTTTGATCACGTTGTGTCTTCAGGTAATACTTTTGGATAGGTAGATGGATGGATCTCATTAAAACATGTCTAGGTCATATTTTTCTATAAAATCTAAATAAAAATTATAATTTGCATTAATAAACTTTGGATAAAGAGACTTTTGCATTAAGAAACTTTGGATTATCTTGATGGCACCGCCGTGTTCGGATGCCTTCCAGGTCACTTCGCTTAGTGTTTACATTTCACTCCTGGTTATATATTCAATTATTGAATCTTGATTAAAGAAACAAACTTACAAACTTTACAAATAGTACAATAGTAATAAGATGTTTAAATATTCTTTAAATAATAGATCATTATTTTATTTTATTTGGGGGGGGGGGGGGTGCTTAATTATCATGAAAAAATGTCCTAAAAATGGGTTTCTTAAGCAATTTCATTTTTTTCTTGTGATTGTGGGGTGAAATGTGACCTGGTTCTTGACAGGTTTTGTGAGATTCACCTAGATACCGGTCTCTAGATTGCTTGTTATATTACAGAATATGTGAATTCCCATGATACTGAAGCACAGATTGATGTCTTCAGCCTGACAGATTTATTATAACTGTGTCAATCTTTCATTTACAGCTCTGGACACACGTCTGTTCTCAAAAGCCAGGAGTGAGTAGTGCATTACTTATGTCTGTCATATACTCTCTTTTCCAAAACCTAGTGAGCTGCCTCCATAGAAAGCAATTAAAGATATAAAAAATGCGCTCCTAACAAAGGCTGTTTCAAAAGGTAACCTAATTATGCTAAGATACCTTATTTTTGCAAAGGCAGTATCAGCAATCCCATAATGAACTGCAGCAAGGCAGTAGACATCAAAGCAGTTCATAGAGTCCTGTGAATCCATCTAGATTTTCCCCAAATTCTGTTTTATTCATTCCTAAATTCTGTGTTTTCCATTTTCATTTATATGGATTCCATTTAAATAGTTTAATTAAATAAAAAAAATTACAAAGGGGGCCTAATCAGTTGAATTTAAAAAACTATTTAATAATGTATTAAAATGAATAATAATAGTGCCATATGAAATGTTTCATTTTTCAGAAATTGTGTTGTTCTTTTTAATTTTTAATTGGTTTATTTAATACAAATTTATTATCAAAAACTGTGGTAATCAAATAAATGCACACAACTTTAACAATGGAATTAATCTGTTAAAATGTTATTGAATGAAATTTGAATATTTCCTTCAAAATTTTTTGGCAAATTGCTGCCTGACAAGGATTACTGTTTAAAGTAAAACATCACTGAGAAATTGTAATATTCCTTAATAAACTTACTTTGGAAACTTAATTCTGTCACACAATAGTAATAGATTTCTGTCATTTCTTCAGGTTAAATTTTTTGTGTATCTGATAGTAGTAGTTTTATCAAATGAAATGCTGAAATACTCATAAGGGGAACTCTCATATTGCCAAATATACAGTAAATTCTACTATTATGACTGAATGCATTTTCTTGCCACGTAGTGGAAATCATAGGGACCAAAGTTCAGTAGGTTTTGGAACAGGACTGTATTCCCTAAGCACATTCAAACTTATTAATATATCATGTATCCAATAATAAATGTGTAAGATTAACCTTTTGTTTTCTGTATGTCCAGCAAGTACGAGATTTGCCCAGCACACCAGGAGTTCTGTTGAAGAGATCATTAAATCACCGGGTTTCCCTGACCAACCTTATACGCCAAACTCCTTTGTGCAGTGGCAGCTTCGGGGAGATCCAGGCCACGTGCTGAAGTTGTCTTTTGACACCTTCAACCTGGAAAAAAACTGTTCAAATGACTTTGTGAGAGTGTATGACTCGTTGGTCGCCATGGACAAATACCTTATGGCAGAGTGAGTTGTGTTTGTGGATGTAGCACCATCTGGTGGCTTTATATGCAACTGTAAGAAATTTTAATGCAAGTTTCTTTCTCTCTTAAACAGGAAGTGTGGCTTTTATTCTCCCAGTAATCCCTTAACCTTCGTCTCGTCCCGGAATGTTATGCTGGTCACCTTTGTAACCAATGAAGAAGAGAATTTTCCTGGTTTCAGAGCCCGTGTCACTCAGATCAGTCGAGAGAGCCCTGGTAAAAATGAATCCTGGCTGGCTGAACAAAAACATAACTTTACTGATCAATAGTATAGAATGCTTTACTCTGAAATTTTGATTCATCTCTCTCAACGGTTATCCCCTTTTAACAGAAATTGCATGTGGTGGTAAATTGAGTGGATCCTCTGGTAGTTTTACGTCACCCAACTTCCCCAGTTATTACCCAGCCAGCACCACATGTCAGTGGGACATCGAGGTAAGACTGAGCCACGCATTTTGAACCAGTTAATGTCATGTTGAACCACTTTTATAACAGTGTTATATCCATCTCTGTTGTTAAAGGTTCCTGATGGTAAATTCATCAAGTTGAAGTTTCCCAAGTTTATGGTTTCTACAGGGAGTCCGAATTGCCCAGAAGATAATGTGCAGATTGTTGGTAAAAGGTCAGTAATTTAAAACTTTTAGACATTTCACAGAATTGACACTTGTACAACAGTTAGTTCTGGTCCTTAAGTCTGATTTGCTGGGTGATGTTCCTCCAAATGTGCTGATAAAGCGTATGACAGCATTGGACTTTTCACTTTTCTTTTCTTTTTTTTCCTTATAAAAAAACATGTCTAAACATCATTATATCGATATCCATTTATTTTGAGAAGAAAATGTTACACAAGAAATGTGTTGTCTTAAAAAAATAAAAATAAATAAATAAAATAAAATGTAGTTAGATTTATGCTTGAAACAAGAAAAAAATTCCCATTGGCTTAAAGGGGTGGTTGATTGCGATTTCACTTTTTTTTAATGTTAGTTAGTGTGTAATGTTGCTGTTTAAGAATAAACAATAACTGCAAAGTTACGACGCTGAAAGTTCAATGCAAATGGAGATATCGTCTTTTCAAATTATGTCAGTTTAATGCATTTACATTTACATTTAATCATTTAGCAGACGCTATTATCCAAAGCGACGTACAAATGAGAACAATAGAAGCAATCAGACTATTGAGAGTGCAGCAGTATACAAGTGCCATGACGAGTCTCAGTTAGGCCAGCACAGTACACGTAGCTAGGTTTTTTTAAGAATAGGTAGGTGTTAGTATTAGTTGGTCAGGTGCTGGCGGAAAAGATGTGTCTTTAGATGATTTTTGAAAATGGCTAAAGACTCAGCTGTTCGAATTGAGATAGGCAGGTCATTCCACCAGCTGGGCACAGTCCAGGAAAAGGTCCGTGAGAGTGATTTTGTGCCTCTTTGTGATGGCACCACAAGGCGTCGTTCACTTGCAGAACGCAAACTTCTGGAGGGTACATAATTTTGAACTAGTGAGTTTAGATATATTGGTGCAGCGTTATTTGTTTTTGTCTTGTAGGCAAACATCAGTACCTTGAATTAATGCCTACAAAAACGGCTCGTAGGGACTACAACGACTTACTTCCCGGGTTTGTGACGTCACAAACCCTGATAAACCCTGCCCCTGGGAACATGCTACAAAGGGGGCGAGGCCATGCTGAGCTGCTTTAGAGAACATTTACATTTAGTTAGCAGGTGCTTTTATCCAAAGCGACTTACAAACGAGGACAATAGAAGCAATCAAAACCAACAACAAGCAACAATGTGCAAGTGCTATGACAAGTCTCGGTTAGCCTAACGCAGTACATGTAGCAAGTGGTTTTTTTATTTTATTTTATTTTTTTAAGAGAAGAGGAAGAGTTGCTGCCATGCCGTTAAAACTAGGGGTGCATGAAAAAATCTATTCATATATGAATTGCGACGCTGTCTTCTAATAATAATGGATTCACAAGTTTCAAAATCAATGTTCTAAAGCAGCAGTTCTTAACCCTGTTCCTCGCGCTCCCCTGCATTGCACACGCTCTTGCTCTCTCTCTGTCTCTCTCTCTCTCTCTCTCTCTCTCTCTCTCTCTGTCATTCAGCTCAGCTCCAACAATGAACTCTTCCAATTACACACATTTTTCACATAGCTATGAGAAGCGTTAAACATGGATGCTGTATTAAAGCTTGAATCAGGATAAAACCATATATTAAAAGCTAACATAAGCAGTAGCATTTACAAATAACAGCGTATCTAAAAGTATGAGACAATAACAAACAAAAAACATACCATTAAGAGCCGTGTGCCTGTACAAGTTCTGCACGAGCCTCTTCACTAATATCCTCTGCGTCTCAATCGGGCTCAAATTGATAAGCAATATAGAGGACGCCATTGTTTACAACACAACTGGAGCACATGTCGCTGAGGTGAGGGGCGTGATGTTTATATGAGCACTAGAGGCGGTTTAGCCAATCACAACGCACTGGGCCAGTTTACCAATCTGAGCCCATCATGTATTTCTGAGGGAGGGGCTTCATAAAAACAGGAAATCATCAGAGCGATTTAGGCCCGGATTACTACAGTGTTTTCCAAAATTTCTAATAAAAAAAAAAATAGAATAAGAACAGGTAGAATAAGAAGTTACCAATCCAAAGAAATCAGTATTAACAAAATTAGTTTCCACTACAAAGGTGGCACAGAGGAACACAAAAGTGGCATGAAGGTAAATTTACAGACATTTACAGAGGCTCAGAGGTGGCATGGATGTTTTAAATTCATAACAATGTTGTGATATTTAACTTTTAAATATAAAATTTTGACTACAGACCTGTTGTTTGATTGAAATGATTTAAATAACTGAAATAACACTTTAAAAATAAAACTGCCAGCAGGTAGTGGTAAGTCACTGATTTTATCACTGAATCATTCATTCAGTTGATTCGTTTGAACGGCTGATTCATTCAAGAACAAAGCAAGTGTCTTTATGAATGGGTAATTGAATCATTGACTCACTAGATTCATTTAAAAACGCAGGTTCATTCATAAACGAAAAATGCGCATCGGCTCAGCTGTGACTGTTTGAAACTCTTTTTGTTGAAGAAATAGAGCAAAGTCAGGCAATATTGTTAAAGTCATACAATGTATGTCACTTAATATTAACTTATTGTTTATTGAACTCTTGTTTTAATTTAATATCACATTTACAAACTGCCTTAATAAAGGTTTGAACCTACAACCTTTAAATTCCCCATCCCAGATCTTGAACCACCAGTGCTTGTAATCATTTAGTTGGATGTTTCATACGCACATGCTTGTTTGTTTCTTTGCAGCACGTTGTGTGGGCAGCAGCCTGCTAATACCATGGTTCCAGTCAACAGTAACAAGGTGACAGTTGTGTTCAAATCGGATTCGTCACAAGTAGATCGAGGTTTTAGCGCCACTTATGAGGTCTTTGAGCCTTCTGACCGTAAGTAAAGACATAAAAATGGTTAATAAGTTAAAAACTAGCAAAAATGGGTCTTCGATATTGTAGTAGCAGTCTGGCCTAAGGTGGAAAAAATAGACTACTTAATGCCAGTGATGTCAGCTTGAACATTAAAAGTAAATTTAGTTTCTGAATCTCTCAGCTTGCCCGGAGCAGTTCCAGTGTGACAACAAACGCTGTGTAAGCCTATCCGTGCGCTGCGATGGCTGGAACGATTGTGGTGACAGCACAGACGAGAAGAATTGCAGTAAGTGCGCAGTGAACATTGTCTTAAATTCACACACCGAACTGCACACTTGCTCTCTGAATATGAATTCGAGTTCAGATATGCAGAGTTTGAATGTGGATTTCAGAATGTGACGCCAGCATGATCCAGTGCAGAAACGGGTTCTGTAAGCCGATGTTCTGGCGGTGTGATGGCGTAAATGACTGTGGAGATGACACCGATGAGCTTAATTGTGGTAGGAACCTTTTCCGCTTTCCTTTCTCTCTGTCTTTTTTTTTCTTTTCAATTTACGCTCTTTATGCATCTAAATGTGAGAAATACTGCCTCCACGGACAATATTGGGAAAAGAGATGAAAACGTATGTAAATTTATTGTTTCCGTAACATTCAATAGATACCGTAATACAGCGTAGATGTATTATTTACTGGATTTTTAAATATTCATCCCTATTTCTACCAAGAAATCAGTATTTTATTCACTTAGATTTCTAGTTTAATCAGGGGGTCCATGGAGAATATATAAATCATATAAAATTTGAAATTAGTTAACAATACAATTATGCCATTTTAGTTTTCAATTACCTGTTTTATTAATGCAGTAATGTTAGTTAACCATGTAAAGTCTGTCATATGAAATAATAGTTAGATCAAAGCTTTTATGGATCATATACAGTAGTATTATACAGGAGAATATGGAGCGTGGAAGAAAAAACGCATCAGTTTTATTCAGAGGAACAAAATGTGCAAAATGCAGTTTGGTGCAGTTGCTGATATTTAACTTTCAAAAATGAAATTCAGATATCTTGTAAATCAATGAGAACTTTATAACAGTGTAATCAACTACTTGTGTAAAGTCTCCCAATAATATTTCTTAGTTAGATGATTTAATTGCTTGTTTTGTTTTTTTATTGTGGGGGCAAAACATAACGCAATACAAAACAGTGATGACTGAGGGATGAACATTCTTCAAAAGCCTCATGTATCATATTTAATACTCACATTTTAACTGGATTTTTCTAAAAATGCTGAATGGATAATCAAGTAAGCCTAAGTAGCTTCCATCAAGTAAATGTTCATCTTAAAAAAAAAATAATAATAATAGTTGCCCTCTTCTCTGGCAGGATGTAAGATTGGAGAATTTAAATGCAAGAACGATCAGTGTGTCTCGGAGAAGCTGAAGTGTGACGGGAATCCTGACTGTAAAGACGGCTCAGATGAAGACGGCTGTACAAGAGGAGGTGATATGTCAGATAAAGAATAATACAAGCTTGTTTATTTATTTTAGTGTTAGTTTTGTTGTTTATTGTATTTGAAAAAATTCAGAGAATACTATAATTGCTTGTCTTTCTGTCTTACAGATATTTGTAAAGTCTCAACATTTGCCTGCAATAATGGCAAGTGCATCACCAAACCGAAACCTATGTGTGATGGACAAGATGACTGTGGCGACAACTCAGATGAATCCAACTGCGGTGTGTGGCATCTGCTTCCTCACATCTGTTCTTCAACACACATCCTGCATTGTTTAATGTTGATTTATATCTCTCGCTCTTTCTTTCTCCTCTAGACTGTGGCAAGAGGGCTTACACAAAGTCTCGAATTGTGGGTGGGCTGGAAGCAGATGTGGGAGAGTTCCCGTGGCAGGTCAGCCTGCACGTTAAAAACACAGCACATGTTTGCGGTGCATCAGTCATCAGTGACCGATGGCTTGTGACGGCTGCCCACTGCGTACAAGACGATCCCAAAATCAAGTAAATGTTTCTTTTTCTTCCTTTAATATGGAGCTTTCACTTGAAAAACTACACCATTAACTAAACATTTCTGCCTCAAAAAACGCTTTTTAAGTGGTTTTAAATTTAAAAAAAATAATAAAGTCACCAAGAATGTTTATTTGATTATAAATACAGTAAAATGTTATATTTACAATAATTAGCTATTTGAATATATTTTAAAAGGTCATTTATTGCTTTGATCAAAGCTGAATTTTCAGCATAATCATTACTACAGTCTTCAGTGATCCTTCAGAAATCTTGCTCAGTTGTTATGTTATTAATGGTGCTCAGTTAATAATGGTTGTTTTTATTGTCAGTGTTTTTATTATTTTATTTTTTATATATAAAAACAATACTTTTTCATAATTCTTTGATTAGAAAGTTCAATGAACAACATTTGTTTGAAATAGAAATCTTATGAATGTCTTTAATGTCTCTTTAGCCGTTTGTGTCCTTGCTGCATAAAAATATTAATCTCTCTCTTTTTTAATCTTTAAATCTAACCCCAAACGTTTGAATGGTAGTATATCATGATTTCCACAAAAATGTTTTCAACATTGATAATAATGAGAAAAGTTTCTTGAGCAGCAAATCAGCATATTAGAATGATTTCTGACACTGAAAACTCAGCTTTGCCATCATAGGAATAAATTACAAAAAACAAATGCAAATATAGAATACATTTTATTATCATGTCCATGGTAAAATATCACAATTTTATTGTTTTTACTGTGTTTTCCTTCAAATAAATGTAACCTTAGTGAGCAGAAGAGTTGTCTTTAGAAATTATAATGTAAAAAGTGAATGTCTTTGTGTTAAAGTTCTGAGAAGTTCTAGTGTCTTGTTTTGGTATATTGCCAATTGGATTGAAAATAAGACTATATATTAAAGCTACGCTATGTAACTTGGCCTTCTAGCTGTTAAAAAATAAAACTGCACATGTCCTGTGTAAAACATTGTTTTGTTTGTGGGTTAGCACACTGCTATACACAGATACAGGACATCTTATCAGAGCAGAAATTTAAAAAAAAAGAGTTGCATAGTGTAGCTTTAATATAACCATTACACTCTCAAACTTATATCGATCAGTTACATTGGTTTTCTTACTCAAGACATTTAGTATGGCAGAGAAAACATTCATGTCTGTATGTCTAATGAATTCACAGATATGCTCAGGCGGGAACATGGGAAGCATACTTGGGTCTCCACAAACAAAAAGACAAACAGCAGGCAACAAAGAGATACCTAAAACAAATCATTCCTCACCCATATTACAACGCCTACACCTATGACAATGACATCGCTCTGATGGAGCTGGACTCACCTGTGACCTTCAGTGCGACCATTCGAACCATTTGCTTGCCCGCTGCCACTGACGTCTTCCCCGCTGGTGAAACGGTCACTATCAGCGGCTGGGGTGCCACTAGAGAAGGGGGTCAGTAAAAGAGCTACACACACAAAGCCTGACATATTTCAGCCCGAGGTCAAATATTCTTATCAGTTACACTTTACAATAAAGTTCCATTTGTTAACATTAGTTAACTGCATTAGTTAACATGAGCTAACAATGAAAAATACTACTCAAGCATTTATTAATCTTTATGTTATTAGTTAGCTGATTTTGATATTTACTAATACACTATAAAAACAGAAAGTTGTATATTATGTTTTAGACTTGAGTGAACATGAACTAACAATGAACAGATGTATTCTTGCTAACTAATGTTAACAAAAGCCCTATTTAGCCCTATTCGGACCGGACTAGTTTTACAGGGGGTCGTTAGAGAAATGTGTTTCACAGACGTACTTTTTTAATCCCGTCCGAATCTGCCACATCTGTTTTTTTTGGGGGGATTTTTCACACAACCTCTGTAATAATTCCAGAACAAATTACCTACTGTTTTTCAGCAAACTATGTCCTCTGATCCTCTGAGAAAACTAATCCCGTCCGAATGCGATGTCTGTGATTGCCCGTGATATTTTTTTTCACAAGGGGTTTCCTTGTGTGTTTTGGCCAACGTGAATTACCGTAGACGCTCTTACCACGCTCATGTTTGATATATTTGCCTCCTGGCAAAGAAAAAAAAAAAAAAAAACAATAATAAAATCAAGAGCCAGATCACGTAAACCATTCAGACAGGCTATTGTAATATCAGCGTCAGGTAAAATTACTCGCATTCATTTCTGCACTCAATTACATAATGTTTTAATTACATATGCACCTTTATGAAAATTAAACACGGGTTTACTACAAATAAATAACTAAAGTAAAACTAAAGCAACCACACATTAACATGGTTTTGCTATACTAGCCATATAGCTTCACCATGGTATTTGTAGTAAAACTGTTATACTAATAGTAATTAATCCGAATGACATGCATACAGAGTGCATGACCTCTGAAACGCCCTGATGTACAAAACAGCCCCTCCTACCTCTGTAATAAACACAGAGATGTTAGTCCCGTCCGAATTGGTACATGAAAATCGCAGACGTCAGTTGATAAGAATCGAAACTCAAACGTAGTTTAGAAAACTAGTCCCGTCCGAATAGGGCTAAAGATTTAGAAATATTGTAACTAAAACCATTCAGTAACTTGGTGTTTGATTTGTGTGTTTATTTCAGGCGCTGGAGCACCTGTGCTGCAGAAAGCGAATGTTCGTGTCATCAACGGCACGGTGTGTAATGAACTAATGGGTGGACAGATCACATCTCGCATGACGTGTGCTGGCGTTCTCACAGGAGGAGTGGATGCTTGCCAGGTGGGTTTCAGAAGTCTGTTGATCACTGGAGCAGAAGCACACTTTAAGTGCTTTAAACATACAAGAGCTCATGATTTTTCTTTTCAAAGCATGTATATTTTTTATTTTTGTGATCAGCATTAGAGATTATTTATTTATTACAATATCAGTTTTGGTTGACATTGGATATTCACTTGTTAATGCTAATTTTCCCTGTTTTTAGATTTAGATCTCTTTTACCATGCTCACTTAAGGTTGATCTTTAAAATCACTTATATTTTAATAACACCGTTGAATGTAATCTTCTCAAAATGAATATCGATTTTTCATATTGTGCATGATAGTGATGCAATGCCAAAATTCACTTGAGGCATTTTAAAATATGTTTGTGTTTTACTTTGTAGTTTTATTTTTTCAAGTAGTATTGAATTTAAAATTGGCCATTTATCAGTTTTCATACAATATACAGATTATTGTTGTTGTAATTAATTTTGGTATTAACCAGAATGTTAGCTCACTCCTGTAGCATTTAAAATGATAGATTTTTGGTTATACGGTTTAATGTTTAATTAATTTAGACAAAATAATATTGACTTTTAATATCACCCATTTATTGGTTATTATCTGCTTTTTGGTATCAGTCAGAATTTTAATATTGGGCGTCCCTAATCAGGGGTGGATCTATAAAATAATTTTTAGGGTGGAATGGGGTCTATGAGGGGTGGCAACACCAAATCAAGCCTCAATGCATAGTTTTTGGGGATTTATTGTCTGACATGCACAGTTGTGTGCACAAATATTGCATTACCATTAAGTAATCATCTATACCAGGGTTCCTCAAATCTTTCCCTGGAGGGTCAATCTGCTGCAGAGTTTAGCTCCAACCCTGATCAAACTCACCTGCCTGTGATTTTCTAATGATCTTGAAGACTCTGATTAGCATGCTCAGGTGTGTTTGCCCAGATTTGAGGATGCCTGATCTATACTGTTTAAAATGAAAAATAAATAACAACATTTCAATATCCATCATGGCACAAATCAAGTCAATACACAATATAAAAAACTTCAACAGGTTATAAATGTTTCTGAGCTTGTATCATTAAAAAAGACATGTGGTTTTATTAATATTACATAGGCTACTTAGATGGTATAAATCATGTTTTAGTGCAAGTTTAAGAGTAACCCTTTTGAATTTCCTTTTTCCTAACATTCGAAAGAAGTACAATAATATCAAAGCATTGAAACTGGATCAGTTTTGAAAACAATGTTTGATTTTCTGTTATTACCAGAGGTGGGAATGTCTGTAATCACCCAGAACACACTATCAATAGTCTAGCATTCTATTGTAGAAAACAATTCGTTAGTGAACGGGCTGCGCTTTGTGTTTTTGACTCAAAAAGAACTGGTTCATAAGAGTCATTTGTTAATGAAGCCGACTACGCTGGGTGCGCTGCGTGCGCGTGCAACCATCGTGCACAGTTTTGTGAAAGACTTGTTTTTTTGCCATTTATTTTCCGTTATGCTGTCTCACCGTGGCTGAAAAGTAGTGCATGAAACGCTGCTTACATTTATATGTTATTCTGTGATCATTCTGGGGTGGCAGGCGTGCTAAGAAAAAGCTTCTTTTTGCCACCCCGGTAGATCCTGTCCCTAATTTAATTGCCATTTTATTTAACTGTTTCTCTTTATTTTTCTTTGTTTGCTCACCTGTTAGTTTTCTCCACCTAAATAACACCTTTTTCTTCACTCAGGGTGATTCTGGCGGCCCTATGTCCTTGTTAACAAATGATCGTATGTTCCTGGCGGGAGTGGTGAGCTGGGGTGACGGTTGTGCTCGCAGAAACAAGCCAGGCATCTACACAAACGTGCCAAAATTCAGGGCCTGGATCAAGGAGAAGACAGGAGTATAAGTTGCTCGAAGATTATAATGAACTGTGAGAAGCTTTTTGAGCTGTTTTGTTTTCTCAGGTTGCAAATGTTTTAATAACATGTGGAATAACCCACCATAGCCTGGCTGAAGAGAGGGATGGACTTTTGACCTGTTTTGTCTGGCAATTGTTTTATATATTTGTATATTTTAAGAGGAGAGCGGTATGAGGGTTTTATTCTGTCTAAAGAGATGTAAATAAATGTTTTATTTTCTCCTTTTAACGGTTTTGTGGTTTTTAGTGGCTACATTCTTAATGTGAAGCTTTTATTTTTTGAATGTGAATGATTTAGTTTTGTTTTGGTCTGTACCTTCAGTTTTCTTTGGTTCAAGGAGTGTGTATTTCTAGGGTCAGACTCGCATACTTAAATGTGTACATCTCAAGTCTTTTCATGACTTCTGTGCAAAATGTATGTAATGTGATTTTAAAGTTTGAGTTACACATGGAAACACTTGAAAAGAAGTCTCGAGTCTGGAGTGCTTTAAATATGATTCAGGGATTACATTTAACATTAAAAATACATTTAGTTTCATGCACCATGATTTAACAATTTAGCAACCTTTCATAAATAAAATGTGTGTATGATCAATACAGTGTGAAAGTTGTGTAATGCTTACTAAAAGAGTGCAACAAATTGATTCTAGAAGTACAAATTCCATTCATTTTCCGACTGTAGGAGATTGTTTGAAAACTTCAAATACAGATTTACAGTGATTTCAGATGTTGTCAATCAATAGTATACCCAGTCTGTCATTTCATTGTTAATAGTGTTGAACAATGCAGTTGGTCAAGAATTACACACATGTGAATGGACTTATTTTGTAACTTTTTCTTCATTTATTAAATCATCCATTTCCTTAAACTTCCAATTTCACCAAGTTTGACCAAAATTATGCTTGTTTTCCCTAGTTATTTAAATTATCCTGTGGTATGTGAGGTGATTTACGGTCCTTCAGTTAGTTATGAGGTTATAAAACTGTATATTTATATTAAAAGAAAATTAAAAAGCTTCTTTTATATCGTTTTTACTGGACACTGATGTCATGTTAACTGTCCATGTACTGGAAAAACTAGATAAATATACTAGTGCAAGAGTGATGCAGGCTTCTTTATATTCCACAAACATTTTCGTCCACAGTATTTGTTGTTTTTAATGTAGGATTGCATTTCAATACGCAGAATGTTTGCGCTGTTGCTGTAGGAACTATTGTGTATTGACACGCGCGATATCCGGACTGTAAACACAGACGGACCACAAACGGTCCCTTCAAGTTAACGCTCCGGTATTGCACCTTTTCAAGAAGCGTAAACATGACAAAAATATAACCTCAAATGCCTTACAATACCTGAGAAAACTCCACTATATATATTAACAATGGCAATGTGAAATTAATGTGAGATAATTGGACAGATGTGCGTTGTAAACTCGGAACACTTCATGCCTGTGAATCGCACTGTCTGTGGTTAAAGATGTCCCATCAGCGAGAGGACAGTCGGAGCTGGGACTGGGACAGTCCTCGGTGTCGAGCCCAGCTGGACGAGGTGTTTTTCCGCAAGCATGACTACATCCAGACGGGCAGCGCCGAGCACAAGGAGTTCTGGAGCTTCTTTGAGCGCTTCCAGAGATTCAAAGCCAAGCGAGAGATGTCAGCAGCCAAATCCAGCAGGCAGGAATCACACGAGGGGAAAGCCAGGAAGAAGTCTGGATCTGGGGATCTGGGGCTTCCAAAGGACTATGATGCCAGGTACAGGATCAACATCTCGGTGTGCTCCAAAGACATAGAGGAGCGCCTGGGAGGATCTGAGCAGAAGAGGCGCAGGGACTCCTCTGGTCCTGGCAGGCAGGAGATCACAGACTGTCGTCTTGCCCTCCTCCATTTCCTAGACTTCAACCAGAAGCAGAGCTTCAGCAAGCTTTCCAAGTTGAAAAAGGAGCAGAAGAGCCTCCCTATCTTCCAGTACCGGGACAGGATAGTGGAGCTGGTGAGGACTCATCCTGTGGTGGTGGTGGCTGGAGACACGGGGTGTGGAAAGTCCACACAGGTGCCCCAGTATCTGCTGGCATCAGGGTTTAACCACATAGCCTGTACTCAACCACGCCGCATCGCCTGCATCTCACTGGCCAAGAGAGTCAGCTTTGAGAGCCTCAACCAGTACGGCTCCAAGGTACAAAGATCTTTACCATTTAGTACGTTATTTTCACAAAAAATAAACAAATGATATTTGTATTTCGGTTAAAAAAAATCTAAAGAGTTAGTACAGGATGATTTTCATTATGTAAATAAGAATTAGGTATAAAAATGTACGTAACTGTTATTGGAACGAATGCAGAAATTCTTAAATGTTAACAGACTTAATTTTCTTTTTGGCTAATTATAATTATAATAATATAATTATTAGTAAGGAATTATTAACAGAAATACTATTCCAGTTAATGAGAAGTTAATTTTTTTTTTAATGTCATAATTTTACATTATAATTCTATTAATATACTCATGAATGTATATACATGCAGGTTTACAGTTATTATTTCTGTTAATAACTGTAAACCAATTATGTATATATACATACATACACTACCAGTCAAAAGTTTTTGAACAGTAAAATTTGAAGAACATAATAATAATTTAAAAAAAAATGTTTCTTGAACCGCAAATCAGCATGCGACACTGAAGACTGGAATAATGATGCTGAAAATGTAGCTTTGATCACAGGAATAAATTACATTTGAAAATTAATTAAAAATTATTTTTTTTTTTTTAAAGATTTAATAGTAAAAATATTTCACAATATAACTTTTTTGGATCAAATAAATGCAGGCTTGGTGAGCAGAAGAGAATTCTTTAAAAAACATTAACAATGAAAAATCTTACTGTTCCTCAACTTTTGATTGGTACTGTATATAAACAATACTCATTTCATCATTTTACCAATATATTATAATTATATATGCTTATGTGTAGGCTTATAATAACAAAAATACTAAGTGTTAAAATTACACATATATAACTGTATATATAGCTATAATCATTAACAGAATCACTATACAAAAATTAGCTGTTAATATAAAATATGAATTATATGATGAGCTGGAAAAACATAATGTCTTGTACGTTCTGTCTTCAGGTTGGGTACCAGATCCGCTTTGAGACCAGCCGCACCACAGCTACCAAACTGCTGTTCCTGACCGAGGGTCTCCTGCTCCGGCAGATCCAGCGGGACGATTCCCTGGGCCAGTACCAGGTGCTGATCGTGGACGAGGTGCATGAGAGACACCTGCACTGTGACTTCCTGCTGGGAGTGCTGCGTTCCCTTCTGCCCCTGCGCCCAGACCTGCGGCTGGTCCTCATGTCGGCCACCATCAACATCAAACTCTTCTCCAGCTATTTCGACAATGCACCTGTTCTGCAGGTGCCAGGCAGACTCTTCCCCATTCAGGTGAGCTCTCAATACAGGCTTCATAGGTTTGTTTTTTATGAATGAACTGCAGTGTAAGTTTCTCCCGTGCTTGTGTGTAGGTGATCTACCAGCCCATTCCTCCTGAAGAGCAGGTGTCCCGCTCTGAGAAACTGGACCCGCGGCCGTACCTGCGTGTGCTGCAGGGTATTGACCAGCGGTACCCGCCGGAGGAGAGAGGAGACCTGCTGCTGTTCCTCAGCGGAGTGGCTGAGATCTCCACCATCCAGGAGGCCTGTCAGACATACGCCACACACACTCAGCGCTGGATCGTCCTTCCTCTGCACAGCACACTCTCACTGGCCCAGCAGGATAAGGTACATCCGCACTAGAGCAGGTTCATTCAGGACAGTGAGAAGCTGGATTCGTCATGACCTTTATGCACTAGATGTTTTTGTTGTTGTTGTTTTTCTATTAGCTTTTGATCAGTGATTATTATTATCTTAACTCGAGTAATGATGCTAAAAATTCAGTTTTGCCTTACTTACAGCCTTACTTCATAAATGTTTTGCTTTGGTGAGCATAAGAGACTTCTTTCAAAAACATTAAAAAAGTCTTACTGACCCCAAACATTTGAATGGTATATAAACTATGGCAGTATATTAGTTTTAAATCGTTTCTCTATGTGTGAACTTTGACCTTCAGGTGTTTGACATTGCACCCCCGGGTGTGAGAAAGTGCATAATTTCTACCAATATTGCTGAGACCTCAGTTACTATAGATGGAGTGCGCTTTGTGGTCGATTCAGGTACGTGTTGTCCGAATGATTTTTGGCATAAAAGAAAAATCGATAATTTTGACCCATAAAATGTATTTTTGGCTATTGTTACAAATATACCCCAGAGACTTAAGACTGGTTTTGTGGTCCAGGGTCACATATATATACATATATATACATTTGTGCTCATAAGTTTACATACCGCTTGCAGAATATGCAAATATGTTAATAATTTTAACAAAATAAGACAGCTCGTGGATTTTGCATGTTATTTTTTATTTAGTACTGTCCTGAATAAGCTATTTCACATAACAGATGTTTATATATACTCCACAAGAAAAAATAATAACTGAATTTATAAAAATGACCCCGTTCAAAAGTTTACAAACCCTTGAATCTTAATACTTCGTTGTTTCTTGGATGATCCACAATTGTTTTCCTGTTTTGTGATAGTTGTTCATGAGTCCTGCGTTAGTCCTGAGCAGTTCAACTGCCTGCTGTTCTTCAGAAAAATCCCCCAGCTCCTGCACATTCTTTGGTTTTCCAGCATCTTCTGCACATTTGAACCTTTTTCAAAAGTGACTGTATGATTTTGAGATCCATCTTTTCACACTGAGGACAACTGAGAGACCCATATGCAACTATTACAGAAGGTTCAAATGCTCACTGATGCTCCAGAAGGAAAAACCATGCACTAAGAGCCAGGGGGTGAAAACTTTTGAACAGAATGGAGATGTGCACATTTTTCTTATTTTGCCTAAATATCATATTTTTTTCATTTAGTACTACCCTTCAGAGTCTACAGAAGATAGTTACATGTTTCTCAGAAGACAAAAGAAGTTAAATTTACCCTGATCTTCAAATTCAAAAAGTTTTCATCTCCTAGCTCTTAGTGCATGGTTTTTCCTTCTAGAGCATCAGTGAGCATTTGAACCTTCTGTAATAGTTGCATATGAGTCCCTCAGTTGTCCTCAGTGTGAAAAGATGGATCTCAAAATCATACAGTCACTTTTGGAAAAGGCTCAAATATGCAGAAGATGCTGGAAAACCAAAGAATGTGCAGCAGCTGGGGGGGATTTCTGAAGAACAGCAGGCAGTTGAACTGCTCAGGACTAACGCAGGACTCATGAACAGCTATCACAAAATGTGGATCATCCAGGAAACGACACAAAGTATTAAGATTCAAGGGTATGTAAACTTTTGAACGGGGTCATTTTTATTTCATTCATCATTTTTTCTCGTGGAGTATACATAAACATCTGTTATGTGAAATAGCTTATTCAGGACAGTACTAAATAAAAAATAACATGCAATTTTCATGACCTCTCTTAATTTGTTAAAATTATTAACACGTGCATATTCTGCAAGGGCTGTGTAAACTTATGAGCACAACTCATATTTTATTATTTAAAATTCTAAATTCTAGACTTTTTCAGAGCCTGCCACCAACTTTTATATATCATCGTCCTTTCTTAATGCTGAAACATCACTAATGTTTCTCAATAGGAAAGGTGAAAGAGATGAGTTTTGATCCAAAGGCCAAGATGCAGAGGCTGCAGGAGTTCTGGATCAGCAGGGCCAGTTCTGAACAGAGGAAGGGACGAGCAGGCAGAACTGGACCGGGAGTGTGTTACCGACTCTACTCTGAATCTGATTACGACGCCTTCGCCCCATATCCTGTTCCTGAGATCCACAGGGTGGCACTAGACTCCCTCATCCTACAGGTGCTCTCTCACATTTGGGGGAACAAATCTTTAGTTTGATGAAAATTATTTTTTTTTTATAAAGTGCGATTGTATAAAGAAGTCATGGTGTCAAGGGGCATAATTTTAACAGATAATTATAAAAACTAAGTGAGACACTGGACTAATACATGTTTCACATGATGTTTCTGCAGATGAAGAGCATGGGTCTGGGTGACCCTCGCACTTTTGTCTTCATAGACCCTCCTCCCGCTTCTAGTATTCAGACTGGAGTGACGTATCTGAAAGAACAGGGTGCGCTAGACGAACACGGGGAGCTCACCTCCATTGGCAGGCTGCTGGCTCAACTGCCTGTGGATGTGGTCATTGGTAAAGAACCCTTAGTTGCTGTTTTGTGTGGGTATTTGAGCTTGCTAATGTATTAATGGCATTGTAAATGCTCCTACCTGTGTTTGTCCAGGAAAAATGCTTGTTTTGGGTTCAGTCTTTAAGCTGGTGGAGCCGGTGCTGACGGTTGCCGCTGCGCTGAGTGTCCAGTCTCCGTTTCTGCGCAGTGCTCAGCACAACCCTGACTGCTCCACCACTCGCCAGCCCCTGAACAGCAACCAGGGCGACCCTGTCACTCTGATGAACACCTTTAATGCCTGGGTGCAGGTCAGCCTTTCGGCCTCTCTGCCTGTTTTTGTGTATCAGTGCTGGATGCCTGCATGAGCATTACAAATTTTTTTTTTTACCATTTCTTTGTACAATAATTATGTTGCTCAATCAATATTCAATAAAGTAGCAACAAAGTATCAAAATAAAATTTGTGAATAAAATTTTACTAAATTTTACTAAGGTATAAACTGATAATTCTGAGAAAAATGAGAACTTAAATCAGAATTGTGAGATTTAAAATGAAGAATTACAAGAAATAAAGTCAGAATTGTGAGATTAAAAGTCACAATTACCTTTTTTTTTCATGGCAGAAATGGGCTTCCATACTTTTAGTCCTTTTGCTCCCTACATTTATAATGCATTATATGTAAAGTCTTCATAGACAGTGTTATAACTGAACTTAGATACCACAATGATCATGTATAGTAAATAGATATTCGTTTTGAGATTTGCCAAATATAACTGTTATTATTAGTGATTATTACTGTTTTAGAGTTTAACTTTAAGTGAGTGTTAGATGACGTCAAAGGTAACTTAAAATAACCATATTGTCTAATAATATTAATATATCCAATGACAACAGGTGAAAGCAGACAGAGGAAGTGGCTCCAGAAAGTGGTGCAGGAGGAGAGGGCTGGAGGAACAGAGGCTTTACGAGATGGTCAACCTCAGACGGCAGTTCAAAGTCAGCGGCTTTATATCAACGGTTTCCTCTGTGACTTTCTAACAGCGTCAGCTGTGTTTGCCCACGTGACTGACCTTGACAGTGTCATCTGGTTCTTACAGGAGCTGCTGCGGACTCACGGTCTGCTGGAGGCAAATACGGGCGGCAGGACAGAGCCGCAGGACCGAGCCCGGCGCAGAGAGAGACTTACGGAGAGACAGAAGCTCCACCAGCTGAAACGAGACCATGAGCTCCAGGAGAGCACCAAGAGGAAAGTTCTGCGCCTGGAGGAAGGACTGGACGGAGACGCCCTGTCTGGGTCTGATGATGAGGGAGCAGGATCGAGCAAGAAGAGAAGAGATGATGCTGAACAGACTGTGGACATACAGGTGCCTCAGCTAATTTAGATTTGATAGCATAAGAAAAGAGAGAGCTCATCTAGAATCAACAGTTTACTGTATTCAATTCTTAAGGAGACAGTCCACCCAAAAATGAACATTTTGTCATCATTTACTCACCCTCATGTTGTTCCAAACATGCATACTTTCTTTCTTCTTTGGAACATAAAAAAAAAAGATATTTTGAAGAATGTTGGTAATTAAACCGTTTTGGTTCTCGTTGACTTCCACTGAACGGACAAAGAATAAAATGTCAATGGAAACCAAAACTATTTGGTATATAACAACATGAGGTTTGACATGAGGATGTTTATTTTTGACTTAACTGACCCTTCAGTTTAATATACAATAATATTGAAAATTTGTAGCAAGTAAAATTTCTTAATTTTTTTTAAGTAATGAATTATTTTATTCAACAAGGATGCATTAAATTGGTCAAAATGATGGTTAAATATTTCTATTTTAAATAAATTCTGTTCTTTTGAATCCTGTAAAAAATGTATTGTTATTTCCACATTCCACAGTTTTTTCAAAACTGTTTCCAACGTTGATTATAAGAAATGTTTGTTGAGCACCAAATCAGCTTATGAGAATAATTTCTGAAGGATCATGTGACACTGAAGACTAGAGTAATGATGCTGAAAATTCAGCTTTAACATTACAGGATTAAATTACATTTTAAAATGTATTAAATTAGAAAATATCTAAAATTGTAATAATATTTCACAGTATTTCTCTTTTTACTGTATTTTTGATCAAATAAATGCAGCCTTGGTGATCCTAGAGTCAAAAATAGGCTTTATTTTATTTTTGAAAAATTATTTTTATTTTGCATCCTTTGATTTTTAAAATGAAATGTGACCCAGGAGAACCCTAATATGAATATGACCCTGATCCTTGGTTGTCTGGCTCTTACAGGAAGTCAAATTCAAATTGCGTCACAATGTGAATGAGCTGCAGGAAGCTGCATACGCCAGTGCAGATCTGTCATCGCGGCAGCAGGCTCTGCTCAAACTGGTGCTGTGCCGTGGCCTTTACCCACAGCTGGCCATGCCAGACGAGCACAACGCAACCCGCAAAGACTCAGAGCAGGTAACGGCTTCACGTGTATACACAGTGATATCAGGCAGCTTTGGACTGCTAACATTCTATTGTGTTTGTGTGTTAGGTGTTCCACACACGTAATAAACAAGGCGTTGTGATCCACCCAACCAGTGTGTTTGCCAGTGACCCTGAAGTTCTGCATGTCCCCGAGCACGAGGCCAGCGAGTTTGGTACATGCTCCTCTTTGTAACGGGACAGGAATCATGACGGACTCTGTCCTCCGTTTCACTGTTGTACTCTTACATCCTCTCTCTGTAGGAGCCGATAAAGGCCAGAGCAACAGGCATCAGTTACTGGCTTTCGTTACTCTGCTAGAAACAAACAAGCCTTACATCTCTAACTGTTTGCGGGTTCCAGCACTACAGGTCAGTGACAGCTGAGAAAATAGTGACCCTCATATAGAATTAATTTTTTCCCCCCCTTATTTACCTTTTGAACCAAGAAACACACTGAATTCAAGTTTCCAACATTTTATTTTTATACAAAATAGATAGAGAGGACCCCTGCAGACCCTCATGACTGTGTGAAAGTCAATAAATCTCTTAACATATCAGATTATTTGACCTTTTAAAGACAAGGCAGGGTGGGTTCATGTTATAAAAAAAGTCCCCAATAAGCTTAATGATATTTCTGAAATAATAAAAAATTTAATTAAATAAGTCATATTTAAAAAATAATTTTTACTTTGAGAAATGTTATTTAAAACATTTTAAAGATTAAAATTTGAACTCAATGGCTACACAATATTACAATTTTAGAGCCATTAAATTTAACTAAAATAGTTTTCAAAACGAACAAAAAAAACAAAGTACACAAAAGTTTGGGGTAAGTAGGATTTTTAAAAGAAATTAATACTTTTATTCAGCAATTTAGCAAATCAAAAAATTGACAGTAAAGCATTATAGCATTACAATTGATTTATTTTTCAAATAAACACTTTTCTATTCATCAAATAAGCCTGAAAAAATGCATTGTGGTTTCAAAAATATATATATAAAGCAATCTTTATAGTTTATTTATTCATTTTTATCTTAGAAAATCAAGTTAAACTACATGAAAATAAGAAATTTTGCTTTGGCAACTAGCTGAAATAAAACAAGTAGAAGGGTTTTTATATTTGGTTTTGTTTCAGTTAGTTTAGTTTATTTCAAGCAACGAAAATGATTTTTATGGTTTTAGGTTTAGTAAACTATAACTCTGCAATATATTATATATTAAAATATTTATATATATATATATATATATATATATATATATATGTGTTATACTATATTTTTGATCAAATAAATGCAGCCTTGCCGAGATTAAGAGATTTTTTTTAAAAAAAACTTAAAAATCTTAACCAGCCCCAAACTTTTGAACGGTAGTATATGTTGCTAAGACTTTTTCCTTGTTCTTGGTCTCGGACGCTCTTCTCGGACACAGGCTCTGCTGCTGGTGGCCAGCTCTGTGGACAGTAACGCTGACTGCACGCGGATGGTGGTGGACGGCTGGCTGGAGCTGGGCTTGACTGACGGAGACGCTGCGCTGAAGGTGCTCTCCTCGGCCCTCAGTCTGCGGGGTGAATGGGAGAGGCAGCTCCAGGCTCAGATCGCACAGGGCGGCCCGGGATCCTCCGCCGGACTCGGGGCAGCCGGGCCCAAAGTGTCCCGCAGAGAACTGGATAAGCTCTGTGAGGGACTGGTGCGGTTTTTGCTATACACCGAGGTAACGAGGCAAACATGATAATGCATCTGTACTATCAATCATGATAGTACATGATAATGCCTTCCTCTCATAGGTTAGTTACAGTCTGAGGCGTCTGACAGCGCTGCAGTCTCAGAACCTGTACATCGGACCGCAGCTGGATCCCGATCTGTCTTCCGCTTCGGCTTTCGGCTCTCTGTTTCCTGGCATGAAAATTGAACCAGATCCCATTAAAGGAGGCCTGCGTTTGTGCGGCTACTTTACCTACAACTGTCTGTGTGTAAGTGCTCTTCTTCAAACAGGATGTGCTTAAAAGCCCTTTCTTACAGAGCTCTAATAGCACCACTTCCTGTTTTGTTTTTTTTAATGTGTGTCGTGTAGGACTCTAAGGACTTGTACAGTGAATGTTTGCGCAGTTTTTGGAGCTGCCCTCACTGTGACCTTTACATGCCCCTGACGCCTTTGGAGCGCATGCAACACGAGGCCACCTGCAGGCCACCGGAAGAACAGCAGGCTGAGGAAGGTGAGGATTGCGCTCTTATAAGTCAGCTTTTGTGGTTTGTCTTTTCACTGTAAAGGCTCAGAATATGCTTGGATGTCCTACTATAGAGCAGTGCAGTGATGATGTATTTTTGTAGGCCAGCCTGGAAGTTAGCGTTACTCTGGTTCCCTCAACAAAAACCCAGTATTATTATTTCCATGAACACAACTTTGATGAATTTTGAAGCTTAAATAAGTGAAAACCTAAATATAGGCTTTAAATGAACTACATCACAGTCACATGACTTCAACGCCACCACCATTAAGCTTCCAACTCTTTTAGTCTATTCAAAAAAACATTTTCTCTGAAGAGTAGTTTGCAAAACCACGATTATAAACACAATGAAGCTGTGAAAGTGATGTTATGATGTTTAATGTCTCCGACAGCCTCTGTAGTTAGCAACTGCCTTTTTCAAGACAAGTGAAATCTTTGAGAAATGACAAGGTGGTATTACTGATGTATTTTATGCCATAGAACATTAATATATCTTGAGCTTGTGTTCACCACCTTATTTCAGGCATTTAGCTAAAAACCCACTGACTGAAGGACGATCAAATCAGAAGTGAAAAAATGCTAACTCTTTTGCATGCTTTGGCTTACAAAAATGCATCATCCCAGTATGGTATTTAATTATGGGAAATGAGACATGCATAAATAGCTGAAATAAATATATGTAAAAAACTAAATGTTTGCTCAGTATTCACAAAAATTTTGGTAGATACAAATATCAACAATATATATATATTACAAAATTTGCACAAGTTAAAAATGGAAAAAATGGGAAATCTAAAATGAAAAATTATTCAAAATAATAAAAAAAAATAGTATATTATTACTATTATAGCTATCATAATATCTTTATATTTTGTTTCTAATACAAAATTACGTCTAACTCTTCTCATGTCTATTTTCAATATTTATTTTGTAAATGCTCTAGATTTGAATATCACTAATCAGTTCTGCACAGTGAATGTTTTTCTTTGTTTTCAGAGTCTGAAAGTGTACAAGCGTCCTCATCATCTTCATCGAGTCTGACTAGGGTCTATCATTGTGACATCTGTAATAAAGACCTGACTCTCACCTCGACGGAGATCCTAAAACACAAGCGCCAGCACCTGTCCTGAGCTCACACATGGGTACATGCTCACACTTTAAGACCTTTTCTGTCCATCCAGCTCTTCTGTATTTATATTACATTTATAAATAAATGTGAAAACTCTCTTGATGTAATTCTGCTACTTGCTTTTAAGCGAGTTCAGTTGGGTCCTGGAATTGCATTACACTGACTGAGGCGCCCCCTTGTGGACAATCAAGAATGTGCGTGGTGGAAATTGGCTCCGCCTAGTGGTCAGAGTGATTATTGAATGAATATCAAACAGAACTGTCAGAAATCGTCTGGCTCTTATTTCAAGAATTTTTTTTTTTTTTTTATTATTATCTTCGTGACAACCAAGCACATCCTCCTCCCAGTTCTCTGTAGTTTGTAATTTGGACCACTATAATACAAATTATTTATACAATTATTTAAATTGCATGGGTATATAGGTAGTGTTTGTTAAATATAATAATACACAGATTTTAATTTCATTTTTATTGATATTGAAAATATTGTCTGCACAGAATTTCCATTACTCTGTTTTGTTTTGTTTTTAGGCGGGGGGTTATTGTCCTGAAAATATTAATTTACTTTTCTTTATGCAAAATATAAATTCTTATGTGTTTCCTTTGAAAATAGGGAGAAATATGACCTAGACATTTCTTCGTGAAATTCGGCCTATTCCAACTGGATGTTTGAATGGAGCACAATGCACTATTGCTGTCTTGTGCTCTAATACACCAGACTGATATTGTGGTCATGTGTGAATGCTGAATGATGCCGTCCCACAATTAGAGTACATAAACACATGTAAACACAATTCAGAGTGCAAACTTTTTTCATTAAAATATAGAGTTAGGGTTTAATTAATGATACAAACCCACGATATGTAACACCTCAAAGCAGCAAATTGGCACAAAGTCAGAGAAGTAAGACAGCACAGAAAATAAAAACCCGTCTCCAAAAATAAATAAAGAATTAGAATAAATATCTCAATAAATATATAAACAGGTAATATTTTCCATTGATTACTTTTCAAACTAATAGACACATACATATTAAAATATGCACATTGGCAGAAATAAACAACCTGGAAAAGAAAATGAGTATTTAGGTACGTCGTTACTTAGAAATTATAGGTTATTGGTTAAATAAATCAAAAGGCACATTTATTAATAGGATGTATGACTAGGGCCCTCAAGGGTGGTCTCATCTCGCAAAGTTCTCTTTTTTCCAGTGCTATTTTTGGGTCTTTTTGTGTTTCTCTACTCATGTCTAATATTCTGCCCATAAAGAGTGAGTGTGTGTGTGTGTGTGTGTGTGTGTGTGTGTGTGTGTGTGTGTGTGTGTGTGTGTGAGTGAGAGAGAGAGAGAGAATGTTTCACGTCTTCGAAAATGAACTGAAATGAGTCCAGATGGACAATGAAATACAATGCATGTGTGTAGATCGAATGGTCCAGTGGTTCATCTTGCTGTAAAACCCTTTTCTTTTAAAGTGACTCTAATGAGCAGTTAATACAACATTGATGGAGAAACCTCTTGGAGTTTTGGACGTTAGTTCTTCCCCATCATAGATATCATAATTTAGAGGTGTTGTCTTCCTAACTCAAACATTGACTACAGGCCTGTGTCTGATTCCCTAACTCCTCTTTACTAGCAGCGAGGTAAGACAAGTTTAGGGGAGTTGAAATAGCAGCTTCGAGATATTTAAAGCAATGTTTCTTAACACTTTGAGGTCCAAACAGTTATGCCAGGCAGTGTTTGAACTGATTGGTCTAAATTCTTGTAACAAAGTTTTCAGCGTCAAGTCATTTGCCTGTCCACAGTGAAAACAAAATTCTATACTGTAACACAATCACAGCCAGCCAATGGGATTTCACTGTGGGCGGGGCTACCCAGACAAAATCTCCTGTCACTTCGTTGCTCTGTTTAGGACATGGTGCGACGGCCCAAAAGCACACGTGAAGTGCGCTGTAACTTGTTATAGTTAACGATTGAGTACTTCTCTTGTTGCCATACGGACAGATAAAGTTAAAATGTTGTGTCACACACAACAAGCCTTTGCTCTTTTATTCTTAACTTCTTACTAATAACTAATTGCACTGTATTTTTGGTGGCGTGTACAACTACATTTCAAGGCCTCGGTTCACATTTGCTGTGCAAATGTTCGGCAGATTCACGTCTAGATTATCTCTCCACGTTTTTGGTCTGTACTTCAAATATAGGCAACATTCTTGGTTGCTGGCGAGTTCAATTCAACTATACTCTCTTGACAGAAGAATGAGCATGTATGTGGTGAAAGTGGTGGTTTTGGTGAAACTGCCCTCGATCAGACCGTTCACGTTCCCTGTTCTCAAACAACTAAAAGTGATACGACATCAACATGTTCTCCTTCACAAATATGTTCTGGCTGAACGTGCGTGAAAAACCTACCGCAAAGACCATATACAAAACCTCACCACAGCACACAGTCCCCGAAATAAGTCTATCTGCCTTGCTCTCCTCTGGACTTTGAGGTAAAACTCAGTAACTTAGAGGTACAAGGGGAGTGTATTCGTTAAATCAATTGCAAAAAAATATCTTTCAATAGTTCAAGTAAAATTAGATACTCAAAAAAAGGTCTGATAACCATAGCTATAAACATTTTTCATCTCATATTTTCTCCATAATTAAATAAAAAATAAAACCCAAGAGAAAAAAACTAACAATTGTTTACACGTCACTGATCCCCATTCACTCCCCACCTCCCGGAGACGACCCCTGACCCCAACGACCAGCAAATCAGAGAGCGATCTCCCCGAACCCATGCACCCACCGCCGGTACGAGCGTGAAGGGTCCGAGCAGAGAATAGAAAGAGCGGAATGCAGCAGACGGCCTCGGAGGGGGCGAGGGGATATTATCGTGAAGGTTTATGTAGGAGATCTGGCTCTACGGCTGTTCCTCGAACGACGACAACGTCTTTGTGCTCCCGTCCCGTCACAATAAGCCCCGCCCACGCGCCCTCCCCCCGGTCAGGCCTCATCGCACGGCCTTGTGCTTTCCTCCGCAGCAGCCGCATCTCTCCCCACAGCGCAGGCATGCGCGCAGGGGCAGGTAGCAGCACATGCAGGGCACGAAAAGAGACAGCGCCAACAGCGCCATCCAGCGGGCGCAGCACAGCGTGTGAGGCCGGCCGCCCATCGAGTCCTCGCACGAGCACGGCTCCCAGAACTCGCCCTCGGAGTCCGACATGCAGTGGTAGAGTAGGCTCTCCGCGCACCACACACACGTCCACTGGCGCAGGCAGTGTAGCGCCGGATCGGGAGCGTCCCGGCAGCGGCCCCGTCCGTTCTCGGAGGCGCTGAAGACGGAGCGGCAGTACACGCAGCGCGACGAACAGGAGGAGGAGCCCTGCGGACAGGAGCTGTCGTCGTCGGGCGAGATGGCTTCCCCTCCGCCGGCCCCTCGCTTGCGAGTCCGAGAGCGGGGCGTGGCGAGCGAGGTGTGGATGCAGCAGGGCGAGGGCGAGGGCGAGCTTTTGCCCGTCTCCTGCGGGGAGCCGCTGGCCGACGGCACTCCCGGCACGGCGTTGGGTATGCAGGTGGGCGAAGAGTTGAGCTGAGAGCCTTTGGTGTCCAGCATGACTGTGACCTCACAGCCCGTGGTGCCCACGCCGGCCAGTTCCTTCTCGAAGCGCACCACGCAAAGCTCCGACTTGTCCTGGGCACCGCCCACCACCACGCCCCCCGTCAGCCCACCCACCTTGGTCCGTGTAGCACCGGCGCGGCGGTAGTCCTCGTAGCCGCGCGTACCCCACAGGTCCTTGCAGGGGTCGAGGCTGCGGAGGTCCCCTTCCTCCAGCAGGGAGATGGTGGGCGAGAGTGGAGAGAGGGGGGAGGAGGCAGGGGGCACTATGGGGGGGGTCGGGGGAGCTGGAGGAGGCGGAGGGGGTGCCGGAGGGTTCAAAACGGCGGTAACTTGGGTGAGCTGGTGCTGGGCAGGTCGGGTGTGGATCTGCGGTGAGAGAAGAGCGAGGGTTGAATATAATGCTGGAGAGGCAGTGACATGACGCTCGTTTTTTAAGTCTGGATCAGTTAATTTATTTAAAAATACAATAAACATGCACTTCATTCATACATGGATAGGTGTATTCACATCAGGAAAGTCCACTAGTTCACTTGCTTTGGTCCAGATCAAGTACAATGTCGATTTTTTTTTTATTTTTATTTTTTTTTTTGGTGTGATTCGCTTTCACACTGCCCATTTTGCAAGTGAACCAAAAATTGTCTTGTTTGGTTCAGTTGAATCGAGCTCAAGTTCGTTTCCCCCCTTGGTGCGGATCTTTTGGGCAGGTGTAAATACAGCAATTGCTCTCGGGTGCGGACCAAACAACCATACCGAGACCCAGCTGAAGAGGTGGTCTCGGTCCGGTTCCAAGAGAACACTGGTACGGGTGAATGGATGAACCAATGAATGGATTACAATTAATGATTCACGTGCAAAAAGGGCAGTGTGACAGCAAACCACACCAAAAAAAATTTTAATAAAAAAATCAACATTGTATTTGGTCTGGACCAAAATAAGTGTACTAGCGGACTTTCCTGGTGTGAATACACCCTAAACAAAAACACGTGTGCTAAAGTCATTCATTCATTGGTTCATCCATTCAACCTGCCCAAAAGATCCACACCAAGGGGGGAAACGAACTTGAGCTTGATTCAGGTGAATACACCCTAAAAAGCTGTCACCTTTTCAAAAGGTACATCTTTTCTATGAATCTGACAGTCCCCTTTAGGTTACACTTTATTCTACACTACATGCACTTACAGTGTAAAAAAAGTACTGGGTAGTATGAAGTAACTACATGGGTTAAGGTTAGGTTTAGGTGTAGGTTCAGGGTTAGTACCTAGTTGTTATGCAGTTATTTTAATTGTTCTAATAAGTACATAGTATGTATATGCAGAACAGTACTGAAAAAAAGGGCTACCCACTTTTATTCAAAAGTGACTTACACTACACATTTCAGATCTTGCTTTCCCTGGGAACTTAACCCCATGACCTTTCCATTGCTAGAACCATGCTTTACAGCTTGAGCTACAGGAAGGTGCATATTAGTAACCTAAAGGTATGTATTAGTACCTAAATTGTACATATCAGTACTTTTTTTTCTAAGAGTGTACAATGACTCAAATGCACCATTTCTGTGATCAACATGTTTTTCATTTCTGAATTAAATTTCATTTAATTTCTCAATTCATTTAGATTTTTTTTGTAGGGATATAGTGAAAAATGTCAGAGTAATACAACCGCCTTACGAAGCAAAAACCCCTCACTAAAAAAAGATGAAATTCTTGAAAAGAAATTTCATAGTATTTTTAGCAAAATTGCGTCACTGCTTATTTGAATGAAATTGCTCTCATTTTAAAAACTTTTGTCCAACAAATAAAAAAAATCAAGCTTGTTGGTCATCCTGCTTGTAAAATGTCATGTGGTGCGACTCCCAACAAACTTAATATTAATTAAAAATTCATGATATTTATAAAAAAAATATATATGTATCTTAAAATTATATACATATTTATTTATTTAAAAGCTTTTTGTACATAATTACTAAATGAGTACATTCATATTTATTCAAATTTTTATTGCTTTATATTGATGGTTGAACCACATGACATTTTTCCCATTGATCTACACCATTTCTTGAAAATTGTATAAAAGTTTTTTCAAAACCACATGAATACAAAGAGTACATGTTTGTTCTAAACTATATATCCCTTTTTTGGACACATGGACACGGCATTGACGGACATACCAGAATTAACTTTCAAGCAATGTGAATCCTTTTACCTGGGCCGGGGTCTGCGTTGTGCAGGCGTGCCCTGTCCCATACGCAAACTCCTCGGTGGAGCGCACAAAACAGGTGGAGGAGGACTCACTGGTCACAATGGTAATGGGTTTGGGCAGCATCTCTTTTCTGCTGTTGGATGACGACTCACTCCCTGTATGAGACTGAGACAGACTGCAAGTCATCAAACATGCAGAACCACCTCATGCTTACACAACAAGATGGAGGATAGAAGGTGTAAATGTGTAGTTTGGATTTTCTTGTTTTATGAATGACTCATTCACTAATTCTGCTTTGACTTCATTTGAATAGTGTTCAAAAAAAGAAACTAAATTATTGTCAAGATTTTAGAAAGGAAATGGCAAAGCAAGTTATTACATTTTGATTAGTTTTGATGATTACAAAGACAATTTTCTTTGGAATGACATGCACCAGTGAATCAGACCAGAAACACATAAGACAAGTCAGTTTTGATTTTTTGACTTCAATGTGCATCACGACTTCATGAGTATCTAGGCACAAAGTAATTCTCAGACAGACACAAAGATGAACCAGATACTGTGAAGCACTTTGATTTGATAAAAACACTCACTGCTTGACCGTCATCCTCAGTGTCTCCCTCTTCAGGTGTCGAGGAGGATGGCGAGTCAGATCCTGCAGGGAAGTATTAAAAAATAGATTCTGGTTTATCATAAATACATTTCAAGAATAAAAATAGGAGTTCACATTAGCAATATCCTTGCATGGCATCGTCTTCTTCACTGTACTAGTACATTTAGAGGCCAGAACAACAGGGTTATTTGGCATTAAACCTCGAAACTACATTAAATCCTTTCACTCCAGCTTCCTGTTCACTATCTTTTGCTGCTTCTGTACCTCTGTCCAGCTTTTCAAGGACACTTTGAAGCCCCCTCTCGAAGGAGATGGCGTCAGCTGGACTCTGGAAGGTCAGACCAAACTTCCTCTCCTCCACACGCCAGTGATGGAAGATGGGGTTCACCTTGTTGTAGACCAGACCCTTTTGAATGGCGCATTCCAGCACGGGCTGCACGAAAAAAAGAGAGAGGCGGGTCACTCGTGGGCCACTCGTGAGGGCAACTACCAGATTACCAGAACTACCAGGACTGTCAGGCTGAGGGAACATCAGTGCACTCAAAGACAGGCATGAACACACACGCACACACTCACTGCTCGATCGCGTAGCCGTTCTCCACGTATGACGTACTCTCTCCGCCCACGACCTTCAGAGCTCCGCCCCTTACATATGATCACATGACTGAGGCCGCCACCTCCAAGGGGCACCCAGCCACCGCTAGAATCGTCACGTGTCATCACCACCGCTCGGACACGCACACTGTTAGGGAAGTGAAAGCAGTGAGTGCACTAGCCAGCTGAGCGCAAACACACACACACACACACACACCCACACGCACAAACACAGACTTTGAGACATAGGCAATTAAAGAAGAAAATACAACCATCGGTATAAAATATTAAAATAGCCTCAAAATGAAGGTAACTGACAATTAATAGGGAAAAGACACAGAGATGCAGTGTGAAGATGTGTAAGGAAGTGCTGTTATCGGCCTGCAATATCCACTGAAATGATGACGTTCATAAACCATTTTGCTTCTGTAATCTTTCTGGACATATTTCCGAGTGAAACTGAATATTCAGTGAGAATAAAGGTGACATTGGATTTATCCATTTGAAGTTTATTAGATCATGAAAAGAAAGGGTCTTTCAGATAAATGAGCAAGTTACATTACATCTGTTAAAAAAAAAAGAAGATTTTATTAATAGAAACAGCATGCACTTATGAACTTGCCATCAAAGAACACGCATTAAAAAGAAAGTAAAGATCAGTTTTGATTTCATGTTGACTGAAATTCTGGAAGTAGTTAGTAGTGAAATGCTTTTGTGTTGAAAACTTAAAGCCAGCCAGTTCAAGCCAAATGTTAGGTTAGTCTGGAGATCGGGGTTTTGGGAGGGAAACACACCTCACAGTCTTTTGCTACAGTACGGTTGATGTGATGGTCACAGCTAGCAGCAGACACGTGACTGGAGGGGACTGGATGAAACATGTTTTGCTCTTTTCCCTGCCCACGCCATGATGATGATGTTAGTCCAAATGAAGAGTCATTTCAGAGGCGGAGCAAGTTATTTGTTAAAATATTACTAAGACATTTGAATTCATGTGTACCACAATAGGGCCCATAAGTAAATGTGGTTATTTTTATGCTGACGTTAAAGGTGCAATTGACTTCACCCCTTTTGGCAACATCCATTCGCCAGATTTAGCCAATGAATACGCCCCCTTTCCAAAACTCCGCCCCGAACTCGCAAAGGACTGACAGGCTGAGAACGTTTCTGATTCGCTAGAAAAGGGCGGGCCGCACCCCCCACTAGTTCTGCCGTGACAGAGACAGGTGCGATTTGTCAAGACGCCCATTTTAGTGATATCTGTCAGGTAACAGGGACGTTTTATGCTTGGTATTCAAAAAAATCGCCCTTTAATATAATTTTGCATGATTCAAGATTGTGTGGCATGGTTGCAAGGACTCGTTTATCGTGTTAAATGCATGGAATGATCTTAAATAAGAACGTCACGTGCGCTTTATGTATTCCCTAAACTACAGGGAATATATAAACAGTGAAGCACGATTATAACAATGAGAGGAAACAGCGCGATTTTTTTTAATGGACGGTCACGTGGGCGAGGAAAATCTAATCACACTTTCAGCGCGCACACGTACGGAACAAGCGTTTCCAGCCATCGCTCATTTCTGTAGAAAAGTCTTTAATACAGTCGTTCCGCGCTTACAATGAAACCGACGTAAAACAACAAAGAGCATAATGGCTCCATATGGTGGAGTAGCACAAAGAAGGAAATCGTAAATAAATGAATGGCCTGAGGGGAATGAAATGTGTGGAGATGATGAGGGAGAGGGTGGGAGATGAAGAGTTGAGATGTATCAATGAACGCGCCCATTCGCCATACAAGGCCCTCATAGCGGTTTTCCAGTCCGACAAGCTCCATTACAATAAGCGCTATGAAATCACATCCATTTTGATTCAGAGCCCCGTTTGTGTTATTAAACGGCATCAGTTATTATAAGCCATTGCAGCACCGTATCGACACGCGTTCACGCGCACTCATTCGTTCATTCCGCTGTTTTATGAATGGATAAAACCACATATATGCTAAAGCACGGCCAATTCAATGGGCAGATGAGTGGGTGAAAGGAGGATATGGACAAGAAGAAGAAGAGAAGCGCTGGGGGGAGGGGGAGACATGAAGAGGAAGAGGAGGAGGGGGGTGAGAGAAAAATCACATTTCATTCATAAAGTTTGGCTTAAAAAATCATAATGAAACTCGAGACGCGTTGATAAAAGCATCCCTCTCCGCCTCCATCCCACCAGTGCGTTCCCGACGCCAGAAAACTCGCCATATTTCGTTGATTTGGAAAGACACGTTTTATAATTCACGGATGTATTTGGTGGTTATACGTGGAGCCTCCACACACACACACACACACACACACACACACACACACCATCATCATCTTCGAGACAAAAAGCCGTCTCTTACTGCTCCCCGTTCGTCTTTCACGCGGCATTGAAGGCGTTTTATGTACGTTAGTGCACTTCAGCCGAGGCCCGTTCACTGGCGTTATTCATCAAATGTTGGCTGTATATGGAGAATATGGTGTACAGTGTTGATAGCCATAGCTGCGTAATAGTGTTTATGAGCATCTTACAGTCCATTAGAGGTGCTGCAAATCAATCAGTCTGTTCTGCTCAAATAAAAATGCATGGACTTACTCGCCCTCCATGGCTCGGTGTTGCCCGCCGCTTCGAGCTGGCTGCCCCCCGGTCTCTCGTCTTTTTTATTCCCCTTCTTACCGAACACACACACTCGCGCGCGCGCGCGTTCTCACACTCACACACACACACGCGCGCGCGCGTCCTCACACTCTCGCTCACATACGCACGCACACGGTCTCTCTTTCACTCACTCCTTGCGCTCGTTGCTCTCATTTTCTTGTCTTTCTCTGTCCACCTTCATAGGGTTTCGGATGGGCTCGAGGATGCAGCAGCCATTTTCCACCGGCAGCATCATCATCATCGTCCTCCCTCTCTCGCTTGCTCGCTCCCTCCCTCCCTCGCTTCCTCTCTCTCTCTCTCTCTCACTCTCAATCACTCCCTCCCTGTTTCTCTCTCTCTCTCTCTACCTGTCTACAGCAGTTCTCACACACTCATATTAAACACACTCGTGGATGGACACTGTGTCCCCGAGTGGGAGTCGCATCGGTCCAGTTTTGTGGCTGCCAGGACATTCAGAGCGATTTGCTTCTATAAATGGCCATGTGCATAAACAGACACCACTGTCAAAACTGAACAGAGAGTGGCTGCTAATGTTAGTGAGAGAAATGTTTACACATAGCAAATGATCAATAGCTTAATAACACAGTGATAAGTGCACAAACTCGGTTGATCTAGTGTAGATCAGCGATGGATAACGCCTCAGTACCTTGGACAGCTCCCATACAGCTCTATACGCCATGACAGAATTCACAGCAGCTAGTCTCCATTCATCTCCAACTCCCCATTCATGTTCACTGATAGCCCACCATTGATAAACAGCCACGCCGGCGTCGAGCCTTTATTACTCAAATAAACAGCCCGGCTCGCTCCCGTTCAAGCATTTGGATAAAGTACACGAAGTTACAGCACGGTAGTGCTTAAATAGTTTGCTATTTGAATAAAAAAAAAATATACTGTCAAATATCATCAGTTGTCTAATGAATGTTTGCGCGCGAATTTTTGCGCGGTTTAATTCAAAAATGTGTAACAGTTAAAAAAATAACATTCGTTTAAGAACGGAAATGATATGAGGAATCATCATACAGTGAATTATTAGAATTTCTGAGAATATGTTTTTGTTTCTTAGTTCGTTCAAACTGACATTACTGACAAATATTCCTACACTATTTTAGTTGTTAAATTAGCCTATATTATCGCTATTATAAATAAATAAACATGCAAATCTTTGCACAAAATGCCAGAGTGTGTATAAATATCAATCATTAATCAAAAGCTCTTCTCTTTGCTTTTTAGATATGTAGTCATTTGTCTCAAAACTAGGTCTAGTCATTGTACACGAAAAATAAAATGATTATTGCTATTTTAATTGGAATAATAAGATGAACAAAAATCAACACCTAATTAAGGAATAATAAATAGCTAAAAGAAATCTCTCTAATTAGTTGGAGATACTCCCAACAACATTTTGTACTTTAAACAGTATTTTGCACAAATACTATAGAAGGTTTAGTATAGTTTACTGAATTTAGGTTACAGCAGTAGAGATAATAATAATGTAACGTGATAATCTGCAAGACCGTGAAGATTTCTCATGAACGCTGCAAGTACAGGGGTTTGAGTCAAATCTGAATTACAGAAATGTGTTTTCAGTACTAGCTTTAGTTTTGTTTGTTGGTTTCAAACACATAGATCAATGTAATTTAGCTAAAAGAGAATACGATTTGATATTTACACAAAGGACTGCTTCAAACTAGATGTTTGAACCTTTCATACAAAACCTGGAAAAATTACTTTTGACACAAAATCTTCATTTCTTGGATAAAAAGCCCCATTCTCTCATATAATACTTGAATTTGTCTATAGAACTTGTATGCATGAGATATATAATGAACAAACCAACATGCTGACTGCTGTATTCACAGTAACACACTGTTAAATTAAAACCTTACAGAGAGGAAGGGCCCTCAACAGGATCCAAGAGTGGAAAGGTTAAAGTCTGTGCTAACAAGGGCAGATCTTTTATTAGACGGCACACATTGTACCTGAAGAGCCAAGGGAAATTGAGGCTACAACCAAAAAGACACCAGCTTGGGTACCAGCTCCACTTAAAGCCAACATGCTGAAGTGCAAGAAAACATGTGACTCATGAAATTAAGGGCATGCAAGGAAGTATTAAAGAAAGTAAAAAAGGAAACTTTCCTCCGACTGACACAGTTTTGACTAATGTGCTCGAGTCATGATATTTAAAAACATTCGAATACAGGTATTCAGTTCACTCAGCATGTTGTTAACAATAACGCCACAATCCTAAGGGTCCTAAAAAGACTTCATTTCCTTTATGCTTTTTTTCTTTAGATTTATTGGGTTAAACATAACCTGGACATGTTTTGCATTAAACTTCTCTTGGTTTTCTTTTCTTTATAAAACAAAAGGCTCATCTGTATTGTCAAAAGAAGCTTCCCAATTAGAGGTCAACCTTGTGCAGAAGAGAATGAAAGCTAACAGATGTTTAGGCCCCAGGGATCTGACACCAAAACCATTCCGAAAGCCCTGTGCTCTGCCCTCGACTGTAGGACCGAACCCAGTTGATGACACTACAAGTTCTTCCCTCACCTGGTCGCGTAATGCATCTGAGATTATTTGAAAGATGCCTGATCTTCTAATCCTGATAACTGATCTCTGGCTAATTTAGTTCTTCAAACGAATTTGCGTATTAGATTAAGATATCTGGGTTAAATTGTGTAAGATTACTGCGCGTTCTCGTGTTCCTTGAAAAGGGCAGATGTATCGATACTCGAAACCACGATCAGCAACGCAGCGATTGGCTGGCGGCAAGACAGCAACGTAATGACATCATATCATTAATAAAGACACTTGACGAAAAAGTTGACAAATTTCTGGCCCTTTATGAGCAAACCTACATCAATATTATAATAGATTTATTTGCCATTTTTTACTTGATTCCCAATTATTTTCATGATTTGTAGTAGTCGTACAGGTTTTACATTTTTATTTCAATGTTGTAATTAGCAATTCAATTAATTTTATCTTTAAAGCAAATTTTTTATGTGACAGCATTAATTAAAGTTTCTTATATCTGCATCTCAAGCCACGCCCATAATAGCGGTCATCACTCAAATTAATGCACGATTCAGATGAGCATGTGTGTAAGCCTTCAATAAAATAATAAAGTAATTATTTCATCACTAATAAATCTTTCAATGAGTATAACTGGCTGTGTCTATAGTATTATAGTCTACACGACATAGTTATATTATTTTCAAATTATTATTATTTTAAATTGTTGTCCCTGGACCAGTAGGGTACTCTTATAATAAAGTAGCGGTGGCTGGCACATTTTTTAAGTATCAATTCTGCTTAAAAAGATGCAATCTAATCCTGTTTACATGAAATAAGCCTGCTCTCGAGCAGGTTTAGGTTTACGGACCTGTTGTTGCTATGACAGCAAATCCAGGATGAGCTTCAAAGTACCAACCAATCCAAGATCAAGCGAAATCGTCAACAATCAAATCCAGCTAACTGAGTTAGCGACGTACGAAGAACTGACCCCAGAGTTGGAAAAGCAGCATGAAGGGCCAAACAAAGGCAAGACCGCAAAGAATACAACCGTATTGCAGTCTGCTAAGAGGAGTACTGACCCAGATCAGAGGATAAACACATCAACCAGAAGCTGTGGCTTTCCATGCTGGGAGAAGCATCTTTCATTCAAAAAGCAGCGATACTGTAGATCCTAAGTCTTCAACACACTTGCCTGTGATTTTCCAAGACAAGACTCTGATTTAACAGGCATGTTTGTTTAGGGTTGGAGCTAAATGACCTCTGCTGTAGATAATTCTCCAACAACTCCTCCACATGGTCTTCAAAGAAACCAGTGATGATTCCTTTTGTAAGCGGGTGGTGCATTTGAGGATAGAAGATGACACCCCAGCTTGATACCACCACAAACATCTTGAGAACTATCTATCGGCCAGACCGTATGCTCAACTAGCCTTCACCAGACTCATCCATGCCCCAAAAAGGCCAAGAAAAAAAAAACAGTCTTAAGCATATATGCCAAGTCCAGAACAAAACACAATGCAAATATGAAATTAAAAAAATAAAAATGAGAAAAGTATATCCTGAGGGGCACTAGCATATGTAAAGCAAACAGTTTGAAAGCTGACCTGCCTCTAAATGTTAAGAGGATGGTGAGTCAGATGTGCATCTTAACCTTGGTCGTCTAGCCTGAACATGAAGCAGACTATGAGCCACTCTACAGCATCCATTACAAATGTTGACATCCTTCTGTTAAAGTTCAGATAATATTTAATCAGTTCAGAAGACAAATTAACTACTTACCTCACATTCTCACAGTAGTTCCTGCATCTAACTAACACAATATAAGTGATAATGTTATTCATACAGAGTTACAGAAAGCATTTTATAAAAGAGTCAGAAAAACGTTTTATTCACCAGAAGTGTCTTGTGACAATGCCAGCCAGGCCAATTTTCCTCACATTTCTACACAAACTCACTCTTGATAAAAACCATCCTTGTTGAAAGGAACAACATGTGAATATTCAAAATAAGACATATTAAATGTTTATTTAGAAGGAAAAAAAAAAAAAAAAAAACTTGAGACCCAGTCATTAGATGCTCATCAGGTTGACACACCCAGCAGACAATCATCCAGAGAGACCCTGATACAGGTAGATATTAACAATTTGTTGGCTAAAGAGTTCTGGTCTCATCCTCTGAGAGTCATTATTTGCAGCCATGTCATCCTGTGTCTAATCTGAGTGCAGATATATGGCCACTGTACAATGGTATGATTTGTATATTTGGGTAAACAAACGTGAATTATGTATGCATGTGTCTAAATGCTGCTATATCCGCACTACACAATCATTTCCAGCTGTCTTGCATACTCGATGACTTGTTGGGCCAGTTCTGTGGAAGGGATGGTCACTTCCTCGGTCTTTTGATGCTGGGTACTGAATGAATAGTATCCATCAGGACTTTGGGTCCAGCCCCTCTGCAGAGCACAAAAGCCAGACCATGAACATATCAGTGTCTAACCAATAAATTAATATTTGCTTGCCCTCAGGCCAGCCAAGATGTAGATGAGTTTGTTTCTTAATGGGAACAGATTTGGAGAAATGTAGCATTAAATCACTTTCTCAGTGGATCCTCTGCAGTGAATGGGTGCCGTCAGAATGAGAGTCCAAACAGGTGATAAACATCACAATAATCCACACCACTCCAGTCCATTAATTAACATATTGTAAAGTGAAAAGCTTCTTGTTTGTAAGAAACAAGTCCATCTTTAAGGAATTTTAACTTTACACTGATTTTCTGGCCAAACCACATAACGCTTCCTTCCAGTGTTACTCTCACATCAAAAGCCACAAACATATTTGTTTACAACGGTTTTGGACTGTTTCCCTAGTTAAAGGTGCTTGATCTGTGCATATTTCTCTCCTGATTCAGAAGATACAACATCTTCACTGGAGAAAGTTATGGATATGACTCGTATTTTAGCCAGAAGCAATGGTTTGACGTTAAAAACATACCAATGATGGATTTGTTTTTACAAACATGGAGCTTTTCACTTCACAAGACATTAATTAATGGACTGGAGTGGTGTGGATTATTGTGACGTTTTTATCAGCTGTTTGAACTCTCATTTTGACGGCACCCATTGGTGATCAAGTGATGTAACGCTAAAATTCACCAAATCTGTTGCAATGTTTTCAACAATTTTTTGGATGAATTTGCTTCATTAAATAAGTCCATGTGAGTTATTTAATGAAGCAAATTCCTCCAAAAAAATTGTTGAAAACATTGCAACAGATTTGGTGAATTTTAGCGTCTATTTAGTCTATTATTATAAATATGATTCCCAGTAAAAACACGATTACTTATTAGAACAAAACAGAATTAAATTATTAATTGCAAGTATTTGTATGACAGCTAATCACAAAATCCATGATTGTGACAGGCTTAGTGACTAACATCAAACACTTACTTTCTTCGCATATTCTGTCATCTTTTTCGGAGATGAAAAGAAAAGCACCCGTGTGGCCTCATTGAATTGAATTTGTTCGTATGCTTTCTCTATACAACCTGCAATCTCATCTCTACAAACAAACAAAAAACAAAACATTTCAATGACATTGCTCATCATCTACATTTAGTCAACAAGACTATAACTAACCCCTACCGAATAGTATCAAGGAGAATGTCAATGAAGAAGGTGTAGCTCTCAGCAGGAATATTTCCTTTGGCAAGAAAGACCTTGTTGTAACTGCCCTCCATCAGATACTGAAATCAAGAAACAAAAAGGTAGGAAAAAAACAGACACTGCTGTATGCAATTAGCATAAGAAACAAGAAAAACAACCAACAGAAAAAAAAAAAAGTGTCCCTCACCTGCTCTAATGAAACTGGATGTCTGATGTAGACATTGGTCTGGATGTCTTTGGCGCTCAATCTTTCCAGCTCTGTGTGGAACTCAGACACTCTGTTCTGAGACAGCAGGAAGAGCAAGTTGAGACCCAGCAACTGGTGCCTGTAGGCTGACTCAGGCAACTCATCCCTGTGACATTTAACAAGAGAAGAGACTGTAACCGGAGTAAAGAAGCAGCCGGCAAAACAATTCAGGGTATAACACATTGAAAATGTAACTAGAACTGTATTCAGAATCCTAATCCTAACATGTGATGGCCTGCGTACAATGTCTGTCCAGTCCTTTTGAATGCTGCATTTCATCACACTACAGATACCAACATACAGCATATCGCGTAGTAGGCCATAATGTGATTTCAGCACAACTATTGTTAGCCCATATTAAGTCAATTCTGAGTGATAGTGAGTAAACAGAAGAAAAAAATTACTTGTAATCAAAGTAATAACACTTAAGCTGAGCCATGTAGCGTTCAAAGGAGGGGATGTCTTTCTTTAGAATGCTCCATAATGCTCCAATCTCCAAAACATCTCCTACAAAAAAAAAAAAAAAACATTTGTAAATATTAATAACAAATAATTAAAACATTTAATATAAATTAATAATTAAAATAGTCATTTACTCACTGGCAAGGATAAGCTGTTGTTTGGTGAGCTTGGTCCCAGTAGTTGGTAGAAAGTTCAACTCCAACAGTGATATCTGCCAAAAAAAAAAAAAAAAGATTTACTCATAAAATGTTCAGATTCAGCTTGGTTCATAAAATGTGAGATTTAATACCAATCGGTTCCTCACCACTGTCAATTGAGGACCTGTTTTTTGTGTGTTTTTTTAACCATAATAAACAAGATATTAAACAATAAGAGCATGCAAGATAACATAATTCGGAAAGTGGAAAAAAAGAAAGAAAAAAAACTACCTGAATGAGTATAAATGAAATCAATTCACACGCGCTGTCATTTTATATCTCTGCTGTATCGGTTAGATATCTGCAAGCTAACTTGGTACTTTGGAGGTGAACAAACCCAAATCCACACAATTCACTAATAACCATCAGTGCTTTTATGATATATATCATCTCAAACACAAAAATACATTGTTTGTTGGTAAACAGGAATCAATCGGACTGAACAGTTCTAGATAGCAACACTGCTAACTGCTCATCAGCCTGCAACTACGGCTTATTTCTACAGTTTAGGAGTATTATTGTCGTTATATATCATTGATCCTACCTTTAGCTTGCTCAGGATCTCACCACATTTATTAAGATTAGGATTCTTCCTATTCCATTCGGTTTTCAACGTTTCATACGAGCCCGCAGTCTCTTTTAACACAGACGCCATGGTGATTCTGCAAAAACGTACTACACCGGTCTGTCAGAACACGGCAGTACGCTGTCGTAAAGAATGTTGGTGTTACCATGGAAACCAGGATAAGTGGCATTTTAGGGCAGTTTATAAATATTTCCCTAGTTACAGAAATATAAATTGAAAGTGTATATCTTCCCGAACGTAAGATTTCATCAAACAAACAAACAAAGTTAAATTTGGTGTCTTCAGGCAAAACAAAGAGACAGAATTTTTGGGTACTGACATGTTTTGTAGCCAAGTTTAAATTAACGTTACACAAATAAAGATTGTTTCTCTATGTTTTGAGGTTTTAAAAAATATATTTAAACATTAAAACAATTAAAAACATGTATTAACCCTCCTGAAATTGAATTTAAACCACATTATAATTTGCTTTACGTGTTTTGATATTATTTTCACTTTTTTTTTTCTTTCTTGTGTTTATGATGATGCAGTGGAAAGATGTCTGTTATTTGAAAGGTTTAGAAGAGTTTAAATGAATTCTCTTAATATGTTTACTAAAATTTGTATTTGATTGTTTATGTTAACAGAACTGATGTGTACAGTATTGTTGTTTTGTCGGAAAGTAGACTTATTAGAACATCTCAGATGAAATAGCAGTAGGTTATAATATGAAATGTATTATTTTAAACGATTTTATGCGTATGTTAAAATTGTATCAATATGTTTCAAATACATTGAGGATTTTTTTTAATGTGTTTTTGGAGGAAGAACAGCAACGTCAACGAGCATGTCCATTCAGAAAAAAAAAATGTTGTGTAATACTGAAAAGTCATTGTCTTTTTATTCGTGATCATCCGTTGGAAGCGGAGTTTGTGGAGAGAGTCATAAAATGATGCATCGGCGCCCCCTGCTGGAGACTGTATGCAGCGACAACATTATTAGTGTAGTTTATTACTAGAACCTGGAATAATGAAGGGTTGCGGATAGGCTGGTCTCGAATGTGAATATTTGTAATACTCTATCGATACAATATCATGAGAATTATCGAGTTACATACTGCTCCGATCGATTATGACATGGCTGAAGGAAGACGTCTCTATTGACTGGAGGACATGCGCAGTTGAAAGGAGACAAAGAGGAAGGAGTGGGTGGTGGTGGCGGATGAAAATCTATTCATTGCGATATTTCTGTCACACCAGGCAGCGATGATTTAAAGCACCAGATCGTGAAGGTCCAAGCCACACCCTAACTGTAAGCAACATTCAAGCACAACTTCAACTGCGACCAATCAATGGCTGTAAACAAGAAGGAAGACCACGCCCCTTATACATACTTCATAAAAATGCCTTTTTGTGAGGGGGCAAATGGTTAATTTGAGCCTTTATTACAAAGAAGCCAATCCTCCACTGTAATGCTTGAGGTCGCGCCACCCCTTATTTGTGATGTTTAACAAAGAGGGCCAATCAGAGCCCCCAGTGTTTCATCAAAACAGACTCCTTTGTCATAAAAACATCCGGACCCAAGGTGAAGCTGTACAGACAACCGCCTGTTTGTTATTGTGAAGAGAGTCCATCAAGTGCCATCTCACTGTTGTGGTGGGAAAATGTGCTTCTTGGGGAGGATGATTACCAGTTTTATTTAATTCATTTGGCTAAAATGTATATTTACAAAACATTTAAAATTGAATTTTTATGTATAAACATTATGTGTGTCTTTTATGTGTTCTTTTACATCCCATTGATTACACTCTTTCTTTCTTACTTGTTTGGATTACTCAAGAGCAGATACCTAAATGTGATTTATTTTTAAATTATAATAAAATACTGTGTGTGTGGGGGGGGGGGGGGGGGGGGCTTGCTTATATACACATTTAATGTAATGAATGTATATATATAACTGTAATTGTATGAAAGCTAGTGTTACAATCTAGCTTATGTATACAATTACCAACAATGTTAATGTCTAGGTAATTTGTCTTGTCTAATGTTCTTAATATCAAGGTTAAACTATTGTCATTGAACGTTGTATCTTATATAAACAACCGCGAAACAGGATAATGCTATTCAGTTTAATGCAGCACAATATTTTCCTACTTTTACAGTGAAACTGATACACAACTAAAGCATAAAAATGGCAAATGCGTGCTGCTGCAGTAATAACAACAACAACTACTACTACAGTGTAATGTTGTTTATTAATCAGGCGGTCGCGGCGGGCCTCTGTTTCCTGCTTGTGAGCGCTGTGCTTGGGTCCTAACGCGGAGCCCGTGCAGGGCCGTACTGGAGACCCCGCGCCGCCTGCACCTCTATCGTCTCGGGTGAGTTTGATACAATGTAGCTATTTCTCTATAATTCTCAATAACTATTGCAACGCTGCAACATTCGCATGCAGACCTCACCTCTTCCTACTTCATATAGCCGGCCCGCTGCATAGGTCGGCGAATAGGGTGATTTTACAGCGAATTCCCAAGCATACCCCCCTGATCCAAGAGTATTCCAACATAAACTCATATTTAGCAGGGATAAAGATAGGCTACGCAATTGCGTCTATTGGAGCCCGAACATCAAATATTCACCAATTATGTACACTGGCTCCAGCGAATGCGCTCTTACGGCAGAAATACTACGTGTTTACAGTCAGTTATTGTCAGATTTGTTCGTATTGCGTCTGTAAACGCACATATTACAGCTAGGAAGCTAGCTAGCCACCGCTAACTGACTCTGCTGCAGAACGAGCGTTAAAAAAGGCGAATTAAAGGCGTTCTATGCGGATAAACTTGTAAAATTGTTGCAAATAAAAGCATATGCACCAGAGGGAATGTGGAGCGAGTTGTTACAGCTTTGCAAATGCGAAAATAACCGCCGTGTCCTGCAGGTCCAGAGTGTCCAATCATGTCTCCGGTGCTCTTCTGATGCGAGATGCTCTCAAAATGACCTAAAACAGACCTCTGACAGCAGACGCTTTCGCAGATATTTGTTAATGATGGTCTGTGTGCTCTTTGCAGAGACTGTTTTACCCCCAACAAACATTAGTGGCGTCCCCGCCTACCTCCTCATCATTTTGTGGTTTTGATTTGTTTAGATCGAGACTGTGACCGCGAACAGCGCAGGGACTCGTCAAAGTCTGACTAATTCGTGAGAACTGGTGTTTGTGAGTCTATAAATCGTGATATTTGACACTCGCTTGTGTTTTTGTTTCTGTGAGACGGTGTGAGGTGATGCGCGCGCTTTTCCCCTCAACTTCTCTCGCGCAACAGACAGTGCACAAAAGTTCAGCCGCTGCTTTCCAAGGATGAGAAAATATTCACTCGTTTTATATTGCAATAGTCCCTCGTAAAGGCGTTAGAATGCTTTATATTTCAACATACGTTTGTATTATCAACACAACAATGAATTTGTAGGCCAACATAAATCGGTCCATGTAGTGTTTCACCAGAACGGTGTAACTGTAATATTAATGTCATGGTTTAACATGCTTTTTGTTATAAATATGTGCCTGGGTAATACCACAAGCTTGCTGATTTGTTTACACGCTATGTTTCTTTTTTTTTTTTAATGCAGTTTTACTTTCATTTTGACACTCACTGATTTAGATTTACCTGCCAGCATTTGCCTTTACCTTGCATTTTTACATTGCTTTTAATATTATTTGCATCTTTGTCAGCAGTGTGATTTTATTTTTCTTTAGATTTAATTTGATAATCTAAAACGTTTTCACTTTTATTCTACTTGATGTTCTACTTTGTTTTCATTAGTGTTCATGGTCCAATTGAAATATCAAATTGACTGAGAATTTAATGACCTACATTTCACTGCTGAGGAAGTATTTGCCTTCGAGTTCTGTGTAATGTTTAGCCGATTTAGGGGGGAAAAAACTTATGTTTACAGGGCTAATGTTTATTCACTTTTTTTCTTTTCTTTTTTACAGTTGACATGGATGATGAAGATGGCAGGTGCTTGCTAGATGTAATTTGGTAAGTTGTAGCAAAAATGACATAACTTTGCACGTAACTTCAAGTTTGAATGTCAGTTGTGTGGAAAATCCAGCTGAATAACATCTTTATTTTTGTACAGTGACCCACAAGCACTCAATGATTTTCTTCATGGATCAGAAACACAAGTGAGTACTGAATCAAAAGGTGGGGGGAGATTTTTGCAAGCTCCACTGGTGGGCAAGGCAGAAATCCCACTTTGAAAGTGTAACCCAGATAAATCACAGAAAAGCACAGCGCACACACACCCAACAAGAATTCCCTGAACCTCCCAATCCTTTCCGGGTTATTTTTACATTTCTGCCCCTAAACCGGTTGTCCAGCTTTATCTTTTCTTTAGAACATAATTGCTCCTCTTAATTTCAGCCCTGATTTTTTTCCTCTTTGGGTAATTCACATATGTGACATACTAATCTAATTTTCCTGTCTTTTGACTCCTGTTTTCTTTCCTGTTTGCTTGGCCTTTTAACTTGGTTATGCCTGCATTTTGTTCTGGTTGATTGGTGCACTGTCCTCACTTTGCTCTTCCCTTGCCTTTCCCTCTTTGTCTGCCTATTTGCCCCTTGTGCATTTGATCCCTGTCGCTTTCACACGCCTGTCTGTGTGCTGTGGTGATTTCTGCCTGTCCTATCCTGGGTATGTCTGTCTGTAGCTGGACACTGATGACCTTTTGGATGGCTCAAGCGACCCGTCCAGCTCGTTCTTCTCCAGCACTGGGGTGAGTAATATCCCCCATTTGTGCCGACCTCCTGTCTCCATCCTTTTTGGTAGCACGTGTTCCTCAGACCCACCATCCGCGTCAGATGCATTGCGCACCAGATCTGCATCTACAGCAGTCAGTCCCTGAGGCCAACTACCATCCCAGATCCATCCCTGCCATTTTATTCCTTTGTCATTCTGAATATGTGGCGAGGATTAACGGCTAACATTGGTCTCTCTGTGTCTTCCAGGGCCACGTTCCTGAGGTCCAGCCACAGGCTCAGCTGTCGACAAATGAGCCAGGCCTTCCAAGAGTCAGCGTTGATTTGGACTTTCTGGAAGATGACATCTTGGGGGGATCGCCGGGAGGAGACAACGGAAGCAATGGTGTTGGGACAAATCATGAGCCTTGTGACATTTTGCAGCAGAGCCTGGCAGAGGCTAACATCACAGAGCAGAGCCTTCAAGAGGCAGATGCTGAGCTCGACCTCAGTCAGTTTGGGCTGACTGGCCTTACGCAGGTGGTCCAACCCCTGCCTGATGCTGGCCTGTCTGGGGTGGGCATTGGAGGGGCAACTCAGATTTTTCCAAACCAAGGCACCCCTACTGCACCCTCTAATGCCACCCCAGACATGCTCAGCTCAGTCCTGGCACATCCAGGCCTTCAGCTTCAACCCCAGGTCATGAACAAAGCTATCAGCGTCCAGCCATTCATGCAACAAGTCGGGCTTGGAAATGTAACCCTTCAACCTATTTCGAGCCTTCAGGCCTTACCGAATGGCAGTCAGTCTGGACCGTTGGGCATTGGACAAATTCAAGTTGTGGGCCAACCCACTGTAATGACTATAAATTCATCTGGGCAGCAGATCTTGGCGAAAACCATGGGTGGCTACCAACTGCATCAACCTGGGCCTGAGGCAGCAAGCGCTGGAACGCAGGCTGGGCTTGGAGGCTCTGTTTTGAGTTCAGGGGGAGGACTTTTAATTCAAGGGGGCAAGGCCACTCTAGGGTCCCCTGCCTTAAATGGGCCGGCTGTTTGCTTAAGCAACACAAATACCAACAACAGCGCAACTACAATGGCCGCTGCAGGTGGCATTGTGGGTTTCGGTAATGCCTCTTTGGGTGCAGGCATTGGATCTCAAACCCAGCCTCAAGGCCAAATAATGCAGAATGTCATCATCCAGCGAACGCCAACGCCAATACAGCCCAAACCTCCGCAAGGGGGTGCCATCCAACCCAAAGTCTTCAAGCAGCAGCAACAGCTTCCTGCTCCACATGCCCTGCCAAATGACGCTAATAAGGCTCTGGGGGTGCAGCAAATCCCAGTATCAGCTGCTCAGAATGTAACGTTCCTCGGGAAGCCTGGCTCAAACGTAGTCTTGAGCACACAGGCCACGTCGCAGGGAACGCAGTTCTCTCAAGCGCTGTTTAAGCAACAGGGCCCCCAAACATCGGGCAAACCACTCAGTGTTCACTTGTTAAACCAACAGGGCAGCATTGTCATTCCCTCGCAAACTGTCCTGCAGAGCCAAAACCACCAGTTCCTGTTACCGGGGCTTCAGGCAGGAGGTCAGATCCTGACTCAGCATCCCGGGGGTCACATCATTACTAGTCAGGGGCCTGGAGGGCAGATAATCGCTAATCAGATCTTGACAGCCAATCAGAACATCAACCTAAGTCAGGTGTTGGCCTCACAGGGCCATCCTGGTGCCGCCCATATTCTCTCTGGACACATCCAGCTGCAGCCCGGTCAGATGGGTCAGCCCACACTGTTCCAAATGCCGGTGTCCCTGGCGCAAACGCAGACACAAGCCCATCCGGTAACGGGCCACGTACAAACGGTTATCCAGGGCATGCCGATACAGAATTCCCTGTCTGTGGAGAGCCTTAGCCCAGCAGTCAGTTTACAGACGTTGCAGCAATCTGGTGGCATCCCTAATAATGGTAGCAGCGGATCGACGGCCATGGCGCCGTGCCAGCCAGGAGAGGGCATCACGGTATTGGGCGGCTCTACGGACCCTGCTGCTCAACCAGCTCAGACCCAACCGCAGCCCTCAATTCTCACGGTTCAGACGACTCCACCGGTTTCAGTAGCAGCTTCGGTTCCTTCCTCTTCATCTCCATCCCCAACTATGGCCACATCCACGTCCTCAATGGTGGGTTTGGGTCCTCAGGCCCAGCACAGCCCAGGAAAGGTGTTGTTCACATCACCTGGTTCCAGCATGATCCTTAGTCAGGAGTCCCTTCAAATGTTCCTGCAGCAGGTCAGTGTGCTCTCTTTAAAACTTATCTGTTGTTTGCAAACTGTGTGTCTTTGCTAATAAGCTAACATAACAACATTTGATCCCCAAGCTGACCTCTGACCAGTTTGGATGATTGTTTTACCTCTCCCATTCCTCAACTGATAAATGTGCCCATGTTAGGACCAACAGCAGCAAGCAGGAAAAGACCCACCTGCCGCTGTGGGTGTACCTGCATCTGTTATCGTCAGCGGCAGCAGTTCTGGTCCCGCCCCTTCAGGCCATGACAACTTGTTAGCCGAGACTCGGCAGAGGCAGAGTCCGAGCCCCTCCCTTGGCCCCGCCCACATGGCAACAGTGGTTAACAAGGTAGATGAGCTCACGCTCCGCACTAAGCCCCACCCACTTGTTGCTGCCACTGCTGCGTATTAGACCACTGTCTCCCAGCAGAACTCCCTTTCTTTCTCTGTCCCCCTGTCTCTCTACTGTCATTGCTCAGGCTTGGATGTCTTTTTATTGCTCTTTCACTCATTCTCACTCTTGTTTTTGCCTGTGTTTTCATCAGGACTGCATTGTTATCCGTTTCTGTCATTGATACCATAATTATAGTGTAATGGGTTTATTTTGTCCATTAATCCGTACTATTATTGCATGCAACACCTTCCCCTCAATATCCATTTCTTCCTTCCTGTTATTTGCATGATCATTTTTTTAATAGGAATCTTGCCGAACTATATTGACACTAATTGGGATATGGGTTGATGCAAATAACAGTGCAGTAACAGTTGTTGCACTTCAATTGGTGTCACATGCAATAATGAAACTCTAGGGACTTTATTTTTCGGTTGTGTGTTTGCATCATCTTCGTGCATTTTCCCATGAGCATGTCATGATGGAGCAATGGCTCTTCCTATTAGTTTTGCTGCTGTAATCTTTGTCACACACTCTGTCCATTCATATTAACACTCAGCCTACTCACTACCTCTGCTACCCAAACGTTCGGTTAACTGCTGTTTTTAACCTCAATCAGTCCTCCCCCTCCCACCACCACCCAGCCTCCCCAAGAGAAATTAAATTAATTCCTTTCAAGATCACTTTCAAAGATTTGATCTTGATCACTTGCTCGCTGCCCCGAATTACCTTTGCCCTCTACCAGCAAATCTGTTTTAGTTTTAGATTTTTACTATTTTTATTTCTTGTCTGTTCTCTGTGAACCAATTTTTGTTGTTCTCTGCAAAAATTATGTCCTCGTGTCAGTTGTCTTAACCCCCCCTTAAAATCCCAATAGTGTCTATCCAGAAAGCACTAATCTGTTAGATTAGTACCTTATGTACAGTTGACACATTTTGTACATTTTACTACTTAAGCTGTTGTAGTATTTTTGAAAACTGTCTTTTTGAGATTTTGAAAAGAGATTTTTCCTTTCTATTTCTTCTTGCTTTTGTATTATCCTACTTGTATTTGTTTATCGTTGCTTGTTGCTGTGTGCAGTGTTTTTTTTTTTTTTTCACCACTTTTTTGTGCTGTTTTTTTGTTTCTGCACTTTAAAGGTATGATTGCAAATTAGTCATTGTTTTAGTGATGCACTGAAATGAAATTCTTGACTGAAACTGAAACTCAGATACCGTTTTGTTTTTCTTACGCTTTTGGTACCATTTGCATATATTAAAAATTGTGAAACTGAATTGTACAACAGTAATATAAAGAAACTCTTGCTTTTGGTATTCTCGTCATTAGGGCATTAAACTGCTTAAAAGTAAATGGAAAACAACATGAAATATGAAGCCATTTAGAGTTACCCGATGTTCTATCTTTTCCTAAAGTGACTCATTGAAAAATGTAATGTAGAATATATGCAGATGCACCTGGGATTGCATATCTATTTAAGCATTGTTTTGTCTTTTCTGCTGTTACCATATGCTTGTTGTATAATGTCTCTGCTTCACTCGTTGATACATTTTTACAGAAGTTGACCTAATTCACACAGTGATTGTAAACTTTTGTGGTTTGCGATGAGGTTCCCCTTTTATCTTAAAACATATCAAATCTCTAAGAGAAGTGAGGAAAAGTCTCAAACAAATAGGAAAATCCAGATCTTCCTGAATGCATTTCTCCTATGTAATGTTGATGATTTCTTTCTTTTTTTTTTTCTTTTTTTTTTCAAATTTTTGTTGCTTTGCAGAATTGAAAAGTTGAAATGTCAGTATTGCAAAATGTTAGTTTGGTAAGGTGTTTTTCACTTTCATATTGCTGTTGAAGTGATTTTATTGAAAGCATTTTTGTATTGTTAACAAAGTGTCACTTTCTGTTGCTGAAATTTCAGTGCATCCCTAAAAATACATTTTCCCAAAATGATGAATTAAAAATATGAACTGGCTAATTAACCAAACATCCATTGACTATTTTTTTTTCTCCTCCTCCTCCTCTTTTTATGCTGTCTAGGTTCCGTCGGCTGCACATTCACAGACTATAAAGATCCAAAGCGCCTCCCCATCTCAGCCTGTGGTCACCCCTGCACCAACACCCACTCTCACTGACAGTCCTCAACCTACCCAAGCTTCTCCCATAACCATCGGGCAGCAGATCCAGTCTCCTCACCAGCACCAGCAGTCTCGGCCTCCATCGCAGCCCCAGCCTCAGTCTCAGGCACAGACTCCCTCGCGCTCCTGCACGCCCCTCTTTATCATACACAATCAGATCGGAGGTTCTCCACAACCACCACAGTCAGCTCCTCCACCTCAACAACAGCAGCAGCAGCAGCCTCAGCAAATACAAGTGCAGCTCCAGCCTCAAGTTCTTCCTCAGACTCTGCCTCAGCCTACCGCCCTGCAGCCAGACATACCTCCTTCCTCGTGTTCCCCGAAGCCTCCACAGCCACTTCCTGCACAGTTCCAGTTTCAGCCTGCTGTGAGCTCGCCTCCAGCTGGAGTGGTGAAACAGCAGGTGACAGTGGTGCCGGGGCTGACTGCAGAACAGCAGCATCACCTTCAGCTGGTCAGTGCGCAGCTGCAGACGATGTCATCCATCACGCAGCCCTCTCCTCAGCAAAAGCAGCTTTTGGAAAAACTTCACCAGGTAATGCATCATCACCTTATACTATATAGTGTTCTAACTGATAGTAAAAATGATAAAGTTTGCACTGAAATGAAAATACTGCCACAACTGACAAAATCACCCATCAGCACATTTTTGATGATTAATTCAGTTATATAGAGCAGAGCTTTGTTAACATTTAGGCGTCACTGTGGGCAGGACTACTTGCTATGAAAAAAATGGTAATGGGTAAGGTTTTTTTTTCATATGAACTCTACTTAAATGATTGTCTCTGTGCTTTTGATTTACACAGGTCCAGCAAAACATTCTTCTCCAGGCTAAGCAGCAAGCTCAGGCACAGGCACAAGCTCAGGCACAAGCCCAGGCCTCTCAGCAACAGGCCACAAACCAGTTCAACAAAATGCCAGATCAGCCTTCAGTCCAAGCTGCAACTTCAACGGCCAGTGGCACAATCCAAGCGCCAGTCCAGTCCCTTCTGCAGAAGTCTGTGCTTGTCAAGTCCTCTACTACAGGTGGGGATTGCATATGTTTATCCTTTAGATGTTTACTTTCAAATATTCCTTTGTTTACAGTGTTATCTTCACCTTAGGTGCAAATGACACTCAAGTATTTTCTGCTGGGGCTACGGTGAACCAGGGAATCACGACTCCAAACCTTGCACAGGCTGTTCAGGTGAGAGAAATGTAGTTGTTAGTATTTTTACTGTAGTTTTCGGCTGGATAATTTACCTTTGCAGTAAAGATATTGCAAAATTATCTCAACTCAGATTTGAACACACTCTTGACTCTGGTTTGCAGGCAAAGCAAGGAGTCATAAGTTCAGTTGGTGGGCTGACTCTGAATAAAGCAGGTTTGCAGATACAGGTTTTAGGTGCTGCACTCTCTCAAATGCCCGCACCTCCACCACCTGCTCCCCAAACACAGGTAAGGTTCAAAATCACATTACATAAGACTATTAAAATTAACTGGATGATGTTATATTTATGGTACTCTTGGTATCGCTTGTCTTTTCACAGACTTCAACATTAAAAAGGCCTTTTAGTATGGAACCAAGCAAAGAAGCTAGGTAATATATACCTAATGTATACAGAGCATGTGTTGTGCAAGTGTTATTAGTTAAATCCAAAAATAACCCCATAAATGATGGGAAAGTGACATTTAAAGGGTTAGTTCAGCCCAAAATGAAAATTAGCCCATGTTTTACTCACCCTCAAGGCATCCTAGTTGTATATTATGTTCTTCTTTCAGATGAATACAACTGGAGTTGCATTAAAAAATCGACCTGTTTTTAGCAATTGTTGATGCATTTTTGAAAGAAAAATATCCATATTTACAACATTATAAACACTTTTCTCTCACTTCAGCTAACTGTCATACGTGCAAGCCATTTCGGGACGGAAGACGTAGGCATAGTGCATGTGCCTGTGAGATATGCTAGTCTCGCAAGTTTGTTTACAGGAGCAAAGGAAGCAAAGTTTCCTTACTTTAGCAAAGGAAAACCAGTCTCCTCTTGGCCTATTTCCAAATCCTCCCACATTTTTCTTTACAAACCCCCGTTTTGTACTTAAATTCGTGACCAGCACGTTGTTTTGCTCTCTCCTCCCCGCTTCTGCGTTCGTCACCAATCACGCTACACATACGTCCTACATCATCCGCACACAACAGTTAGAGGAAGTGAGAGACAAGTGTTTATAACATTGTAAATATTAGGGCTGTCCTCGACTAAGTATTTTTCTGGTCGACTAGTAGTTGTTCATTTTAAGCATTAGTCGACTAATCGCATGTTTATTAATAAACCATTTAAATCATTATTAGGAGCCTTTAATTGCCTACATAGCCTAAAAGGCGCTTAAGCACACGCATAAATCTTGCAACAGCGCACCACAGAAGTAATTATTATGAATGTGTCAGTGAAAAACAGTAAGGAGACTGCATTAACATTTTGATAAACTAGTGCTTTCTTTGTTCTCGGTTTAAGAGATTGGCAACACTGACTCGTCATCTCTGCAGAAGTGATGCACCTGTATGCATATTTCATACGGATTACATACTGTAATTTGAGAATATTTGTCTTGTATTTGAATTGGTTCATTTGAAAGTAGATTTTTCACTCTATAGATATATTTTTATGGATGTAAGGTAAAGATATACACGTAGTTTCACGCTCAAGTTCACAGACCGAGACGGCAGAAAGCACATCCTATTTGCTTTTAAAAGCGCAATTTGTTTTTATTGTGTGTGCGCACAAATAAACGGATAGTCTTTACAGATTTGAAAGATGTATTACTCTTATCTGTATGACCAAAAATGACCAGTATTTTAAGAGCAAGTGAGTGCAGCGGCGCCTCCTTCTGTCCTGCAGTGAGCAACTGTTCAGTTTCCACACTTTGCACAGACGCAATAGCGCACATTTTTCTAGGTTAACATTAGATTGAGCAGCCATGTAAAGTTGCTAATACTTACATATTTCAGATGATAAGTCATATTTGAGGTTGATGAATGATAGGCGAGCGTTTGGATGTCCTGCCTGATGTACTGTATTACCATAGACTAACCGTGAACGATCTGTTAGTCACAGACTGTGTGACTTCGCCTGTTATTTTTTTGTTTTTGTTTTTTTTGCGACTAATAACATTTTGGTCGACTAATGATTAGTCGACTATTAAGGGGCAGCCCTAGTAAATTTGGATATTTTTCTTACAAAAACTCATCGATTCGCTACAGGAGGCCTTTATTCACTTCCAGAGCCGTGTGAGGCATGTTTTCTTATGGATTAATGCGGTTTATTTGACTGCCTTTATAAAGCTTGGAAGAGCAAGGACAAATTTTAATATAACTCTGATTGGATTTGTCTGAAAGAAGAAAGTCTTATACACCTAGGATGCCTTAGGGTGAGTAAAACATGGGCTAATTTTAATTTTTTTGGTGAACTAACAGTAAGGGATTGCTGTTAAACTGCTTGCCAGTCATTGAACACAAATCATTAAAGGGTTAGTTCACACAACAATGAAAATTCTGTCATTAATTACTCACCCTCATGTCGCTCCAAACCCGTAAGACCTTGGAACACATATGAAGATATTTTTGATGAAATCTAAGAGGTCTCTGACACTGCATAGACAGCAACACAACTGAAATGTTCCCAAACCCAGAAACGTAGTAAGCACATTGATAAAACAGTCCATGTGACATCAGTGGCTCAACTTCAATTTTGCAAAGCTACGAGAATACTTTTTGTTCGCAAAGAAAACAAAAATAACATGATTTATTCAACAATTCTTCTCCCCGAGTTAACGTGTTCCGCCATTTTGGAGAGTACCATGATGCATGTGCGTGCTTTCCCCAGAATGTAATCAGCGTTGTTTACGGTCAGCATGCGTACGCTTTCTCCTGAGCGTAAACAACACTGATTACATGAACAAAGGTCTTACGGGTTTGGAAGGGTGAGTAATTAAAGACACAATTTTCATTTTTGGGTTAACTAACCCTTTAAGTATGCATCGTGCAAGTTTTGAAACCATTTGTTGATGACTTGCTTGTTTTGCACTATGCTCTTTAAAGCTGTTTTCCCACTCGCATGCTCATGTATCTGTTTGTAGGATGCTGGAACAGCTGCGAAAACAGCAAGGCTCAGTTCTCCATCCTGACTACAGCTCTCCTTTCCGCTCATTTGAGGACACACTTCATCGACTGCTGCCGTACCACCTGTACCAAGGCATGGCTTCATCCCCGGAAGACTACCGCAAAGGTAAATGCTCACATTTCTTTGTGAACACTCTTTTACAGTCTCTGTAGCGTAGTTGTGTGGCACCCTCTTCGGGGCTGATGTGTAATTCTCGGTTTACACTTCTCTGTCCAGTGGATGATGAATTTGAGAATGTCTCATGCCAACTCTTGAAGCGCACGCAAGCAATGGTGGATAAATATCGTCACTTGCTTTTTGAGGAATCAAAGGTATCATTTAAATCTCACTCACTTGATCTCTCTTGATGTTTGGATCTTGTGGGCCCTAAATTCATTTGTCTCTTGTGTGCTTGTTATCTTGAGCAGAGGCTGGGTCCCTCTGCAGAGATGGTTATGATTGACCGGATGTTCATTCAGGAGGAGAAGGTTGCTCTTAGTCAGGACAGGGTTCTGGCCAAGGAGAAACCAGGTAATGACTAGGGTTCAATATAAGTTACCATTAAAGCATGTGAATTGTAAACGGGAATGAACCGTGCATTTTCTGATGGTGTGGTATTTAATCACCTTCATCTCTTACTGTTTACAGAAGAATTTGTGGCCAATTCCTGTTTGCTGGACAGCAGTGCAGTGAGACCTGTACAGGTGGAGCTGAGTTCTGTACGAACTGCATCATCATCATCATCATCATCAGCAGCAGCAGCAGCAGGTGCAGGTCAACCTGTGGCAGCCGCACCTGCTCCAGCGGCAGCTGTTGCCCCTGCTCCAACCCCAACCCCAACCCCTGCACCTACTCCAGCTGCTGCCCCCACTTCTGCTTCTACCCCTGCCCTCTTCCCTCCTACCAAGCTAGTGATTAAGCAAGGTGGAGGGGGAGCGTCGGTATCCTGGTCCACCAGCTCCACGCCTACGCCTGCTCCCGTGGTCCGGCCATCTGTAGAGCCAGTCACGCCAAGCGCCTCCTTCAGCCGCACTCCGTCCACCCGCCCTGCTGATGACGATGATGATGTCGCGCTTCCCCAGCGGACCAGCAAACCACCCATGAAGACCTACGAGGCACGCCAGCGAATAGGTTTGAAGCTGAAGATCAAACAGGAGGCGGGATTTAGTAAGGTGGTTCACAACACTGCTTTAGATCCAGTCCACTCCCAAACCCAAGTCACTCCACAACCGCCGCCCCCTGAGCAGCCACAGAAAGTCAAGCCCACCCATGTAACCCCACCCACCACAGTCATTAGAACTCCTCCTCCAACTTCTTACCCCACCCCCTCTTCCACAGTCACTACAGTAACCACACACTCAGGCTCCGCCTCCAGTAGCTCAACTTCCTCTAGTGGACCTACGCCCTCATTTTCCTCCTCCTGGTCTTCATCGTCCCCTTCTACGTCTACGGCACAGATGAACGGCACTCTAGAACACCACGAGGTAGGCGGAGTTAAACGGAACCCAGCGTCCACGGCAACTCCACCATTAACCACTTGCCGGCTCCCGCTTCGAAAGACGTACCGTGAGAACATCAGTCCACGTCACAGGCCGGGAGTACCAGGAGGAGGTGGAGATACGTTGCCCATTCTACCAGCAGTACCCCCTATTACTTCTTCCCCCCAGCCACAAGGTTCCTCTCCTCAAACTGAACGGACTGTGATAGCCAGCGTGAAACTAGAGAGGCAGGGCGGACATGGGCGGTCTCACCCCCATTCCGAGTCGCAGAGCCTCGCGGCAGTAGAGGATGTCCTCTACCGTGGCATCAAAAATGCGTACCAACATCACAGAGAGTTCTCTGACAAAGAGGATGAGGACGAGGCAGAGGAAGGTGGCCGTTTGGGGCGGTTGAAGGGCATAGGGAGCAAAAACCGAAAGGGAGGAAGGGGTGCCTTTAGGATGGATCAGCATGCCCCTGGCCCACCTTCTCCTGGAGAGTCTTCCTGCACAAGAGACTCCACACTTCCTGCCAAACGCTGTAAGTCCGACTCTCCGGATATGGACAATGCAAGTTTCTCCAGCGGCAGCCCACCACCTGACGACTCGTTGAATGAGCACCTGCAGTGTGCCATAGACAGTATACTGAACCTCCAACAGGGCCCTCCTGGACATGGAGGCTCTGGGAAAGCGGCTTTAGGGAGGGTTCATGGGGAAAACCTGCCTAATCAGCACCAAACCCATCCTTCCTACAGACAGTCCATGCCTCCCCTCTCCACACCACCCTCGTCCGCCCCCATGTCCCAGCATCCACAGGTGGGGGGTCGAGGACAAAATGGAAATTTGGTTTCACAGACGCACAGTAGATAACAGTCCCTTTAGCCGATGTTGACTGAAAGACTGAAAAGCAGGATGTCAATGGATAGGGGAAGCAAACGGAGACACTTTTCCCATGATCAGCTGTGTTTGCTTTGTTTGTCTGTGGTTTGTGCTGATGAAATGTGTTCTTTTGGTTTACATATGGCCCTTTAAGTGTACTTTCTAAAGTATAAAAAGTGCACTTTGATATGATTTTCAAAATTTTGGCCCTCTGTTTTTTCCTGGGTTCGAATCTGGGACGGTTCCTACGTCGGTTTCCCAATTTAAAGATTTCTTTCAACTTGTGAGAGCTAAATATATGACCATTCATTTAATAAATAATGTTTGTAATTACTGTGACGTATGCAGATTGCAGGAACTTTTTAAGTGATATCATGAAAATTGTCATATCAAATAGTGTTTATTTGGTTATTATGGAGAATTTATTTTGGAGAAGCTAATGGATCACTTCTCCATGTGTTAGAATTGTCCCCCTTTACCATGAAATTATATTTTTGGGAACTGGAGATCACTGTGTAGAGGCTCATTAATGCATAATAATATAGTGCTCTTGTGTCCCCTAAGACATGTAATCTGTTTTTGGTTATCCAGCTACAGGAATTAACAATGAAGCATTCACAAACAGAAAAGTCACCAGAACTGTAGAAAATCTCTTGACCTTTAAAGCATTCCAGCATCAAGAGCACATTTTCAAATCAAACATTCACAGCACAGCAAATGTGGTCAATTTTTTAATCAAAGAAATAATTTTTTTGGGGGGTTAATGTTATTCAAAATCCCCAAAAACAGCCATTTTTACATCTCTGGAGTGTGTGAAAAGTTCCCAGACACACAGCCTCCCTCATTTATGTTTTTTATTTTTTTTGTAGGCATATGTATGTTCAGACACTATTACACATTTAAGATAGAATCACTGAAAGATCTTCGAACCGTTCAGAAGCAAACACAGCGAAAGCAATGACATGGAAAAAAAAGAACATTAATAATGTAAAGAGAAAAAAGAAAATAGAACTGTAAGAATTTGAAGTATAGTACTACAGATTAATTTTGTATTGTATTTATTGTGTATAATGACACTTTTTAAAAAACTGTACATTTAGTAAAACTGTAAATTAAACCTTGCTTCTTTTATGAAACAATCACACTTGTTTCTGTTTGCCATTTGACTTGGTTGTTTTCTCATTTGTTTTTTATTTGGCTGATAGCTGGAGATTTATTCGACTTCAATGTGTATATGTAATGATCTTACTGGCCAGTAGGGGGCATTGCTTAATCGGGTCTGAGTCAGAGAGGTGCAACAGAGCACAATGATCTGCCAATTCTCTCAAAGGTGGTCTATCATGCTGGCATCAAGAGTCACGTGAACATCTGCTCTGCAAACAGATCTCTTAGATCAAACAAGAGCCAAAGAAATCATAATAGAATACATTGCCCCATGGTGTAGCGTCCGCTGAAAGACAAGCACCACCACACCCTCACGTTTGCAGGCAGTACTTTATGTAAATGAATGACTCTCCCTATAAAACGCTTGACTCCACCTTAGCTTGCTGATGCGCCCCCTCACTCCCTGTCCCCACCCTGGTTTAAACCCATTGTCATCACTCGCCGTCCAGGGCTCTCTCCTGCTTCTGTGTCAGGCAGTGTTTGAAGAAGAGGTGCAGAGAGAAACGTAGGCAGGGAAAGAGGCAGTACTTGTGTGCATGCCTTAGAGCTGATTTTGCTGGAGGAGTCAGATGCACAGGCAGACCAGATCAAGACCTCTCATCTGAAATACATGAAAAATCAGAGAACCATCACTTGAAACATTTGACTTGGTGCTACTTGGGTGCCTTGGACGAAGATTGTTCTTCTAAGGTACATCTTCACATGTAGAAACGGCTCCAGGGCTGTAGAAAGAGTTGTTAAGGTTCATCATCTCTTCAAGTACTTCAATCCGAGACTCGGCATTCTCCAGGTAAGAGGACAAATCTTGGACTTTTTGGAGTGTACCTTTGCTATGTGTGTTGCACTTTAAAATCCCTTTCTGATTAGACAGTTTCAGAATAAAGTTCGGAACTGTTGATGCATGCATCAATGAACCAAGAAAAGGTCCAAACAAGGGAGCAAATGGCCTTTCCTCCGATTATTGGCACATGTCAGCATTCTGATTCTGTAATACTTCTGGAAATTAACTGAAGCTCAAGGCTTCTCCAAAAGAATTCAACTGTCTGTTGCAATAGTGGCGAAGGATGCCACAAGGCATTTCTGTCTTCTGCGCAACATGTGAGTCTTATTACATAAAGTCAAATCCCAACCATCGTGCTTTTGCCAAGGCAGCTGTGCAAAAGTTGAACTTTTATTACAACACAACTAGTGTCTTTTCAGAGGTTCTAAATTTGGCACAACCTTGACATGAGAAACATGCATTTACTTCTGTATGAACTCCATTTTGATTCAGAGTAAGTCCTCTTGATAAGCATGATGCATTTGTAGGGAGTGTTTCGAATCCACAGTGAGCCAAATGCTCATTAGTGGAATTACTGCAAAATCCTGCCAGAATTCAACAAAAAATACTGAATACTCTTTTGTTTGATGCATCACTTGTGTATTCAGCCCTTTACACACCGTAATCCTTCACTCATTTAACTTTCCACTGTAAGCCGCCACTGGAAAACATGGCTCACTCTTTTCAATATACGGAAATAAGTTATGAATGTGTGTTTGTGGACCCAGAGTTTGGGTGTGTGTGTGTAAGTGTTTCCAAAAGGAGCACCAACATTTTCCAGGGACATGCATGGACAATGCACTCTACTTTCCCCGTAGGCTAAAAACGTGTCTTTAGATTCTTTATTTGAAGTTAAATGGAAAGGCATTTTAATGGGAGCAAGGCCTGTTAAGAACGCCAGTATAAGTATACAATATAACCTTTAACCACTGAACTTTCCGTTTACCTTTTTATGTTTTTCAGGCAAAAAAATTCATTTACTAAAACAGAAGAAACCCAGGGGTTAAAAGTTATACAACATTCTATACTATAGTTTGCTTTATAAACATCCCTCAACTACTGTAAACCTTTGAGGCAGAACGTTTGGGTACACTATATAAATACTGTAAGCAAGAGAAGAGTCTTCACAGTCATCCCAGAGGACACGTAAACGGTGCAAAACAGAGCCATAAATTAACTGCAAAGGAAACTCTGATCACTCCCGCAAGTCGAAGATGTCACGCTGGGGACGCAAGAATGTCAAGAAGGCCCCTGAGGTGATCAGGACAGTGACCGAGGGCCTTAAGTCACTCTATCGAAAGAAACTCCTGCCCCTGGAGGAGTACTACGGCTTCCATGACTTCCACTCACCGAGTCTGGAGGACGCCGACTTTGACAACAAACCCATGGTGCTAGTGGTTGGGCAGTACTCCACAGGAAAGACCACCTTCATCAAGTAAGATCCAACATAAGTCAGTTAACTTGTGCTTTTTTCTGATTCTACGGCTTTTAAGGGGTTTAAAGTCCGTGTAAAAGCAATCTAAACACATTATCAATTGTAGAAATGCATTGCTGAAAACAAGTTACAAAGACTGTGAACTATGTAGTGCTGAATTGTGGAGAGTTAGACCGTTAAACAGTTTTTTCACCATTTTGTATTCAGGATTTTTTGGGCGGGCCTGAAATCGTTTTGATGACGCACTGGAGCCACTGAGCATGGCTAGCAATATAACTAAAGTGCATTAGCATCAGTGGTTCAGCGCTCAATTGTGAGTTACTGATATTACCGTAAATTACTACAGCCTACAGTTTACTAGCTAGGCTGTAAATGAATATTACCTGTTATATGGCTGTGTAAATCCAGTTAAGCTGCTAGAAGAAGCATCCATTCAGGTTGTAGCGGTATTTGACAGTTGATTATGGCGGCAGCTTTCCCGCGAGTGGGCGTGGTTTCAGGGTCGACAGCGGACACGCCCCCAGCGTTTGAGAGCAGGGAATACTGCTTATTTTTTCAAGATTTTGACAACTTATTTTATATACTTGGCGTTTTTTTTTTTTTTTTTTGTCATTTAGATTTGGCTGGGTGGTTAATAACATTTTTCTGTTGTGTGACAAACTCAGAACACATAGGCCTATTTAATATTGCCTTACACGGACTTTAAAGTAACAGTATGTTTGACAGAAGCTAAAACAATGGTCTCTGTGTGGTTATGGCCCTGGATAGGATCTTGGGAGCTCACTCAGTGTGATTTTCTGTTTATTTTCTGTCTATATAACATTGGTTTGAACTCAATATTAAATTCAAGGATTGGTTTTAGGTCATTTAGCCTACTGAATGGAAATACATAGCTAACCCGAACTGTAGAGTTTATTTGTTCTAGTAGATGGCAGAATAAAGCCACAAGGTTATTAAAAATCATGTCAACACAGTAACCATGGCTTTGTTCTGTCAACACAGGTATCTGCTGGAACAGGATGTCCCAGGGAGTCGTATAGGGCCAGAGCCCACCACCGACTGCTTCACCGCTATCATGCATGGAGACGTGGAGGGCATCATTCCTGGAAATGCCCTGATAGTGGATCCCAACAAACCCTTCCGCAAGCTCAATCCCTTCGGAAACACCTTCCTCAACAGGTGAATAGAGTCATACAGGCAGATCTTACACTGAGCTGCTATGTACGACATGACATGAGAAATGAGGGTGGGTTGTGTGGAAGAATGTGTCGACTGATCCGTCTGCTTACTCTGGGCATGCAGGGAAGATAACAGAGAAACAGTGTGTTAGTTTTTGCTCTACGGAATTTCAAGCGTCCATGCCAAATTTCTAAGGTAGGAGGGACTTTCCTTATTTGTGGAAAACTTGTGGAAGGGAGCGATATCACAAGAGAGGGTAATGAGCGCTAATGTGCCTAAAGCAGAACTGCAACGTGCAATTATTTAGAGGAGCCCACTAAAGTTTAAAGAGAAGACCTTGTTTCAAAGTTGTCTTTACATAATCAAATATTTATGAGTTTTACATTTTATGAAGAAAGGATTTTTGCATTTTCTGAAGATAATGTGAATGGGTGGTTGCCAGAGCATTATTATGAGGTTGCCAAGGTGTTTTTAGCTTATGCAGTTGCAAGTGTGTTCTGAGTGAGTGATTGCTTACTAGCTTCATGACATAGGTAGCATTCAAGTAGAACAAATGATATGGAACAAATGATCAGAAAGTTTAACAGATCTCAATTTAATGTCATGTGTTGTAACAACTCAGTAAAAAGTAATAACATATTTTCCATACACCTTGAACACATTTGAGTGTATACATGTCAATCATTATTTTCTAATATATACCAAGGGTGCCAATATTTTTGGCCATGACTGTATATATATATGAAACTTAAGTCATTTCTCGTCCACCGTACTGTATGATCAATATTATTTTGGTGAATGAAGTGAGAAGTACTGTTAGACATTTCAAAGGGTTTTTTACAGTAACTTACTGGCAACACTTTTTCCAGTAAGTTACTGTAATTAAGATTTACAGTAGCAAACTGTATTTGATTTACAGTTGCAAACTGTACTGTTTTGCAGTAAATTGCTGAAAAAAAATCCAATTCATCATTATACTACTGTAATTCATTCATTTTAATGTAGATTTAATTAGATTTGATTAATTTTTATATAGAATTCGTTTTATTTTTACTCTACATAGGTACTACTGGCATTCAATTAAAACAGACACAATAATTACAAAATATAAAATGCTTTATTTAAAACATTGCATGTATAACATTTAAAAATACAGTCTTCCAATGCTGGAACAGTGCAACTTCACCATTTCTCCTATCGTAGGACGTTTTGTAGTGCATTATGTTGTGTCCATCCTCACAAAGAATCTTTAGGCAACAGAAATATAATGGGGAAAAAGACAAACAGACAAAGAATACATAGCCATCTACAAAACCCAGGTGCTACTCCAAAACGTGGCCACCACCTTTGCTCACCCTCCACTTTGTTAGTGACAGAAATGTCTTCTCTGAAAAACAAGAAGTAGAAATGACACACTTTTAAAAGGCAAACCCCATATAGAATACACAAACCTCTCAAAACCATAGTTGTTCTCTTACCATGAATTATCAGTCTCAGGGTAGCTGGCCTGCTCATGTCTTTCTTGATGCTTCATTGCAGTTGCCTTTAAAACACAAATACAAAAAATGCAGTAAATCTTAAATTCCATTAAAAACTATAACTAATTCTAAAACTAGAAAAGGCAGCTAGCCATAAAACTTGTTTAACTTAGCTAACATACTATTTTATTTTCTCAGGCTACTGGCCAACATCAACTACTAACACCTGAACAAAATTTCACATTAGTTAACCTAATGTTAATATAAGAAAAGCGTTGCTCATTAAAAAATAATTTTAATCCGGTAACTTAATTCAATAAGCTGACAAAAGTCGTTTGAAATGACAGCACAGTTTACCATAGTAAAGTTTGTTACCGCCATGTTGATGGGTAAATGTTACTATGGGTTAAACTGGTGTGCAAAAATCTGACCCAAACACACAGACAAACGTACATATATTTTTACCTTGCTTGCTGGTCTTATTCTCCCGTAAGGTGCATCGACACACACTCCACTCTCACGGGTTCATCCCTGGGCAAAACCCGCAGCGCTGCCCCGCTGCTTCCGTGTCTTCCTCGGACGCGATATATTATCTACAGTGGATGCGGACAGTAAAGTGATGCCTCGGTATATTTCTGACATACAGATGTACTCCAAGCGCTCGCACTGTTTCTGACATGAAGGACAAACGGATTTTCTAATCATTACAACCGATGTAACATGTCCAGTGTAGTCAGTCCCAAGCTGTTGCAGCGTTAGACACGGTGCAGGGCAAATCGTGTAAATCCAAATGTAAGAAATGAGGAAAATAAAACAACCTCAATAGAATGGCGCCAAAGAGGCTGTTACAGCAAATACGGTAATATACAGCAATTTTTTAAAAAATACTGTAAGTCTCTGTATGTGGGGTCTGACGTCACAGAAAATTCCTATGATGCAAAGAGTATTACAGTTATTTACTGTAAAGGGTATTTGCAGCATTATACTGGGTGATATACAGTAAATAACTGCAGAAATTACAGAAATGTCTAACAGTGTAAAATACAAAACAAACAGTGGGTGGAAAGTAAGCTGTAGTTCAAGTCCAGGTCATCTGAATACCTCCGTCATCTCATTAACCTTGCCAAGAGAGTTTCAACATAATTAGCTTGCAGTTGTCTGTCAGCACCAGAGGTGGCACTGTTTTAAGTGCCAGGGAGTCTTTATCAGATTCAGTTTTACCCCGGTCTCTTTGGGTGTATTTTTGCAAACATGTTTTGAGAACTTCTTTTCTCCAACTTCCTGCCCAGGGAAGCATTCCACTCGTTAAACTAATTTAAAGCAGGAAGAGAGCATGTTTTTCTATGCCGCAGATCATTAGTGGCAAGTATTGTTTGATTTTGGCAGCGGTGGTCATTTTCCCTCAGGAAGCCCTGTGTGTTTCAAGCACCATTTCCACACAATGGATCGGCCTGGGAGGAGTGACGCTAGAAGTCTGCTTCTTAGATCACACACAACAGCTGTGATAGGAGTAATGGATCATTTTTTCAGCTTTTTCAGGGGGAGAGTGATTTTAACTAAAGAGCTACTGAATGTTTGATATTTGTGCTGTGCCCTTTTAAGGAATCAAATCGCAGCTGTTTTGTGCATAACATGATGAAACATACAGTTCCTCTGAAGCGCATTTACACAATTTTGGTCACTTATAACACTCACAACATTAAGTCTTTACTTGACTTACCCATTCAACCAGGAGGAATAATGAACTTAAAGTTTGGTTCGATCAGTGAATGCAATACAAAATGTGTTTAAACCTCTTCTCTGTCTCTGACAGATTCCAGTGTGCTCAGATGCCCAACCAAGTTCTGGAGAGCATCAGCATCATTGACACCCCGGGCATCCTCTCCGGTGCTAAACAGAGAGTGAGTCGAGGTAAGCTGACTGGAAAAGTAGGGGGAGAGGAGTTTGGAAGTATTTTATGCCAAATTTCAATCCATTTCCCACTTGAAATTTCATTTCATTTAAACTGGTCTACAATGTCTCTTTAATTCAGTGTTGAACATTTATTATTAGCCTTTTCCCCTAGTCCCCTGTGAAAACTCTACAATACTCCACAATATGCCTTTCAAACTTTTTCTACCAGTAAAATTCAGAAATACTTTCTGTTTAAACAGTTAAAACTGAATTAACCCCATAAAGACCCTCAGAGAAACTGCAGGTATTAGGTATTAACTGGAGTACTTAAAAATGACAATACTGATCTGAGACATGTTTCAGAGTAAACAGATGATCTCTCTCTAGGCTCTCCCACAGAGAACATCGTTGGGTAATCTTAGTTTATCAGTGTTGCACATCTCTGGTTGATGTCTGCTTTTCCTCACATATTTTCCAGCAGTTGAAGTGACGCACAGAATGAGAAAGTGAGCCATTAAGGTGTGACAGGGAGAGGAAAGGGAAGGAATGTGAAGGCATTACATGTATTAGGGGGATGTAGGAGGGTCTGGAGGATTCAACTGATGACATAACTATTTAAGCATATTGTTAATACCACATGTATCACCTAGAAGATTGTTAAATGCTATAAGGGTCCCAAAATTTGAAAATAGTTTCATTAGAGCACAACAGCTGGGTTCTTGAATTACAATCCATAGAACAGCCTATAATGAGCTCCAAGGTTCTCCAACCATACCGTCCTGCAGACTTCAGCTACAACCCTGCTCCAACACCCCTGTCTGTAATTACAATGTAACCTATGATTAGCAAGTTCAGATATGTTTGATTGGGGTTGATGCTGAAATTTGTAATGCATAGAATTGGAGACCCCTGTTGTACAGCAGTAGTGTATGCTCCTCTACAATCCACAAACCAGTGCGAGTTTAGCATGAAAAGAGCCCCGCCAACCAAATAATTCAATGTTAAAATGGAAACAAGAACAGTTGAAACATCAAATGTATTGTATTTTATAACGGTAGCCAATAGTTGTATATTGTACTGTTGGTTGTAATTTGATTTTGTTATTTGCAATGCTTCTTGCAGTTCATTCCCTTATTACAGAGTTATAGTAAAATTTAAGTTTACCCTTTTTTCAGATTTTCAAATATTCTCTTGCAATCTCTCTAATCAAATTTAATCACCACAAACTCTTTATTGAAGAGTTTAGTCTGTTTTGTTCAGTTTATTGATTGTGTTATACCTCTTCTCTCATTTTGTAGGATATGACTTTCCAGCAGTTCTCCGCTGGTTTGCTGAACGTGTGGACCGGATCATCCTTCTCTTTGATGCTCACAAGTTGGAGATCTCGGATGAATTCTCAGAGGCCATCGGGGCACTCAAAGGCAATGAAGACAAACTCCGTGTTGTGCTGAACAAGGCCGATATGGTTGATACCCAGCAGCTCATGCGGGTGTATGGAGCTTTAATGTGGTCTCTGGGGAAAGTGTTTGGTACTCCTGAGGTTCTGAGAGTGTACATCGGATCCTTCTGGTCTGAACCTCTTATGGTGAGCGACAATCGCAAACTGTTTGAGTTGGAGGAGGAAGACCTGTTTTCTGATATCCAGAATCTGCCACGCAACGCAGCCCTACGCAAACTTAATGACTTAGTCAAAAGGGCCCGTCTTGTGAGGGTAAGATAAAATATCCTTAATGACTGCTTTAATTGTTGATGATAAAACTGATCGAATGCAAACACTTGGGTTGGTTCAACCAAGGGTTTGTCATAATTTACTTACTGCATGTCGTTCCAAACCTGTATGGCTTTCTTCAAAAGAAGATATTTTGAATAATATATCAGTGTTTTATGTCAATACAGTGATAGTCAATAGGGTCTACATGTGCTTTACTCATAGGTACATGCCCATATCATCAGTTACTTGAAGCAAGAGATGCCGTCTGTCTTCAGGAAGGATAATAAAAAGAAGAACCTGATCTACCAGCTCCCGGTCATCTTCTCCAAGATTCAGCTACTGCATCATATCTCTCCTGGAGACTTCCCTGATTGTTCCAAGATGCAGGTTAGTGCAACCACCTGGTCATTGTTTTGAGTTTAAAAGACCATTTCTGTTGCTTGACTTTTTTTTCACTTTCCTTAGGAGCAACTAATGGCACATGACTTCACCAAGTTCAAAGCCCTGAAGCCCAACCTGATGGCAATGCTGGATGAGTTGTTGTCTAGCGACATTGCCAAACTCATGCCCCTTCTGAGGCAGGAAGAAATAGAGGCTGGGGTCCAACCCGGGGTCCAAGGTGGGGCTTTCTTGGGAACCCGTGCTGGACCCTTTATGGAAGGTGACCCCTTTGGAGAGACCGTGGATGAAAATGGTGAAGTGGGTGAGGAAGATGAGGAATGGGTGGTGACAAAGGACAAACCCAAGTATGATGAGATCTTCTACAACCTAGCGCCGAACGAAGGCAAGCTAAGTGGCACCAAAGCCAAAGATTGGATGGTGAGCACACGGCTGCCAAACTCTGTGTTGGGCCGCATCTGGAAGCTCTCGGATGTGGATCGCGATGGCATGCTGGATGACGAGGAGTTTGCCCTGGCCAGCCACCTGATTGAAGTGAAACTGGAGGGTCATGGCCTGCCCCCTGAGCTGCCTGCCCGTCTCGTACCTCCATCCAAGCGCAGACAAAAAGGCTCTGATGCTTAGACAATTCGCCCACGTGGCTTCCACTGATTTATCTCCGCACTTCCTGCATGTTGCCCAGCTCCACAGCAGCTGCAGTGCATCTCCGTTCACTGTATTTTTGTGCCATTTTGTACTCTGGTCATTTTGTAACACGTAATTATTGTCTTACTTTGTATTCTTGGTTCAAATGCAACAATTCAAAGATTCCCCAGCTGGAAGCCAAAGAGCGTTGTGATAAACCAAAGACTGGTCTCAGTCATTCAGAAGGAATGTTGCATCTGTCGCCATTCTTTTCCTGACAGTAAAATCATATGACATCACATCCAGAAATGCTACACACGACTCAGTTCATAGAACTTTTAATGGCTCCTGAACTAAGGGATAGCAAAAAACTCTTGAAGATAACAGATATTTACAGTATTTTCATCATTGTAGAAATCTATAGACTTGGCTTTACACATTTTTCCATGTGGCTTTTAATGTAGTCAGCTAAATCAGAATGTGAAGTCAAGATAAGCATTTAAAACTCTGAAACTCCTTTGACAGCAGACCCGAGGAGGCAAGTGAAAACCTTTCCGAGACTTTGTTTTTGAAACATGTAAATCAGTTTACTAGTATGTTGCTGTCTTTGCTTTTAAAATCAAAAATGAGATGTGCTTTATATGTGATCAGTTTTGTTTTTTGTCTTTTTTTATAGAATGAGCTCTATTCATACTATGAACTTATGCCACAAAAAAAATAAAAATAAATAAATATATATATATATATAAAATCAATGTCATACATGTTAAAGCAAAAAAGTGGAGATTTCTTACTGACTACTGTAAACAGTTCCACTGACTGCTTCAGATATCCAATGTTTTCACAGTAAATATATTGAGCTGAATAAAGACCATTGACTGTACCTTTTTGATTTGAAAAGATATTTTTACAAAAAGAACTGCACTGTAAAAGCATAACACTGATATGTAAAATGTTGAAGAAGAAAACAAGAACAAACTGTACAACTATAAACCAACATTTTAGCCCAAACTAGCTAGCCTGTACTAAGTTTTTTATTTCCTTTTCATTATTATTATATTTAATTTTTGTGTTTATGTAATGTTTATTGCTAGAAAATAACAAAATTCCACAAATCAAATATCAAATTTCTCTAACAAGGTTATGCAATCCTCACTCAAAACAAATAGAAATTTAAAACAGCCAGGGATGGGCAGTATTTCTGATAAATCTATTTAAAACACGTATTTGAAAAATAAACAAAAAACTATTTTGTATTTAAATACCTTTGAAAAAATCAATTGTATTTTGTATTTAAATACATTTAAGCTTAATATTTTTGCATTTTCAAAATACATAAAATACTTTTTGCCAGTCTTTATTATGCAGTTGATTTTCTGTGTCAGCTCGTTCAGACATGCCACTTTCATGTGAGCTGCAGCTGTACAAGTCCATCTAGATTTGGGTGAGTGAATTTTCAGGATTCCTGTAAGGAAATAAGGAATAATGCTGCTTTCACGTGCGGAAATATCCTACTTCCCACTTCTGAAGCTGTGATCACTGATTATGAGCATTCAAGTGCTTTGCTGTCAGAAAGAATCATGGAGGACCCCATGTTTCTTGGGGAAATGCTATTAAAGCCAAAATCTTTTGAAGATATTTAATTTTGAGTAAAACATCCATTCATTGACAACCATTTAAACATTCACAGCGCTATTTACTTTGCTTGACAATTCTGGATTTTCTGTCAAATACATGCTATTTTGCTGTGTATAAAACAAAATGCTTGAAGTAGTTATTGCAGTTCTATATGCATTATATCAAAATGAGGTGATAATGTTTGTCGCAGCAGCAACTGTTTTCCCCATGTTTAAAGTTTATGGCGTGCACAACTCAAAAATGTTGGGTATCGAAATGATCTATTTCCTAGCAAGGGGAAAATAACCATTTTAATAATTATCACTAGCACTGGACATTAGAGCTAGCCAGTCAGGTTTGATAATTTTTTAGTTTTATTTTGGTCAAATTTAGATTTTATCAACTAGCTAGTCAGTTGTATTTATTCAACTTTAAGCATTACTGCTTGCTATGGCAATATAGCTATATGTTGGTGGAAATATAAAAATATCATTTATATATTGTAGTATGCCAATATATCAATGCAGGTTTTAGAGGGTAGGACTTATTGACCTGTTAGGGAGATTAAAAACATGAGTAATAAAGCGTGAGATGAGTTAATAAAAGTGCAGTATGCTGTGAAAGAGAACTCAAGAATTGCGTAGGCCTACTCTCATTCTGAAAGGCAGCTTACTGTGTGCGCGCCCCGAGACAAACCATAACGGTAATGATAAAGATACAGGGTCCCACTTTACATTAAGTGGCCTTAACTACTATGTGCTTGCATTTAAACTAATCATTTGATACAATGAACTTGTACATACATGTTTTTACATTGTACTTATATTTAAAAAAAAAAAAAATACCTGCATGTAGTAACATCTGTAATTAATCTCTGTAATTACATTTATTATTACACAGTTGACCCATCCCTTAGGCTGATGATACACAGGGCAACTTTTTAACAATGTTGCCGGACAACTTTGGGCAATGTTGCCATCAACAGGCAACCAGGTGAGACACAGGGCCCACGATCGATCTAAAGTTATCCAGATATAAACTTGTTACCCATTCTCAAAGTGCCCAAGCAACATTGCTCAAAAAAGTATAAAAAATTTGCCCCATGTATCATCAGCTATACACCTTAATCCACCCTTAAACCTACCCATACCACCAAACCTGTCCCTAACCTTACCCGTACCCCACCAATAGGAGCAGAAGTGTTTTGCAATACAGTATGAACACAATAAGTAAATTGTACTTATTTTTTGAAGTACGCTGTAAAAAATGACCGTAATTTTAACGGTAAAAAACTATGAAAATGCTACAGTAAAAACCTGTTAAATGGTTAACGGTAAGTTCCCCTAATATATACGGTGAAAAACTGTAATAGACATTTCAGACAATTTTATGGTGAAATACTGTTTTTGGAAGTGAAAAAGAATATAAAATTTACAGGGAAAAATCGTAAATTGACATTCCCAGAATTCCCTGCATTGCATTTCAAATTTTGTTTGAATTTAATGTTTTTTCTTTGAAATAACTATGTTTCTTCTTAGCTTTTTCTTATCAGTTATGTTTATTAGGGTTTTTTGTTACATCTAATGTTTGTCACGGTCTCACCTGTCTCACCAGCTCTCTCACCTCTCACCAGTTGAACCGCACTACATCTCCCAGCATCCTTCTGGTCACTCACCTGCACTCCATCTGTAATCACTCACACCTGACTGCCATCAAGGAATCCTCTACACCTGTCACCACCAATCAAGCTCTCTACAAAACTGCACTCAAGCCATTACCTCACTGTCTGGTTGCAAGGTTGTAAGCTCTACGCTGTCCTTCACTTACCTCTTGGATTCCTGGAATCATCCGTACCGTAAGCATTACACACCGACCTGTATGAAAAGAGTGACTTTGAGTTGGATGCACTACTTGAGTTGAAAAGACTCCTGCACTGTTAAGTTGGTTTTGTAGTCCTTCGGGACCAGTTTGAGTTTGTGGAGAAAGAATTAAAAGTATTTCCACTCACCTGTGTTTGCCTCTCAGTCCAACTCTGACAATGTTGTTAAATTAATGTTTATTGCATATTTCAGTTTAATGAGTCTCACCATGATGGTGATTTAGTGCTTGTGTGAATGACACTGTGCACTTTCTATATATGTTACTATTTAAAAGCTGCCTGTGATGGGCTTTGGTTCATAATGTGACATTCTCATCACCACCTGCATTTGGTGGTTATCAGTGTATTTCAGAGGTACAAAACAGATTTCAGTACTTCAATAGGTTGGTATATTAACATTATATCAGTTAATGAAATTATGGTATTTCACTGTAAATTTAAGTTAAAACCGTAAAACCTAAAATTATTTACAGTAGAATTCCGGCAACCACAGCTGCATTTTTTTTACCGTAAATTTGACGGAATTTTTTTTTACAGTGTACATAGTTAAGGCAACCTAAAATAAAGTGGGACTAGATATAGTTCTAAAAACATTTTTAAATCTAACACCAAAACTAACAATAACGGCACAAAAAACATGATATTTTCCAAATCACTTTCAGAGCAATTTTATATTACTGATGAATGCTAAAAACATTGACAGCCAATCAAAATCAATCCTGTGTTATAGAGCTCAAGCATTTACAGTGACAGATCACATAACTGCAGCAGCACATGCTTAGGATTCGCTAATAAAGTTGTCTTTATAATTATCATTCTTGGTGCGAACAAGCCTTAATAGTGGTACTTCAATGGCCAGTTTTCAAATGTGTTTTCAAAATACAAAATACTGTATTTTTATTTTAAATACATTTTTTCATGTATTTATGCCCATCTCTGAAAGCAGCTTATATAACATTTAATTTTACATCCCTGGGTTGACATTTAACATTTTCTCCTTTTACTCACTAATAGAAAACAGAATTTCGAAAGTGTCAGCCTATTTGGTATCCTTTCTACGGAAAGAGCCTTTTACGAATCTTGAATTTTTGGGAAAGGAGGCACTAGCAGGCAGAAAGGCTGCAGTCTTGTGCACACATATGCTGTACAGTTGCTCGGTGACAGGCCAGATAAACAGTGAGTCACAGATCTCCCTGCCAAAACCCCATACCACCATTTTCCATCTTCCAGCACAACCACCCGTTCCTCTCTTCGCTTATACTTTCCAGCTCTACATCATTCCAGAGGCTGTGTTATAACTTTTCTCACATCTTACTCAATGCTTGGGTCGTTCCACTTCTCTCATACAACCCCACAACCTGTAAAAGCATTGTGTGTGTGTGTGTGTGTGTGTGTGTGTGTGTGTAACCCTTCAGGTCTGTGAAGAAAGAGAGGAAGGGTATCTCCCTGTTCCTTTCCGAAATTTCTTAGTGGAAAGAAACACAAATTAGAAACAGAGGCAATCCACCCATTGCTCCATTTCTAGCTGGTTTACATTGTGACTCAGTGGTGAAGAATGTGGTGGGATGGGCTTGAAGGAGTTATTAATATCTTTTCCTCGGGTCCGTTAAGTTTCCTAAAGTCCAAGTTCAGAATTCGAAGCCATCTCTTTATGGAAAACGTTAACATCCCCCTATTTGGACATTTCTTCAGGGCTGGTTTCAATCCTGAACCGTGCAAGTTTGTAAGCGTGTGTGGTGACTGAGGCTGTGTGAACATACACGCATTTGAGATCCACCTCATAAATTGAGCAAGTAAACATAAATCATTATAATCATCTGCAGTTTATACGGAAACTCCTAAGAATTTCCTTAAACAAAACCGGGTGCTTAAAATATAAAAAAATAAAGATTGTGCATATATTAAAATATTAGGTAACACTTTAGAATAGGGAACACTTATTCACTATTAACTATGACTTTTCCCTCAGTAAATTTCTAATTTGCTGCTTATTAATAGTTAGTAAGATAGAAGTTTAGGTATTGGGTAGGATTAGGGATGTAGAATAAAGTCATGCAGAATAAGACATTAATATGTGCTTAATTAATGGCTAATATTGTAGTGATATGCATGCTAATAAGCAACTAGTTAAGAGACCCTAAACTAAAGTTTTACCAAATATTATACTGAACAGAAAAAGTACATGTTTTAGTCACTGTGTCAACATAACAATATTCCCTGAGGACACAATGGCATGTAATTTTCCACAAGCCTCTTACCAAGCGTCTAAATGTGTTCACATAGTCTCTCCATGCGAACTATGAGACATTTCGTATTTTAAGAAGGAAAAAAGAGTTACGTAAAGGCACCAAACACGTGGCAGCCAACATAGCAACCACAGAGACGAGAAAACATGCACAATATTTGTACATGTTGTGGACACCGCCTCCACGCCGGGATTCCCTCTCACAGACCAGCACTCAGGGGTCTGCACGTACGTCACGTGCCTACATGGGGAATTCCTCACAAAGATGCCCCACGAACCTCATGCGAGCATCTCTCAGCAGCAGAGCGCGTCCTCTGGTGGACGTTTACAGAGGCTGCACTGTTGTATAGCAAGTAAGACATTTCTGCTGGTAAAATGTGAACTTCTATACGTAAACCTAGAGCACAAAACAGTCATAAGTAGCACGCGTATATTTGTAGTAATAGCAGACAATACATTGTATGGGTCAAAATGATCGATTTTTCTTTTGTGACAAAAATGATTAGGGTATTAATTAAAGATCGTGTTCCACCTCTGTGACTGGTTTTGTGGTCCAGGGTCACATATGTATAGGTTAGTTTATGAGAGCCTAAGTGCTAATGAATGACTCCTCTGCAACTTTCAATTTGGAGTAAAAGCAAACTTTTTTTTTTTGACTTATTTCTATCTTTTCATGCTAAAACAATTCAGCACCATTTATCTTACTTTCAAGAGCTTAACCTTATGAATTTCTAAAGCCTCTAAATTATCAACATGATAAAAATGTGAAAAAATGCCTTCTTCCCTCTGATTAGTACACTTTACACTCTTTTTTTAGTAAGTAAAAGGCCTTTTAGTTCCCCATTGGGTCATGGTACATGTGTCTTTTTCTGTGAAATCTGATTTTTTTTTTTTTAAGTTGCAAGATTATATTGCTAGTCTTACTGGAATAAAACAACTTAGGCTTTTTAAATTATCTCTAATTTTTAGAAAAAGTCATGTTAAAATGAGAGTGTCCTATATGAGAAAACTTTTGAAGAACGTTTACTAGTACAGCTGTCATTGTTGTATTACATTGTACTATTTATATTGTCATTCACAATTGTCAGCGATAGATTTAGGCAAAGGATGAGTTGAGACAGGATCTAAATGCAGCTGTCAACCTTAATAAACAATGAATCAGAACAAAAACTCGCATCCACACGCCATAAGCCTTCATGAGTCCAACTGAGGAGGGAAGGAATGCGTTCTGGAGGAGGACGTGGGGAGTTGGAGAGGGACGTGACCGAGGTGTTGGCATAGGGAAAAGCCATGGAGGAAATGATGGAGGGAGGAGCCAAGTATAGGTCTCCGCAGGAAAGTAATGGGAGTTACCAGATTTGGGCATTTTTAGACCATCTTACCTGATTGGCTGACGTCATAGTGACGGTAGGTTTTGCGGTGGGGTCAGGTAAGGGGGATCATTTTCATTGCATGGTTTAGAAACACCCACAAAGTCAGAAACGCCCACTTTTGCTCTGCAGAGACCTCAGTGTCCCCAGAATAGTGCCACGACCAAGGCCCACGACGGAACCGAGGGAAAGAGGATCCAGGACTGGTGGAGACCCAGGCGGAGTTGAGGAGACAAAGACCCAAGGTGACACATGAGGAGAACACCCTTGGGGATGAACATAGATACAAACTCGCACACTTGGTCAGATCTGGCAGGCTAAGTTTCTGTTGGGTTCTGGCAGGTTGTCCATGCTTGTTGAGAGTGCAGTGCAGGCTCTGGAATGAAAAATGGTTTAGGCTAGGACTCCTGGATGGACAAACCTGCTCAGACTAGGCTTGCTCTGACTCTGGGTCTGCCTTGGGCTCAGGCTTTAGGCCCTTGATGGGGTGTGGCACCGGCTCTGGGTTTGTGGCAGAAATGTGGAGGAGTGGGGAAGGACTAGTGAGGAATTCTGAGGCAGGCGGGTCACTGGAATGATGATGGGCTGGGTAGGCTGTGGCTGAGTGGGGGGATGTCCTCCTCTACATCCAGTTAACTGAGAACACAAATTGAGGGAACTATTGAGTAACAGTGAAAACAAATAGGAACATGCCTGGAAACCATAACAACTGACAATGTACAAGAACTCAGGCAAACAGGAACAGGGAGAAGAATTAAAACGGAACCAAAAATAAACAAACAGAAGGAGACCTTTACAACGATAAAACTACAGCATGTTTTGATCATAAAGCTAGGCATATAAATATCATTATTGTGAGGTATAGCGTGACAACTCATATTTACCTGCATTTATATGCAAGTTGTCTGTTTCACTCCTGTTTCACTATAAAATCTCCTATACATATACACCTATATAATTTACATTACAAGTTATCAGAGTTTCACCTTAAAATAATCTGAAAATGCACTGAATTTACAAGCAATAAAATCAAGAAACCACCATATTCTCACTATATTGTACTATATGAGCCATAAAAGTCTGATGTATCAAATATAATACAAAACAAAACATAAACACATGCAAACTTTAAAATAATAATAAATATGTTGTCTGAAGTTTTGAACTGTTTCATTTTGGATTTTATTGACTATTATTTTATATGTCAAGTTTTTACTGTAACTTTCAGTCCCCCCCCCCCCCCCCACACTCACTTTCTTTATATAAACAAGTTGTTTTGGATAAAAGTCAAATGAATAGATAAAAAAGTAGAAATATATATATATATATAAAAGCATATAGGCTGTTTTTATACAAATATGTATATTTAATATTTATGTTTTTATTTTTGGCCAAGCGCAACTCAACTTTTATTTTGAAATGAGGCGGCAGGCGGACATGTTGGAAGTTTCCACAGAGATGTGTTGATGTGGCTGGATTCCAGAGTCTGCTGCTAAAGTTGAATTGTAAACAATATTCATGGATAACTCCGGGAAAGAAAAAGAGGCCATGGCTCTCATGGCTGAAGCCGAGAAGAAAGTGAAGTCCACGCAGTCGTTCTTTGGCTCTCTGTTTGGGTATGTTTTATAACTTTTAACACACTGCTGACAGGCCAACCCGGGTAAACAGACAGTTAGCATGCTAGTCAGTTAGCTGTCAAACACGAAGTTCATATAAGTGATTATCCGAGTGGAAAAAAATGTCTAAAACAATTTCTCCTGCCAAATGAGATTGTTTGGATGTGGACTGTGAAACCACATTTAATATTAAACTTCTGGAAGTTTAATTTATATTTGTTTTCCCAGCTGTGAGTTCGTTATGTAGTTAGAGCAACGACTAATTGTACTAAACCTAAATATTGTCATCATAGACCTCGTGTCTGTATAAGTCTATACTTATATCTTTATATTGTTAAGGTTGAGATCTAGTCATGTGATCTGGCCTAAAGCTTCCATAAAACTGATGATGAAATAGTCAGGCGATGAGACAGTGAAATTTAACTAGGCTTTGCTTGGAGTCAGCTGACATCCATTTGAGCCAGTTACAACATCACTGGACATACATGAACACATTAACCTGCTCAGACTCTTAGAACCACCAAACCTGTAATCAATGTTGATATTTATAAGAAAAGTTTAATGTGTGTTATTATTAAAAATATGTGTGTATATGTATATGTATGTATGTGTGTGTGTGTGTGTGTGTGTATATAAATATAAATATATATATATATATATATATATATATATATATATATATATATATATATATATATATATATATAAATAACATTTTTTAATATGTGTTAATTTTACTAGGGGCTCTTCAAAGATGGAGGATGCTTGTGACTTGTATGGAAGGGCTGCAAACATGTTCAAGATGGCCAAGAACTGGAGTGGTAAAGACATACACTCTGCTTCAACATAAAAATCAATATACAAATCTACTTGTCATTTGGTCCTCTTAAAGGGTTACTTCACCCCAAAATGAAAATTTTGTCATTAATCACTTACCCCCATGTCGTTCCAAACCTGTAAAAGCTTTGTTCGTCTTCGGAACACAATTTAAGATGAAAACCGGGAGGCTTGTGACAGTCCCATTGGCTACCAAGTAAATATCGCTGTCAAGGCCCAGAAAAGTATGAAAGACATCGTCAAAATAGTCCATCTGCCATCAGTGGTTCAACCGTAATGTTATGAAGCTACGAGAATACTTTTTGTATGCAAAGAAAATAAAAAATAACGACTTTATTCAACACTTCGTCTTCTGTGCGTTAGTGTAGCACCATTTTGGAGAATATCCGCTGGGCGCAAACTGCGTATGCTGTGTCTCTGTTAGCCGCACCACAAGGATACGCTGTTTTCGTTCAAATCAAAGCGTAGAAGACGTATCCGTGTGGTGCGGCTGGTCTTGTAGCTTCATAACGTTACGGTTGAGCCACTGATGGCAGATGGACTATTTTGGCGATGTCTTAAATACTTTTTGAAAAGTATTGTTTGGTACGGGTTTGGAACGACATGGGGCTAAGTGATTAATGACATAATTTTCATTTTGGGGTGGAGTAACCCTTTAATTTAAATGTGTGAATGGAACAAAAGTGCATTTAAGTTTTAGTTGCACATTATATTTGTATTGTAGTATTTACCGTAATATTTATATTTTGTTGTATGTGGTTGTTAGCTGCAGGAAACGCTTTTTCCCAGGCGGCGCTCCTACACCTGCAGATGCAGAGTAAACATGACGCAGCCACAAACTTCATTGATGCCGGCAATGCCTTTAAAAAATCAGACCCTCAAGGTATTCATCTGAATTTCACATTAATTATTTTATACTTCTCAGCATCCGCTTGCTGTTTACAAGTATGCACTGCACTCTTTTACATTTTTGTGGAAATCATCAGGCAAAAACATTCAAAAGGTTGAAGTTTAAACAACAACAAAAAATCAATCAGAAGTGCTAGTAAATGCATTTAGAATGTTACAAAAGATTTCCATTTCAAATAAATTCTGTTCTTTTGAATTTTCTTTCTGAAAAAAATGTCATGCTTTCCACAAAAATATTAAGCTGTGATATAAAGGCTGAAATATTGTGCAGAAACCAATTATATGGAGATGGTCTGGGTGTGATTAATGCAAATGTATAACTTTAGATACCTTGTCACTCTTTTGAAAATCTCCACATTCATTAACAGTATGCATGTGTTGTGAATTAGGTGGTTTTTTTTCTCCACAGAGGCCATAAACTGCCTGAACAGGGCCATTGAGATCTATACAGACATGGTAAGAGTCTTTCTTTCATCTGCGAGGGCTGTAAATGGTGTTTTAACAGTGTTTTAATGGTGTCTACTTTTATAAAAGTAGAGCTGCTTTTGTTGTCCAGAATAATTTTGACACTTTTCATCTGTTTATCTTTTTGCAGTGAAAACTTGTTTTGGAAATTGTTTGACATCCAAAACAACTTTTCATAAAATATACTGCAAATGACTTGATACACCACTAGAAGGAGCTGTAGCACAATACATGTGATTTAGAGTGCACTAACCAGGGGCTGTATTAAAAAAATAAAAATAAAAAAACTCTTAAGAATTTAGGAGCAACTCATTAAAATAAGGGACATGTCACTCCTAAGTTTAGGACTTTTAGGAAAATATAATAACTAATTAGTTTAATTGATTAAGGCAAACTGAATAGAATTAGCCATGGGAATGTAACGTGTGTGTGTGTGTGTGTGTGTGTGTGTGTGTGTGTGTGTGAACTGGTATATATGGTTTACGAGGACACAAATGTGTATAATGACATGGGTACTACAATGTAAACATGGTTTATGAGGACACTTTCTGTGTCCCCCTAAAACAAAAGGCTTAAAAAAACATACAAAACGGTGTTTTATGAAATTCAAAAATTGCCAGTAGTTTCCTGTAAGGGGTAGGGTTAGGTGTAGGGTTGGTGTAGGGCAATAGCACATACAGTTTGTACAGTATAAAACCCATTATGCCTATGGAGAGTCCCCGTAAACCACAAATTCAAGTGTGTGTGTGACACGCCCTTATTTTGATGAGTTGCTCCTAAATTTCTGCATTAGGAGCACCTTTTTGTCTTAAGATTTTTTGTGAATGTTAATGTATAGTATAAGTGTTTGTTTTTCAGATAGTTATATATATCTCCTTCCCACTGTCTACCTGCTACACATCTCTACCAACCACTGTGGGCGATTTAAAAGAGCACTCTCATAAAAAGCAACATCATCCATAGAAACGAGGTCAACCACACCTCTTATATTACCAGTTTCTTAGTTTTATGAATAGGTTTTAAGCTAAAACTCCTAGCCAAGAACCTTTAGGAGGTAAGATCAAATTTTTTGTGAATACGTCTTCAGAACTCTAAATGTCTAAGTGATTAATCACTCTGAAACGACTGGAAAATGACAACATGATTGCCCACAATGGCTGATGAAACCACAGTCTCAAACCTTTAACTTCTGACTATCCTGAGCTGTGATGAAAGACAGAATTCATCTTTCTTTCTTTTTCTTTCTTTCTTTCTTTCTTTTGAAAAGGTAATTCATGATATTTGTAAAACCTTGAATAACAGATTATTAATCTATTACTATTATTATTATTTTGTTTCGTAAATATAAACATTTTGCTTGCAGAAACTGTTTTATCAATACAATAATCTATTGTTTTGGATGGCTTTCAGTGGAGGAAAACGGGCTTGAACTTGTAAAAGAAATTTAAGCTGCTGTTCACCTGTCTTCAGTATCAGTGATTTCATCTAAACCATGCATTTAGTCATGCCTAGATTGTAAACGTGACATGATTTGTTTGTCTTGTAGGGTCGATTTACTATTGCGGCAAAACACCATGTCACTATTGCTGAGGTTTATGAGACAGAACTGGTTGACATTGACAAGGTCAGATTTCTTTTGTCACATTGATAGATTATTTAGATTATTATAATCATATTTATTCAAAGTACTTTATAACCTTTTCCTTAGGCCATAGCTCACTATGAACAGGCGGCAGACTATTACAAAGGCGAGGAGTCCACAAGGTATGGCAGTTTTAAAGCTGTTTTTACTATTATTGCTCAAGACTTATAAATCCTAAATGATGATGCCGAAAAGCCCAGTAGAAAATAGGTTACCTATAAGGTTAGATCTTCTCAAGTGACTGGTTTTGATTACAGTGAGAGTACGTAATGCATGGCAAGCATGTTTGCTGAAGGTAAAGACCCTTGCCCCCGTCTCACATTTACGATACCATTATTGAGATATACCACCTTCCAGGCACAATATAACACATGACACCATTATTTATTATCACTTGATAATTGTAACCAAGTCATGTCCTAGAACTGCTTCTAACCTGTTCGCTCTGTCTCCGATGTCAAAGTTCAGCCAACAAGTGCCTGCTCAAAGTTGCCACCTATGCAGCTCAACTGGAGCAATACCCTAAAGCCATTGAGATCTATGAACAGGTAAACAAAACCACGTCAGTCTGGTTTTCAGTACACCTAATCCCCTAGGAGATGCCATATGAGGTTATCAGTGTTCAGTATCAGTCACAAATATTACCTTAAACAGAGTTAACCTCTGTGTTGCCAACATTAATTTTGGATATGTAAATAAAGGTAGCTGTTAAAAGTGAAAGCAATGCATTTATACCACATTTTAGTCCTGTTATCGTTCGTTTCCTCAAATGAAAACAGATTAAATCTAATGTGAGGGTTTCTTTATCTAACAAACAGACTTTGAGAAAACAGTCACATGTACTCAAAACTGACTATTTGTACTTCAGCCGTAAACAAGAAGTTGCATATTAAATCTTTGTCCCAAAAGTGTTTTTTTTTTTTTTGCATATGCGAAAATGTAGATTTTTAACAATGTAATCTGCTATTTTTTAATTGATTTCAGTAGAGGGAAAAAAGCTTTTTTGCCAGTGTTTTTAGCTGAAACTAACCAGCTGAACTTTAAATATAAATATATAAATATAAGCTGTTTTTTTACCTGTCAGGGTCAAATATCAGTCACTGTTAGTCCAGTCAATACAGTCGCTCCAAACAAAAAGTTGCATATAAACTCTTTGCCCCCCTTTTTTTTGCACATGGAAAGATTTAGTAAGTTGTTTCTTTGTTTGTGTTGGTGGGTTTGCAGGTTGCAACACATGCAATGGACAGCACTCTGTTGAAATACAGCGCAAAGGACTATTTCTTTAAGGCAGCTCTCTGCCACTTCTGTGTGGACATGCTAAATGCGAAGGTATGAAAACCCCACCACAAACACATCTTTTAACAAGCTGATGGAAAACAGCTGTCGTTTGCAGTTCCCTTTCATATATATTGTCCTTCCTGCTGCCCTTGTAGCTTGCTGTCCAGAAGTATGAGGAAATGTTTCCAGCCTTTTCAGATTCACGTGAATGCAAATTGGTGAAGGTAAGGCTGGATGAGCAAAAAAAAGTCAAATTACTGATAAAATATACCGCATTATCATCATAACTGTTATTATTATCACTTTATTTTTTATATGTTTTTTTTTTTGTGTGTTTAATTATTATTTGTAATTTAACCCTCCCTCTGTAATGTGCCTTGTGTCTGGTATGTTTAAAAATAAATAACTTATTAAATGCGTTCTACATTTTGAACATTTCATTGCCCATACTGAGGAATTAAACAAACCCCTATCATTTTTTTTTATAAACCATAGGTATGCATATAATTATTTATTCAAATATTTATTATTTATTTATTCATTAAATTTATTTTTATTTGTTTATCCTTTTTATTTTTGTACTTTTATTTATTCAATTATATTAAAGTATTCCATAAAACGTTATGGCTGATCAAAGGTTTGTATAATACTGTATTGTTTTTTTACAGTAGTCATTTTTGATCTGAGTCATTGTGATTGCTGTGTTTTTAGCTTGATTCATAAATAGACAAAGCAAACCGGTTTTGTATACTTTGCTCTGAAGGCGTGCTTCTAGATTGGCTTGTTGTGATTTTTAATGCAGTGATATTTAAAAGTGCAAAAATAATATCTGCTGAAAGAGTTTGTTCTCATTTGTGGAAAAGAATCATGCCAGTGATGTGAAAGTATTGTGAATAGATCACAATCATTCTGTCTGTGAAGTGTGTTGGGTAACAGCAGCATATTGTGGTCCTGACAGGGGGATGATAGATAAATTGTGTGCTTAACATGTTCTCTTTTTTTTTTTACAGAAACTTTTAGATGCCTTTGAGGAACAGAATGTGGATGCATATACTGACGCTGTAAGACAAGTGCTTACTTGCCCTTTCTGTTGTTCATAAAACTTCATAAACAATTTTCATTTCACTAGAGAAGCATAGTTTCACTACCATAGCTTCCTAGTTTCACTAAAAATGAGTAAAGCTACCCACATGACATGCCTGTCAACAGCTGTTGTGTCAGTTCATAGGAACAGTGGCAGGGGTGTTCATAATTTTTACTGTTATTTGTTTCTGTCTTCCAGGTAAAAGAGTATGACACCATCTCACGACTGGATCAGTGGCTCACCACCATGCTACTTCGTATCAAGAAATCCATACAAGACGACGAAAGCGACCTTCGCTAAGATCCTCTTCCTCCCCCCTGCCCCTTGCCGCTCACTCTGCCTCGTGCCTTTAACACCATGACTTCAGTATGATGGTCGACTATTGCCCTCTTTTACCACCAGCTCAACTCTCAGTGCCTTAATGCCCTTGCTTTACCTCTCTCTCTCTCTCTCTCTCTCTCTCTCTCTGACACGGCCATACCGCCAGACCTCAGAGAACACTAAAGAAAGGAAGGCTGGTTGTTTGAATGAGATTTGAGGGAGTGTTGCATGAGAGCTGAACCCAGCTACAGTAATATTACGGGGTGCTGTGCACACCAAGCTTCAGAAATGCCTTGTGCTCGGGCTGACACAGAGCACCCGTATTACTGAGCACAAAAACATTTGTTCAATTCTTTAGTAGTGGCATATGTATTTTTATTCTTATCGGAAATATCATACCTTGTATCTGCTTATTTTTTGCTTGCTGATTCCTGTGTAGACTAATCTTGAAAAATGCTATTCCTGTTTTTTATTTTGACACATGGAGAAGAAAAGAGTAAAAGAAGGACTGATTCAGCCTATACAGTGTGGTTTTATTGACTTCCCAAAAAGGGAGAAACAAGTATTGGCTTGTTTCCACCTTTCTTGTAATCAGTCATAATTGTTCATAAGTCATTGGTAAATATATGTAACGGTTAGTCTTGCTATGAGTTCATTGTTCTTTTAAAGCTAAGAAAACAAAAGTTTATTTCCTGGTTAAATATAGGACTAAAACAAAACCCTATATGTGACCCTGGACCACAAAACCAGTCATAAGGGTCAATTTTTTGAAACTGAGGCTTATACATAATCTGAAAGCTGAAAGCTTTCTATTGATGCATGGTTTGTTAGAATAGGACAATATTTGGCTGAGATACAACTATTTGAAAATCTGGAATCTGAGGGAATAAAAGGGATTAAAAATGAAGTTTTGATATATTTACAGTAGGAAATTTACAAAATATCTTCATGGAACATGATCTTTACTTAATATCCTAATGATTTTTGGCCTAAAAGAAAAATAGATTATTTTGACCCATACAGTGTATTTTTGGCTATTGCTACAAATATACCCCAGCGACTTTGTGGTCCAGGGTCAGATATGGTTAGAGCCTTACAAAGCACTGTAATGGAGTTAGTGCCAGAATACAAATATCTTGGTTTTATATTCGATTATCTTTATTTATTTTTTTAAAAAATCTTGTGTAAATCAATTACAGTCGAAACACAAGTTAAAGCTGCGGTTTCATTTTAGAAATTAAGTCTACTTTTCATTGGAGGCAAAAAAGAGAGTAGTTCTGCTACTTTTTTGCCAGTTCTTGATTATGGAGATGGATACAAATTTGCACCTGCCAGCTTTTAATGTTCTTTAGACATGCTCTATCATGGTGCACTCAGCTTCAAAACAAATTGTCATTTTAGAACTCGTTATGAGTTGTATAATATAGCATGTTAGTCTTCATTATCAACATGCAGACTGAAGCATTACCTGTTCATTTATAAATCCATTTTGGTTCTATTGTCATATCTTTGTTCTCTTACTCAACAGCAAATTTTAATGCATGCTTTTCTCATACACAGAACTTGTTTACCCTTTCAATTCCATTTGTAAGAAGAAACAAGGAAAACAAGCTTTTTTGTTTCCATCTGGTGATTAAAATACTTTACCAATTTTTTCCTGGTAAAACATTTCTGGTAAAGAAAGATTCGAATCACGGATGTTTTAAATATGTATTTAGATGGTGTTTCTTGATTTGCAACATTTTTAAAAATTCTGTAGCTGCTCATCTTGGCCAGGACAATTCTGGTCTCATAAAGTTTATTTCCTGAATAAATAAAATACAAATAAAATTAAGGGTCATTCCCACTGTTTGGTGGATTGTGAGCTAAACAGATTTGTCATGAAAAAAGTTTAAATTTCATCCATTAATGGATAATTAAAAGATTAGCATTAAGTAAGAATTTTAATAGATGTATACAATCTATATATATATATGTGTGTGTGTGTGTGTGTGTGTGTGTGTGTGTGTGTGTGTGTGTGTGTGTGTACTAACGAGTCACATGACACTGGGGAGAGAAAATGGCTAATTGGGCCCAATTTGGACATTTTCACTTAGGGGTGTACTCAGTTTTGTGGCCAGTTATTTACACTGTTATACAAGCTGTACACTCACTACTTTACATTGTAGCAAAGTGTCATTTTTTCAGTGTTGTCACATGAAAAGATATAATAAAATATTTACAAAAATGTGAGGGGTGTACTCACTTCTGTGAGATACTGTATACAGGGGCTGGGCAATGAAAACTGTAACACCTGGTTTTAGACCACAATAATTATTAGTATGGTGTAGGGTTTCTTTCTACCACCAGTACAGCATCAGTTCTTCTTGGGAATGACAGATACAAGTGCTTTACATGCCAGAGGGATTCTGAGCCATTCATCTTGCAGAACAGTGGCCAGGTCACTCCCTCAAAGCGGCTCAATAATATTCAGATCTGGTGAGTGTGCAGGTCATGGGAGATGAACTTCAGTTTCATGTTCCTCAAAGTCGTGCCGTGTGTATTGGTACATTATCAAGCTGATACATGGCACCAGTACATTGAACCACGTGGTCCTTCAGAATGGTTGGGTATTCCTCAGCATTAGCACAAGTGACCAAAGGTTTGGCCATAGCAGTTTGATCATATTGACCTTGTGAAGCTTTCAATGAACACTTTTGGTGGAAACAGGACAGTCACGGTGCACATTTCATTCTGTAGTATGTTCGGAAGCTGTGGTTTTATGTTTGTTTTGGGTACAATCGAGGTTAATAACCCATAAATCCCTTTCAGACATTGTCCTCTTGTTGACAGCTATTCCTGTTAGATGTGGTTCATCCTTCATGGTGGTACGCTGACATTAGTCTGGATACTGTATCTCTCTTTATACCACAAAGACTTGCTGTTCAGATGCGCCACAAGATATGCACCAATGATTTAAACTCTGATATGTGTCACATGTTGACCTAGTTCCCCTGATTAGTTAATTAGTTCCACACCTGTTTCTGTTTCCCCTTGATTACGTTTAGTGTTTAAAGCCTGTGTTCATGATTTGTTTTTTTGTCTGCTATTTATTTGATCTATGTGTTTGTTACCCCTCGCTCCTGGATTATTTCTGTTTCTTATTTGAATTATCGTTAAAAGACTCTGTTTTGACATTACGCCTTCGTTGTGCGCTTTATTAGCAAAAGACAACGTGACAATATGTCTCCCATATGTTGTGTGGATTGCAATATTTTTATGCAGAACTGTGCTATTGCTCTGTTAATTCAGCCTACACACTGAGTAAAATCAGTGAAGACTGACCAGTGTTTCAGTGTTATTGTCCAACCCCTCAAGTTGAGAAAATAATGTTTGGGTATTATTATTATTATTTAATTCTATGGCAGTGGTTTTCGAACTTTTTCAAGAGTAACATTATTTTTTTCTAATTAAGTTGATGTGACCCACATATACAACTATTTTCATGCATCAAGTCAAGCATCGAAGGCACTAACAATGGTGTTTTTTAAAGGAACACTCCACTTTTTTTGGAAATAGGCTCATTCTCCAACTCCCCCAGAGTTAATAAGTTGAGTTTTACCGTTTTTGAATCCATTCAGCCGATCTCCGGGTCTGGCGATAGCACTTTTAGCATAGCTTAGCATAGATCATTGAATCCAATTAGACCAGTAGCATCGCGTTCAAAAATGACCAAAGAGTTTCGATATTTGTCCTATTTAAAACATGACTCTTCTGTAGTTATATCGTGTACTAAGACCGGCAGAAAATGAAAAGTTGCGATTTTCTAGGCCGATTTGGCTAGGAACTATACGCTCATTCCGGCGTAATAATCAAGGAACTTTGCTGCCGTAACATGGCCGCAGCAGGCGCAGTGATATTACGCAGTGCCTGAAAGTAGTCCCCAGCTATATTATAACTAGTTACCTAGCTGGGGACTACTTTCAGGCGCTGCGTAATATCACTGCACCTGCTGCCGCAGCAAAGTTCCTTAATTATTACGCCGGACTGGGAGTATAGTTCCTAATCATATTGGCCTAGAAAATCGCAACTTTTCATTTTCTGCCGGTCTTAGTACACGATATAACTACAGAAGAGTCAAGTTTTAAATAGGAAAACTATCGAAACTCTTTGATCGTTTTTGAACGCGATACTACTGGTCTAATCTGATTCAATGATCTATGCTAAGCTATGTTAAAAGTGCTATCGCCAGACCCGGAGATCGGCTGAATGGATTCAAAAACGGTAAAACTCAATTTATTAACTCTGGGGGAGTTGGAGAATGAGCCTATTTCCAAAAAAAGTGGAGTGTTCCTTTAACCTAAAAAGGACAAAACTAAAAAAAAAAACCTAAAAAAAATCAGAAAATTACTTTCAAAAAGAATGTAGGGGGAATGTAGGCTAGTCTTGAAGTCCTAAATGTCTGTCAGTGTACATTGTTATTCTTGTTGGTATGGAACAACCTGGCCTTCAAATATTCCAATGATGGCATAGATTAAATCATTAAGAGCCTGATGATCTGTTTAGGAGTAAGAAATAAACAATATCAGTATAAGAAAATGTTAAGTTAGATTGACTTCCCATGGCGTGTTGAATTAGAACATTCTGTCAAATTAAGTGTATAAATAATATAAAATACATTATATATCCTATTTAAACAAGTAATTGTTAACTAGCCTATTACTTTATTGCAGTTACACAATCATACAACTTTGCATGTGTGGTGGATATACAAAAGATAATTTTACCTGGGGTCCACTTCAACCCTTGTTTTCAGCAGGGGATTGAAATAAATGTATTATTACATCAACTTATATACTTGAAATCTACATAAAAAGAGCAGAAAGCAAAAAATGTATATGTAAAGGATAATCAACGGCTAGCTGTGCATTAAACTATTTGAATGCAGGAGGACGTAGAGGCGAAGAACAGTCCGACGCGCAGCGGAGGTTGGTTGCCTCCGCGAAGTGCATTCAAATCGTTTAATGGACAGCTAGCCGTTGATTATCCCGTTTATGCCATGGTCATTTGCCAACATTCACATATTAAAGATGTTAATAATATTCGCGCTGCAATATTTGACCGGAACTTTAAAAATGACGGTTATTTTCGTCTGTAGTACTATTCAACCGTAACTGTATGTTACTATGGTTACCAATGTTTATAGGAAGCGCATTAATATAGAACGTGATTAAACTGACCTGGAACTACCTGTGCAGTTCAACGAATTTAATCAACACCTGCCAGCCAATCAGAATCGAGTATTCAGACAGACCATGGCATGAGACATAATAATAAACAAAATCTAGAAACCTGAAACTACAGAATTCCTCAGTATTCATATATATATATATATATATATATATATATATATATATATATATATATATATATATATATATTAGTGCTGTCAAAATTAGCGCGTTAACGCAGGCAATTATTTTTTTCAGTTTAACGCGTTAAAATTATTTAACGCCGTTAATGCAGGGGTGGGGCCTAGGGTTGGCCACCCCACTCATAACTGATAATTCTGTCTCTTTTTTCTTGACAAAAAGTGCATTTATTCAGTCGCAGAACGTCTTTACAAGCACATCAAACAGGAGACGTTTCAGACGCGCGCTTCAACTTCACTTCAGCGTCGGCGCGAGTCAAACGAGCGTGAAAACTGTACTGTGCTCGGAGCGCGTGCTCTTCAATACACACACAAAGGTGTCGGCGCGCGTAGCCTGTATCTTTTCAAATCAAATCGCGAAAGAAACTACGAGCATGCAATGTCGTGATCAATTAAGCCATGAAGTTACCAAAAAGGCAATTACAGCTGCCATAAAACTGTGCATGCGTGTAATGTTATCTATGAGTTACATTAAGAACATTCCTCTGAAATGGTTTTCAAAACTGTCCTGGAGCATCCTAGCACTGTCTCCCTCATCTAACACAATCGATTCAACTTATCAGCTCATTAGAAGAGACTGAAATGGGTCAGAAAAGGTAGAGTTGAGAGAAAATATGATGCGTGTCAGATCCACGTCACATTCAGCAGCGACATCTCTTAAAGAAATAGCAGCCAAAACAACCTAATAACCAGCTGCTGTGATGTCTGTTCATCAAGAACAAAAGAAAAAAGAGGAAATCAATAACTTTTGTAGTTTTAAGGATTCATCTGTGTTAAGGATTCATCTGTGTCCCCAGTTTAGAATTTAGTGTTTGATAACTTTATTCAATTTCTGTATATTTCTGCTGAGGGGCACAGGTAGATAAATGACATTTATTATAATGGGTTTATGTAAAGATTGTTTTAAGCTCACTTAAATTAGAAGTTATTTTTAAAGTCTAATAAATGTTAAAATTGATAGCTTTTAATTATAATGTAAAGTTGAATGGCTATAGTCAATGGCTAAATATTAGGGGGAAACATTTTTATAGGGAAATCGGTATTAATTGATATCAGTGATACTGGCCTTCAGTCATAAAAATAAAGATGCCATTAAACAAATATTAAAAAAGATACTGTATGTTGTTTGTACATTAATTTGAAGATTGAATGTGAAATTATTGCAATATAAAAGTATATTTAAAAATTTTAATGTTAGGTGGGATTAATCATGATTAATTTCAGAAAAATGTGCGATTAATTAGTTATTTTTTTTTAATCGATTGACAGCACTAATATATATATATATATATATATATATAGGCTACTTCATTTACTCTATTTCCTAACTCAATATTTTTCAAGTGTAACCCATCGCTACTGTCTCTTTATGAAAGAATGTAATATTCATGCCAGACAATGATAGATAGCAGTGGACGCTCGAACTAGGGTTGTCCTGGGATTTTACTGTAGTGCTATTATAGGCTACATGCTGTGTATAGTGAGAGAGATGAGAAAAGGTAACCTGATGTAACTGTTCGCATTTTTTCCCCTTTTAGCTTCTAACCGCCTTTATCTTCTGTTTTTTGCTTGCCATCACGTGCCTTGCGTCTTGTTGGTATTTTTTATGAATTATGAAATGTCGCTTAAATACTATGCTATACTGCTAGAACATCCTCAGTATTTAATTTTGAAACTAAAATACTCTTCTGTTAAAAAAATTCTTCGCTCGAGAACGACGCGATATTTCCTAGAAGTGCAGGTGTGTTGGCTGATGAGCACCAATCACAGTGAGGTGCTGATGGAAAAAAGAGGCAGGTCGTAGCGTTTTTATCGCTTTTGCAGTGGAACAGCACGCACTCTCTGGAGGTGGGTGATAACGTGGTTTCCTTTTGCCAAGACAAACAGTTTGGACTAAGAATGTTTATAGACGCTCACACGGTAAGCCATGTTATGTTTTTCCTCATCGTTCTGTTCAAAATCTTGAGAAGTTTTCAACGTTAGTGTCATTTTCAATCAAACTGACAGTATAGCACCCAAAAAAAACTTGCAATGGTAGCTATAATGCTGAATACTATAGTAACCTCAGCTATTACTAGCTACTAGATAGTATAGCCTAGATACATTCGTGTGTTCAAATCTTACGTATGTATTAATAGCGAACCACTATACAATTATGACATAGATTTCTTTCTATCTTTTTCAGAAATCTGCTTATTTAGGTATTTAGCCTAAACTATGCTTTAATGTTTAATTAACAAGTTAATATGTTAGTTTTCCGTCAACGGTAACACTTTAGAATAATGGTCCGTTGTTAACAAGTAACTATGCAGGAAGTAATAGCCTATGTAGTACTACATTAACACTTAACTTAATAATATTAACTAATAGATATCAAGATTAACTAAGCGGTAAGCAGTAGCAAATTTAGGACAAAGGTTCTTTATTAGATATTTGATAATAAAGATATACTCATTGAGAACTACTTGCAAACTATGACCAATTAATAAATAATAACCAATTAATTACTAATCACAACAGTAACGTCTTAAAAGTGAACAATTGGGTTCTTTGTGGAAACTTATTTATGAATATGATATCCCCCAAATAAGTCGGCTATAGGTTGAAATTGTGACTACTACTCTTACCAAAGGATGGATGTTCTCTGTTTATTTCAGATTTCCTGCATAGTTACTTGTTAACAACTGACCATTATTCTGAAGTGTTACCCCGTCAACATACAAAATCAGTGCAGTTTCTAAACTAATATCCCCGTGTTTTATAGTAGCCTACGACCGTTTCAGGAATTATCTGGGGGAAAAGAAAAAAAAAACCGGGCTGTGTCTCAAGCGTTGCCTTGTGACTTGCATGCACGAATATGTAGGCACCCTGTGTTAAGAAAGGAATACAAGTAATGCTGCGTTATATGAATACTGTTTAACATAAGCAGCAGGCATCACTCCACCATAAATATTTATTTATGCATTTTAAATTTGGAAATAAAAAAGTTATTTTGCTTATTTTTTTATTTTATTTTATTTTTTGGGATGCATTTGTAGTGTTTCATATCAACTAATGAGTCAAGACAGATATGGTATAAATCATAGTTGATTGCACGTGGTTTATACATGATACTCCAATGGAAAGGCTTAGGGATACAACCACAATAACCCTAATTTTATCTGCATTATTAATTAAAAATGAGGCCAAGTTTTGCTGTATACTTCAAATGCTGAAGCAATAGATCAGGATGAAGGGCTTAAACTTTATAAATCACGCACCAGATCAAAAATATTCTGAATACACCTCCAGAAGGACAATGATCCGTTTACAATAGGAATATTTACTAAAGGAGTGTCTACATGGGTTTTAAGACCACATAGCGTACACTTTCTCTTTCTCTCAGGTGCTGTATAACATCAGTCCCTGAGCTCAATGCAGTGTCCTCATGGGACTGAAATGTACTTAATTTTAGAACCTGTGCTGTTTAATTAATCACCGGAGACTAATTTTCCACTAAATTAAAAGGTTGTGTTTAATTTTAGATCCGCATACAAAAATAATGTCTTAATTATGCATTCAGAACAAACTAGTAGTAGTAATAAATTTGATGTATGGTATTATTGGAGTTGACAAAGCTCTATAACCAGTTTCAGTCAGTTTTATTTAACTTCTGGACTTTGAAAAATGTTGGTTCCTTTTGTCCATATAATTAAAGAAAGAAATGCATGCATGCAACTTTGGAGGTTTAGTAAATGATGGCAGAATTTTAATTTGAGTGAACCGCACCTTAACTGTTAGCCAGTTCGTAAATGTTAAAGCAAGCAAGACTTAGACCAACAGCATTTTTCACCCACACAAACCACAGAGGAAACTGTCAAATAAATAACTTAAAAAGCTGCACACACTATTGACTGTCACATTCTTGTGATCTCACTTGCGTTACTGTTTCTTGTGTCTGCTAGGCTTACAGCTGAACTTGACATCAATGGGAATATGATTGAAGAAACTGAATTCAGTGGAAGATGAATGTTTAACACCAGTACATTCTGTAGTGTTGAACCCCACCATTTCCTGTAAAGACCAACATCCTTGTTTGCTTCTCGAGAGTGCGCTGCTTCTAACAGAGTGGTTGTAAAATGAAAAAGAAGTATATGAAATTACTAATCGTAGCACTAGCTAGCAGCTTTTGCGTCGTACTCTTCTTTTCCAAGCTAAAGGATGTGGAACACAGCCAAAAAGACTTGGCTAGGATCCCTTCGGTTCCAGCTGCCACACCTAGAAAACCCACAACTCTAGTGACAAGCACTATCAAAAAAAAAACCAAAAGTGCTATGCCATATGAACTCCCACCACTAACAATTTCTGAGACTTTCAGAAAAGACGTTCCCAAAAACGGTGCCTTCTGGAACCGGAAGCTTCATTCTCTCCTCAGGCAGTTTGACTCCATCGACAATCAAACGCGCAAAGACCCACGTGACAGGTTTCACTGTCAGCCTGAGAGTTTTGAGTTGCTACTAACCAACATTCAGGATATTCAGTCGTACCCTCCCCTTTATGGAGACTTCCTTAGAGGCATGGAGTGTCGAGACCCACCGCTTCTTATCGATCAGCCTGACAAGTGTGCGTCAGAGGGCAGACCGGATCAAATTTTCTTACTTTTTGCAATCAAATCCATTCCAAAGCACTTCGAGAGGCGCCAAGCAGTCCGAGAGACCTGGGGAAGAGAAGGCTTGTATGAAAACGGACTTCAGGTACGAATTGTCTTTCTGCTGGGCCGATCATCTGCGGATGATCCCAATCTCGACAAACTTGTTACATTTGAAGCTCAGCAGTTTCAAGATCTCCTCGTCTGGGATTTTCATGACTCCTTTTACAACCTGACTCTCAAGGAACACGTGTTCGTCAAGTGGATGCTTGATAACTGTCCTCGCGTGTCTTTCGTTTTTAAGGGTGACGATGATGTTTTTGCTAACACTCAAGCGATACTGAATCATCTGCAGTCTCTGGAGCCAGAACAGGCCATGGCGTTGTACACCGGGCAGGTCATTTCTGATGCCAGCCCGTTACGGGACCCTAAAATTAAATATTATGTTCCTCAGTCGTTCTATGAAGGTCCTTACCCTCCTTATGCTGGTGGCGGTGGATTCCTTTTTTCTGGAAACCTTCTTCCGTCTCTTTACCACGTTTCCTTTTACATACCCTTTTTCCCAATTGATGACGTCTACAATGGGATGTGCTTCAAGGCACTTGGAATCAGTGCAACGAAACACGACAGTTTCAAGACCTTTGACATTCGGGAACAAGACCGAGAGAACCCCTGTGTACACAAAGACCTGCTCCTGGTGCACCAGCGTGACCCTCAGCAGACCATGAGACTGTGGAGAAATATGCACAGTGCCATGCTGACCTGCTGATGTTTGTAAACTACTAAACAACATCGAGTTCAGCTGTAGCGCTTGATAAAACCCATGTTGGAAAAGAATAAGCTGGTGAAATTTTCTGGGGGGCAACATGGAGACAATGCTGAGCATTAAAGGTACCTCTTAAGAGACTCTGGATAAGACTCTTTGGTCCCACTTTACATTAGGTGGCCTTAACTACATGTACTTACATTTAAATTAATCATTTGATACAATGCACTTACTGTGTACATACATGTTTTTACATTGTACTTATATTTTTAAAAATACCTATATGTACTTACATCTGTAATTAATTTCTGTAATTACATTTATAATTACACTGTTGGCCCATGCCTTACACCTTAACCCACCCTTAAACCGACCCAGACCACCAAACCTGTCCCTAACCTTACCCGTATCCCACCTCAATAGCAGCAAAAGTGTTTTGCAATACAATATGAACACAATAAGTACATTGTACTTATTTTTTGACGTAAGTACATAGTAGTTAATGCCACTTAATATAAAGTGTGACCGACTCTTTTTGTTTTTTCTTTGAATATTATACTTGAAAGAAAAGTGGTTCTCCAACACCATCATATCTTATGTTTCTGTGCAACTGAGCAAGGTTAAATATTATAGGTAATTGATTTAATTATCATTCTCTCATCATCGTGTCATTCCAAACTCGTACAGAACAAGCTTTGCTTTGTTCTGTGGAACACACATTTTGAGGAATGTTTCAGAAGTTTTTGTTCTTATGAAAATTAATAGAATCCAAATCTTTAGAGCTCCAAAAAAAAATACATAAAGGTAGTGTATATTGAAGTGGCATGATGTATGCTGAATGGACCACAATTTTAAAATGCACTATTTTATTCACCCTCAAATCAAAACAAAGAAGGACATTTATGGAAACACAAACCTAAAAAAACAGGAATGTGGTTGGGAACCACTGCTCTATTCTAACTAAGTTCATGGCTACCATTCTACAAAATACCCTGTTTTGTGGTTCACAGAAAGAAGTCTTACAGGTTTGGAATGACATGAGGATATTTTGATTCAAACTTATACTGGCTACATTCACACTACAAAAATGTGTCCCAATTGTTTTTTGTTAATGGTTCCGATACGTGACCCACATCGTTTTATTTCATGACAGTGTGAACTGCACAAACCACATGGAATCTGATCTTTTTGCTTCTGTTTTGGGCCACTTTCATATGTGGTCCTAAATCGATTCAGGTCAGATGTTTTGCTACATGACCGCAGTCTGAACAATCATATCTGAATTTATGTGACTCATGTCATTCGTTCACACTGGAATCTGACATTGGCCACATTTAAAAATGATAATGTGCACAGCCGTATAAAAATCAGATCAGATCAAAAAAGCTGAATTGAGCACTGATTCTTGCAGTGTGATTGTAACCGGCTTAGAATATGCAATACTACTGAAGCTGATGGATTTATTCACACTACCTCTGTATGTCTTATTTTGGACCTATTCTGGAGTTTAAACCTGGTTGACTTAAGCATTCTTCGCAATATGTTCTGTGAGAAAGACGGATACACTATTTAACAAGTTTGCATGTGCGAAATGAGATTGGTGTGTGAGTGAAATGCAAGGGTGGCAGTATTGCTTGAAATAACTGTTCTTGAGAACCACATTTTGTGGAACGTTTCTCAGAATAATGATCTGTTATAACTGTTGCGTGACTACCATCTTTATCTGTGACATTTTTATACATAAGTGCCTTGTCTATAGTGATAAATGTAAAAAATATAACAAAGTATGAGATGAATTTTGTATATTTTTGAGGTTCAGTCTGTATATGCTTAAACTGTAATTTAATGTGTCTAGACTGTTATATTGTTTTCACTCTGCAGTATCCAAGTGTCTGCGCAAATTATACACAATGAAACACAATGTTAAGTTCACAGCTATTTAGTGAGTGTTATAACTGAAATAAAAACCTTACACAATGCAATTTGCTGATTTTTAAAAAATAAACAGTTTTCCTTCCATTCTAAATATGGAGGAAGCAGGCACTGACAAAGGAATGAGGAAGCTGTGGGTGAACCACTCATTATTGTGACATGAATGGACAAGTCTGCATTCTTTAATGCTTATGAGAATAGATGAAATAAAATGTCTATAAAATATATTTAAATGCTTTTGTGTTTGCTAACAAAACATTTGCATTTTGCGTTCTCTAGGAAAAGTATTACATTCCCCTGAGAAACGTAGTGTTTGCTTGCAAAAGTGTTGAACTATAGGGTAAATTCAGAATATTTGGGATGCCTGTGCTGTTACTATTTTGTTGGCATACTAGGTAAAGTTATCTAGTTGATTTTGCGGTTTTCTTTTCTGTAATTACATGAACAGTTTTGGGGTAATCAAAGTGACGTATTGATTTCAGTTCTTTCTTTTTTGTGTTATTTGTAGGCTAATGGTTAAGTTAGGTAATTACATTTTAATGAGGTCAAGCGCATATGGTTTTATGTGGTCAGATTTTGCAGCTGCATTGTTTCTTGTTGAATGAGGCATCTCTCATAAGTGAATATAGGCAGTTTTTAAAAGATTTTAAACATTTGCTCGTTAATTTTCCCAGTGGTTGGGTTTTTATTTTATTTCGCATGTTGCACTTTCCACATAGATCCTACTAATGTCTTTGTCTTCATGTAGAACATTAAGATTGTGTGAATGAGCACCCCAATTGTAACTGTTGTGTGAGCTATGACATGCAGTCTCAGAGACATTAATAAATGTATTTATAGCATCCATATTGATTATGTCAAGAAATTATTAGGGGAACTGCAACTTGAAAACTGTTAACAATCAATTTTTGTCTTGCTTTATCGATTACAGAATGCACAATTATTGCAGTATTTGCATACTGACGTTTACGCTAATTGCATAGTTCTATAATTATTATTGGTGACTTACACTGTTAAATACAGCAAAAATGAAGCAAACTGCCTTTCTTTCTTATTTTTTTAGATGTTCATTCTTAGAATTACTGGCTTTTGAAATTACATTGAAGTTTTTGGTTTTCGTATTGATATTTTTGCATTTAGTCTTTATAAATCATGAACAATTTTAAATTGCACATGATTCATATCTTAAAATATCAAAAAAGTAAAAACCTTTTGGCAGTGGAGTGAAGAAATGATTATTTAACCTATAGTGCCTCCTGGTGCTTAAGAATTACAATATTTAATTCCCCAGAATTTTCAAGACTGGAGTGCTTTTAAGTGCCCTGCAAAGTGAAGTTTAATATGGATTAAATTTATATTAAATTAATATTATACAAATACATGCATTATATGAATGCTTTGAATACACGTTCTGGAAAAGTGGAAGCAACTTTCTGAATTTAAAAATGTCTTGATGGATGTTTCTTACAAAGCTTTAATCACACAAAATATTTGGAAGAACATGGAAAAAAATATGGAAGACAACAGCTACCATCAGCTGTTTGGTTACCAACATATATTAAAAATATATTCTTTTCAGTTCAGTAGAAGAAAGAAACTCATACAGGTTTGAAACAAATTGAGCGTGAGTAAATGATGACAAAATGTTCATTTTTGGGTGAAATATCCCTTTAAGCTGCTGTCACTTTAAGACCACAGATCTGACTCATTAGATTTTCTCCCAACTACTTATTTTAAATCCGTTAACGCACCAATATTCACCAAAATGGGCATTTTGACTTAATGTGGTGTTTATTTATCCATTCAAGCGCAGTTAGATGCAAAAGAGAACTTAAGTAATGGCGCACTGTCTGAGGTGCCAGACTATGTGTATGAAATGTGTATGAATTGAAGTCATTTTCACATCATCTTGCTCGTTTTAACTGTTTAAATCGCTTGAATGCTTAAAAACATGCGTATGATTCCAAAATTCAAAAGCTTTAAGTTTTCAAAAAGTGGAAGGTTCTTGTGATGTAACACTGATGTTTGCATTACCATTCCATATTATTCTTTACTTGCCTCAGCCTCTCCCTGTCTTCTCAGCCAGTGAGGCTTTCCAAGCCAGGGGATGGTGTTAGGCATTCCCATAAGACTCATTATTGGTAGCCAGCGACATGCAGAGAGTTCCTCTGGGACAGAGACTAAAACAGCCGCTGTCCGTCTGTGGGCAGATGAGGCAATGATCCAACAAAATACATAGACATACAACATAGACCTCTATATACATGTAAACTAAACCGATAATAAATTGTAAACATGTTACACATTCTATAGCAAATATTTTTCAGAATTTCTAGACTATTTTAAGTAGAAAGTGAACAATGTATTTACATTTAACACATGGCTTCGGCAGACAAATTCTCAGCCATGTGGTCTTTGCATTTGAGCCCTTGTTTCGTGATGTATTTCCTGTGTTTGGAGTGTTCAATTGAGCATGAAGACCACAAGTCTTTTAACAAGTCTCACAATTTATTTCCAGAACATGATGCATGATGGGATACACTTATCCTCGATTAGCGCACCGGAGTGTGGGTTTAGTGTGTGTTAAGGTCAATGCACTTTGGCTTGAAAGTGTATTGTGCACGCACTTCCTGTTGAGTGCATGTACTCTCAGGTGTCTAAGGCAAGTGTGGGTATTTGAACAGGCCCTGTGCCTGAGCCCTCCCCACCTCTAGAGCACTCCACAATTTCACAATGTAAATCGATAGTGAAAAACCGCAGCGTACTCTAATTGAGAGCCATTGGGGCAGATCTGAGAGTGCCTGGCTTATTTTTGATAAACCCATCTTATTACGTAAAACCCCACCAATTAGACAGTCGCAGCTAGCAAAGCATGCCAATGAAGATCCTTAGCTCCACCCACTCCCATGAAGCACTGCAAATGATGGAATTGAATTGGTCTCTTTAAAATACTTACAGTAAATATTTGAATATATATAGGCCTATGCATATTTTGTAATTAACTTTAAATATTGCTTTTACAGACACAACTTTAAATGAATAGTTTTATAATTCTCTATCTTTTTCAGTGCCGCTTCATGGGATTGTAGTTCTTTCCCTCACTAAAATTAAGTACACAATCTTACCGTTTTCTTTTTGTCTTATATTAATTTTACTTTTTTACTTCAAATAAAAGTTTTTAATGTTGTGATTCTAAGCATATCTGCTTGGCTTGGTTCATATAATAACACTTTAACAAAGACCTTTTAACAATCTTTATGGGAAAAATGAATGAGAAAAATATTTCTGGAACATGCTGCTTCTCACTTCAACAGTTTGCCTAGATGCTTTCGTCGGGGAGATTCTGTTTGAATGTGTTCAGGGTTAACGGTGCAGGTCTTCTCATCTTCACATGGCTCTGACTGAAGCAGTGGCATAGCCACGAGGGGGCATGTGGGGCCTAGGCCCCTCATTTACATGTCCGGCCCCCTTAGATTTCTGATTGCTTAAAAAAAAAACACTTTTAAGCCTTTATCACAATTCAGCATTCGAAAAGCGGAAGATTCAAGTAGTAGCATGAGGCCGTTCACATGTCCCGCCTAAAAACGCTTGGAAAACGCTAGGCGGGTCGCTTTCTCCTTCTTTCAAAGAGCTCTGTAGCTTGCGCGCTATGCTTGCGCTCTCGTGGCGTCTGCCGTTACTAAGCAACCTAGACCCCTGCTCTCCATGACTACACGAGGTTTCAGCAAAGGATAAATGGATTTCCAGCACTAAAAATCGCTTGCGCTCTGCTACTAAATTTATTTAAAATGGCTATCCCTGTACAGCTATGATCAGCTGTTCCTCCATCTCGGCTGAGCTTTCCATGTTGTTACGGGAAAGGATGAAGCTGGTTGGTTGGTTCTTGTCACATGACCCGCGGTGTGCATGCAGCATTCTGAAAAGTTGAAATGTTTTTAGGTGTGTTCGACTTCATGCAGCAACGTGCCAAAGTCCCTTTAGACCGATCGGCGGCTGACTTGAAGCAGTGCATGCCGGTTCGAAATTTAGTCCGACTTGAAACTGAAGCCACGTCACTGTCACGTGTGGCATCTATGATGTCACTTTGTAGGCGAAAACCCGGAAGCGAGTTAGTATTTTAGCACTTCCGGTTCCTTCGTCCCAGAGTCAATGGGTTTTTTGGTTAAATACCTAAAATAAGATCCGTGGTTCACACAGGCTCAAGATACTTTCACGTTTTATTCTACAACATAAAACACACCAGTACACCCCACTCGTGATTTTTTTAAACCGATATGTTTCTTAAAAAAGACGGTTAACAAGTTGCTAAATGGGACAGGCGCTGTCGGAGACATTCAACGTCATCCCGCCGAACAGTTTATCAATTTATAGTATTTTCCAGTTGTAGTATAATTTAATTCAATTAATTGTAGAATAACCAATGAATAGTTTCCCGCATTTTATATTGTTGTTTGACAATGTTTTTTTTTTGCTTTGCCCCAAAATGCAACACAATTCGGATGGAAGATGCTGGTTTTATTGCTTATTGATACAGTGACTCTGGGTTAATTCGGACCATAAGGTAAACTCATATTATGATTAATCCACATTTACCGGCTTTACGTGGTGAAAGTGAAACTTTAATGATGCATAGTGCATTTAAAATTAAATGTTTATGGTCACATGAAGCTGTTAGAAAGCATATAGATTGAGGATTTCCTAGAAGCAAGGATAAAATAACATTTTGTGGCAAAATGATACCTGAAATGTGGTACTTTGTTCACTAAAATAAATTTAATCTTACCATATCCAAAAACTTGCTCACTCTGCTGTTATTTAATAGATTAAATTCAAAGGAGAATAACTGACTGTAGCATTGTTTTTCAGATAAACAAGTATGTTAACTTAGCATGTTTCTTAAATATCTGCAAACATATTATGGTATTTTTATGCTATAGTAGAGTCAAAATCCTACATACAGCACCTTTAATGCTCATTGGCTCAGACATGCGATTATGTATTTAAATTGTGCATGAATATTCCCAAACACTATGACAGTGCGATCTCTGTGTGAGATATGTGATCGTTGTCATATTTTCTATAAAAATCTAAAATAAATGTTTGAATTAAAATAAAAAAGGATGATAAATAGGCCTTCCGCATGGAATTAAATAGCAAGCACTTTAAGTTTCTTGTTCATCATATTTATATTCATATAAAAGCTGGATGTGGTGTTCGTGGAAGAGAGCGGAGTGGGCAGAGGCGGACAAAGTACACAACTTTTTTTAGTTGAGTGAAAGTACAGATACTACTGGTCAAATATTACTCCACTACAAGTGAAAGTTGTAAAGACAGATTTTCACTTAAGTGAAAGTATGGAAGTACATGTTTTTAAAAGTACTTAAGTATCAAAAGTAAAAAGTAAATGCATTGTCATATTGTTGTATATTTACAATGCCATATGCCACTAATGCAACCTACTGAATACACTGATTAGCTTGTATTATCTTTGGAGTTAAGAGGATTTATGTTACAAAACATATTAAAAGGGAACAACTGAATGAAGATAATCATCTTTATTTTTATCTAACACTCCTACAGCTACATTGAACTCATTTTAATACTTGTTTAAAAGTTACAAAGTTCTTTTTCATAGAGATATTGAAGTCTATGATGGTTCATTTTAGGCAAACAAAGCAAACATTGAAAAGAAAACAAACTATAGGTTACTATAGTGAGATAATAGTAAATAGTAAATTTGTGGATACTGTGATTTTACTGCAAATACCATAGTTATGGTTACTACAGTAAAAACATGGTTAATTTTCCAAAGGGCTTTCATGAGTTAACACATGTCTTTTTAGAGCGCTTTTAGCTGTGCAGTAGCGCGGACGTTTACATTAGTTTAGTGGGGAAGATCCCGAGGTTGCCAGATTTGCGTAAAAAATATCAGCCAAATGTCCATTCAAAGCTAGGCGGAGAAGGCTTAGAATTACTGTAAGACTTGGCAACACAGGAAGGTCCTGGCAGATCGCAGGCCGGATTTTCGCAGAAAAAAAGGGTTCAGTGAATCTGAAAATGCACTCATTGTTAAAAACTGCTACATATAATGACTTTCTACTTGGGGACCTTGATATAAATGTAGTTGAGTAAAAAGTACGATATTTGTCTTTCAAATGTAGTGAAGTTAAAGTCGCAAGTTTCCAGAAAAAAATAATACTCGAGTAAAGTACAGATACTCAAAAAGTGTACTTAAGTACAATACTTAAGTAAATTTACTTCGTTACTGTCCGCCTCTGGGAGTGGGAGTGGATGAAGGTGGGCCGACAAGGGAGTTTTGTCGCCTCCTCATGGGCCAGCTTCAGCAGCACCATATTTTTGAAGGGCCTTCTGAGTAGGCACTAGATAGTGTTGGTATGTTTGGATTGCACACAATCATTTTAAATGTCACAATTTATGTATACTTTATTTAATTAGGCACTGGCCATCCTGTACTAACACTGAATGCACAAATAAATTGTAGTGCGTCAAAACTTTTTCCTCTACAGCTCTGCACAATGGGATGCATTGGCTTGCAGGACAAATGGTTGCAGTTTGCCTAATTCAAGGAGGGGTTTCTCCACACTTTTTTTCCCATCGTCTATTCAGGAAAATCTGTGGCCTTCCATCCCTTCCACCTTCCATAGAAGAGCTGGCAGACCCAGAGTTCCAGGACAAATTGCGCAAGGCAAGTTTGTAGATGACTTTACACTGTAGTATCATTACAGTGTCAATAAAGCAGCAATGTACTGGTTTGTAATTATGACTCATCTTACGAAGAAGACAAACTCTTTAGAAAGGTTAAAGTGTTTCCAGGCACTGAATTAAGGTGTGGGCAGGGCTAGATCATTTTTTAATAGGTAGTTATATTTATATATATTTATATATAAAGTTTCTTATAACCTCTGACAGAAATTTCCTGTGAAATACTGTTGAATTCCTGTTTCACATTCAGTTGCGTGCTTTATATTTATTTCATTCCTTCTCATACCAGTTAGCAAGTGCTGTTACACTGGAGGATGCCAGAGAGGCAATCAGTGGAGCCATAGATGAGCTAACTGTTATGAGAGCTTTATGCTACCTAAACTCCATGGCCCAGAGATGAACTGATTACAGCTATTCTGGAGTTTTACACAGAGGGCCGTATTCATGCCGCACTCCAGCGGTAAGTACAAAGCCTAGTAGTGATCTAGGGTTATAATGCAAAATATTTTGACTTCCTTCTGTTTTTCTGAATGAAAATAAATTTTCCCTGACCTACTGCCTGTGATGGTTCTTAATGGTCTAGTCCCATTCCTATACTACAGTTGGTGGCTTACAGCTCAGTTGATTTTCTGAACCTCAGATGTCAGAACAATGGCAGGATGTGGATCTTGTATTTACCATGATAAGATTTTTATTCTTGAGCAGGATAAGGTTGTTACAGTTTGTCACTATGTAGGAGCGAGGAACGTGGAATAAACTCAAACCAAACAGTCTTTAATAATCAACACAAAGGGGTACATAGGGCAGGCAGGAACTGAAACGTAGAACATGAAAACATTTAACACCGGACACCAAACAAAGGGCAGAACACACTTTAAATACTCAACTAGACGAGGAATAAACAAGACACACCTGAAATCAATGAACACAATGAAACACGAGGGAAAACTGGGTCATGGAGAGAACATGGGGAGCAAAACAACAACAAAACAGGTCCATAACCCTGACATCTGTGTAATTTCTTACAGAAATAGCATGGTTTTAATAAGTGTAAAGCTTGTGAAATGGAGCAGAAATCGTTGAAACGGAAATAGTTCTTCTAGTTATAGTGCATGCAAAACTGAAAAAAAAAGTGTTGCACATGGCAGTCTCCAGAATCTAGATGTCATTGAGTTATATATTTATACAATATATTTTTCACTGCTACTATTTTTGCTTTAGGTTCAAAGAAGGTCTAAATGTCCTTGGGCTTATCGATGACATGATAGCCGATCATACTGCCTTTGAAGAAATATTCTTCAAAAGCAATGTCAAACTGACTGCGTCGGACGTAGTTGGGCTGTTCAAGCCACAGTTTACCTCACCAAGAGGCTCCAATAAATGGAGACAAGAGTTCAGGGCAGTTGCATTCTGGCGGGACTGGCTTCTGGAGGTCGAGGGTAAGACAGCCTTCAATTTGCATTATTTAATTGTTAACTACTAAGTACTTGAATAGATCACCCAAAAAATTAAAATTTGCTGTTAATTTACTCACCCTTAGGCCATCCAAAGATGTAGGTTACTTTTTTTCTACAGTACAACAGTAAAGAAGATTTTAAGCTGAAAATGTGGTCCTGCAAGTCAATGACCGCCCATCTTTGAGGTAAAAAAAAAAAGCATATAAAGGAACTAAAAATTAATAATTGTGGCTCGTGTCGTGACAATATATTGAGGTCTTATGCATCGAAATGATCAGTCTGTTTATGAAACTGAACATTATTTATCCTCAGGAGCCACGGGTATTATTTTGTTGTTCCTTGTTATGCTTTCTTTATTCTTAAAGACAGGCAGCTACTGACTTGAAAAGTAACCTACATCTTGGATGGCCATCTTGAAGTAAATAACACCAAATTTTCTTTTTTGGGTGAACTATCTCTTTAAAGGAATGTGTTCAATTCATAGATATTTTTCACCAATTCTGGACAGGTGGAGATGTGGCTCCAATCTCCCTGCCACATGTCTTAATATTTGCGACAGGACTAGAGAGAGTCCCACCAATGGGCTTTCCCACACAGCCAGAGCTGTCCTTCGTTCATGAACACGAGGAACTGGCAACGTTCCCAACAGCCAACACATGCTCACTTACTGTAAGAATTCCTATAAAAAAACACTTACACAGATTTTTAAAGCGCCATGGAAATGGGCATTGGCAGTTCAGGCCAATTTGGATTGCAGTAAATGTTTTTTTTTGTTTTGTTTTGTTTTTTACATGTTTCTAATTAGTTGCTATTTCTTTTCTTTTTTTCACTGAATTGCACTCAGCTGTTGCACTGTTCAATTTATTTCACCATTTAATGTAGTTAATGTTTTATATTCAAATGTTTTCTATGAGTTTCACACAATAAACAGGCCCAAATATTGGACATTGTTATGGTTTTATTGAGTTACACACTCAATAAAACATCTTATAAATGTTCTTATATTTCACTGTCATTGAAATGTTACAGATATCAAGTAAACTGAATTGTGAGATGAAACCTAAAGATCTAAGCACATCTTTAACTACAAGATGAAAAAATAGATTGGACACCAGCTAGACAGGATACTGAATGAGACCTATTCAATTTCTAGGAAATATAATTACAAAAAAAAAAACAGAACAGCTGAATGCATTAGACATATAAACCTGATGTGAATGATTAAAGGGGTCATATAATGGTACATGCACTTTTACAAGTTGATTGTACTGAAATGTGTGTTAGCAGTGCCTGCACACAACCATCATAAAATGATAAAAATCCATCCAGTGTTTTTTTTTTAAATCTCCTTATTCTGTCCTAGGAGCGTGTTCCATCTACGCAACACTGACAGATAGCTAACAGTCAGAATTCAGAAAAGGGTCAGACGCAGGAGTAAAGTTGGACGTTTTACTGTTAGGTTCTTTCCTCTTCCATTTCTTATTCTTTTCTTTTTTGTAAAACTGAAACATATAAAGATTACAAATGTCTTGTTACAGAGAGTTCACAAATAAATGTGAATGAATTTACATTATTTACAATGTTATCTGAACACACATAACAAAGGTATACATTCGTACTTTGCTTAGTATTGTTATCACCGAAGAGTAATAGTTTTAAACTTTAACTTATGAATTTCACACTTACACGTGCATATACATTCTTACAAATACTGAAGAAAAGTAATAGACTTACAGGCAAAGCCTTTCCAAGGCACTAAACGCAAAGGAAACAGAGTAAAGAACTTCTTGGACAACCGCATGGAGAGAATCTGGAACACTGCGATTATTTTCTGGTTAACCTCTAACCCAAGAGTCACATGGTCTAAATCAACCACTAAGAAAATAGCTCACAATTATCAATGTACTTTGTTGTTACACCAAACTGCCACAAGATGGTGCTAAAAAATAACAAACGAATGCATGACATGACACTCCCCGCCTGGTATTGTTCAGATACCACTATATAATCAGCTGAGATACAGAGAATGTCCACACAAGAAGTCCTTACAAAGTTTCAGTCCTCTGCTGGCATGAGGAGAATTGTTTCGGATATAGGTCTAAGGAATGTCTTGATTGTCCCATTTCTTGCAACTCTTAGCTCAACTGTTCTCACCTTTTTGTCACTGCTGAAGAAAGTCTTGGTTACAAGAGCCATAGGCCATTCATTACGCTTGGCTTGAGCATCCTTTAGAAGGACTACGTCACCCTCTTTTAAATTTCGTCGTTCCTTTTGCCATTTGCTTCGGCTTTGGAGTGTTGTGAGGTATTCACGCCTCCATCTGTTCCAGAAAGTGTTGGCGAGATGTTGTACTCGTCTCCACTGCTGTCTGTGGAGATTGGTTTCCTTAAATTCACCAGGAGGTGGGAGGAGTGTACGACCCTTTTGAGTTAGAAGCATAGCTGGCGTCAACAAGAAAGGTGAGTCTGGGTCTGTAGAAATAGGAGCAAGAGGTCTTGAGTTAACAATTCCTGTAACCTCTGCCATCAGAGTAGACAACACTTCATGTGTTAAGCAGGAAGGACTAATCTGTTGAAACATGGAATCCAGTATGCGCCTGGAGACTCCAATCATCCGCTCCCAGGCGCCTCCCATGTGGGATGCGTGAGGAGGATTGAAGACCCATGTACAACCTTCTCCACTAAGGTACCTCTTCACGTTAGGCTCTCGAGAGTCAGCTAGCACAATTTCCAGCTCCTTACAGGCTCCTACAAAATTGGTCCCACAGTCAGAACGGATTTGTTTTGCAGGTCCTCGCAAAGCAAAAAACCTTCTCAAGGCGTTTATAAAGGTGGACGAATCCATGCAGTCAATCAGCTCGATGTGTATCGCACGAGTGGTCAAACAAGTGAAAAGAACAGCCCATCTTTTGCTCTGAGCTTGTCCTCCTCGCGTGCGCCTTGCAACAACTGTCCACGGTCCAAAAACATCAAGACCAACGTAAGTGAATGGTGGTTCAGTGCTCAGGCGATCGATGGGTAGATCAGCCATCTTCTGCTCAGTTACCTTCCCACGAAGCTTGTTGCATATGACACACTTGTGTAGGATGCTGTTGATAAGCTTCCTGACACCCACAATCCAATACCCTGTGGTGCGGATAGCGGATTCGGTTAACACACGACCCTGATGTTTGACTCGATCATGGTAATGCTCCACAAGTAATTTTGCGACATGACTGCGACCTGGAATAATCAAAGGAAACTTCTCATTAAGATCCAGTGTTGCGTTCTTAAGCCGACCTCCTATCCTGAGAAGCCCTCCATTGTCCAGGTAAGGGTTCAGCTTTTGCAGAGGACTGTTTCTTGGAATGTCGTTTCTCTCAACAATGCAGTTAAGCTCTTCTTTGTAGGCTTCTCTCTGCACACTCTTTGTTATGGCTGCTTCTGCTTGTAATAATTCTTCCACTGAGCGAGGCTTTGAACAGTGGTGCCATGATCTACAGGTGTTGTGACGATCATTCGCCTTGTAAGCCTGGACGATGTGTATGAGGGAAGCTATGGCTCTGACTAGAGACCTCCAAGAAGAGAATCGCTCAAAGCGTTGACATCTGAGGTAAGAACCATTAGTGGATAGAGTGGTGACAAGAGAACGAACCTCTGTGATGAACTTTGTTTTGCTTGTAACAGGAAAGCAGGTCCTGTAAGCCAAGTGGTGGTGCTCAACAGATCTGCTGGTACAGAACGAGTGGCGTGGTCTGCAGGGTTATGCTTCGTAGAGATATAATGCCATTGTGTTGGGTTTGACACCTTCCTGATACGCTGCACTCTGTTGGCAACATATACATAAAAACGTCTCGTCTGGTTATAGATATATCCCAGGACAACTCTGCTATCCGTGTAAAACTCCACAGCATCTAGAGAGAAGCCCAGCTCATCCATGATTGTCTCTGCTAACTCTGCAGCTAAGACTGCAGCTTCCAATTCCAATCTGGGAATCGTATGAGCAGCTTGTGGAGCTAACTTCGCCTTCCCTAGGACAAACCCAGTGTGACATGTACCTTCTTCACTGATGACACGAAGATATGCCACTGCTGCGATCGCTCTGACAGAAGCATCTGAGAAAACATGTAGTTCCTTTCTCAGGGCTGTAGAGAGGGTACTATCGACATATGGCCTTGGAATCTCTAGCTCTTTGAGCCCTTGTAAAGATTTCCTCCATGCCTCCCATGCTTCTTCTTTATCTCCAGGGAGAGGAGAGTCCCAGTCAAGAGCTTCACTTGAGAGTTCTCTTAACAGGAATTTTCCTTCGATGATGATAGGGGCAACGAACCCAAGAGGGTCGAAGACACTGTTCACAGTAGCAAGTATCCCTCTGCGAGTAAAAGGTTTCCTGATATCTGTTACCTGAAAGGTGAATGTGTCTCTCTTCACATCCCAGCTAAGTCCTAGACTACGTTGGATGGGAGTAGGATCAACATCCAAGTTGAGATCTTTAAACCCTTTTGCATGATCTTCAACCGGGAATGCGTTCATTACTTCCTTGCTATTAGAGGCGAACTTGTGCAGTCTCAGATTCGAAGTGGCTAGCATCTCCTTAGTTCGTGTCAGCAGGTCAATGGCCTCTGCAGCTGTGGGCGTCGACAGAAGTCCATCATCAACGTAGAACTCTCTCTCTACAAAGTGTTTGGCATCTGTACCGTACTCTTTTTCACCATATGCTGCTGCACGTCGGAGTCCATAAATGGCTACAGCAGGAGATGGACTGTTTCCAAATACATGCACCCTCATGCGGTATTCGATGATATCTTTACTGGTGTCGTTATCCTTAAACCAGAAGAAACGAAGAAAATCTCTATCTTCCTCTTTCATAATGAAGCTGTGAAACATCTGTTCGATGTCCGCAGTTACAGCTACCAGTTCCCTTCTGAAACGCAGCAAGACACCTAAGAGACTATTATTTAAGTCTGGACCAGAAAGAAGAACATCGTTCAAGGAGGTGCCCTGTGTTTGCGCACTGGAGTCGAAGACAACTCGTATCTGACCGGGCTTCTGCGGGTGGTACACCCCAAAAATAGGTAAATACCAACATTCTTGACCATCTCGAAGAGGAGGGACTACTTCAGCATGGTCACGATCAAAGATGTTCTGCATGAAGGTAACAAAATGAGACTTCATCTCAGGCTTCTTCTCTAGTGTGCGCAATAGAGAGGTTAGGCGGGTTAATACCTGGTCTCTATTATTAAGGAGTCGCTGGCGGGGTGTCTTGAACGGGAGTGGTGCGACCCAACTATTGCTCTCATCCATAAACATCTCTCTATCCATGATTTCCAGAAAACTTCTGTCATCAATAGACAATCCAACTTTGTTATCATCCTTTGACCTCTCGAAGATAGTATCCCCTATGGCACAGTCATTGAAGATGAAGTTGTCACATGCGAGAGATATCTCAGGCAGAGGCCTGACATCAAACTTCTCTTTGACTCCAAGTTTGTTGGGACATGGAGGAAGTAGAGACGGACGTCCATTATCAAGCACATGAGTGCGGTAGGTACTAAGTGATGCAGACCTGTGTACGGATCCCAAGCAGACGTCCCCTACTACGACCCAGCCCAGGTCCAGCCTTTGCGCATAGGGTGCATTACTAGGTCCGTTACGTTGTTCTCGAACTTTATGAACTTGAAGGATGTCACGACCCAAAAGAAGAAGAATTTGGGCTTCTGGATCCAAAGGAGGAATGCAATGGGCGATGGGCTTTAAATGAGTATGCCAGCATGCTACGTCAGAGGTTGGTATCTCAGCCCTGTCATCCGGCATGTTGTTACATTCGATCAGGGTTGGCAATTTCGCCTTCATCGTCCCATCTAAAGACTCTATAACGAAACCTGCGGCTCTTCTCCCCGCCATCTCTGTCACACCCGCACATGTACGCAGGGTGTATGTTGAGCGTTCTCCCTTAACATGCAGCAAGTTGAAGAACTCACTCCTGGCGAGCGATCTATTGCTCTGGTCGTCCAGGACCACATAAAGCCTGATTGCTTCTTCTGGATATCCTTCTGGGTAAACCTTGGCCAGGCAAATTTTAGAGCAAGAGCGTGAGCTTCTACCATAACCACAGACCTCAGTACACTTGGAGGTGACATCAGGTTGAGCAGCCTCTATTTCTCTCTCCCCACCTTGCTCTGGTAAGGTTAAAGACGGTGGTCCTGGGTGAAGTGCTGCTACATGAGCCTCACTACCACATTCTTTACATTTAATAACTGCTTTACAGTCTCTGGCCAGATGAGTGGTAGTAGCACAACACCTGTAACAAACCCCTTTCTCTCTTAGGAAGATCTTACGCTCGTCCAAAGGTTTACTCCTAAAACCTCTGCAACGTTTGAGAGGGTGTGGCTTCTTATGAATTGGGCAGGTTTTATCTACATCCTCCAATTCACCACTTGAGTGCAATTCAGCACCACCGCATGTCTGAAATGCAGCACTTGATAAGACTTCTGTCTTGTGAGTATAGATTGGGCTTTTCACTTGTTTCTTCACAGGCTGCTCCAGCTTCAACACATTATGGATTCCATAAGATAGAGCAAAACTTGGATCGTTGCGTGTTCGAGCCTCTCTGCAGACGAAATCACAGAAAAATGAGAATGGAGGAAAAGCAACTTGATGTGTAGTTTTATACTGGGAACCTTGAGTCATCCACTTCTCTTGCAAACTATAAGGTAACTTATCCACTATGGGAGCTACACCACGAGCAGTATCAAGATAGAGAAGTCCAGGTAGATAGCCTTCTTGTTTTGCAGACGCGACTTCCTGTAGAAGATCACCAAGTTCTCGGAGCTTTTTCACATCTCTATTACCAATCTTAGGAAAGCTGTCAATTCTGTCAAAAAGAGATTTCTCTATAATCTCTGGAGAGCCAAAACAATCTTCCAAGCGCTCCCAAGCCCTTCTTAAGCCCGTGTCTGGGTTACTTGTATGCACAGCTCTGATCCTTCGCACATGATGTGACGACTGTTCTCCCAACCATCTCGAAAGAAGGTCTAACTGTTCAGTGGCTGACAGCTGCAACTCTTCAATCGCGTTGACGAAAGATGACTTCCACGCCCAATAATTCTCAGGACGATCGTCAAACTTGAAAAGACCTGAATTAACAAGCTCTCTGCGTGCTAAATACCTAGCTATCTCACTCACATTAGCTTCGTTGTTGAATGATGGCTGTGGTGCTGTCTTATATGGTGAAGAGGTGAATGGCGGCACTTGGAATTTATGGCAAGATGTTTGCACTGACCTCTGAGGCTTCTGCGTCTTGTTCTCAGTATCAGGCTTATTGTAGGAATCTCTGACATCACTAGCCTTAAGGCGATGCTGCCTTGGTGGTGTTTCAGACGCCAACACATGGACAATAGGCTCTAGAGGTAATTGATGTGGTTCATCCCCAAGAGGTGGCGATAACTCCAGTTGAGACTGACGCATGACGTACTCACGGGTGCGATCAGAAATCTCTTACATCAGAAATCCTTTCTCCGAGCTCACTTTCTGCTGCTGCCTCCAACACTTTTGCCTCAGCGAGGGCTGCTGCTACCTCACTCTCTTGCTTTATTGTTGCTAAGGTTGCTTCCATGCGAGCCTCTGTCACTTTCAGTTGAGCTTTTTCGATCAAGATTTCAGATTCTTTTTTAAGGAATTCGGCCTTAGCCCGTGCGGCTTCCAACTTAGCACGAGCTTTGGCAGCAGCTATACTAGCTGATGAGCTTCTCGATCTATTAGTCGAAGCAGAGGCTATAGATCTTGTTTCCAATGCTTGGCTTTGCTCTGTAGTTTCCTCGACCTCCATAGCTTTCTCAGCCATCATGTACCGCCGATACTGTCTAGGAGTGCAGGACGTGATGATGAGTGAGGAATAATGGAGGTGGAGCTTACTTTCCTTGAACTGTAGTGCCTGCCTTATGGGTGCCTTTTTACTATTCTGTCCTAGGAGCGTGTTCCATCTACGCAACACTGACAGATAGCTAACAGTCAGAATTCAGAAAAGGGTCAGACGCAGGAGTAAAGTTGGACGTTTTACTGTTAGGTTCTTTCCTCTTCCATTTCTTATTCTTTTCTTTTTTGTAAAACTGAAACATATAAAGATTACAAATGTCTTGTTACAGAGAGTTCACAAATAAATGTGAATGAATTTACATTATTTACAATGTTATCTGAACACACATAACAAAGGTATACATTCGTACTTTGCTTAGTATTGTTATCACCGAAGAGTAATAGTTTTAAACTTTAACTTATGAATTTCACACTTACACGTGCATATACATTCTTACAAATACTGAAGAAAAGTAATAGACTTACAGGCAAAGCCTTTCCAAGGCACTAAACGCAAAGGAAACAGAGTAAAGAACTTCTTGGACAACCGCATGGAGAGAATCTGGAACACTGCGATTATTTTCTGGTTAACCTCTAACCCAAGAGTCACATGGTCTAAATCAACCACTAAGAAAATAGCTCACAATTATCAATGTACTTTGTTGTTACACCAAACTGCCACAAGATGGTGCTAAAAAATAACAAACGAATGCATGACATGACACTCCTTATTTGTTTTACCCTGTCTCAAATCAAGCCGTTTGACCGTGTGACGCCACACGGTCGGATGCCCCTCCCACGATGGTTGATTGACAGCAGTGTTTCAACACAGACCCGCCCTTGCTCGTGAGCGAGCTGTCAATCATAGTCCGCGCGTCATTGTTGATATACGCTGGAGCTGTCTATGAGCAGAATGGCGTCTAAGCGATTGTGGTGTTCTGTTCTCGGGTGCAATAATGAACACAGCAGTCATTTTGATGTTCCTAAGTCACAGTGGCTGAGTTTTGCTTTTGAAGGGAATATTCCCCACGAGCAACGTCAATGTTTTCATGTTTGCGCGAATCATTTTTCACCAGACTGCTTTATAAATGAAGGTCAGTATAAAGCTGGTTTTGCTAAGAAGCTGCTCCTGAAAAAAGAATCGGTACCAACTATTTGTGTTCCTGCTGAACCTCCAGAAGAAGTGAGTGTAACGTTTAATTAACCTTTATATTAATCTTTGCAAATCGCTAGCATGCTTCACAATGTATGTGGCTAATGTTTACATTCAGGGTACATGCATGTTTTCTATTTACGACGTTCTCAATATAATTAATAATCCCACGTTTATAATGAACAAAATGTTATGGTTATTGTGTTATTACAAACTGTGTACGCAGGTATTAAAGTTAACATGATAACACTACACTAAGCTTACTTTTGTAGATGGTTTATAACGGTGTCTGTTAAGAAGTAATGTAAAAAATTTAAATAAATAAAAAACAGTTATAACTGCATGAAAATTAATGGTAACACAATACCTGCAAAATACTGTTTACATCCTGCAAATGCATATGATCCAAGACTATAAATACTCTAATTGATGTTTTTCAATATTATGCCAGAATAAGTTATGTTGTCTGATCACATATTTACTGCCATTCTTCAAAATATACCCTCAACTGTTGTCAAGGCAACACTCCACGTGTGTTGTGTCAAAAACGCCCCACAGAACAGAGGGGCGGGGCGAGCAAAGCTCACTAGCATTTAAAAACACACGCACTAAAACGGTGTGCTGAAAACAGAGCTGTTTTTGAGCAGGTAAAATGAGTGTTTTCTTACAATACTAATGAGAATTTTTAATTAAAGTATATTACAAACTTTCAATTTAGACCCTAAAGAATCATATTAGCTTGTACAAAAATGGCATTATATGACCCCTTTAACAGAAATGGGAAAGAAACAAATTAGCCTTATACGCTGATGACTTATTGCTCTACATTACCGATCCAATTGCATCTATATTAGATGATTTTGGGAAATTTTCTGGGTATAAACTAAACCTGCAGAAGAGTGAATGTTTACCCATAAATCAGTCTGGCCAAAAATTAAAACAGAATGACTTACCTTTCCTCTTGGAGAGTTCTAAATTCAAGTATCTTGATGTAAATGTTACCATTTCTTATTCTGCCTTAAAAGAAGTAAATTTTGCACCGTTAGTTTCATATATGAAGTCAGCTTTTTTAAGCTGGGCAGCTCTTCCATTATCTCCACTAGGTAGGATAAACGCTGTAAAAATGAATATTCTCCCCAAATTTCTTTACCTCCTTCAAGCTATTCCTTTGTTTCTACCCAAATCTTTCTTCAAGAATATAGATAAATTAATCTCCTCTTTTATATGGGCAGGTAAAACTCCTAGAGTTTCTAAAATTATGCTTCAAAAAATCGACTAAGTGGAGGGCTTTTCCAGAAGTTGGTGTTCTGGGTACAGGACTCCTCTTTACCCTGGTGCAACTTCGAAGCTAAGTCTTGTATTTCATCATCTCTCCCTGCTATGGTGTTCTCTTCTCTCCCTATGTCCCCTTCACATTACACGGATAATCCAATAGTATGCTCTTCTCTTAAAATATTCTTTCAATTTCGACAACATTTCAAAGTTTCCTCGGCATCAACCATGGCTCCAATACAAAAAAAATCATCTCATTCTTCCTCCCTTCTTAGATTCCGTATTCTCTCTCTGGGAAAAGAAAGGTCTGAAATGCTTTGAAGATCTTTTCATTAATAATGTGTTTGCAAGTTTTTCTGAATTATTGTCATCATTTAATTTACCTTCCTCTCACCTATTTCGGTACTTTCAAATTAGGCACTGTGCCTTCTCTCTGTTCTCTGGGTTTCCCGCCCTGCCTACAAAGTCTCCATGGGAGGAGGCATTTAAATTGAATCTTCATATGGGTGGGATTATTTCTAAGATATATGCAATTATCTTGTCAAATGATAATTCTCACAACATTAAAATAATCAGGGCTTGGGAAGAAGAACTTGACCTCGAGTTTGAGAATTACTGGAGTAGAGTATTAGACAATGTACGTACCACCACCAACGATTCACAGAGCTCATTTTTCGAAGGCAAAACGGTGTCAGCCTTTAAGCCGGAGACAGGCTGACGTCATAGCTTTTGCATCTCTTCTTGCTAGGCGCAGAATACTGTTGTCTTGGACCTCCCCTCAATCCCCCTCTATTCCAGTTTGGCTCAAAGATTTGGTCTTCTTTTTAACACTTGAAAAAATTAAGTACAATATTAGAGGTAGGGGGGAATCTTTTGAAAAATGGCAACAATTTATCACATTCTTTAATGATTTACAAATCTTGAACGTGGATTGAGTGGAGATATATATGTATACCAGTGGCGGCTGCTGGTCTTTCAAAGAGGGGAAGCTCATTTTCGGCCTACATCATAAAAATTGTCCATTTATTTATACATAAATTCTGCCCTACGTTCCTTTTCAAGAAAATGCTCTGTGACCCTGTCGTACCAACTAGGCGTCTTTTCCAGTGACGCTGGCCTAGCCTAATGTATGAATGAATGAATGAACAAACAATCTAAAAAAAAAGATATTAAACTGGACGGAGGAAATGTGGGAATTAGGTTAAACTGAAACAAGGAACGTGGTGTATAATAGGGTTGTCATGATACCATAAAAATGTCTTACGATACTATACCAGCTTAATTTATAATTCAGTTCTACAAAATGAATCAAAATTTAATAAATAAATAGATGTAAGTGAAAACAGACAATATTATTCTCTGAATACTTAATTAATGTGAATGAATGACTGGCTATTGTTATCCATGAAATGATCTAAACACAACTCATCTTAGCACTGTACAGAAGCTGCATGAAGCGACATTTAGATGTGGCATTTATTCATTTAGACTGTATTTATAATTGCATAAATAATGTTATGAGATTAATGTTTTAAATACTAAATTCTGAATATAGAAATATGTAGGAAAATAATGTAATACGCCTACATTTAGACGGGAAACTTAAAAACGGCCAGCAGGTGGCAGAAGTTCGTGATTGAATTACTGAGTCATTCAAATGATTCTTTCAGAACGGCTGAATCCTTCAGGAGTGAATCAAATGACTGTTTTTATGAATGGCTCAGTGAATCAGTGATTCGCCCAAATCAACGCTGATTTGGATTCGAGCACAGAAACGAAACAAAAACAGCACTCTTGCTAGTGTCGTATTGCCTAAGTGTCAGGAGCATTTTTTGCTCGCATATCTTGAAATTTCTGATTTAGCAGCATGTATATTAAAACATAACATTATAAATTAATAAAAAAAAATATATAATGATTGATAAGAACCAAGTGCAAAGCCGCTATGGGACTGAGCTCGAATAGCTTCAGTGTCAGCGACTTTTTATAGGACAAAATCGCTGTCAATCAAAAGGAGATACAGAACCTCCAATCATCACGCAGAAGCCCGGAGTCCAGGCCCGCCCACTCCTCCATTCACCCCCAGAGACGCTGAGCGTCCGGGGGCGGGACATAATCGCAGCATTTATCCAATGACCGTCTAGTTTCGAGGCACTGAAAAAAACTGTTCAAAGCAGCCCCATTGAAGTCCATGGACGCTCGGCTTCAACCGAGAAATACACTGACGCTACGGGAATATATGAGAAGGAAATCGAGTCCGACCTGCTAGATGTAGCTGATTCCGAACGAACTCGTCTTCGAGATGAACGTGTTCTAACGCATTTTTAGTCAATAAAATGTTAACACAATAGTACATATTTGACCATTAATTTTTTGACATTATAGGGGAAGCTGAGCTTCCCTTGCAGTCTTAAAGAAATCCCCACTGATGTATACCCCTTATTTTATCATTATTATGTTATCTTAATTATGTTATGTGTGTATGTATGTATATTGATGTATTTTATTTATATATATATATATATATATATATATATATATATACAATTTTATTTATTTTAATTAATTAATTTTTTTCTCATTTTTCAGTTGTCATAGTGTACTAATTGGGGATTGCTTTGTTAGGGCTGGGTAAGATCGTATTATGGTGGGTGGGGTGGTATAAAACGTAAAAATGCAATTTGCAACAATAAAAATTCTATGACAAAAAAAAAAGAAAAGGGAAAGAAGAGAGGTACTGTACAAAGAACAAAAATACTGTACAAAAGGAAAAAACTAATTACAGGGAGTCAAGGAATGTAATGACCACTCCACCGCCATCTCTTTGTCCTCCCAAGGGATCAACACATTGCTGAAGTTCAGCCAAGCGGTCATTGTCCAGGGCATATTCATTCAAGGGGACCTCAACGCTGTCTGGCCAGCTAAAAGCTGGTAGCTGAGGTGAGTAGGGCACTTTTGCCTCCAGTTGAGCTGGCTGCTCATCTGCACCAAACACTCCCTGGATCCCAGTCAGATTTTGGGCCTGTAGGCGAAGACAGCCACGCACAAAGATCTGATACGGTGACATGTACCTTGCCATTCTCAGGCAGTGATGGTTCCACTGGTTCACAAAAAGTCTCGGTTTATTCGGGGAAGGTAGATATAATGGAGCCCCCAAAGATGCTTCTCATTGTTGCAATCTACTACTGCATCATCTTCCAAAAGGGTGAACAGAGAATGGTATACATTAACAACACCTCTCCAAACATCTCCCCACAGTCTCTCTATTCGCTGATTATGGGTGCTCCTTCCCCTCAAAGCACTTCCCCTGGCGGATCCTCGAAAAACCTCCATGAAAAGGCAAACTGCATTGTTCTCTCGCACACCGTACTGATCAACAGCCTTAACAAACTTCTCCATCACAGTGCTGCTTCTGTTATTGTTGTTGGATGCTTCCAAAAATGTGACCAGTCTACTAAATCCATCAATGGCCCCATGAATAACAATTCTTCATCTGAAAATGAAATGCAGTATTAATACACTTGTTGACCTTGTGTACTTTCATAAGAATTAGAGACCAACTTCTGAATAACTACACTGATTAACTGCGATGTCCTAATCCTTGCCCTAATATAAGCATGTAAGGAATACAAATATATAAGAGAAATCACTCAAAAATAAATTCTATGACATTAAAGGGATGGTTCACCCAAACATTTGATGTTAATTAACTCACCCTCAGCAAATTTGTAAATAAAATGAATTTTTAGCAGACAATCATGTGACTGGCCATGTGAGCAGCGTGTTCTCGGGTTTGTAGGATCACAGAACTCGCTCCTCCACTATGAATAAATCATCCGAATCCATGAGTTTTATCACTGAGGTGATATGTAAATTTATTTTTACAGAGGTCCATATGTGACCCAGGACCACGAAACCAGTCTTAAGTTGCTGGGGTATATTTGTAGCAATAGCCAAAAATACACTGTATGGGTCAAAATGATTGATTTCTCTTTTATGCCAAAAATCATTAGTATATTAAGTAAAGATCATATTCCATTTACTACCGTAAATATATCAAAACTTCATTTTTGATTAGTAATATGCATGGCTAAGAATTCATTTGGACAACTTTAAAGGTGATTTTCTCAATATTTAGATTTTTTTGCACCCTCAGATTACAGATTTTCAAATAGTTGTATCTCAGCCAAATATTGTCCGATCCTAACAAACCATACATCAATGGAAAGCTTATTTATTCAGATTATGTATAAATCTCAGTTTTGAAAAATTGACACTTAAGACTGGTTTTGTGGTCCAGGGTCACATATGAGAAAGAATTACCATCCGAATTGGGCTAAAGATTGCTAAAGTCAACAGATTTTACTAACAGACCTACCAATCTCTGTGAAAAAATAACAATGATACTGGGCAAGATCAGTCCTGCAGAGTTCAGCTCCAACCCTAATCAAACACACCCGAACAAGGCTTGGACTCTGTCAGTAAAAATGTTCTTTGATAATGTAATTGTTCTTTGCTCTCTTTCTGTACAATGAAAGTGTTATGATTAGTAGCCTAACTTGCAATGTTTTTATTCACATTAACTTTCAATGTTAAATTCACATTAAATATAAAGTCGTATTAAAAATATGTTATGGCACGACACCCATAAACAGACAGGTTTTTATGCATATAGTTAATAGATTACATTATAAGGTTACTTTGACCATCGGCCACTATCAACATAATATAAGGGTGAGAATCAAGATATTTCATGATATAGTTAATGCGTTTGTGAATGTTTCTAATAAAAAGGAAAAAATAAATAAAACATAAGTGCTGTTGTGGCTGCTCTGTGTCACATGAAGATGACCCCCCCAACTCGTGCCCCCTCAAAAATAAGGAGTGCATGACGGTGAGGGTCTTCAGGGTTGGAGATGAACTCTGCAGGACTGAACTTAAAACCTCTAATACAAAACTACATTTCTTTCTGTAGCTATCAGTTTTCCAACATAGTCCAGCCTATCTACTTCAGAATAGTGAAAAACTCAAAACATACCACCAGGTCGTTGTTGCTCCCGAACATCAGTCACAAACTCGCCAATTATGATTAGCAGTTCGTTGGTTAATTCGGATTCAACAAGTCTCTCTCTTGTCCATTCAAGGCTCTGTGCCATTGTTTCCATTCAAGTGTAATAATATAACAAGAAAACAAGGTAATCAATGGATAGCCTACATGAATTAAAGTGAAATACAAAAATGCTTTGACTGGGGGTGATATTTTGCAATTGACTTGCAGTTGAACTTGTCATTCATAAACACCAGAGACCATGTTCACAAAACATTTTGGTTTCACTTTATTTTGATGGTCCCTTTAACACATTCTATTGACTATAAGTAATATTACACCTATATTTCTACTGACTCTCATTAGAGTGTTAGTAGTGTATTAGTTGACTGGTAGGGTTAGGGTTAGATTAAGTTGACACGTTCTTGCAAAGTTACTTATAATCAGTAGAATATCTGTTGGGAGACCAACACAATAAGGAGTTAGTAGATATGAAGCAGACGGTCTACTAATACTCTTATGAGAGTTTGTTGACATGTAGTTGCAACATTACTTAGTGTTAACAGAATGTTCAAAAGGGACCATCAAAATAAAGTGTTACCAACATTTTTTCTTACTACTAAGAGTTCTCCTAAACAGCAGTACAGAGTTTCCTCGTAAAACCTATTCACAAAGCTGATGAGACCAAATTGTACTAAGGAATGGGGAGAAAATTAAGAGAAAGGATGGGGTTGAGCTCTTTGCTATTGATGATGTCATCAAGCTTACTAACTACGCCCACAGTGATTGGCTGAGAGGGGATTAGTCTCTGTCAGTAATTTAATTAAGACATAATCTAAAAAAACCAAGCCTTGTGCATTATAGGGAATAATATTCAGAATATTTTACAGTTGTTTTGATACCTTTATCTCAAACGGTGTCAGAGTTTAATTAATTTAAGTGGGTACAGTAGCCTATATAAAACATATGAAAACTATTTCTATGGCTCTGGACAGGCAGTGTCAACGTGACATCACCCCTTCATTTTATTTGAATTATTCATGTTGTTGTGACCCAAGTACTATGCTGAGCATACGGTGAGTTTACTTAAAGCAACCATCACGTGCCAGGGACATTGACGGAAGGGCACACGGAAGAGCCGGGGGAAACACAACTGGAGCAGATAGCAGCAGAAGACAATCCAAAATAGGTTTGTTGGGAAAATGAAAATCATTCATTTTAACTGCGAACCGCACTTTTAGACAAAACAAGCAGGCTTGCCCAGACAGAGAAGATAAAAAGGTAATATTTCTGGTACTGTAAAAGGGATGTTTCAGTTGTAATTAATTTAAAAATATGAAAGTTAATATAGCATAGTCTCATGTTCTGTATTTTAATATTAAAATATATTCAATTTCCTTGTTGATACTTCAATCTATGATTTTACATTTTCACAAATTTTATTATTATATGTCAAATTATATTACATCTGTCTGATTTCAGTTATTACTAATACAAGCCACTCTTGATTAATTTCTTTGCTTGTGTCCTTTGATTATTCACCATATCTATGCACCATATAATGGAGGGCACATTCCTTGTCATATGTGGATCAAGGTAGGGGTTGGATGACTTGTTCAATTATTATGTGAAGATATTTAAATATCTGTTAAATAGCTGTTTAAATATCTCAATTAGTGGTAACAAAAACATAACCAAAATATTACTTTTCCTGGGGCATTGGGGTTTAGTAATTATTGATTTATTGCATGAAATTCGTGTATCCATGTCACGTGTCTGCCCTTCTGAGTTCCTGTTTTTCCTTATTTGGTTTAGTTCCGGTTCTTATTAGTTAATTATCTTCATTGTCCCCACCTGATTTGCATTATCGTGTTTGCTCTTTTGTTCCCGTCATGTTAAAGTCCTCAGTTTTCCCCTTGTTTGTCCGATCTAACGTTAATAAATGGATATGTGCGTTGAAGCTACTTCGTTCTCCTGTCCTTCATTTAAAGTTACTCTACAACCACGAACCCGTAACAGAAGATCGGACCACACAAAAGCGAAGTATGGAGTTTGCAGACCGTTTCGCCGCCCTAGCCCTTCAGAAGGTCCCTTTCTACGATTACACCGGGGAATTCTGTAAACTCGCAGCGGCAACGGCGTGGGATGACGCCACCCTTATTGAACTGTTCCGGCTCGGAGCCAGTCTCCACCGTCCCATCGAAGTTTCCGGGCCCGAGCCAGAACTAACCCGCCTGCTGTGGCTCCCCCTCGCCAGCCGCCATCCTCGGCACTCCTAAACCAGCTGATGTACGCGGCTCTCCTAAACCCGCCTTCCGCAAAGAAGTTCCCGCCGCCGTTCGCGGCCCTCGTAAGCCCGCCGACAGAGAGTATATCCCCGAGAATCCTGCTCCGCCTTGGGCGCCCAAGCTCCTTACTCCGCCATGGCCTCCCGAGTCCCTGGATCCGCCATGGCCGCCGGACTCCACTGACCTGCCCTGGAGGTCTCCCTTGTCCTAGTTCTACACTGGACTCCAGGGCGCCCGTTATTATTAGTTAATTATTGTTCATTGTCCCCACCTGATTTGCATTTCTTGTTTGCTCTTTTGTTCCCATCATGTTATAAGTCCTCAGTTTTCCCCTTGTTTGTCTGATCTAACGTTAATAAATGGATATGTGCGTTGAAGCTACTTCGTTCTCCTGTCCTTCATTTAAAGTTACTCTACAACCACGAACCCGTAACAATCCAATGTTATCAAGTAATTTTAAGGTATTTGATATATCTTTTTAATGTATTTCAAATTCTACCCAGTGGTGTGTGTCAGGCACTATAACCCATCTGAGAAGGGGTGACAAAATATAGGACATGATAGCAACAAAATACCTTATTTATATCTAAAACAGCAGCTCATTAACACAAGCTAATTTGTTAATTTGCGCGTACAATGAATGACATCCGCAGGGAGCTGACTAGCAAAATAGCAACAAAAGTAAAAGCAGAGAAGTTTGTATTCAAGGCATATTCAAAGCAAACACACTAGAACATTTTTTTAAGGGTTTAAATAAAGGGTCTCAGGTGTATCTTCTAAATTCGGCTGATGATTTTTACTGCTCTAACATAACACTTATAATTTTAGTTTTAACTAACTAAACTTTTTTTCTGCTTAGTAGTGATCATGTCTTTCTGTTCTACTTGATTTGTGTATATATATAGCCCCTTTCGCACCGCTTTAGTTCCAGAACTAAAAGTACAGTACTAAAGTACTGGGACGATTTTGCGCGAACTATTTCCCAGTACTATTGAAAGGGTCGCATTCGCACCGACAGTGGGTACTAAGAAGTGACGTAAGCTGGTCGACAGCGACGTCATTTGTGCGCGGCGTTCAACAACGAAAACAAAGAAGAACAACATTAACAACAGGAGGATGGAGGACGCTGTGATCGGAGCTGTGTTTTTGTTGTGTCTCGCGGGGTTCACAATAATGGACATGGAATGTTGACGTAACTTAGGCTATACGTCAAGCGATTGAAAGATCGGAAAGGAGTCCAAAATGTTCAAAAGTGCCTGCACTTAAGCGTCCGTCCATCTATCGCTGTTCTCCATTCTTGCAAAATATAAGTTGATGCGATGTTTACACAGTATGTGTTTACACGCCGTTTTAAATCATGGCAGGTGAGGGCGTTTTCGTACGCGTTTAGCCAATCAGCGTACACGTACGTCACGATAGTTCCTATGGAACTGTTTTAGACCCTACTCTGAAGCAGGAGCTAATTTAGTTCCTCCAAACGAGTTCCGGGAACTAAAACAGTTCCTAGTTCCTGCGGTGCGAACTCGCCAAAAAGTGGGTAGTTCCACAATTAGTTCCGGTACTATGAGAAGGTTCCTGCGGTGCGAAAGGGCCTTATGTCATATTTAGGGTAACAATGCAATACGTAATATCATATTATTGATATTAAAGGGGTGGTTTACTGTGATTTCACTCTTTTCATTTTAAATAGTGTGTAACGTTGCTGTTGGTGCATGGACAGTATCTGCAAAGTTGCGGCGCTGAAAGTTCAACGTAAGCGGAGATATCGTCTTTTAAAAATCAGGAAGTTTAATGCCTACAAAAACGACTCATATGGGACTACAACGAACTACTTCCCGGGTTGCATACGTAAAGAACCCATCAACCCCTCCCTCCGGAACATGCAGAAAAGGGGGCAAGGCCATGTTCTGCTGCTTTGTCGCAGAGGAAGAGTCATAGTGGAGAGTTGTAGTCATGCCGTCGAAATGGTGTTATTTTCACGCAGCTGTCAGGTCTTCTGTGTTCGGGCTTCCTACGGACGCTGTAGTTCATCAACAACGGTTAAAATTTCTGTTTGACTATGTTTCTGACAATTACAATCCTAATTTAGCTCTCTGTGCTGCGCATTTTACGGAAGACAGCTTCCAGAATCTACACGAGTTCAATGCCGGATTCACACAGAAACTATTACTAAAACATGGTGCGGTTCTAACTTTAAAACCAGAGACAGCAGTTGTTGGGCCACAAACTGTAAGTAAGATTTCATAATTTTAAATGTATTTGCATGTATAATTTCAGACGTAATGTTTTAGTTTTATCAAGGACGTAAACAAATTCCAGCGCTGGCTTTAGTAGCCAGTTAGTTAAATGCTATTTCGTGTGTCTATGACAAACGCGTACAAACATTTTGGACCCGAATTTGTAATTATGTACTAATTTGGTAAATGTATTTTCCATGTATACTTTATGACGTAATTTTTCGATTTGATCAAGAACGTAAACACAAGCCAACGCTGTTAGTAGCCAGTTAGTTCGATGCTATTTTGCGTGCATAAGAAAACGTGTACAAACTGCAAAAAATGATATGTAATCACAACAGCAAACTTCCATTCAGAAACGTTTGTAAGAGCCGTGCTTGCGGAAGTTCTGTTTGACTCTCTTCATTACCTCAAGTCCAGCTGTCGCCCGTGAAGGTAATGGGCGTGACGTTTCCGCGCAACGTGCAGTACGCAGTTTAGCCAATCACAACACACCGGCCCAGCTGACCAATCTGAGCCCATCGCCTGCTTCTGAGGGAGTGGTTTCAGAGAATCAGGAAGTCAACCGGTCGTTCAAATGACAGAGGAGAAAGCGGCTTACAATAAAGGTGAACTATATGAAAAATAAGGCGTTTTTTAACAAACGAAACACGAAGACATGTTATATTGCACCCCATAAACACAATCAAGCAAAGAAAAAAAGCAGTAAACCACCCCTTTAATAAGATGACATCTGTTGTCATTATTGATTAAATGGGAGGGGGAAATCCTGCCCATACCTAGCTAGGGAAAAAATTATAAAAGCACTTACTGAAATGGTATTCTGGAACTGTGATTAAATTAAATAAAACAGCAAAATAATAATAACAACAACAATAACATCTTCATCAAACAAAAAAGAGATTACCTTAGATAAAGTTTGATGAATGTGTATGTGACCGGTTTAGTTTAACTTTCTCGTAATGTTTGGGTATAGACGGTTTCAACGACAACAACATAAACAAACGTTACTGCGCATGCGCGCTTTTGTGGCCCTAACTTAACTTCCGGTAGACATCCAAATACAATCAGTAACAACAGCTAAGTCCCTCTAGAGTAGATTATGTTTTGATAACATGCAAAATATGTTTGCTGCATAAATCAGACGGACTGAGATGCAGCGATAACTACTTGGACGGACTTATTAAAAATGCAAATTCATTATCTGCCAGCAGGAGGCGCTTTAAGGTTTCCCCGGAAACGGCTGTTGGGCTGTACGTTACACAAAGCAGCGCTGAGCTTACAAACGCCGCTTTATCAGGCATATAACATGCAAGATGAAATGAAAATGACATCGAACACTTTCTAAAGACCGTGTTCCTTCAGACATACAGTGATATAAAAACACCTGCACCTCATTTTGATTTTTAAACGTGCATTACGTGCTCATGTTTATTCAACGAAGCCTTTTGGAAAATCGGTCAGTTTTGATATCGTGGCGGGTCGCCACAAATAAATAAATGTATGTGAAACACATCCCACAGCACAAGAACCTGAGCCCAACTTCATTACTCATCACTTTAACTTTAACTGTGTTTGTAGCCGGCGCCACTAACAAGACCGATAAACAAACACAGACCGGAAGTTAACTTCGGTCCAGGCGCGTGCGCCCGATGAAACCGTCTATATCCCCAGTGGTAAGACACACCCACTGTTGTTGTTGTTGTATAGTGTCATTGAGCACACTTGTGTGGCTCATTGATTGAAGTGTAGTGATACACAGTTTTAAAAATTCCCGGGTAAAGCATTGTGTGTGACTTCTCTAACGTGTCTTTATACGCTGTGGTCAGTTATAGTCTTCCTCGCCGGCGATCCCCGTTTTCCTGATGAGTTGTTTGCCTTTGATTAGATTTTTTTGTAAGCTGTCACCGTCTAAGGCTGTGTTTGCCGTTAGGAGAGTGTGAGTGGAGTGGTGAGCACAGTTCGTGTAGTCTGCTGTAGTTTATTAATTTCATTCCGAAGGTAAGTAGTTTATTGTGGGTTATAAAGGGGAAATTTATTGAAGTTAAACTTATGTTTATATTTGTGTTTTAGGTGAGACTTGAGAACGCTAGCTGCTGTTTCTTATCCCTGTATTCCCGACCGTTTGTTACATCGATCTCATCTAATGCTGTTTCTAGCTGTTGTTTTACTCACTTCATACCGCTGTGTTGTATATTGTCAGATTCTGTTTTGTTGTCTTGCGTACATAGCTGGTTGCGTGGTGGGCACGGTGTTATACCGGTGCTCCACTGAGGATCCATACAACTATTTTGTCCAATTGATCTTATGAGGAGAGTTCGGACATTTTCGTTTGTTGTTGAAGTTTATTAAGATTAACCTGTGTATTTCGCTCCATTGAAACCATTTGACTGATTTTTAAATATTAAGTGTGCAAGTATCCACAGGTGGCTGCTGGATGAGCCTAATCCTGAAGTTTATCAGAAGGGGAGTGTGGATTTGTTTTGTTTATTTCTTTTGTTATAGTTTCTTTTCTTTTTGGTTTGTCACTTGTTTTACGAATTGTCCAGATGCACTGATTTGCTGTGGGGTTTGCCCCATCTGTTGGAATAGGATTTGTTATGGTCTCTTTGTAACCTGTGGGTAATTAACTGGTAAATCTACACTGTAAAAAATGACCGTGATTTTAACGGTAAAAAACTGTGAAAAAGCTACTGTAAAAACACGTTAAATGGTTAACGGTAAGTTCCCCTATATATGGTGAAAAACTGTAATAGACATTTCAGACAGTTTTACGGTGAAATACTGCTTTTGGAAGTGAAAAAGAATGTAAAATTTACAGGGAAAAAACGTAAATTGACGTTCCCAGAATTCCCTGCATTGCATTTCAAATTTTGTTTGATGTTTTTTCTTTGAAATAACTAGGTCTTATCAGTTATGTTTATTAGGGTTGTTATATGTTACATCTAATGTTGTTAAATTAATGTTTATTGCATATTTCAGTTTAATGAGTCTAGGCCTATATAATCTAGGAGAAAATAAACTTTGTGAACAGACAATTGGCTTCATGTTCATAACTCTTTCCATGGGCCCATGCAAGGACAGAATAGTCGGACGGCATCGAAAGATAAAGAGCTAAGACGTTCTTAACATTCACTTTTTGAATTTTAGTCAGTGTGTGTATGTTTGGGCATAAAGATCTACAGTACAAACTTACAAATCTCAAAGTTCACTCCAATAGTGGAGCGGCTAAGTGCTTGGCAGAATCGTTCAGTTTATGATACAAGCGTGAAAATTGGCATGAGCAGTCTCCATGGGTAACTTGACAAGAAAATTGTCCGAGCCACTTGAAATTTCAAGATGGCAGCCATTTTTCAAGATGGCCGACACCTTAGTGGAGCAGTTAAGTGATATAGTGGTTTATTTGGTGATACAAGCATGAAAATTGGCATGAGCAGTCTCTGATGGTCACTAGACAATAAGCCACCCACAGCTAATTGAAATTTCAAGATGGCGGCCATTTTTCAAGATGGCCGACACCTTAGTGGAGCAGTTAAGTGATATAGTGGTTTATTTGGTGATACAAGCATGAAAATTGGCATGAGCAGTATGAAAATTGCCATGAGCTGTCTCAAAGGGTCATTTGACAAGAAACTGCCCACAGCAACATAAAATTTCAAGATGGCGGCAATTTTTCAGGATTACTGCCGCCTGCCATGTGGATCTTTAAATGATACATTTTCTCATGGAAATGTATTGGGTTCCTCAAAAGACTCTGTCAAGAGAGGTAGTTTGACTGGCTTTTGTCTGACTCCTCACCCATGACCTGTCCAGTTTGGTAAAGCCTGTCAGGAGTTGCCTCCCACCGGCATAGCTCTCAGGGTTCATTGAGGTACACAAGCTCCCTTACCACGACAAGGTAACAGTCACAAGTGAGGTTTTTTTATTAACTAACAATTATTAAACATATACTAAGAGGTGGGGGAAACAAAAATAAGATTAATAAATTAGCACAGTTGTGGTGCTGAACGAACAGTGCACCAAACAAAAATTGAGCAATGACTAATACTGAATGTTAATAAGAACAGATCCAGAGGAAACAGCGACTCTGGCTGACACAGCCATGGAACCATGACAAACAGAAAGTATCTCAAACAATACTAAGGAACTAAACTGAAAATGTCACAGTGATAGTCTGGTGACAAAATAAAACATGATGCGCCGATGTGGCGAGGGGAAGCCTACACCGAAAACATAGAGGACTAACACTGGCAAAAGAAACATGCAAATAGGTTCTAGTAGGGGCAACTACATAGGCATGTGCAACTGAGTCCATATCTGAAGCACTTACACCTTCCAGTACATGCCTTGTTGCACCCACATTTGGTCAACTCCCAACAACTGTATAGGCAGAGGCCGAGGGTTTATCCTTTTACCACCTTTTAACAAGCACTTTGATGTATGGGATACAACTAAGTTCATGCCTTAACCCTACACTTAGTCCAATCGTTCATCCAATGCCATTTATATCCCGTGCGATCTGTACACCATTCGGTTAACTAAAACCCCATTAACCTTGGCTCGGCTCTCCCGCGCTGGCACAACCTGTCAATTCAGGTGCGGCTATCTAACTGTTTTGGGGTAGATTAGACAGCATTTGGGATACTAACTTTACAATTAGCTGACATTGAACCCCACTCTGAGTTTAACAGCGGTGATATATCACCAGTGTGCCCTGGTAGTGCAGATATTCACTCTTGTCTAATCTATCTATAATCAACAAATCAACACAACTGTATTTTGATACGTTAAAAGTTGTTCTTTAGAACAATCTAAAACATATAAAATAAAATGACACCAAATCGTCCATAATGAAAAAAAAAAACAATAAATTTATATCGGAAAATTGATCTTTTGAGGATCCAGGGGTGGGCCATCTTGAAAATAGAAATTTCAAGTGGCTGAGAGTGTTTTCTTGCCAAGCAACCCTTTGAGACTGCTCATACCAATTTGTATGCTTATGTCACTAACTAAACAATTATATCACTTAACTGATCCATTTAAGTGGTGGTAATCTTGAAAAAAAAAAGGCCGCCATCTTGAAATTTAAAGTGGCTGTGGGTGGTTTCTTGTCAAATGACACTTTGAGACAGCTCATGGCAATTTTCATGCTTGTATCACCAACTAAATGATTTCTTAAGTCTAATTGCTTCACTAAGGTGGTGGCCATCTTGAAAAATGGCCGCCATCTTGAAATTTCAATTAGCTGTGGGTGGCTTATTGTCTAGTGACCATCAGAGACTGCTCATGCCAATTTTCATGCTTGTATCACCAAATAAACCACTATATCACTTAACTGCTCCCAAGGTGTTGGCCATCTTGAAAAATGGCCGCCATCTTGAAATTTCAAGTAGCTCGGACAATTTTCTTGTCAAGTGACCCATGGAGACTGCTCATGCCAATTTTCACGCTTGTATCATAAACTGAACGATTATATCACTTAGCCGCTCCACTACAAAGGGAGATAATTCGTTTAAAAAAAAATAGTGTGCTGCTGTTTGAACATCCCAAGGCGTCAAAAACTGAAGCATGGTCAAACGCCTTTCGCGTCACTATGAAGACGCCAAAAGTGCCTCTAGGCGTCAGTATATGACAAAATAGGAGCTCCATTGCTTTGAATTGCTTGCTTTATGCGTAAGGTCAAGATGCTTATGGAAATGACAACGTTCTCCTCCATTGTTTTCTGTTGTTTGTCTTAGTTTAATGGTTTGCATGCATTTGCAAAAAATAGAAATAATTTTATATAAATTTATACTTTTACTGGAGCACCTAACTCCACCCCTACCCTAAACCTATTCACTTCTGAACAATATAAAACACGTAACAGGAAAATATAAGTGCAGTCACAGGTATTTATTGCAAAAACTGACCATAAACAAGCAGAATAAAAGCATTGCAAACAAGTTGTTGCATTCCAAGTCTTCTGAAGCCATACGAAGTCTTTATGAGAGGAGAGCGAAACATAAGTTTTTAATTGCTGAAAATGATCCCGCTCTGTTAATGTGCTCTCATCTCATTCAAAAGATACTCCAGTCCCGCAGCATGACGCAATCGGTCACGAGATACACAAGAGCCAATAGCATTTCACAACCAAGGCTGACGTAATGCTTCTTCTGGTGGCATTTTTTGAAATGTACTGCAAGGTTTATTAAGTGAATAAACTTCATTGCTTTGGTGTAAAAATCTAGCAAGGGAAACAGCAATTCCCGATTAACTTGCACAGCATGAACTTGAGTTTACAAACCACAGTTTTTTTTTTGTAGTTATCAACAAACAACTAAAACCACACACAGGCCTACACAATACAGTGAATGTGATATGACTCTGAAATGTGGCATGCAAAAAAGTGTAAGTGAAACACAGACCATTAATACTTTGCTGGCATAGAAAAATCTTTTTAAGGGTGCTATAGAATGGTAAAAAAACTGTATTTACCTCGGTATAGTTATAATAAGAGTTCTGTACATAGAAATGACATACTGTGAACCTCAAACACCATTGTTTCCTCCTTATTAATCTCGTGCCTGCAAATTTGCATAACGTATACTATGTTCTAGGCCAGCCGGACCTGTACAGCCAAATCATCGAAGCAGTGTTTCCAGATATTGCTATTAAAACAAACAAAAACCGATAAATAAATAAAAATAAACCGAAATTATTTATTTAAACTGCAACTTTATTAACTTTCTAAAGTGTCAAAAAAAGTGGAAAATACCAGTCCAATAACGCTTATATCTGGCAACACAGAGGCTGCGTCCGCGGCCGCGCCCTCACAACACACATCTTACTCACAACTCTCTCGCAAGCCTCGTTCACTCCACCAGCATCTCAGCGATCATGTTCATACACCAATCGTGTTTTTGACACACATGGTCTCCGGAACCTGCGACAACGCTCAGCTCCATTGGCCCTCCGTCTGTGCCTTCGGGGTCCACCAGCTCCGTCTCCATCGGTTGGACCCCAGATGTCGGCAGCCACACCATTTACATCTTGGCTTCTCGCTCCCTCGATTCAGCTGTGTGTTGTCAGCATTGGGATGCTCTGGGTCTGTGCCATGTGCCAAACACCATCCAAGTCGCCAGGGCATCATCGTCACCATCCCTTCACCACATCCTGCCATCATCCCGCACTTTTGACTCTCACCATCCCTATACCTCCTCGTCCACCTCCAAAACCCCCTCCATCCCTCCCTATTCTGTTGCTTGGACCTTATCATCTTCATCTTCAATCTTTGCACACACACAGCTATTCACTTCTGCAATTTTTCTTCAGAAAATTGCATTGTAATTTTTATTTATTCATTGATATAAAATTATGTACTTTTCAGTAATGCAGGTATAACTGAAATGTTCTACAAATTGATAAGATTTTTTCATTTATTATGTTTTTTGTATAATGTTTTAAAATGCACTTGAGTGTATTACAAATATACTATAAACATACTTGTATTTCAAGTGCATTTTTAATATATTTAAAAAAAATTGTTGTTTTTTCACCAAGGTATATATGCTGCTGTTACTTTTTCTTTTTAAATGTACTTTATGAATATTTGTAATGTACACAACAATATATAATACATTAAAGTTTTCTAGATATCAAAGTGTGTACCTGTGTATATACTGAAAAAAAGCAGCTTTATAATATACTAGTGTAATGCTAATGCATTTTTAATGTGCTGAAATACAATTGAAATGTACTTGAAGTACATTAAAAAGACACTTCAAATACACTCTAACTGTAGTTCATGAAGTATTAAAAGTACATTTTAAATGTTTTTTAAGAAATACACTTTAATTGCACTAAATATACTTAAAGTGGTTCCATTTTAACACAATTTCAATATATTAAATATATTGCAAATAGATTAAAATTGAACTTAAACATATCTTGAAATACACTTAATATACTTAGTTGTTTCAAAATAATACATTTAATATGCACTTAATATAGTATAGTTTTAATATATTAAGTGTGTCTGAAAAAGCACAATTTAAATATATTTCTTTTTCACCTGGGAATACTGATTAAAATGATCACTAATGACATGCAGAGACTAATTGTTCATTGGTAATCCATGAACGGGTGTTTAAAACATGCTACTTTTCACTTCAATAGTTTGCGTAGATGCTTTCGTCGGGGATATTCTGTTTGAATGTGTGTTCGGGGTTAATGGTGCAGGTCTTCTCATCTTCACAAGTCTTTGACTGAAGCTGCTGGCTTTCCACTGCACTTGCAGACACATTGGCATAAATGTTCTGATCCTGGCTTGTTTCCTGAAATGCATTGATAAATGAGCTGTGAACTTACTCTTCTCTTACTTCTCTCACAACAGGCAGAATACAAAAATGAAACTTTTTTTTTTTTAAATCAAATAATTTCATATATATATATATATATATATATATATATATATATATATATATATATATAAAATGAAATTATTTGATTATTTATATATATATATATATATATATATATATATATATATATATATATATATATATATATATATATATATATATATATATATATTAGGGATGTCAACATTAACGCGTTAAGGCATGCGATTAATCCAAAAATTTTAACGCATTAATATTTTTTTTAACGTAGATTAATCGTTTGATAAGGTTTGACCCCAACTTCTTCCCGTCATCGCAGCGCGGAAGGTTATCTATCATTGTGTGATGAGGGTACAGCGAACCAGTGTTGCCAGGGCAGCGGCACAAGTGGGCTATTTTGAAAATATAGTCGCGGGAAAAATTACAGTCGTGGGTTGCGATTTTTTTTTTTTTTTTTTTTTTTTGGCCTACTTTTTTAATATACCGCGGCCGCCCAAAGTGCAATATAGACAAATAAAAAATATCCTTTTACTAATGTGTATTATAGGCTACTTGGAATGTATACCTGGCAACTTAAGAACAGAGACGCAGTTGTAACATCACAAACAACGTGAGTTTCAGCAGAGCATACATGTTAAGGCTTTTACACAGCAGAAATAAACATGACAACAGCCACTATAGATTATATTAGATAATAAACACACGATTACGATAGGATATGGTCTGTATGTGATTTTCTTGAGATGAATGTGTGTATCTGAAATGCTAATTTGTGCAGCGATATAAAAGGCTATAAATAGCATATTTTAACAACAGTAAACGACCAAATTCCACATATGATCGCAAAAGTGAGTTCTGAGTAAAAGTGTACTATTAATCTCATAAATTGTCTTATGAAGCATGATGCTAATATTAGCTCTAATGCACCTGCAGAACCGGTCCAATTCTTCTTCATAATGCATTTTGTCATAATACTTCACGTAAGTTCGCAAGAAATGTTTTGTTGAAATACTTTTGATAATAGTTGGGTAAAGGTATACTGGGATTGAAGCGATGTGGCTTGGTAAACGTTTTATTGCCAGTATGAAGGCTGAATAAAAACAAAAGAATAATGCTAAAAGAATAATAAGGATTATGGGTCCCACTTTATATTAGGAGGCCTTAACTACTATGTACTTGCATTTAAATGAATCATTTGATACTATGCACTTATTGTGTACATAAATGGCTTTACATTGTACTTATATATTTTAATTAATTTCTGTAATTACATTTATAATTACACTGTTGACCCATCCCTTACACTTTAACCCAACCTTAAACCTACCCGTACCACCAAACCTGTTCCTAACCTTACCCGTATCCCACCTCAATAGCAGCAAAAGTGTTTTGCAATACAATATATACACAATAAGTACATTGTACTTAGTTTTTGAAGTAAGTACATAGTAGTTAAGGCCACCTAATATAAAGTGTGACCGGATTATGTCTCATACCTGGCAGAAGTGTGAAAGGTTCTGTTTCCTTAAACTAGTTTGTCATGCATTTCTTTTTCAACACATTTACAGGTAAATCCTAGTATTTTAAATTTCCGATTAATCATGATTAATCACAGTCCATGACTGTGATTAATGCAATTAAATTTTTTAATTGATTGACAACACTAATATATATATATATATATATATATATATATATATATATATAAAACTAACACACACACACACACACACACACACACACTTGAAAAACATATGGCAGAACTTACACTTCTGATTGTTTTTTTATACCTGCATATACCAAAACAAGAAAACATTATCTCAAATAATGTATGAAATATTTAACAATAAAAAAAATCTAGAAAGATCTTACCTTCTGTAAATCATAAGAATAAGAAGTGCAAATATAAGCAATAATAAAACTGCCAAAATTGAGAGGAAAGCAGTGAAGGATATGCCTGCAAAAACAAAGTAGCAGCATTAAAAATTGTTACTGTAGCTGACCTGGAAACTATTAACAATTATCACACCATCATAAATCTTATGTTCTTGGCAAAAATAATTAGCTGTTTCCTCTTGCTTGTATAACCACCTTGAACCCCTTTAGTCAGGTGTTCATAAATTTCACTGTACAGAAACGGCCATGGTCAAAGTTACCAAAGACTTGCTGATGGCATCTGATTATGGCTTAATTTCTGTCCTCCTCCTTCTCTAGCTCAGTGTCATTTTTGATACTGTTGATCATAGTCTTTTACTTGCTTGTCTTGATAGTGCTTTTTCAGGACAGCCTTAAACTTGTTTAAATTTTATTTTACTGACCATTGCAGTTCATTTTGATGGTTACAGGTCTGAGATCAGTTTCGTATTCACTGGTGTTCCTCAGGCCTCAGTATTGGGTCCTTTACTTTTCAATATCTACTTATCACCACCTGGGCATCTCTTACCTCCATTATCATTTTTACAATGATCTATATTCACTCAAAATTTTGTTAAAAGCTTGACGTTTGCTTCTTTTCTGATTGTGTTTCTGAGATAAAGACTTGGATGAATAACAATTTTCTCTGTCTGAACAGAAGCAAAACTGAAGTAATGCTACTCGTTTCCCCCACCAACTTTACAAAGCTGCTTTATAAAGCAAATATATAGCTGCTTTTAAAGGCACTATACAATAAAGCTTATTATTATTATTATTAAATGATCCACAGTTTAGCCCACACAGACTGCTGTTGAGCTCACTGTGTAAAAAGTTTTCAAAAGTGACTTAAATATTGAGAAATGAGTCCTAGTGAATGGGAAAAAAAACTGGAAAAGAATAAGAAATTCAAATTAGGTGTGAACAAGAAACTAATTGTTCAGAGATCTAAACTTATTGAAAAAGTGTTCTGATTCAAGACTTGGGCCAAAGTGAAGTGTAACAATAAATGATGAAACTCTACAAGCACAGACTGACCTAGGACAGTGATCTGTACGTTTGTGGAGTTCATTGCACCGTATCGATTCTGTGCCTCACAAATATATTCCCCAGTGTTCTCATGGGCCGCAGTGAAGGAAAGCACATGCGAGACGCCCAGTTCTTCCTCTACACCTGCTGTCTTCATGAACCACCTGTGGACCGCTGGAGGGTTGGCATTACTGTGACAGGTGAGGGTCACATTATTACCAAGCCAGACCAAGCCTGTGAAAGAGATCCATGTTTTCTTAGGGGGATCTGTGGGCCGAAAAGGAAAAAAACAGTGTATTTCAAAAAAAGAAAAAAAGAAAAAAAAAAGCTAGGTGTTGGGTTAAAATCTCACACTCCACACTGAGGATGATGGTCTTGCGGCTGAGCAGGGGCTTGTCCTCTTTGTGTAGAGGATGAATAGAAACACAGTTCACTTTCAGCTCATGATGGTGGAACGACGGAACGAAATTCAAGATGGCAGAAACACTCTGAGTCCCATCAGCGTTCATCTGTGTCCTCTGTGTTATGTCACCACCTAATGCAGGATCCCATTTTATATTTGGAGGGTGACTGGGGCAGGGAGCTGGAGCAGTGCAGGTAATATTTACCTTCTCACCCTCCCTGAGCACCGGCACAGTTACATTCGGCTCAGCTAAGGAATCTATTTGAGAGGAGAACGTAATGTATTCATTTACAGAAATCTTATTTCCAAACATCTTATCATTCTTCATCATGAGAAATAAACTTGAAATTGTGAGTTTTTTTTTTTTTTTTTTTTTTTTAAATCCCATGGTGGGAACGAGCTTCCATACTTTTTAGATGCAGATTTCAGCAGTAGGTAAAACTAGTGGAGAGTAGTGATGGTTGCAACACGTATTGCATATCAGTTTCTCAGAGGCGGTTTGTTTTGGAAAGCCAAAATATTAATACAAGAAAGCTACTCACCCAACCTTCTGTAACATGTTTACATACTGTATCATATTATATGTACAATTAATTCTTGAATAGACAAAGACAAATTCTGCAACTGACCTCATAACAGGTGATGGTTGCAACATTCATTGAAATGTTATTAAAATCATTCTTAAATATATATTTTTTTATTTTATTTGTTCACAGACAGGGTCTTCAATAAGTTAAACTGGCTGTTGTAGTGGAAAGCACATTCCAAGGCCCAGTTTATGGCGGGGCCCCCTCTAACCACAAAAGTGGACAAAGGTTTGCTACATTTTTATTGGATCTTGGTGGACTAACATAAGCAAACTGTCCAATGCCATCAGATAAAGATGCCAGGACAACAGCCAGATACCTCTTAGAGGGCAAGAAGAAGACCTTTGGCACAAGCCCAGGACGGACAGGACTTCTCATTGGTCAAAATGCAGTTTCTGCCTTTTACCCAACAAGAGACTGATTCCTAAGGTTTTGGTCTGTAAAACCCAAAAACAAAACAAAAAGAGATCACAGAGATCCATCCAAATCCATTCATAACTATGTTTTCAAACCTTAAAACTGATGCACACTACAACACACACATCTCATACTTATTCAGAGAAATAATTATTCTCAGTGACAGCGATGTGTAGTGCAACATCTTACACAAACTCAGCTGTTGATGGACAAATGAATGCATGCATGACAGTTCAATATTTTTCCATCATGTTTGGACTCAATGTGTTCATAACATTGCCAAAGGTATTATGGTTGTGGTTTGGTAATTGAATGATGCATTGTTAAAACTTTAGTGACACTTTTCTGAATGTGTGTTTGGACTATGCAAATAAGTTCCACAGGGGGAAAGAAGGGTGGGCCACACTGTGTGTCCCCACTCTGATGGAAACAGCCAATCACAGCCTGGAAATGGAGAAGCGCCAGATTGCAATCTCCTCCTTATTGGAAAGAGATAAAGGTACCTTCCCAAAAGACACTACTTGTTCTGAGTCTGAGTCCCGAAAGGGAGAGACACTAACTGTCTCCGGCACGTCCAGAGAGACACTAAAAGAAACATCTCCGTTCTGAGTCATAACATGGCCGCAGCAGGCGCAGTGATATTACGTAGCGCCTGAAAGTAGTCCCCAGCTATATTAGAACTAGTTACCTAGCTGGGGACTACTTTCAGGCGCTGCGTAATATCACTGCGCCTGCCACAGCCATGTTACGGCAGCAAAGTTCCTTGATTATTACACCGGAATGAGAGTATAGTTCCTAGCCAAATCGGACTAGAAAATCGCAACTTTTCATTTTCTGCCGGTCTTAGTACACGATATAACTACAGAAGAGTCAAGTTTTAAATAGGAAAACTATCGAAACTCTTTGATCGTTTTTGAACGCGATGCTACTGGTCTAATAGGATTCAATGATCTATGCTAAGCTATGCTAAAAGTGCTATCGCCAGATCCGGAGATCGGCTGAATGGATTCAAAAACGGTAAAACTCAACTTACTAACTCTGGGGGAGTTGGAGAATGAGCCTATTTCCAAAAAAAGTGGAGTGTTCCTTTAAACTTTTTAAAATTAAACAAAAACAAAACAGAGATTATTATTTTTGAGTCGAGTGAGACTGCTAACCTTGGCCCTCTGGCCTCGTATAATAAGATGGTGGTGAAAAACCTTGGTGTTTTATTTGATAAAGCTTTTAAATTTGACATGCAAATAAATGCTGTCGTTAAATCCTGCTTTTTCCACTTGAGACTTTTGGCTAAGGTAAAGATATTTCTTTCCTTTAAAGACCTTGAGAAAGTCATCCATGCTTTTATTTTTTCAAGGCTTAAGTATTGTAATTCCCTTTATATAGGAGTTACCCAGAAAGCGCTGTTGCGTTTGCAGGCAGTCCAAAATGCAGCAGCCAGGATGCTGACCGGTACTCGAAAACGAGACCATGTTACACCAGTTCTATTTTCCCTTCATTGGCTGCCAGTACGTTTCCAAATAGAATTTAAGCTTTTATTGTTTGTTTTTAAATCATTAAATGGCTTGGCACCACCTTACCTTGCAGACCTTCTGAAACAACACACGCCTACTAGATCCCTTAGGTCCTCTGATCAGCTGCTTCTAAATATCCCTAGGTCTAGATTAAAACTTAGGGGTGATCGGGCCTTTTCAGTAATTGCACCTAGACTGTGGAATTCATTACCCCTGTATGTTAGAGCAGCTCCAACTATATTTACATTTAAAACTCGGTTAAAAACTAATTTATTATCTCAGGCTTTTGATTCTACTGGGTAATGAGGGGTGTCATTGAATCTTTAGTGTTTATTTTGAATTTATTTTCTGTATATTTTCTTGGTTTTATTTGTTTTACTTTGTTTGTACAGCACCTTGGGCAACAAACAGGTTGTATTAATGTGTGCTTTAAAAGTGAAATAAACAGAAACAAAACGTAGATAATCTACGTTCAGACTTCAGAGTCTTCGTCCAGCGAGACAACAACAGACGCAGCATGTCCCGAGTCTCCATCCTAGAGAGACAAAGCGGATCGACCAAATTCTAGGTCTCTAGCGCAGAGAGGCAGAAGACACACAGACATTTGCAAAAAGGTTAAGCTCCAGTGAGCAAACCTTCACTCCAAGGAACCTTTGCTTGCGTGTCCCAGGCTAAGGACCTTCTGCACCTACTCCCAGGCCACATCTGCGTGTTCCAGATTTTAGGACCCTTTGGTGCTCTAGGAGATCAGCATCCTCCAGCGCTTCGTGTTCAAGGTTGTCGAAATGGTTTCCTGCTCCTTTGCCCACTGCATTGTTACCAGCACCAGTGGATGAAGTCACAATACTTTGCGATGGCCTGTAGGCCAGGCCAAAGCCGCTAGAAGGCAAGCCTGCAACCATTAGCCGAAAAAGTGTAAAGGCTAAAGCTAACGCTTCCAGTCTGGCAGTATGTGGGAAAGGAGACCAGAGGCCGTTTTTTTTTTGGAATGGATGTCAATGGAGGAGAGGCTTCACAACGCTGAATAAACAGCTTTTTAGTGGAAACGGCTTAACATTTAATGAATCGACAGCCTATCTGCTAATCTTCAACATGTTTTACACTAAACAATACTTTTGGACTGAACTATTTTTAGAGTTTACCATGAAAAAAATGCTGTTTTATAAGTCACTGACTTTTTGCAACAGGTGGGATTCAGCTTACGGCACTTCTCATTTAGTGCGTTTACATGGACCCTCTTAATGCGATTATAATGAGATTTTGGCGATATTGCGATTATGCTTTACCTCATGTAAATGCAATACTTCGATCTAAATAATACGATTAAGCTCATAATCGAAGCAGGCATAATCGTATTAACATAGGTGGCGTACGCCAATTTTAATCGGAATATACAGACATGTAAACACCTTAATCTCAGTATTGCCGCTCTGACCAAAGTGCGCATGCGCTTGTGACATATATGAATAACGTGACACGCACCTGTAATAATACGGAGATTAGAAACGATGGAGGGGAAGCATCGCATTCTGAGGAAAACACAACAAGCTGCCAGCAGTCTCTGTTCCTTACCCTCATCCAGAAACGGCAAATAGAATGCGACGGCAGCATAGGGAAACAAATTCCATCACATTTCTATGGCGCCGAAAAAGCGTGGAATACAGCCATACAAAATCATTATGCATTAGACGTAAATAAAGTAAAACAGCGACTAGTAACACTGCTCTTTCTGAGTACATCATTTGTGCTGTCCAGTGGGGTATGTGAATAATGGAAGTAAAAAATTAACCACAATTCTTAGCGAATAATAAGAATAATGGAAATTGCATGTAAACGGGAGTAAGAGCTTTGCTCTTGACATGTAAACATCAAAATGCGATTAAGTCCTTACTCTGATTATTGGAAATAATCGCAATATTCGTGCGCATGTAAACGCAGTCACTCATGGGATCCGTAAACGAGTGTCGAACAACTCTGACTGAAATTCATTGACGTCAAGGCTGTAATGTGATTGGTTATAGGGGAAGTCGTGGCCTAATGGTTAGAGAGTCGGACTCGTAACCCAAAGGTTGTGGGTTTTCGAGTCTCAGGTCCAGCAGGAATTGTGGGGGGAGTGAATAACCAGCGCTCTCTCCACCTCAATACCACGACTGAGGTGCCCTTGAGCAAGGCACCGAACCCCCAACTGCTCCCCAGGCGCCGCAGCATAAATGGCTGCCCACTGCTCCGGGTGTGTGTTCATGGTGTGTGTGTTCACTGCTGTATGTGTGCACTTTGGATGGGATAAATGCAGAGCACAAATTCCGATTATGGGTTATCATACTTGGCCACATGTCACTTCACTCTTATTAAGGGACACGTGATCCAAGTTAGCCATTATGCTTTCTCCAATAAGTAAGTAATACAGACCCTCTCATCTCCCTATAGTAAGATAATCTCTGGCCAGGCCATGCTAAATGTCTCACAACAGGAAGTAACCAGTGAAGCAGTGCTGGCGTGATGTTACAGTACTGCACATTGGCCAACTTATTATGTTTTTTAATTGTACTTTAGAAATAAATTGTCTTACCTTGCCTTAAAAACCTATTTACTTAAAAAAGGAGAGATACCTGACCATTGAAAGCCGTTCTTTATTAATTCATAAAACTACAATTTTGTAATGTTATGGCAAGCTTTTACATCAATGTTGCGGTAAGGGAAAGCAACTGTCCCTACACTGGCAGCCGAGCTAAAACTTGCTATTCTAACTTGACACAATATGTTTGACACACGCTAGCTATACCTAATAGAAGCTCAGAAAACAATGCGCGATTAAAATGATATGACTTTACAATGCTTCATGCAAACAACCTAGCATATAAAAAAAAAAAATCCGACCATAGAAAAACTACCATGAAATTTTATTTATTTATTTTTTGTAGAAGGAATGGTCACATGTGGCTGCTTTCTTTCAGGAAGGATGAGGAGCTAACTTAGCATGTGCAGTATGATAATAAGCCATGTTGCAACTTGTACTTTTACTTGTTTTGAGGGGAAAAAAATCTAATCTGAGAATTGGGCCAAAGCGATGAAAAAAACTGTAATATTTGTTTACTGTTAATTTAGCATGTAGGCCTATATGTAAGTACTTTTGCATAACCAGACTTTTGACATACATAGTGCGCTTCAGTTTTCAGGTGTCTATTCATTTCATTACAATGATCTACTATCAACTGATACAGTAATGTGCTCAAAATGCTACCTGTTGCATAACTCTTGATGCATAGTTTTTTTTACAAAATGATGAACAATACATGTTTAGATTATGAAAGTGAAACAACTGAGGACCGAGTATGTTCAGATATGATAAACTGTCTCTCTAGTCTATTACAATGCATGAATGTCTAGAACCATAATGAAAGCTGCATTGTGCATTTTGTACAACTATATTTAGTCATTGTACTAAGAATTGTATTTTGTGTGTGGGTGATCTAAAGCAACACGCCTAGGTATTTCATGATAAATTTATTATTTGAACCAATGATTCTGCAAATGCAAGGCTTCTTTAAAGATGCAACATGCATCATTGGACAGCCTGTGTTACAAATAATGACTGTTTTGAGTTTTGTGTCTAGAGTTTTGAAAAATTACATCAAGGTTCTGAAATTGGCGACAAAATGATTGTAAAAAATTGTATTTACTTCTTTCAAAATTACATGAATTCTTTTCTCACTCAAACACAATGACCACCAAAACTCAGTGAACCTACAGGCCAATTTGCACGTTAATACAGTCTCTTCATTTAAGCTAAAAACATAATAAAAAACTGAATAAGACAGCAATTTACTACATTTCTACGGTAATATATTAAAATATATTCAAAATCTAAAGAAGGAATTACTATCAAAACTATTAGATGTAGCTGAACACCTACACAGGTGTTTCATATCTGTACAAAATGGGAATAATTTTGTACTGTAATGTAAACATAGACTATGTAACATATACTGAAGTGAATTCTGAAGTGTAAAGAGCTGTCATTCTTATTTTGTTAAGAAATTTTGCAGAAGATTTTTCAATTCTACTTCTTGTTAGTGCTGTTTAATGAATGATAAAGTGTGCTTGCTGGCTGACAGCTTTGCTAGTGTTAAAGAAGAATGACTTGACTGAAGAAGGAGTGTTTTGGTAGTGTTAGTGCATTCTGAATGTGGAATAAACTGTTGAGCTAAAAGTTGTTTAGATCACTTGAAACTGTAACTCGATTGAATTTTTGTATAACAAAAAGTACTTGTATGTCTAGCTTACGCCTCGTCATAACTCTTGACATTTTTCATAGATTTGAGGCCACTGAAAACATTACCTCCGAGACACATTATATAATCAGAGGAGCATAGAAATGTTTATGAAAGTGTCACCCGCCACAATACAATAGCAAAATATATAAATATGTAGTATTTTTATGTTACATTAATCAGTGTCCAGCACACCTTTAAGGAAAGGATATGGATCAGAAGACATTGCAATTACTACATGATATTTAGACAGACTTAAAGAAGTTCCAGATCTATACTTGTGCTCTTATTGTTTCAGTTATTTTGCCTTTAATGTAAATAAACATGTGCAAACAATATACTTGGTCTTGTGAATTTATTTTGATGTTGATTACATTTACTTACAAATTCATCATCACCATGTAACATATGTTACTATAAAACTCTTACGACAAACATGTCTTCTAATATCTTCAATTGTTGTGAATACCGAGCTGCAGCGGAAACATATTAAATGACTTCACTTGGACCCATTGTGCGAGCTGTCTCTTTAATACCGCGTGGTTTATGTATAAGTTGCTGCTGATTGGGCTGACATTTTTGACAAACCCACCAAACAAGAGAAAACGTATCTCAAACCCTGTTGCACACAGTTGCACACTGTTTCCAGGAAACATGTCGTTCAACCCGGAAACCGTAGCAAAACGTTGGGCGCCGCGGTGTGCCCCTGCTTATTTTTCAAAGATTTTGATAACTTATTTTAGTTACTTGGCGGGGTTTTTTTATCATTCAAATTTGGCTGGGTGGTTAATAACACATTTTTCTGTTGTGTGACAAACTCAGAACACATATTTTATTATCACTTTACACGGACTTTAAGGAAGTGCACTTGTCTTTCACCTGGGATATAGTCAAGACAAGGGTGATAGAACGCTCAGAAAGGCAGATAGACTGGCAATACTTTGCGATGGCCTGTAGGCCAGGCCAAAGCCGCTAGAAGGCAAGCCTGCAACCATTAGCCGAAAAAGTGTAAAGGCTAAAGCTAACGCTTCCAGTCTGGCAGTACGTGGGAAAGGAGACCAGAGGCCGTTTTTTTTTTGGAATGGATGTCAATGGAGGAGAGGCTTCACAACGCTGAATAAACAGCTTTTTAGTGGAAACGGCTTAACATTTAATGAATCGACAGCCTATCTGCTAATCTTCAACATGTTTTACACTAAACAATACTTTTGGACTGAACTATTTTTAGAGTTTACCATGAAAAAAATGCTGTTTTATAAGTCACTGACTTTTTGCAACAGGTGGGATTCAGCTTACGGCACTTCTCATTTAGTGCGTTTACATGGACCCTCTTAATGCGATTATAATGAGATTTTGGCGATATTGCGATTATGCTTTACCTCATGTAAATGCAATACTTCGATCTAAATAATACGATTAAGCTCATAATCGAAGCAGGCATAATCGTATTAACATAGGTGGCGTACGCCAATTTTAATCGGAATATACAGACATGTAAACACCTTAATCTCAGTATTGCCGCTCTGACCAAAGTGCGCATGCGCTTGTGACATATATGAATAACGTGACACGCACCTGTAATAATACGGAGATTAGAAACGATGGAGGGGAAGCATCGCATTCTGAGGAAAACACAACAAGCTGCCAGCAGTCTCTGTTCCTTACCCTCATCCAGAAACGGCAAATAGAACGCGACGGCAGCATAGGGAAACAAATTCCATCACATTTCTATGGCGCCGAAAAAGCGTGGAATACAGCCATACAAAATCATTATGCATTAGACGTAAATAAAGTAAAACAGCGACTAGTAACACTGCTCTTTCTGAGTACATCATTTGTGCTGTCCAGTGGGGTATGTGAATAATGGAAGTAAAAAATTAACCACAATTCTTAGCGAATAATAAGAATAATGGAAATTGCATGTAAACGGGAGTAAGAGCTTTGCTCTTGACATGTAAACATCAAAATGCGATTAAGTCCTTACTCTGATTATTGGAAATAATCGCAATATTCGTGCGCATGTAAACGCAGTCACTCATGGGATCCGTAAACGAGTGTCGAACAACTCTGACTGAAATTCATTGACGTCAAGGCTGTAATGTGATTGGTTATAGGGGAAGTCGTGGCCTAATGGTTAGAGAGTCGGACTCGTAACCCAAAGGTTGTGGGTTTTCGAGTCTCAGGTCCAGCAGGAATTGTGGGGGGAGTGAATAACCAGCGCTCTCTCCACCTCAATACCACGACTGAGGTGCCCTTGAGCAAGGCACCGAACCCCCAACTGCTCCCCAGGCGCCGCAGCATAAATGGCTGCCCACTGCTCCGGGTGTGTGTTCATGGTGTGTGTGTTCACTGCTGTATGTGTGCACTTTGGATGGGATAAATGCAGAGCACAAATTCCGATTATGGGTTATCATACTTGGCCACATGTCACTTCACTCTTATTAAGGGACACGTGATCCAAGTTAGCCATTATGCTTTCTCCAATAAGTAAGTAATACAGACCCTCTCATCTCCCTATAGTAAGATAATCTCTGGCCAGGCCATGATAAATGTCTCACAACAGGAAGTAACCAGTGAAGCAGTGCTGGCGTGATGTTACAGTACTGCACATTGGCCAACTTATTATGTTTTTTAATTGTACTTTAGAAATAAATTGTCTTACCTTGCCTTAAAAACCTATTTACTTAAAAAAGGAGAGATACCTGACCATTGAAAGCCGTTCTTTATTAATTCATAAAACTACAATTTTGTAATGTTATGGCAAGCTTTTACATCAATGTTGCGGTAAAGGAAAGCAACTGTCCCTACACTGGCAGCCGAGCTAAAACTTGCTATTCTAACTTGACACAATATGTTTGACACACGCTAGCTATACCTAATAGAAGCTCAGAAAACAATGCGCGATTAAAATGATATGACTTTACAATGCTTCATGCAAACAACCTAGCATATATAAAAAAAAAATCCGACCATAGAAAAACTACCATGAAATTTTATTTATTTATTTTTTGTAGAAGGAATGGTCACATGTGGCTGCTTTCTTTCAGGAAGGATGAGGAGCTAACTTAGCATGTGCAGTATGATAATAAGCCATGTTGCAACTTGTACTTTTACTTGTTTTGAGGGGAAAAAAATCTAATCTGAGAATTGGGCCAAAGCGATGAAAAAAACTGTAATATTTGTTTACTGTTAATTTAGCATGTAGGCCTATATGTAAGTACTTTTGCATAACCAGACTTTTGACATACATAGTGCGCTTCAGTTTTCAGGTGTCTATTCATTTCATTACAATGATCTACTATCAACTGATACAGTAATGTGCTCAAAATGCTACCTGTTGCATAACTCTTGATGCATAGTTTTTTTTACAAAATGATGAACAATATATGTTTAGATTATGAAAGTGAAACAACTGAGGACCGAGTATGTTCAGATATGATAAACTGTCTCTCTAGTCTATTACAATGTATGAATGTCTAGAACCATAATGAAAGCTGCATTGTGCATTTTGTACAACTATATTTAGTCATTGTACTAAGAATTGTATTTTGTGTGTGGGTGATCTAAAGCAACACGCCTAGGTATTTCATGATAAATTAATTATTTGAACCAATGATTCTGCAAATGCAAGGCTTCTTTAAAGATGCAACATGCATCATTGGACAGCCTGTGTTACAAATAATGACTGTTTTGAGTTTTGTGTCTAGAGTTTTGAAAAATTACATCAAGGTTCTGAAATTGGCGACAAAATGATTGTAAAAAATTGTATTTACTTCTTTCAAAATTAAATGAATTCTTTTCTCATTCAAACACAATGACCACCAAAACTCAGTGAACCTACAGGCCAATTTGCACGTTAATACAGTCTCTTCATTTAAGCTAAAAACATAATAAAAAACTGAATAAGACAGCAATTTACTACATTTCTACGGTAATATATTAAAATATATTCAAAATCTAAAGAAAGAATTACAATCAAAACTATTAGATGTAGCTGAACACCTACACAGGTGTTTCATATCTGTACAAAATGGGAATAATTTTGTACTGTAATTTAAACATAGACCATGTAACACATACTGAAGTGAATTCTGAAGTGTAAAGAGCCGTCATTCTTATTTTGTTAAGAAATTTTGCAGAAGATTTTTCAATTCTACTTCTTGTTAGTGCTGTTTAATGAATGATAAAGTGTGCTTGCTGGCTGACAGCTTTGCTAGTGTTAAAGAAGAATGACTTGACTGAAGAAGGAGTGTTTTGGTAGTGTTAGTGCATTCTGAATGTGGAATAAACTGTTGAGCTAAAAGTTGTTTAGATCACTTGAAACTGTAACTCGATTGAATTTTTGTATAACAAAAAGTACTTGTATGTCTAGCTTACGCCTCGTCATAACTCTTGACATTTTTCATAGATTTGAGGCCACTGAAAACACTTGGTGCTGGTAATGTCTTGGTTTATTATTGAAACATTTGCCTTACCTGACACATTTATGCGCACAGCTATTGTTTCAGTCATAGACAAGATCTTTGATTCAATCCTGAAGAAGTAACGATCTGAATGGTGGCTGCTGAGGTTTCTCATGACAGAAGTGCAGTTCTTCTTTCGTAGGTCACCGACCACGTCAATCACAGGTTCTTTCTGATGGCGAACGCTGATAAAATCAGGTTTATCGTAGAGTGACCACAGAGATCCTCGTCTCCATGTTACTTCTGGTGAACTGTCAAGAATGTTTTCTTTCTCCTTTGAAATGTTGAATAGGCAGGGGATCAGAAGGCAAGAGCCGCTGGTGCTGCTCAGGGTTTTGGGGACTGATACTTTCATAACAGGCTGACACCAAACAGCTGGAATACAAATGTGTTACAGTTGAAAAAAATATAATACACACACGCATATATATATATATATATATATATATATATATATATATATATATGAATATGTACGTGTGTGTGTGTGTAAAATAAATAAAATTAACTTTCTGGTTGTCAAACTTTGATGCAAACAAGAAAAAAACGGGGAAAAAACGACCAACCTGATAGAATAGAGCTGAATACAAGAAGATTTGCAGCAAACATTCTGAGAATCATCTGAGGTGAGCTGTGTATTTAGAAATCAAGTTTAAAAGTACATGATATAAGCATAATTTATTGTGAAATATACATGATATAAGCATCATTTGTTGTCTGTTTTTAATTACAGTTGTAACAACATACAATTAAATAATTTCTAATTCAAAACAAATGTAATAGTTTACCTTTCACAAGACTAAACAGCAAGATACGAGTGACCTTTTGTTTCAGTTGTGGTGGAGTCACAGTGTCTCACTGGAAACTGCAGTTCAGCTTCTGCCCATTACAACCAATACAGCTAATTTTAACACCAACAGAAAATCTATTGAAGAAGTGAAAGATGTTGATTAGGTCTTAAATGCCAAAAGCTGAAGTGAAGTAAAATGTTAGTCTCAATTATTTCAAACAACCTATTAATTAATTGTATACAACATAATTTTATTATTATTATTTTAATCATGTTTTGGATTTCAGCCATGGCTTTTGCATTAATGTTATGGTGTACATAAGCTTTAAGAGTCCCCAGTTAAAGAAATTAAAATATCAAAAACATGAAACCAGTAAAAGACACAGAACTTGATGAAAAAGAACCTAAAATATGTTACATTGTAGCTAAATATGTTACTACTTGTATTTTAGATTAATAAACATTAGTGGTCACACTTTATATTAGGTGGCCTTAACTACTATGTACTTGCATCAAAAATAAGTACAATGTACTTATTGTGTTCATATTGTATTTGCAAAACACTTCTGCTGCTATTGAGGTGGGATACGGGTAAGGTTAGGGGCAGGTTTGGTGGTGTGGGTAGGTTTAAGGGTGAGTTAAGGTGTAAGTGATGGGTCAACAGTGTAATTATAAATGTAATTACAGAAATTAATTACAGATGTAATTACATATAGGCATTTTTAAAAAATGTGCAATATAAAAACTTGTATGTACACAATAAGTGCATTGTATCAAATGATTAATTCAAATGTAAGTACACAGTAGTTAAGGCCACCTAATATAAAGTGGGACCACATTAGTAATTATTACATTAATAAACAAATTAATATTGCTTTCCTCTGAGCTTGCTCTTGTTTGAAACTGTTTTAAACTGTTAAGTTAACGCTCTAATGCTTCTGAATAATGGGGAAAGCCCCTGCTGTGGTCCTAGCAGCATTAGAGTAAAATTCACACAGGATGTTGGTGTCATTAAGCGTGGTTTTTTTGTTTGCTTTGCCTCTAATATGGTTGTGTTGTGGCCCCACAATATAAAAACCCACACTGCTCATACTTGCTTTCATGCAATGTTACAAATAATAAATAATAAAATGGCAGAATAAGTCCATGTGTTTAACACTTTTTGATGAAAGAAAAAATATTATTCTTGTTCGTTTCAAACCATCTATCAGATACTTCTATATCAAATAAAATGTTGCAAAAAACAGCACTGATATTCTGTGAAACATCTTTTGTGCTGCACAGAAAATACATCTAACCACACATACTGAGTGTGATATGACTTTAATGTCTCATGCAAAAAAGTATATTATTAAAGATTACATGTGCCACAGATCATAAATATCATGCTGCAGAAAAACGTTTTTAAAAAGTTGTACCGGATATTACCATTATATGCAGTACGTTTTATTTTTAGATATTTTATTTTATTTTAATTTTTGTTATTTTTTTCCATGGGCAGACAGTACTTTGGTGTACCTACAGAATTGTACCCTTGGCCATCACATTGACATTTTTCATGAAATGTTTTACTAATATTGACAACAATGGTACAATAACCTAAAGACCTTAATCAGGTTAGACGCCATATAGAATTTAACATGGACAAAATGAGGCTGTGAGGGATACCAATGGAAAGCTTATTTATTCAGCTTTCAGATGATGTAGAAATCTCAGCTTTGAAAAATTGACACTTATGACTGGTTTTGTGGTCGAGGGTCATATATCTTTCTACCTCAATTTCATGCTTGCACTCTGACATAAATGCTCCTAGACTCTCGCTGTGTTTCACACCAGCACTCACATCAGTCTGTAGCATCAACACAGTTTTTCACAAACCCCCCTATCTCTGCCCATGTCTGCTCTTTGGCCTTGGAGAGTGATTAGTGAGGCACAGACTCTGGCATTAGGAAAAAAGGAAGCTGTTTTTCTGTCAGGTTTTCCCGTTCCATTACGACATGTGATGTGCAATGCAAATTGTCAGGCAACATAATTTCTTTGTTAAATGGCTTGGTTTGACTTTTAGCTTGTTCATACATCATTTCAGCCCAATCATGATTTATGATGTGCCATTCATATGCCCACTGAGGCTCTGCTTGCAAACAACACCATTGCTCCCCCTCTTCTGTCACTCTGACACCCGAGGAGTCCGCTACGAGCATCAAATTTAGTTTGCACAATAGATCTCGACCCAAGATGGGCACAGGGCATTTTGGTGAATAAATGAATGCATGGTTCAGCCCTCCTCTATTTCACAATTTAGAGGCACTGTGAATCTTTCAAAAATTATATGCCCTGATGCAGAAATGGACTCATTTGTTTCATCTGATAATGACGGTTGACAATGCAAGTCACATGGTCGTATAGATGACCTCGAAGCCCCAGAATGGGCTAAAAACTCAATCATTACGCCTTCCACCAGCATGGGGTATTTAGGCATTTTCTTAAATGCTTCACTTTTGTATATCATTAAACATTTATCAGAATTTTCATCATCCAAATCAGAATTACACAAATAAATGCAAGCTTTGTCTTGAAGCTTGCAGAGAGCAGTGTGTACATCAGTGTATGTGTGTTTGTGTGTGTGGTTAAAGAATTTTCACTTCCCTTTTCAGTTGCTCTGGGCTGCTCGCCCTCTGGCCCTCCTCCCTGCTCTCCGTCCTCCTCGCCTCAGTCCGCTTCTTGATCTCGCTGGTTTTCTGGACAGTCTTTGGCCCAATGACCATTCTTTTTGCACAGTCTACATTTGGTGCATTTTCACATCACAGATCCAACAACCCCGTTTTTCAAAATTTCTTCCAGCCCCGTTCGAATACCTTTCACTCTGTCTTTTTCCTCTTCCCCTCCCGTCGGCTGATGGCCCTGCACAGAGGGTTCCCCCGGCCTCGAGACAGATCGCACTAGGGCCATCTGTAAACCTTTGTCAGTCTTTGCTTTAACTCTTTCTTTCTTTGCTGTCTGCAGTTCTTCTGCGTGTCAACACGGCAGACAGTCGTTCGTCTTTTCCATTCAATGTAGCTGGTTTTCACTGCTTGTGCAATCTCAGGTCTCAGTCCATTCAAAAACCAGCTCCGCAGGTGACATTCCCATGTCTCAGGATGATTTCCTCGGTCGGCTGGCTCTATTAAGCTGCTGTGTTTGTTGAATATTTCATAGAGATGATGATAATAATCTTGAACAGACTCGTCTCTGTTCTGGCAGCAGTTGCCAATCTTTGATGTGCCCACACGTGCTGGGAATGCTGTTTTTATAGCTCCAGCCAGCTCCTCGACAGCTTTGTGGTAGTCTGCGTTGAATCTGTGGTGCCATTCACTGTGTTCTCTTTGGCGGTCTTCCCTTTGCAGCCTTCCACTCACCTTGTGCCAGCTCGAAGCCCCCAGTTTCACTGCCAGCAGCCTCCTCAGCTTGTGCACGGTGGGGCTGAATTCTTTGCAGAACGTGACCAATTCTGTAGAAAATCTGTCACCTGCTTCTTCCAGACTTGGCAAGTGAGCATTGCTTTTTTCATATCATTCACAGTCCATGGTCTAAAAACCGTCAGGTCCTGAAACTTTGATCATCAGTGCTGTTACACTCACATTTTCTTCTTTCACTGTTTGTCTGGTTCTTCTTTTCTTTGTCGGGGTGCTCTGCGCGCTATTTCCTCTTCATTTTCTTCGGCTCTCAGGAATCATGTCGGGGTCTTCCTCTATTTCTTCTTCCTCTATCCGCGGTGCTGTTGGTCTTTTTGGTGGAGAGCAGTTGAGGGTCAGGGTCCATTTTCAGGGCACGCAGCTCCGCCACGGGATAGTGATGATAGGGCGGTGGTGCATGTTTAGACACAGAAACATCAGAGCGGTTAGTAGGTCTATGTGATGCAGTTACTTTTTCTTCACATTTTTCATTTTCCTTTTTGTTATCAGCTCTACATGCTAATTCTTTTTGCATCGCTCTCCTTTCCCTCTTATCTGCCTCCTCACTCCAACAATTCACCGTCTGCTGACACCCTTTCTGTTTTTTGCTTCCCTCTTCAACTGATTCCTTTACAACATTTAATCTTGTGACACTTAATGTTCCCTCTTTTGGAAAATCATGGTACTTAATTAGTTTCCCATATCTTGCATGCATTTCTGGCCATATAATTTTTTCATTTACCAATATACCGGTGTATCATATTTAGCGAGCTTGCTCTGGAACTTCCCCATATTGGTTGTTTTTCCTCTGTGGGCTTCTTTTCGGCACCTATAATCTAGACGTGTCCAACAGATCCGACCTTTCACCCAAAGGGGAAATCCAAAGACCGTTTATTTATTTGTGTACAATGCGGGTAAAACAGATTTCCCTTATTCATATGGTTAATAAAAGTTCAAAGTTTAAGTGAATTGGTCATTGTACTGTTTTGTTGTATAGGCTTTATTATTATTATTAATAATAATATTAATAACGAGCCAAACTAAGCATTCGTTTGAATTGGAAAATCCAAAAACCTTTTATTTATTTGTGACAATGCGGATATGTCTTTATTAGTTCTGTTAATTCAAGTTTTATGTTTAATATAAGCTACTTTGTCTTTGTAGTAGCCTTTTGCTGATGTTGTGTGGGATTTATTTATTTATTTTTTCATTAAGAGTAATACTGAATCAACCTTAAGCAATCATTTTTCCCAAGAATAGGGAAGATCTGACGTTAAAGATCAAAATAAGCGCTGCAGAGGCGAGAAAGCGAGATTGGCTGCTGAGGTGGGTTGGATCGCGTATCAAACTGAAACCACAGTCAATTAATCGATAATAATTGGCTGATTAAAAAACACTTTATAGGGATATTTTTGTGTAATGGTATTTATATATAGAAATAATTTAAAAATTCATAAACATATAAAATCAAATTGTTTTCTGCAAAGTCGACCAGATTCTTGTTCTTCATCTCCCCAAGTACCACTGAGGTGATTTTCATGCTACTTTACTATATCATTTTTCAATAATTGCATACCAAAATCATGACAAATGCTATTTGTATTACTATAGATGTATTTAAAAAATTCATAAAAATATCAAATCTAATTGTTTTCTACAAACTCCACCAGAATCTTGTTCTTCATCTCCCCAAGTACCACTGAGGTGATTTCCATGTTACTTTACTGTATATTTTTTTAATAATTGCATACCAAAATCATGACAAATACTATTTGTATTGCTATATAGACATTTTAAAAATTCATAAAAATATAAAATCAAATTGTTCTCTGAAAACTCCACCAGATTCTTGTTCTACATCTGCCCAAGTACCACTGAGGTGATTTTCATGCTACATTACTGCATCATATTTTAATAATTGCATACCAAATTCATGACAAATGCTATTTGTATTGCTATATAGACATTTTTTTTTTTAAATCATAAAAATATAAAATCAAATTGTTTTCTACAAACTCCACCAGATTCTTGTTCTGCATCTCCCCAAGTACCACTGTCGTGATTTTCATGTTGCTTAATTTTTTTAATAATTGCATAGGCCTACCAAACTCATTTTGGGGTCTATATCCTACCTCACTGCAAAGACATATTTTTAAAAGGAATAAAAGGATCAAATCAAATTGTTTTCCACCAATATGCAATTATTAAAAAATGATACTGTAAAGCAACATGTGATACAGTGATGCTTGGTGATACCACAGTGATACTTGGGGAGATGCAGAACAAGAATCTGGTGGAGTTTGCAGAAAAAAAATATGATTTTATCTTTTTACAGGGGTGCAAATTTGTCACTTTATATGTCACTTTATTGTCACTTTATATTTACAAACAAACAAACTTTGACCAAAAGTGGTTTTTAATAATGCCTAAATATATATCCAAATGCAAAACCTAATACATTCAAGTAATTATGACTGAAAACAGTTTCCAGCAACTAGGGTATACACATTCACGATTATATAGGCCTATACAGACATCTAACGGTTACACAGCGGTATTACAGATGATTAATGGTACGTAATTTTGAGGTATTTTAGTAGTAAGTTAATACTAATATATATATTAAATCATTACATTGTGTATTTATTTGTTTGAAGATTTCCAGAGAGCGGAGCAACTTTTCCATGAACTTCTGATGCTGACCCAGAGGCTGTAGTGATGTACCAGAGAGCCCTCATCAGACAAGAATCTTATTGTGTTCAGACACATCACCTTTGAATGACTGGGATCTTGATCTTCAGACACCTGATATTATGCAAATACTGTATTTTTATTTCTTTGGAGCTCTAGATAAAACAAACACTGTTCACAAATACACAAGAGGTTGCACTTTATTCTTATTAGTCTATAGCTGATCTTGGATTAGCATACCAACAGCATATGATTGTTAAGGGGATAGTTCACCCAAAAATAAAAAATCTCTCATCTTTTACTCACCCTCATGCTGTCTCAAATGCATATTACTGCACTTTCTTTCTACTGGACAGGTAAACACAAATTAAGATTTTTAGGCAAATAATTCATCTCTGTGAGTCCTAAAGATGCTTTAAAAACCACACACAGCGACCGTGACAGTAATTGGAAAAGCATGAAGGTGAGTAAATGAGAGAATTTTCATTTTTTGGATGGACTATCCCTGTAAAGACTGATATTGCACTCCATTACATAACATACTCATTCACTGTTTTGTAACTTATACTATAACAGGAACTGTTGAAAGGATCATTGCAGTGTTTAAAACATATAATATACATATTCTGTATATTATGTTCTTGTGCATTTTGTGTAGTAATGTAAATTATAATAATACTGTGCATTATGTTTATACTATGCAGTCAGTGTTTTGTGGATTCTGGTGTTTTCTGTCACAACATAATTGCATCAAAGACTTTCACTTTGATACTTGTGTATATTCTATAGTGACCATAAAGAATGTACATTTATTTGAATTAATTCATATTTTCATTTACATTCATTCAACTGGTTTATAAAAGTCACACTTGAAAGAGTCGATGATTGTTAAAAATGTATTTCCAATTTTAAACGTTAGATGATGATGTTAACTAAATAAAATAAGTAACTAAACAACATTATCAGCATGATAAAAACAATTGGCAGCAAGAACATTCTTTGTGTGAGATATGTCATAAAACGAGCTTGATTGCCTGGTTGGAGTGAGACGTTCTTGATGTCTGAATAAAGTAGTGTTAAAATTGACACTTTAAGTGTTAAACTGACACTGCGTTTTTTTTAACTGTGTGTACTAGTTCTAAAATAATGCAACCATTAAAAAAAGAAGAAGAAAAAGGAACACATACATTATCAGATCTGTAATCACCAAAAACCCATCTTTCACTGTAATGTGTAATTTAAAATGTGTGTATATATTGCAATATGGTAATTAAAAGAGCGGCCTTAAGGTAGTCAATGACATGCTGTTTTTAAGTCAAATGACATTTGAATTTTCATCCAAATCACATTTTTCCCACTGCCACCTTCACATGGAGGACACCTGCTGAAGTGCTCCTGAAATTGCTCTGTTAACCTCATTTCAGAACATCTCTTCTTAAGGGGGATTTTTGTTTTGCATCATCTTTGATTAGTGAATTACATATTTTTATTCACAAATCAACATTGTCAACATAGTTTCACTGTAAATTGAGAAAATATCAATGTTGCCATATGGCAATGCTGTACGTACCATGGTGGAATTGTAGTTGTGTCTTTCCCCATTGGGATTTTATTTATAGATGATAACATCAATAATATGATTGTAATTATTTATTTATTTGAAGTGTTTAATGTAGTATAGTTGTATGAATAAGAAAATTATTCTTTTCAGAAAATGAATACAGCAATATTTAACGGAAAGGGCAATAGAAAGAGTGCAGAGTTGTGATGAAAATGAGGATGAGTTAGCCTTCAGTGACTAACAATAAGTGTGTGTGTGTGTGTGTGTGTGTGTGTGTGTGTGTGTGTGTGTGTGTGTGTGTGTGTGTGTGTGTGGCAGATTTTGATGGAAATTAAGACTGTATGCATCAATTTCTAAAAGAAACAAAAGAAATCTTAACCAGCCAGCATTCAGATGGTTACTTCTTCAGAATTTCATGTGCAAAAGAAAATCATGTGTAATAGAAAAACTACTTTTTTGGCCATTTTCCATTGTGGTACACTGTTGCCATATAGCAATGTTTTCCTAAATACACCCCCCTCCCAAAAATTTCTTTTTATATGCATAATTGGAGCAATATCACGTAATGAAAACTTATAACACTGGTAATTTATTCCATGCAATTTTATAGGCTATAAAAATATTTTTCCACACCAAGATTTATGGGCAAATATTGTACATAGTGAGGTATGCTGATCTCTAACATATCAAAATAATTTACCAAATAACTTGGAACCAAATTATTAAAAACGAAAAAAGATTTTTTTTTTCTCAACTGACAGGCCTAAACCCTCTTAAACTTTCACAACTTAAATAAAAGCGAGCATAAACTTTTAACAATATCAAAAGTTCTGTAATTTATGCCTATCTTTCTTTTTCTGTGAACAAATACTGTACAAAGAAAAAAAGACAATCAAATATATGAAATATAATCAATACTCTGATCTATGTAGGCTAGTAATCTTCAGATTATCTAGCTGTAGTGTCAGTAGATGTCGCTCAACAACACAGACTGGGAGCTGGAAGCAGCGCTGGAGCAGCTGTCTAAAATAAGACAGGCTAATGTTAAAGTGAGTGATGTGTTTTTACGGCGCAGAAATAAAATGTAAGGTATAAAGATTAGTGGTTATTTAAAAAGAGTTGATCCTTTCGTCATGTCCCGCCCCGACTTCCTGTTTTAAAAGTAACGTCAACACAACACAAGCTTGTCGAGACAATACACGAAGCGTCCATGCTATGGACTTTTTCCTGTATTTACGCTAATATTCATATGAATGTATAAGTGTACGTGCCTTCCTTGTGACTCTTATTTGCTTTTTTGAGTTTGTTCTATCCACATTAGCAAATTAAGACCAATCGAAACAGTTTCTGTATGTCAAGTAGCCTGCAGAAGAACAGACAGAAGTTGTAAATAATTCACAGTTCTAGTGCATGAAGGCAAATTGAGAATTATGAGTGATGTTGCTGTTGTCAAAATAAGGGAATTGATGCTTTTTAGGCAAACAAATAACGTTAGTATTTGTTTTGTTTTGTTTGTTAAAGAACTGGAACTGTGAAAGTTGAATGGTGTTTGTTTGTATGGAATGGTTTACACCACATGGTGGCAGTATGTGGTCAATGTAGCAAAAGCTATTTTTCCTTAAAGAATAGATTAAAATAATCAAATTATTTAAAAAACAAAACAAAAAAACAACAACATATATTTTATAAAAAAATAAATAAATTCAGAATCACAAGGATAATAAGATATAGTATAAGTATGCTTCTATTTAGTCCTCCACCCCAAACCACAACAACAGCAATCTATATGTTGATTTGCTCCTCAAAACAAAGCCTGCCTTGTTCTCTTTGTATCAGTGTATTCTGGACTTTGCTTCATTGATTCCCTTTGACCCAGCTGGTACAGTGGCACAGCTTCGATTAGTGCTCCTCTCTGAACAACTGCCAGTGTAATAGTGTTGTAGGTAAGAATCAATAATAAGGCTAATATATTATTTATCCGTATAGTTGTTTTTATGTGTAGTGTATGCTATTTTGAATTAGGCCCATTTGATACATTGTATTCAATTTGCTCAGTGTTCTAACAAGTTTACTACTGTTACTAACGCTTGTGAAAAAGAAGTACACTTTAACATAATTTAAAAAAGGACTTGTTATAGAAACAATACACTTTTAAAAGAATGTATTTAAATGTAAAGGGAATGTAATGCTTTTGGACATGTTATTTACAACTAAATGAATATGCATTATAGTGTAAGTTTAAACTAAATGCAGTTTATTAAAATCAAAAGTGCTTTTTTGACTCATTTAAATACATATTTGTAATTTCATAATTGTATTGTCTTTTACATGTGGTTAAAGCGCCAAACATTTATGGTAATTAAAATATATGTATTCCTATTGAAACTTGTATGCCATGTTTTTAAATTCATTTGTAAATGCACGTTTGTAATGATGAACATTGCACATTTAAAATAAATTGAACACTACTGTTAAAATTATAATCAAGTACTTTACATGTGCTTTGCTATGTTAGTTAACACATCAAAATAAGTGTGCTTCAAAGTCTTACAAAAGATTATAAATCATGAGGTTTAAAGTGTTGTTTAAAATAAATGTTAATTTGGCGTTATTACAAAGTGCACTTAAGTGTGTACTTAAGTGTGTTAAACGTGGTCATAAATGTGCACTCGCTTTATACACTTAAACAGCCTTTTATTTTACTAATATTATATTGTCTGCATGTTTATTAAGTGTACATTCGCTACAATTAAGCAAACTTATTTTTATATTTATACAGATTAAATCCAAGTGTGAGCATAATTACTGCGTTTTAAACCAAATATTCTGTCTTTTTTTTTTTAATAGTGTGGTTCTTTCAGAGAATGTCAGAGAGACAGGGACTGAGGGCAGACTCCACCCACTTCACTTTAGATGGAGCCCCATTTCGGATCCTCGGAGGTTCCATCCATTACTTTCGGGTCCCCAGGGCGTACTGGAGAGACCGGCTGCTCAAACTCAAGGCCTGTGGTCTCAATACTCTCACCACGTAAGACCACAACAGATTTAAGGACATTTTTTTCTTTTCCCCTCAGAATCTTCTTGAAGAGTCATATTCGTCGTTCGTGTTTTGTCTGTCAGGTACGTGCCATGGAATCTTCATGAACCAGAAAGAGGAGTTTATCTTTTTCAGGAGGAGCTGGATCTTGAGTAAGTGATGTTTGTTTGTTTATTTTTTATATGAAATTTATTAGTGATATTTCTGAACTATAAGAAGAAGGGGAAAAATATTAGTGGGAAAATGCATCTTAGAGATGCTAGAGGTGTCACCTGTGTTCTGGGTGATTACTGTACCAAATCAATCTGTGATATATTGGTTTTCGTATATGTGACCCTGGACCACAAAACCAGTCTTAAGTCGCCGGGATATATTTGCAGCAATAGCCAAAAATACATTGTATGGGTCAAAATTATTGATTTTTCTTTTATGCCAAAAATCAACAGGACATTAAGTAAAGATCAAGTTTCATGAAGATATTTTGTAAATTTCCTACTGTAAATATATCAAAACTTCATTTTTGATTAGTAATATGCATTGCTAAGAACTTCATTTGGACAACTTTAAAGGCAATTTTCTCAATATTTAGATTTTTTTGCACCCTCAGATTACAGATTTTCAAATAGTTGTATCTCAGCCAAATATTGTCCGATCCTAACAAACCATACACCAATGGAAAGCTTATTTATTCAGCTTTCAGACGATGTATAAATCTAATTTTCGAAAGATTGACACTTATGACTGGTTTTGTGGTCCAGGGTCCACAATCACACTAAAGGTCAAAAGTTATAAATAATTAACTTTTTTTTTTTTACGGTTTTAAAAGAAGTCTTCTATGCTCACCAAGGATGCATTTACTTGATCAAAAATACAGTAAAACAGTAGTATTGCGAAATATTATTACGATTTTAAAAGAACAATTTTTTATATATATTTTAAAATGTGATTAGATGACAAAGCTGAATTTTCATCTGCCATTACTCTAGTCTTCAGTGTCACATGATCCAGAAAACAGTTCTTTTAAATTACAGTAATATTTCAAAATATTTCTGTTTTGAGTGTATGACTAGTGCATGAACCACAGTGAAGTTTGCCTCAAAAATAAACATTTCATATCACATTCCATTTTAACAAATGTGTTCATTAATTTATCGAAATCTTTGCATGCTTTAAGGGCATACATTCGTCTAGCAGGGGAATTAGGCCTTTGGGTGATTCTGCGTCCGGGGCCGTACATATGTGCCGAGTGGGATTTGGGTGGGTTACCAAGGTTAGTGTTTCACCTGTTATGAAAATATATATTTGTTTGTTTTCTTTAGTCTTTAATCTTAATAAAACATTTAAATAAAACATACATTATTTTATATATATATATTTGTCTTACCTTTTTTTAATCAGCTGGCTGCTGCAGGATAAGAAAATGAAATTAAGAACGACCTACTCTGGTTTCACAAGTGCTGTGAACTCGTACTTTGATAAACTCATTCCGAGAGTCACACCCCTCCAGGTCAGATGTGTGTTATTTTTGTTTTGTGGTGTTTTAGTTTTTATTTGGTTGATTTTGGTCTTGAATTTGTCTCCACTGCTCTCCCTGCAGTATAAGAATGGAGGCCCTATTATTGCTGTTCAAGTAGAGAATGAATATGGTTCATATGCAAAGGATGAGCAATTCATGTCATTCATCAAAGAGGTATGGAATGAAATTAAATCATCATCATTTACTCTGCATTATGGTGAGCCAGTTCTCTTATACCTGCAGAGTTTGTTCTCAAAATCAACAGGCGTTACTGTCCCGGGGAGTCTCAGAGCTTCTCCTCACATCAGACAACCATGAGGGGTTGAAGTGTGGAGGGGTAGAGGGAGGTACAGTAGCATTCATATATCCATTCATTTATTTAGTGTCCCCCTGCTTGTTAATAATGTGATACTAACTCAACAGTATTTTGCACAAGTGATATAATTTAATTGTTTACACTACTGTTCAAAAATGTTTTTGTAAGAAGTCTCTTCTGCTGGCTAAGGCTGCATTATTTGATCAAAAATACAGTAAAAACTAATATTGTGAAATATTACAATTTAGAATAACTGTTTTCTAATTTAATATATTTCAAAATGTAATTTATTCTTAGCAGCCGTTACTTCAGTCTTGAGTCGCATAATTCTTCAGAAATTTTCATATATTTACAGTGGGGGAAAAAATGTATTTGATCCACTGCTGATTTTGTATGTTTGCCCACTGACAAAGAAATGATCAGTCTATAATTTTAATGGTAGGTTTATTTGAACAGTGAGAGACAGAATAACAACAAAATAATCCAGAAAAACACATTTCAAAAAAGTTATAAATTGATTTGCATTGTAATGAGTGAAATAAGTATTTGACCCCTTCGCAAAACATGACTTAGCACTTGGTGGCAAAACCCTTGTTGGCAATCACAGATGTTTCTTGTTGGCCACTAGGTTTGCACACATCTCAGGAGGGATTTTATCCCGCTCCTCTTTGCAGATCCTCTCCAAGTCATTAAGGTTTTGAGGCTGATGTTTGGCAACTCAAACCTTCAGCTTCCTCCAGAGATTTTCTGTGGAATTAAGGTCTGGAGACTGGCTCTAGGCCACTTCAGGACTTAATGTGCTTCTTCTTCAGCCACTCCTTTGTTGCCTTGGCTGTGTGTTTTGGGTCATTGTCACGCTGGAATACCCATCCACAACCCATTTTCAATGCCCTGGCCCTGACGGTACATGGCCTGCGGGCGCTGCAGGATTTCAGTCCTTCATGGCGTAGTGTGTTACCAGTTGTTTTCAATTGGTAGCATTGAGATCATTGACAAGATCCTCTCATGTAGTTCTGGGCTGATTCCTCACCGTTCTCATGATCATTGAAACTCCACGAGGTGAGATCTTGCATGGAGCCCCAGTCCGAGGGAGATTTCTTCCTTTTATGAATAATCACACCAACTGTTGTCAGCTTCTCACCAAGCTGCTTGGTGATGGTCTTGTAGCCCATTCCAGCCTGGTGTAGGTCTACAATCTCATCCCAGACATCCTTGGACAGCTCTTCGGTCTCGGCCATGGTGTAGAGTTTAGAATCTGATTGATTGATTGCTTCTGTGGACAGGTGTCTTTTATGCAGGTAACAAACTGAGATTTGGAGCACTCCCTTTAAGAGATCTCAGCTCGTCAGCTGTATAAAAGACACCTGGGAGCCAGAAATCTTGTTAATTGATAGGGGATCAAATACTTATTTCACTCAAACTTTTTTGAAATGCGTTTTTTTTTTTTTTTTTTGTTATTCTGTCTCTCACTGTTCAAATAAACCTGCCATTAAAATTATAGACTGATCATTTCTTTGTCAGTGGGCAAACATCCAAAATCAGCAGGGGATCAAATAATGTTTTTCCCAACTGTTAATATGCTGATTTTGTGCTCAGGAAACATTTCTTATTTTTGCCAATGTTGAAAACAGTTGTGTAAAAGATGATACATTTTTCTAGTATTCTTTGATAAATAGAAAGTATTACATTAGTAATATATATTTTTTAAATAATCTCAAACTTTTGAACGTTAGTGTAAGTAAGTAAAGTTCTACCAGAGATCTGAACCGTCATCTCCTTTAAAAGTCTTGCAGACAGTGAACCTACAGAAACTGATGTTCGGTGATGTACAGCATTTAGCAGAATTGCAGGTCAGTAAAGAATTTAGATAGAATGTTTTCAAATTTGTCCTTATTTACAATTGTATATAATGATTTACTTTGTTAAATGACTACAGTGTTAAAATGCCAACAGCTGTATTTTCAGCACAAACATCTACTTAATCTGCTATATATCCTGCAGCTCTTCTACTGTACTTTCTGAAGATGAAGTATGATTAAGAAATATGGCTCAAAACAAGGAATTCCCTAATACCTATTTGTAAAATGAACAATACATAAATGCAGTCTACAACATATAGACAGCACAAAAGAGATTTGAACATTTTCTCTGCTGCAGCCACAGAAGCCACTGATGGTGATGGAATACTGGTCTGGCTGGTTTGATGTCTGGGGGGAACCTCATCATGTTTTCTCTGCACAAGGTAAAGAATCTGCCTCATCATGCCTCAAAGTGAGCATGTGGGCATTGACACAGATGGACAGACCAGCTAGAATGGACAATTTGTATCTAAGCTTACTTTCTGCATGAAACAATACCAAAATATATATGAATGTATGAAAAACAATCCATTTGCCTAGTCAGTATATATTATAGCATCTGATAAGTTCTCTCTGCTTTGACATGTATTGTGTCTACGTCTCTTCTGTTATGACAGAAATGATCTCTATAGTGCGAGAGCTTCTGGATCGTGGCATCTCCATCAATTTCTACATGTTTCATGGAGGAACCAACTTTGGATTCATGAACGGAGCAGTTGACTTGGGAACCTACAAACCACAGACGAGCAGCTACGGTTCAGTAGTTTTAATATTCATGACCACTGACACAATGTATACTACCATTCAAAAGTTTGTAGTCACTAAGATTTTTTTTTTTTTAAAGAAATTCATTCTTTTATTGAGAAAGGCAAGGAAAGAATTGCATTTAATTGATTAAAAGTGACAATTATAGATAAAAGTGAAAATTCATCTTTGCATCAGAGGAATGCATTACAAAATATATTAAAATAGAAAACAGTTGTTTTAAATTTTAAGTAATAATATTTCACAATATTACTCATTGTGATCAAACAAATGCAGCATAAGAACATTAAAAAAAATCTTTCAGTCCCCAAAATTTTGAGCGGTAGTGTATGTGTGCTTTTACTCTTCAGGTGAGTTTAAAAACTGGCACTTAAACACCGTCCCCTCTGCATCTCTCTTAGATTATGATGCTCCACTGACTGAAAGTGGTGATTATACAACCAAGTATCATCTCTTGAGGAACCTGCTGAGCACCTACAGCAGTATGTTTCTGCAATGTTGTCCCTGATTACAGAATCTGATGTTTTAGAAATGTATTTACGGAGCTGAAGCTCTCTGTACCTCTCTGTACCTCTGTCCTTGTCTCTTTATGTGTGTCTGTCTGTATTTATGACAGATGAGCCGATATCAGAGCCGCCAGCTGTGCAGAGCAGAAGAGCATATGAGCCTGTGGCAGTGACTCATTATATTTCACTGTGGGAGAGTCTTCAGTGTGCAGAACCAGTAAGAACAGTGTATCCCACTATTACATTTTTTATTCACTTCTTTTCTTTTCCCAAAAATGGAACACAAATGAAGATTTTTGTTTAAAAATGTTCACATCGTTTTGGTCTGTCCATTGAAAGTACACATAATCAGCATTTTTTAAGCTTTAAAAAGGCATTGTAAAAGTATAGATCGAACAGTCAAGTCTAATGAAGTGATGAACAGATTTAATTTAGTCTTTTATTCACATGTAAACATCAAACATACACATTTCAGCTTCCATATAATCAAAACCGACCCAGTATACATGTTTTTATCAATAAATATCCTTTGATACTAGAAAATGTGTCACATTAGGGAAGAATAAGGGGTTTGGGAATGCTGCTTCATGTTGAAAGCAGTTCATGGCATAAGAAAGAAACTAGAAAGAGAAGAACACATTTGGCAAGAAATGTTCCCAAAATGACTAAAGACCATTTATCCAATAGCTTTTCAGAGCTGATGATCCTGTCAGCATGGAGAGCCTTCCTGCAAACCACAACAATGGTCAGTCCTACGGATACACACTCTATCAGACTGACATTTATTCAGGTGGAGACCTCAACTCAAGGAACCATGTTCGTGACAGAGCTCTAGTAAGTCCATCAGTCTTAGCCTCCACAAAGGTTATGACAATAAAGAACAAATTAAGGAGAGAATTCTAATTCTTTATTTTTTTGGAAGGTGTTTATTGACAGAGAACTCATTGGTGTTTTAGACTATAGAACACAGAAAGTTAAAATACCTCACAGTAAGGTAAGTATGATGCATTGTTGGTTTATTAAGGTTTTACATAAGGGTAATTAAATTAAACATGCCAAACTAAAACAGATTTGAGTGCTGCTTATTGCACAATAATAATACAATTAAAAAAAAAATGTTTTTGAACACATTTTCTGTCTTTGATTTACAACATTCATTTTCCTGAAAAGTATTAATATAATCTTGTACTGATTACATTTTAATTATTGTGCGTTTTCCTGATTTCTGTTCACAGAGTGAGAGGACCTTGAGTTTGCTTGTTGAGAACTGTGGACGAGTGAACTATGGTCCAGCTCTTGACAACCAACAGAAAGGTCTAGTAACAGTGTAGTAAAAATGATCAAATATTGACATGGTTTAATTGCATCTCACTATACTATAATAATAGATATGAGCAGGAGTATAGTGACCTTGACAGCATGCTCATTCATTTTTATTTTTATCCACGCAGGGCTTGTTGGTGATATAACTCTGGACAATGTACCTCTAAAAAAATTCACCATGCACTGTTTGGATATGAAGACCAGTTTCATAAACAGGTTCATTCTGAGCATTTTCACCTGTATTGTGTATCTGTAGCGCTATACTGGCCCGGGTAACTTCAGCTGCAGGACATACTGGCATAACTGGTTTATCTGGGATTTAAGAACTGGTGTTTTAATAGCATAGGACAAAACTGAAAGGAATAATTCACTCAAAAATGAAAAATACAATTTACTCGCCCTCGCCCATTGGAACAGATTACATCATTTACTCACCAACAGATCCTCCGCAGTGAATGGGTGCCGTCAGAATAAGAGTTCAAACAGCTGATAAAAACATCATAATAATCCACACCACTCCAGTCCATCAATTAATGTCTTGTGAAATGAAAAACTGTGTGTTTGTGAGAAACAAATCCACCATTTTCACCGTTAATCCACCATTTAACTTTAAACCTTCGCTTCTGGCCATATACGAGTCCATAATCCATTATAACACTTCCTTCAAAATCCACCCAAATTTTTTCATTTATAATGATTTATAAATGATTATAATCATATTTCTCTCCTGATTCAGATAAGACAACTTTATCACCGGAGAAAACAATATTATGGATAGAGACCTTTTATCTTAGCTGGAAGCAACATTTTCAAGTTAAAAACATCTTATTTATGGATTTGTTAATTATAAACTCACAGCTTGTGGATTATATACGTTATTTGTGGATTATTGTGATGTTTATATCAGCTGTTTGGACTCTCATTCTGACGGCACCCATTCACTGCAGAGGACCCATTGGTGAGCAAGTGTGTAATGCTATATTTCTTCGAATGTGTTCTGATGAAGAAACAAACTCTCCATATTCCTTGAATCTCTCCATTTTTCTTAGACTGCAGTCCCAGAAATGGACGTCTGTCGGTACGAAGCCCACCTACCCTGCGTTTTTCAGAGGATCCCTGGTAGTGGAACAACCCACGGATACTTTTGTGAAGCTGCCAGTGAGTATTCAGCAAATTTCAACACCGTAATCTGTTTGCTCATAGCTTTAGAAGACAAGAAGACACAGTTGTTCTGTATTGTTGGCAGAATTGGAGTAAAGGAGTGGTTTTTGTGAACGGGCAAAATCTTGGACGCCACTGGTCGGTTGGTCCTCAGAAAGCCCTCTATCTTCCTGGTCCCTGGCTGAGGAGTGGAGATAATGAGGTAGTAATGACTGTATTTGACTGTGGTGAAGTATGACAAAAGCCGTCATTGATGTTTTAACTGGTTCTAGACAATTTATTCTGCATTAATCAATAAAAATTCTGTCTCTTCCTTTTAATCCTTTCTTTTTGTCTTCCTTTTGATCTTTTAGATTATTGTTTTTGAGGAACTCAAAGCTGCGGAAACAATCCATTTTGCTGAAAATCTAGAATACAGCAAGACAGTCGAAGTATCTACACAACTGTTTTGCACCCTCATATGAAACCCACCTGCAGCTTTGCAATAAAATCTCAGGCTTACATCCATCAAACCAGATCTGAACTTGTGTTACTTCAAGCAAGACATGACAAGTGAAGAGTACAGATTCAGCAATAGACTTCACAATTTGATTAATCACATCAAATTAAGACAGCTGTTTTGTATTACAGGTTTTATGAACTATGTATGAATATGCAAATGAGACATTATCTGATTAAATATGTACTAATTTGCAAACATTTCCTGAACAGTAGTCTCAACACTGGATAAAGCCAGATTTTGGATCTCTTTCGATCACTCTATACATCAGAAAATATTGTCAAAAGCAAGAAAAAAAGGCACTTTAAGATTAGAACTTTTAACTCATATACAAAGAAAACCCCTCTGTAAAAGCCTTCAGAATTTAAATAAGAAAAAATGTTTGTAAAATCAATCCTCAACAGTTGCTCATAAAATGTTATATTTAAAGGGGAGAATTTTGGCTCCGTTCAGGAGAAAAAAAAATCATAGCCGTTAAACATAGCAATATAATTTTAATTAAAACTACAGAAAGAGTAAGGAAAAATCTGTAATAAAATACTGTATTTTAGATGTTTTCTTTCCACTAGTTTGATAGAAAAAACAAAAATCTGACCATTGCATGAAAAAAAAAAGAAAATATTTAGCTTGTAGTGTCTTGTCTTGTCTATTCCACATGTACCAGCTGTATTAACTGTAACTAATCATGGATCATATAAATGAGCACAACATATATTATTTGCAACTTGATTCTCTAAAATAAAAGAACATGCTAGACATAATACACTGCCATAAGAGCGCTGATTTGCTTTGTTAGATCACTGTTAACTGTTGTAAGACAACAGTCAGAGACACATTCCACTAACTGATGCTGATACGCGGTATGACAGAGTTTGTTTCTGGTGATGATTATGGAAGTGTGCTTGTATTTAATCCGTCTATGTAATCAAATGTTTTCATATGATTAAGAGGGGGCAATGAAGGATCTAAAGGGTCTTAGTAGCAACCTGTGTGTGTTACTTTGAGAGAGCAACCATACATTTGTGCTGTTTTACTTTCTTTTTTTTACTCATTTATTCCTCCTTCATTGATAATCATTTATCATTTAATCATTTATTATTTCATTTAATCATATATTCATTTCTAATAATCATTTTAACCATTTATATACCTGTATCATTGATTCATTTATTACATTAGTCATTTATATTATAATTTCTTTCCATTGTTGTTTAGTCTTATGGTTGTGTGGTTTTATGAGATGTCTTCACAAGTAAAGAGAATATCTCCATTACAAGGTTTTTAATGTCACGGGCTGTTTTTGTGAAGCAGTAATTTTCCATTGCTTGTGGTATAATAACACTTGTTGGATTTGTGCTAGTCAGATGAAGTCTGAGCATTGAAATATACACAACTAAGATTATTCAATAAACTGATCCTTTTTTATCATCATTACTTTGTCTCCTGCTTCTGTCCTTCTTTGGCGTTGCTCAGTCAACTAATTGGCTGATAGTAGACTGGTAATACATTTAACAGGTTTTGGGTATTAGACAACTGTGCTGACTAGTTGTTCTTATATGTCTGGCCTGGAGGCATGATCTAAAAGTACCTTATGATTAACTTAACTTATCTGTTTAACAACCTTATTTTGACTACCAAAAGTAGTGATTAAACATAATTTTTCCTGACAAAGTAAAAGTTCACTTAAGTGGACCATTTGCTGACATTTCACAAGTTTACACTACACAGCACGGGTAATTGTTTCAGTTTTCTATGAACTATGAAAACTAAAAAGGTCCTGTTAAAACGTTTTAATTTATTATTTATTATTACAGATGGCTGTGTAACGTGCAGTACATGTCTAAAGGTGATACTCCTGTTATATTGAGTGATAGGTTACTATCAAAGTTCAGTTATTTTGTTCGAACAGTATAAGAGCAAATGTCACCTACACCGATTGTGCCAAATTTATATAAATAAAATAAAATAAAAATAAATGTATGCCTGCGTAACAACAACAAAACACTCTTAAATAAAATAAAATAACAACAAACACTAGCCATAAATTTTCTGGTGGTGGTTTCTAGAGTAACAGGACGTTTCAGCCTCCGATTGGTTGACTGCGCTGTCAATCACGTCACGGCGCAGCCTGCTATTCTCAGTGAATCAACGGAGAGCGCTGAATGTGCAAGTAAAGACAATTACTCAAATAGCGGAAGAGTTGTTCCGCCTATTGCGTAGCACTCTCGGTCCATTCAGTGCTCTCTGTTTGTGTTACGGGGTGACGCCGTCGATAGGAGTGCATTCATCGGCCTCAGCTGCAGCAGGAGAGGAAGAGCTGGCAGGTACAGTGTTGACAGACCTTAACCAGGCCATAAAAATATCAACAATCATTGCGTGTTGAATATTGACCGCAGTCTCGCCATTTGTCCTCGGGAAAAGCCAACTTTGGCCAGACGTTGTTAGCGGCTTGCTTATTTACTTGGTTTCCTGCTTTTGCTGGACAGGTTTCTGACAGGACAGGTGGACATTAGCTCGTAAACCACCAACCCACTTTAGTGATGGACATTTCTGTGGTTTTGGGCTGCTCTCTGGGTGCTGCCCTTGGGGGTGTGATCCTTGCATCCTATAAACTAGGCTTACTTTACCAGCTATTTCATAAGGTATGAAACATTGTAACAAATCTGCATTGATGATTCTAATATATAAACTTCTCACAACATAGTTTGACTGCTATCTATCTATCTATCTCTATCTATCTAGTAGTGACTTTTAGAATACTAAAACATGCATGCTTAATAACTATACAAGAATTGTAAACTATCAGGTGAAGAAGCACAGTTTTTCACGAGTATTGTATATGTGTGCCAGCTGTACATGTGTATGATTACTCTTGCTTAACAACAACAGCAGGAATTGGGTTATTGTTACTTTTTTCACAACAAAACAAAAGGTGCTGTAATGCTCTAACAACAGGCCTGCTGTCATGTGGTCAGACTCCAACGCCAAACAATTTGTCACCTATTAAGCATTTGTATCTTATTGCCGTAAACTTATATTACAGCATATGGTTTGGTTTGTAAGGATTAAGTAAACAAGTAAAACCAGTAATGAGTGTCTCTACACAAACAGGAACACAGTAAGATTAGTCTGACGTTACATTTTATTACGGCGTGCAATGAAAATTCACCTATTTTTTTTAAATGCATGCATATATCTTCTAAATGCATGCATGTTTAATCAAAATGTCATAACTGGACCTTCCGGGGAAAAAGACTGACTTCTCCCTGGTGATGTTTGCGCAGGACTTTTTCAATTATTTAGTCACTTAAACCTGCTCCTGCAAGCTCACGTTCATCTGCCTCCACTTTTGATTGCAGCGCCTGCATCTTAGCATCCAATCAACAAACGAATTATAGAAACAAGTCCCGCCCCGTTTATTTTTCTTGTCTTCTTATAATCTGTCATACTTGGGTGCACTGAAAAAATGGTGCATATACAATTTTTACTGAGAAATTGGTAGCAAATTTCACAAATATTTTCAAAAATATTGAGCAAGTAACAAATTGCACTGAATGTGAAACTTTGAAGTAGAAAGACTACAATAATATATTATTGTAAAACGTATTTCAATAATCTTTATTTACTACTTTTTCCCCAGTGTGTATGTAACAGTATGAATGAAAATATGTTTCTAGATCCATTTCATTGCAACTTTAATGTTCATCATTCCCAGACAGAAAGACAGAGCCCTCGACACGGAGGAGAGAGCGTGGCTGAGGTTTTGCGAGCTCATGGGGTCAAATTTGTCTTCACGTTGGTGGGAGGACACATCTCACCCATCCTGGTGGCCTGTGAGAAACTGGGCATCCGCATTGTCGACACACGCCACGAGGCCACAGCTGTGTTTGCTGCCGATGCCGTAGCAAGACTTTCTGGTAAGACTGAATTTAAAAACAGAAAACAGATGCATCATGTGAGAAGATGTAGGAGAAGCTGATAATCTTTCATTTTGCTGATACAGGTACAGTCGGTGTGGCTGCGGTGACGGCGGGGCCGGGGCTGACGAACACGGTGACTGCGGTGAAGAACGCACAAATGGCCGAATCACCGCTGCTTCTGATTGGCGGTGCCGCTGCTACTCTCTTACAGGTCAGGAAGTGCCTTGTGTCTATGAGTCACGTGCTGTTGCGCATGTCACCTGCATATTTGCTCTCTGCTCTGGTTAGCTTATGTCTCTATAACATCCTTATCTTTTCTTCATATTTCTTTCTATCTGTCTTGTGTAAACATTGGATTTTATCTCAACTCCAGAGTGATTCTCAGGGAACTAGCCTTGAACCATGAGAGCATGGTTCACACAAAATTGACCATTTTGTCATCATTTACTCATACTCATGTGGTTACAAACCTGTGTGACTGTTTGGTAACCAAACAAGTTTGTCTTCCATTGTATGGAGACAGACAATGAAAATACACAGACAATATGTTTGAACTTTGGTTTTATGAAGTTGTTGCTGCACTGCATCTACTAATGGCCTTTTCACACAAAGAACAATAATGATGCTTACTGTATAACAATAACTATATTAGCATCCACAACAACACACAATAATGTTTTGTTTATTATAAGCATGCACTGCAGTCTTTAAGCTCAGAAAAAAAAATTTGTTCTGAAAGTGATTCCAACAACATTGTTGTCATTGATATAGTTGTAGCCTGTTGTTATAAAATAGAACACTTTATAGTTATTTTAATTGTAACTGTTATTCTTCTTGGTTTGAACAGGCTTTTAATCAGTTGAATTTCAGTGAATTAATTGTTGGTTGTCACCTGCATCGAGTTGTCATTAATATTATGGTTTCTTTGCAGGGAAGAGGTGCACTACAGGATATTGACCAAATGTCCCTCTTCAAGCCTCTCTGTAAGTTCTGTGCATCAGTGAGGACCGTGAGAGAAATTGTTCCCACAGTCAGAAAAGCCTTGGCCATCGCACAGTCTGGCACACCAGGTACAGCGGCCCTGAAATGTACTTGTACCTGCAAACTTGTTGCCTTTCGGTGAAAATCGCCATTCTGAAATATTCCATTAATGTGATTTGTGCAAATCCGAGGACTTTTTATTTTGGGTGGGTGGCTTTATATGAATGTCTCTGAGGTAAACTGACTGAACACTGGATGCAAAATTCACTTTTACATGGTGTTTGCATATAAATGTGTCTTAGCAGTGAGTGGACACAACCACCCCACAATGATAAAAATCCATTCACTCCTTTTTTTTAATCCCCAAAAAACATAAACACTCTCAATTACCAAGATATTTATGATTTTCTAAGCAGTTCAGGCCCCGCCCACGACCGCTGACAGACTGTCTGTATTAGCATATTTCCGCCCTCAGCCAGTTGTATGCTGTCCACCATTTTCTCACCGCTGTAGCGACAACAGAAAAGGTTCCACTGCTGATTCCATTTATTTCAAAGAAGAATGGAAGAGTATTAATAAGTATTATTTGTATTATTAGACACAAAATATGTAATAATACAAGTACTTATAAGATGATCGTCAACAGCAATTTTTCAGCAATCCAGAGATTTCATGTGTATTACTACAGCACAAATGATGTAACTACTTTATTTTATCTTTCATTGAGCAAATTTAATTTTATTTATGTAGATATATGTGAGTTCTGTTTTTTAATTCTATGAGCATAATTCTGCAGTATTTCTTTGATTCACAGGTCCAGTGTTTATAGAGTTTCCCATAGACACGCTGTACCCTTACCATGTGGTGGAAAAAGAGTTTGCCCCTAAAAACACACCCAAAGGCCTGATGGGGAAAATCATTGCATGGTAGAAACATTTCTCACTGTTTACATACTATTATTCCTGCACGTGATCTTGTTATTCCATGTTATTATTTTAATAACCGTCTTTAGCATGACTGAAACAATTGCCGTTCTTGTCATCACATAGGTATCTCCGGAATCATTTATCAAACTTGTTTGCTGGAGCTTGGGAGACGTGTGATCTGTCCCCACTTCCTGTTCACATCCCACATGCCACAGAGGATGAGGTGAAACTTGTCTACCCTTTTGTGACATATATTGTATTAGAAGTTAGACTGCAGCTGATCATGATAACGATAATGTTACAAGATTCTATTATCATCATCCAGTCTCAGTATATAACACATTACATAAACGACACCAGGTGCCAGCTGCATAAACTTAGCCTCTATGTGAAGACCGACCAACTAGCAGCTAATCAAGAGGTAATCAGTCTTATGAAGTCTGACTTCCCAGTGACCACCTTTAAGGAAACATGACCAGTTTTAAACAAAAAAATAGATGAGTGACTTGTAAGACTAGTCTAAACCTTTATGAAACCACCCCAGGAAAGAAAGCTCAGAGATGAAGGAGAAATGTTGAAATGTTGACTTTTGTTCCAAATACAGATTAGATCACATTGCACTTTGAGTGGCTCTTAACCTTTTACTCTTTCCAGGTCCAAAGGTGTGTGGAATTGGTGAGCAGAGCCAAGAAACCTGTCATACTGTTAGGCAGTCAGGCAACATTGCCCCCTACACCAGCGGATGATGTCAGGTAAATTGAGTAGCCGTCTCTTCCGATGTTCATTGAACAGTTCAGGGGTCGCCTTTTCAGGTCTGTGAACCTCAGTCCAGATTTACCCACTACAACACTTCCTGTAAATGAATTGTGACATACTACATGAATTCATACATTGCCAGTCGAAAAAGTGGACGCACCTGCTCAAACACATAAAAAGTATGAGATGGTACATAAAGCATGCAAATTATGTAGTGAACAGAAATGTGAAACAAATCAATACCATCTCATATTTTGTCTTTAGTGTCACAATACTTACCTAGATTTATGAAATGCATCCGGGGATGCTGTAAAACAGTATTGAAAAATGTTATGTAAGGTGACTTCCCACTCTCTGAGTCATCCATTTAAAACATGTTAAAATTATTAAATATTATTTTGGTAATACACAGGCACAGCTGTGTAAATGTATATACAAATGACATTTCATGTATTTCAGTACAAACATTTGGATCAAAAGGATTTCTAAGATCCTAAGAAATGTAAATTCAGTATGTGTCCAGACTTTTGACTTTTGGTACTGTGTATATATATAGATTACATTGATCAAAAATGCATTTGGTTTCAAGTCCAAAACAACAACCAGTGATTTACATGATTGATCATAAGCACCCATAACACATGCACAAAGTCAATTTTTAGTTTTTTTTTCCCTATGCTTCTTTCACAGAAAGGCCTTAGAATCTTTAGGCATTCCCTGCTTCCTGGGTGGAATGTCCCGAGGGATGCTGGGAAAGAACAGTCCACTGCACATTAGACAAAACAGGAGAGATGCCTTAAAAGATGCTGACCTCGTGCTGCTGGCAGGTGGGAAACAATGCCACCTACTGAACAGTTGGAATATGTGCAGGAATGTTTTCCATATGCATAATTTGTGTGTTTGGAAAGTCTGAAAATCTCAGTGAATTTTAAAATTGTGATTCCATGCCTGGAAAAGTCAGTTAATACATTTCATACATACACAAGACATGGAATTATTTATAAAAAAATGAATTTTGTGGGAAAGTGTGGGAACCCTTGATTTTTGCATAGTTAGGTTTTGTTCCTGAATGTGTTTGTTTTGTTGCATAGGCACGGTGTGTGATTTCAGACTGAGCTACGGAAGAGTGCTGAACAGACGGAGCAAAATCATCGCTGTCAACAGAGACAGGAGTCAGCTACTAAAGAACTCAGACATGTTCTGGAAGCCAACAGTGGCCATTCAAGGTGAACAGCTGCGTTTTACTTTTACATAATAAATATATATATATATATATATATATATATATATATATATATATATATATATATATATATATATATATATATATATATATATATATATATATATATATTTTATTATTTTTTTTAAAATATAACTATAACATCAGGTAATAGAATTATTATTAAATAAGCAGTGGCTTAAATGAATCAGTGAGCTAATTCACTACAATGAAACTTTAAAGATATACCATGTGTGCTGGTATGTTATGTGACGAGGTTTCCTTTCCTTACTTATTCAGGTGATGCTGGTTCTTTCCTCCTGCGTCTCTCGAAAGCCCTGAAGGGACACAGATGTCCAGAGGAATGGCCTAGGAGCCTGAAAGAGGGAGATGCCATCAAAGAGAAAGCTAACAGGTGATCTTATCTCAGCTGCTTGGATTCATTGTCTCTGGAGAATCAGGCCTGCACTACATGGCCAAAAACGTATGGACAACCGAACAGTTGGCAGTGTTTCCTCCTGTTAATTAGAAGGGCTGTCTGTCCATATACTTTTGGCCATGTTTGGTGTTGGCTACCAATATAGATTCTCATTATGCCAGTTTTTGCCGTCAGATCAAAAGCAGATGACAAGACAGAGAGGAATTTGAACCCTCTGAGTGTTTTGCATCGTGTGGATGAGCTCTTGGCTGAGGACAGCATCATAGTGGCTGATGGGGGTGATTTTGTCGGCAGCGCTGCATATATCATGAGACCCCGGGGCCCGCTCCGCTGGCTGGACCCAGGTTAGAGGCAGAGCCGTCACAGTTATTGCGTTTGTGATTCCATAGGATTATCCTCCATTATGCTCATAACTTAAGATGATTCAAGCTTTTTTGAATTTCCATAACAGCACTTGTAAACTTCATTACACACTTTTAATCCATTTAAAACAACATATCCATATATACTGAAATCATTTTTAATACATTTGTCTTTGGTCCTGACAAGCAACATCATTTTCTTAACTGGGTTAATAACATGCATTATGACAAAAACATTGAAAGCATAAAAGAACTGTGGCAGCAGATTCATAATCCACAATTGTAACATTTTATTTAAATAACATGCTTGTTTTTGCAATTGGGTTCATTCTTAATTTTCAAGGTGTTGTTATATTTTTGTTCATTTTTTTGAAGTTCTGTTCAGTTTTGGTGCAAATCTAATTCCTTGTTAATCTCCAGCTCTGTTTTGTCAAATCCACTCATAGTATTTGTGTTCATAATGATTTGTGTCTTCTCTTTGCACCAGGGGCCTTTGGGACTCTAGGTGTTGGAGGAGGTTTTGCTCTGGGAGCAAAGCTTTGCCGACCTGAGTCTGAGGTAAGATTTTAAATCAAATATTTTTTTCCTTGTTAAGAATCACGTTTCACTAAGCGCTCCATTTTATGCACAATACAGCCTTGATCGCATTATAAGGGAGCATGTGAACATAGCCAATATCTTGTTTACAGGTATGGATTGTTTACGGCGATGGTTCACTCGGATACAGCGTGGCTGAATTTGATACCTTCACACGTCACAAGGTACCAGCCATTACACACGTAACAAGCACTTGCATCCCTGACTTTTACAGAATCAAGTTCAGAATGTATTAGAATGTGTGTGTTTTGTTAGTTCATCAAGACATCATTAAAATAATCCATATGAATTGAGTGGTTTTATGAGTATAAGACATGATCATGAACAGATTAAATTTAGACTTTTATTTAGATATAAACAAGCTCAAAGGCACCTGAGCCATACTTGATGTGTGACAGCAAATATCTTTTGTTCTTGCGGAATCTCAAACGTGAGATTGTCCAAAGTTTTTATGTGAATAAAACATTAAATTAAATATATTCATTATATAAAGTGATTAATTCTCTTTAGAAGACTTGAATTAAATTGATCGATTCATGTGGATTATATTTACGTTAACTGAGTCCCAAATGATGCACTATATACTATGCACTTATACACTATTCACTTATGCACTGTGTACTCAACCATGTAGTGTATGAATTATATAAGGTTATTTTGTCATTCATAAATGTGACCTTGGACCACAAAACCAGTCAAAGGGTCAATATTTCAATAAATAAATAAGCTTTCTATTGATGTGTGGTTTGTTATGACAGGACAATATTTGACCGAGTACAACTATTTGAAAATCTGTAATCTGAGGGTGCAAAAAAATCAAAATATTGAGAAAATCGCCTTTAAATTTGTCCAAATGAAGTTCTTAGCAATGCATATTACTAATCAAAAATTAAGTTTTGATACAGTTATGGTAAGAAATTTACAAAATATCTTCATGGGACATGATCTTTACTTAATAACCTAATGATTTTTGGCATAAAAGAAAAATAGATCATTTTGACCCATACAATGTATTTTTGGCTATTGCTGCAAATATATCCCAGCGACTTATGACTGGTTTTGTGGTCCAGGGTCACATATACGAAAACCAATATATCACAGATTGATTTGGTACAGTAATCACACAGAACACAGGTGACACCTCTAGCATCTCTAAGATGCATTTTCCCACTAATATTTTTCCCCTTCTTCTTATAGTTCAGAAATATCACTAATAAATTTCATATAAAAAAATAAACAAACAAACATCACTTACTCAAGATCCAGCTCCTCCTGAAAAAGATAAACTCCTCTCACTGGTTTTGTGCTCCAGGGTCACAAATGGAGTCTGAAAGCCATTCTCCCTTTGCTATGTAATTAAAGCTGTGACAGTTGAGTACATGAAATGTTCAACATTTCATACTTCGTTTTTTCGGTTATTTAAGTGCATCATCCGGGTATTTAAAGTGGAATTCTCAGTGTGAACGCACTGCTTGCTCCATTTATACTACAAAATGTCATAGAATAGTGCATATGCGTGTGATTGGGGACACACCTGGTGTCTTTACAGACTTTTGAAGCTTGAAAATTTAATGGAGGGACAAAAATGAAAAATTGTACACTTGCCCTATAGACCCCCACTGTAAGCTCACAGCTATCAACACTACTTTGTTTTGGATATTTTCATTGGAATGCTGTTCATTTAACCTGGAATATTCCTTCAAAAACATCCTTGCTTTGGCTTCTGTTGCTTTTCTCTTGAAAACCTCTAATGACTGCCTTGTCGTCTCATGTCAGACCCCAGTGATCGCTCTGGTGGGAAATGATGCGTGCTGGAGTCAGATCTCCAGAGAACAAGTGCCTATGCTTGGGAGCAATGTAGCCTGCGGTCTTGCCTTTACAGGTGAGAGGCTTTGGTGCAATCGTTAAATTCTTGTTCACTGCATTTGTTTGACTGTTAATGCTAAGGAGTAAAACTTTGCCTTATGGTCCACAAAAGTGTTTAATGTAATGATTAAGCTCTTTTCTGATGGGATGTATTGTATATTCATCAATCATAGTGAGGAGTTACATCACATGCTGTTCCGTTCCACCTCTTCCTTGCAGATTACCATATTGTAGCTGATGGTTATGGGGGCAAAGGTTACCTGATTGGCCGAGAGGATGAGTCGCAGCTTGATGACATCTTTAAAAAGGCACAGAAGGAGTGCGGAGAGGGAAAGGCCATTCTGCTGAACGTTCTGATTGGAAAAACTAACTTTAGGGAAGGTTCAATCTCAGTATAAAGAGAAACACTGTGCACCATCCTGCCTAGATACCCAAAGTCTTTCTTGTGTTGTCATGCACAAAATATACTATAGGACGCACCCTTTACTAAGTTATATGGATTCAGCTGATTTTTGAAAAGAGATCAAAGCAACAACATATCAGATGTTCAAAACTGTTTCTTCTGTTATGCTGTGATTAATACAATGTTCACAAAACTCTCAAGAACATGTCTCGGTCATAGTTCATCCCTTCATCCCAAAACCAAAATAAGTAAATGATAAAATGTTTAAAGAACATTAAGCCTGTGTTTAGGATCATTACAATTTTTTTCTAATATGACATTATATTTCCCCCCAACTCTCATTACTGTGAAGCAAAAAAGGGAGAAAATAATGATATATTATTTAAATTGTATTTTTAAAAAGTATTTATATACAGGGGTTGTATTGTTCTATTTTAATTTATGCAAATTTTAAAAGAAATGTTATTGTATACATATTGTATGGTAATGAGAATATATATATAACTATTGTCATTACTGATATATAAGAATTTTTTTTTCTTCTGAAATGTGAACTTGGACTTTTTTGGGGGAAATTTTTGCAAGTCATTTTGCTGAAAAGGAGCAAACACAGTGCCTTCACTCTATATAGCATTTTGTAAAATACTATAAAAATCAGAAAACATTTCAAGATTACCGATGTGATGATCCAGTAAATTTTGATTGAAATATTATTTTTGAAGCACGCTTTAAGAATATATGACTTTATTTACCTAATAATAATGCATTGAAAGACTTGCTTGTGTTGTGTGAAGGCTTGCAAGATTGATTTTTCTGCTTCATACAGTTGAGTGCCTGTGATTACTGAATGTTAAACTGATCTTGTTCAGAAAATCAGAAATTTTAATATTTCACTAATTAATGAATCAAATGGGTCTATGTTTGTTTATCTAGAAATATCAGTCTACTCTAAACCAAAGTAATATCCTGCAAATGCAGTTGTGTTTTTGCTGCAGTATCAGACCTGGATATACCATAATGCCTCTCCTCGGTTTGTGATTGATCACTTCAGCATCCCCCACAAAATGACTATTTGAATATGGCTACGTAATTTATCATCATTTGTTGATGTAATAAAATCTCTAAAGAATGTTTTTTTTATTTTTATTTTTTCCCTCAAGACATGAACCACTAGATGTCAGACTCTGTCAGACATCCATGAGGCATCATTCATCAGCTAGTAGTAAATACTGTATTAAAGAAATTCTGAAGAATTTGGGAAAAAATCTGATAAAAATACAACAATGTTACCTCCAAATCCATAGTAACAAAAAAAAAAAAAAATCATTTCTAAGGCCATCACTTTTACATCTGCTGATTTATAAATGAAAGTTTATTGATTTTTATGTGCAGACAGCGAGAAGCAATCAAATACATGGCCAGTGGGTGAAAAGAGAGAACTAGAGGAAGAAAGTACTGAAAATAAGGATGCTCTGTCTCTACGCAGGAGGCTATAAAAAAACTTAAAGCTTCATTAACCACAGGCACATCATGACCTGTCCAAAATAGACCATGCCCTGCTATTAACCCATTAACTTGTTTTATTGTAGGCAGCATTTGAATGGGAACATATCCTACTTTCACTGAGACTGAACCGCTATAAAAGGAGCAACTTACAGACTTGAGCTCTTTCTTCAGCCATCTGCCATTGAGTTACCTGTTTACCATTGCTATAACTTATTATTTATAAAAATACAATTTTTAATGAATTTTTATTGAAGTTTTAAGCTTGTCAGATTTTGACCAAAAAGACATAACATTAAACACTATTTATCCAATGTTATCTAATATATATATATACAACAGTCATATTTCTTCTATTATCAACAACATGAATAAGTATCTCACTATTTTGTCAACTAAGTGACTAATACAACACCCCCATGTAACTAAGCAATAGTTTGTCCCAAAACCATGTGACTTGCATCACATGATTGCATTGCCTTTCAGTGACAGACATTTTGAAAACACACTGGTAAGTGGACTCTGATTTTATTTAATATTTCATTGATAATAGTTCATAGAGTGAATATTGCATTATATTATGTCATTATGCAAAAAATGCCATGCATCTGACCATAAAAAAGACAAGTATGTCAGCTATGCTACCATGCAGTCAACAATGTTACTCAGCAATGTCATAGACATGAATCAGTATAATTTTTATATTTAATGCTGTTTGTATGTTGTAGATTACCTATAAATATACTTGTAATATTTTAACTGAGTATAACTTGCACTACTGTTCATAGTGGGGTCTGTAAGATTTGTGAAATATTATTGGAATTAACAGAAAAAGTTTTCTATTTAAATATATTTTAAAATGTAATTTATTCCTGTGATGTAAAGCTGAATTTTCCGCATCGTTACTCCAGTGCCATCCTTCAGAAATCATTTTAATGTGCAAATTTGCAACTCAAGGAAGACATAAGTCTTATTTATGTTATCAGTGTTGAAAACAGTTGTGCTGCTAAAGGATTCTTTAATGAACCGCATTTATTTGAAATAGAAATCTCATTGTAAATGTCACTTTGATCAATTAAATGCATCCTTATAGAATAAAAGTATTCATTTCTTTCAAAACCAAAAATCTTATTGATCCCAAATTTTGAACGGTAACTTCACATTATACATGATCCATTATTAAAAAAACAGTAAGTACATAATCAACACTTTCCATGATTTCTATAGATGTCAGCAGCAGAGAAACAGCGAAGATACCGGGCTCGACGCGATGCTGATCCCTCAAGAAGAGCACAATATTTAGAAAAGCAAAGAGAGGCCTGGTACAGACTAATAAGACATGGAAAGGTGAAACCAGTCGCAGAGTTGAGTGAGAGCGAGAAACAAATCAAAAGAGACCAATGGAGAAAAGCACAGCAGAGAAGAAGACAAAGAAAACGAATGCTAGAAAACATGATTAGTCCAAAAGACAGCAATGAATTTGAACAGCCACCTACAGAATCAAGGTATAAAGCCTGGAAGCCTGTTTCCACCACTGAATAACAAATAAAATGTGACATTTTATCTCACAATTCTGACTTTTTTCTGACAATTTCGACTCTACATCTCGCAATTAGGACTTTTTTCCCCTCAGAATTGTGAGATACAAACTCTGTATTTTTTGTTTTATAATTATTAAAAGTGATGCATTAAAAAAAAAATCTAATTAAATACATAAGATTAATTATTTAACATGCACATCATGCCGATTAATTAAAGATAATGGTTATCATTGTGTTAATTTAGAAAAAAACAAAAACAATGAATAGATATTACAAAAAAGTAGCTTTAGAAATAAATATTTTAATTGCAGAAATACAAATAAATAGTAAAATATGAAATTATTTAAAAAAGGAAATGATAAGCCTTCTCTAAATATAAAACTAAAAGCTTCAGTAGGCAAATCCCTGTCTTAATAAGTGAGTCATTCAGTCATTCATTCAATAGATTCGTTCAAACGGCTGATACATTCAGAAAAGAATCAAGTGACTGCTGAATGGCTCACTGAATCACTTATGAATCACTTATTCACTCGATTCCTTTAAAGACGTGGATTCATTAATGAAAGGGTGTTGATCAGAGACTCACAACAGTTCTCCTAGGGCTTTATTTTCGTTGATGCACAGAACTGTGTGATATTAACTTGCAATTGTGAGATATTAAGTCTGAATTGGGAGTTTTCTCCTCCTCAGAACTGGACTTTATAACTCGCAATTGCAAGAAAAAAAAAGAAGTAAGAATTGTGAGATAAAAAGTCACAATTACATTTTTTTATTCGGTGACTGAAACGGGCTTCCATAGAAAAGCCCGTTTAAGTTATGATGTTTTTTTTATTATTACTATTATATTTTAATAGCCTATGTTATAAAATGAAGTTTGGAAAAAAATCAATGTGTCAGCTATGTTACTCACATCATTTTATGTGTCTCACATCATTAAATGAAAATTACTACTCTGATTGACTGTTGTGTTTGGAGCCACCGCTTGTGTGTGTGTGTGTGTGTGTGTGTGACTGGCGGATTAAACCATCGCGTCCCATAGACACACGCGGGGGCGCGCACATCCGCTGTGATGCGCGGACACGTGTAAAGCCAGAGCCTGTGTACACAAGACTCGCGGAGGAAAGTCTCTGGACAGGTACTTAGCTTGAGGCTGAACTGATTCATTCAAGGCCTTTAGCGTTTTAGACTCTAAAGGCTGACTGGCACTGATACCCTTCTGGTATTGAGATCTTGTATAGGAAGCCACTTAAAGTTTGTTCGATAAAAAAAGAGTTTATTTTTGTAAAGCTAGTGTTTTATTTTATCATTAGTTAAGTTAAACGCCTCGAGTAAATCTAAGAAAGTACTCGGATCCTCATTTTTTCTCTGTTCATCTGGGTAAGTCGTGTTTTGACACTTTTAAGATGTCATTTTTGTTTCGGTACTGTTGTCGTTAACGTTAACTTACTTTCTTTTAGTCTTTTGATGAAGCGATTTGGTAAATCTCCTCTTTTCCGTTATCTCGCCTTTCCAGTTGAACGAAGTGTAACTTAAAAGTATACGGTTTATTAATTTTTGTTTTGTTAGGCTTGTAGTTTGGAGATAAATGATATCCATATAGACAATAGTGTAATATTAGCCTGTATGCTAAAGCTGTATTGTGTCACATATGGAACAAAAGCAACAGGTGACTGAAGACTTAACCTAAACAACTCCGCTAAAACAACCAAAACATGTTTTAGAATAATAACTACGTTATTACTATTCGTAATGGATTGGATTCAAGGATTTACAGAAAAAAAATGTTATTACTTTATAATAATTCTATTATTAGGGGCTAAAAATACAATTGTAGCTAGCCTGTTAGCTTGCTAGCTCAAGAGGCTGTATTGGATGTCTGGTCAGTTTTTGTTGTTGTAGGTTATGATTGATTATTTTGGCCTTTTATGTGCACCCGAATCTGTCATGGCATGAATTTGAAAGAAAAACTAAGAGAAAAGAGATATGCACTAACATCTGTTAGCTCCTGAGTGAACTTTGTACAACAAATCACTGCAGCATCTTCAGATTTCGTCCTGGCATCACGAGCATGTAAATACTGTTTCTCCAGCCAGAGGAGACTAAATCTCTTTCAATGTCAAGATAATAAAGGCAATTAATTCAATTCAATTAAGCTTCATTAACCTTCTAAATGAGCCCTTGACGTTGGTCTAATTAATTCCTGGTAACAACACTAATCTTAAATTTACTAGGTTTTTTTATGTAGTGAATTTATGTTCTAAAACCGTGTGATACTGTGTAGTATTGCGTATAAATGAATTCTATCTATTTCTCTGGCGTCTGTTGTTTAGCCTTTTGGTCAATATTTGTTTCTCAGGAGTCGAATGGCCTCTGTTGTTACAGTGAAGACAGAGAAGCGTCCTTCCCATGACTCTGAGGATGGCGACACAGTGGCTAAGAAGGCCAGGTATGAAAACAACAGATGTTTGTGTCTTGCTTTGCTGCCAGCACATTCCCAGGGCGAGCCAAATATTCTTTGTTGAAGTCAGCTCCTGTTGACCTGCTGACTGGTTCTGATGAACATGTGAACTTTCAAAGACCTGTACTTCCTGATAAGAATGACTTCACCAGATAGGTTTTTCCTATTCTTTGAAAAAATAATAGTCCACCCAAAAATGAAAATTCTGTCATCATTTACACATCCTCATGTCATTCCAAACCTGTTTGACTTTCTTTCTTCTGAATTACACAAAACAACATTGATTTGCATTATACTTTTTGTCCATACATTGGAAGTCAGTGGGATTTGAAACCATTTTGGTACCAGCATTATTCAAAATATTTTCTTTTGTATTCCCCATAAGAACACAAAAGAAGATGTCTGCCTTTAAAGCGTAGAGGATTGGATGAGACTGATTTTGAAAGAATTAGACATTTTTCTTTTAAACGCATCAATACAAGCTACACAAACCAGAGGTTTTATTTACATTTAGACATGTCCAACATTTAAAAAGAAGTTTGCAAAAATCACCAACATCATAGAGAAGAAACAGAAAACAGCTAATGAGGTTGACTTTTTTCTTATATTTAAGGACCTCCTTTTACTGAATGTTTGTTTAAAAGTTTCAGATCATATTTTTGAAGTCAGGTTAAGCCATGCTTTGCATGCAACTTTGTAGCGTAGTTCTGTCCATATGCGTGTTTCCTCTGATCTGATTACATTTCCTCCTCCTCGGCTGACTAAAGGAAGTTGTTGCCCAGCCTGAAGACCAAGCGTGCTCCTGAGCTGGTGCTGGTGATCGGCACGGGGGTCAGTTCAGCTGTAGCTCCTCAGGTGCCCGCGCTGCGCTCCTGGAAAGGTCTGATCCAGGCGCTGCTAGATGCTGCCAATGACTTTGATCTACTTGAGGAGGAAGAGAGCCGCCGCTTCCAGAAAAGTCTGCAAGAGGACAAGAACCTGGTGCATGTTGCTCATGACCTTATCCAGAAACTTTCACCGGTAAGATGTTGTATTTCATTTTCTTACCACTTTTGAAAGCACACACACATCTCTCTCTCTCTCTCTCTCTCTCTCTCTCTCTCTCTCTCTCTCTCTCTCTATTTATATATATAAATAGAGTGTTAAAGTGTCAGTGGTACATTTACAAGCATGCATGTGGCAAAAGATATTAGAAATATTAACATTTAAACGGTGGATGTCATATAACAACATTTCATGGATACATTTAGTGCATACATTTAGCAAAATGTTCCTTTCTAGAGTTACATTTGTTTAGTTAACTATCAAGTTATAGACAGTGAATGGCTTTTTTGAGGTAAATGTAACTGTTACTTAACATAATAGTTTACAAACTGTTCAGTTGACATCTTGAAACACTGATTGAGCAATTACATGAAACATTTCAGTATGTTTTACTGTTCGTAGTGTTTCACTAAGTGCAAATAGCCCGCCTTGTTGGCAGAGGCTATTTACATTAACTCCTCCCACCAATTTTTTTTGGTATAGTCAACACTACAAAAGACGCACATCAAACATCAGTTCCAGTGGCGTAGATAGTAAAGCGTATGCTTTTTGACGCGATCGGCCCGAGTTTGAATCTGCCTTTTGCCGAACTTTATTTCTCCCTTTTCAAATCTCATGTCAAAATGTTATAATATGAAATAATCAAAAAGATGAAAATAAAGTATGGGTAGGGTTAGGGTAGGTTTGAGGGATTTATTGTCCCAGTAAGGTGGCATCCATTTAATAATTTGAATCAAAAGTATAATTTTCACTCAATACGTTATTATTGCGTACTGTTTTATAGTGTACTACAATACTGAGGTGCAGATAAGTGTCACTGCTTGCAATAAGTAGTCTAAATAGCAGAAAACCCTGCTATTTTACCATACCATATTTCACTTAGTGTAAATGGCATCTATCACTGATTACACTTAATAGCCTTAATACACTTAAAATAGCCACTGCCTTTACCATTTCATTTAACGTACCTTCTCACGTTTATTTCCTGCAAGAACTAGTTGTAAAGAGGAAGAATTGATTGGTTCGCGTGCGGCTTAAACTGATGCGGCTACATTGATCTGTTATGGCACATTTAGTGTCGAAAACCACATTTATTGTTAGAATTTTGTTACAAAATTGATTGAACTATGTGACTTTGGTTTATATATTTCATGTATTCATATATTTTGTCATATATTTTTAGATAATTTATTTTGTTCACACATGGAAACAGCACAGACTAAAAGATTGATCTTAGGATTTAAGAATTAATATTTGTTCATCAAAATGAAGATAGTTTAAAATTTTCGGATTTTATGGTTGATATTATAAAGTCAAAGTGTAAGAAAGTTGTGCACATCCCACAAACCCAAATAGGGCTCAGGTGCAGGACAATTTTTTTTAATAGCATATATATATATATATACAAAATAACTATCCTAGAAAAACATCAGCCTCCACCCACTGAATTTCCAAGCGCAGTTTGTTTGGTTTTGTTAGTGTGAGGAGTTTCAGTGATTTAACTATTGCAACGTTTCGACCATTGGGTGCAAAACGTTGCAATAAAATATGTGACCCTGGACCACAAAACCAGTCATAAGTCGCTGGGGTATATTTGTATCAATAGCCAAAAATACATTGTATGGGTCAAAATTATCGATTTTTCTTTTATGCCAAAAAATCATTAGGATATTAAGTAAAGATCATGTTCCATGAAGAATTTACACTTAAGACTGGTTTTGTTGTCCAGGGTCACAAATATATTTTTATGGAACATTCAATTCAGTGTGCGGACATTATGTTTGTTCTTTTGCTAGTTTGATATTATAAAGTGGCAGTAAATTTGTAATAATAAAAAATAACATTTCAAATATTTCGCAAAACATACAAAGTTTCAGTTTCTGTGATCAGTGAAAAGGTGGCAGGGCAAAGAAAAATCTTGAATGAAAAAAATCTGTATTGTTGATCCATAATAAACATGTGGATCATGAACACAGTGCCAGGCAATGCATGGACTGAAGAGCACAACTATGAGTTTAGTCCCTTCCTCTCTCTCCAGCCAAAATGGGGCATCGAACCACGTGCCACCAATGATGTTGTTTTTTTCGCCCCGTCAAAACAGCACTCAGGGATTCATCCCTGTTTTTCATTGTCAAGCCTCAGTATCATTTGCATCCAAACCCACCAGTGTCACTAGAGGATTTAGATGGCATTAGGCTTGTGAAAGGGAGTTAGGTAATGAATTTCAGCTCCAGTGCTGGGGTTTCATTGCCTGGAATAGTCGTAGCTGAACAATTCACATCAACAAAATAACTATCCTAGAAAAACATCAGCCTCCACCCACTGAATTTCCAAGCTCAGTTTGTTTGGTTTTGTTAGTGTGAGGAGTTTCAGTGATTTAACCTACTTGTGAGAGTTTTGAGCCTCACATGAGCAGAGCAGTGGCGCAAAAAACTAGGCTAATCTGAACATGCGTCCAGGATTCACACCTCCAGAACAACGTGCCTCGACTAGATGCCAGTTCATTCAGCATTCTTTAGAAATGCAGTCTTTGTAATGTTTGCAGCTAGTCAGTAGATGCCAGTCAAAATACATTTGCGCTTTGACATGTTTGGACATGAATATATAAGTCACGCTTGACTTTCAGACTGCTTTTTTGATTCAGACATCAATGTTATTGAGTTACTATGTTGATAAGCACAAAAAAGTCCAGATTCTTCCAAGAATTGATTGCATGTTCATCTCATTTCCGAATGCTTGTTGCTCAATGCTGTTATTTTTCATTGAGTACCCAAATCAGGGCTCCAGAAAAAAAATAAAAAATAAAATAAATAGACCTTAGTGAGGATAGACATTTTGAATTTGACACAGATGAAATCAAGGCTGTAATCAGCATTTTTAAGGGTTGTGATGTCCACATGTTTTTGTTGAAGAAATTATAGAGACTGTAGCATTTCTATCGCAAAAAGGTGGTCAAAAATGAAATATTAAGTGGATATTTGAATTAGCCTATGTTTGGTCAATATTAAACAAGGACTTGATCATCCTGTAAGTGTAACAGCAGCAATTACCAGGCCTTTGGCACCCTTTACAGGCATTTGTAATAATATGTAATGTACATAAATTGTTTATTTTGTATTACATTATGTATTTTAACAGTGTTATTCAATGAAACCATATAATTATTAATTAACCAATCATTATTGCCATTTTAAGTCATTTTAAAGGGGTGGTTTACTGCGATTTCACTTTTTTCATTTTAAATAGTGTGTAATGTTGCTGTTGGTGCATGAACAGTATCTGCAAAGTTGCGGCGCTGAAAGATCAATGTAAGCGGAGATATCGTCTTTTAAAAATCAGGAAGTTTAATGCCTACAAAAACGACTCATATGGGACTACAACGAGATACTTCCCAGGTTGCATACGAAATAAACCCATCAACCCCTCCCTCCTTTGTCGCAGAGGAAGAGTTATAGTGGAGAGTTGTAGTCATGCTGTCGAAACGGTGTTATTTTCACCCAGCTGTCAGGTCTTCTGTGTTCGGCTTCCTACGGACGCTGTAGTTCCTCAACAACGGTTAAAATTTATGTTTGATTATGTTCCTGACAATTACAATCCTAATTCAGCTCTCTGTGCTGCGCATTTTACGGAAGACAGCTTCCAGAATCTACACGAGTTCAATGCCGGATTCACACACAAACTATTACTAAAACATGGAGCAGTTGTTGTTGGGCCACAACCTGTAAGTAAGATTTCATAATTTTAAATGTATTTGCATGTATAATTTCAGACGTAATGTTTTAGTTTTATCAAGGTCGTAAACAAATGCCAACGCTGGCTTTGTGTCTATGACAAACGCATACAAACATTTTGGACCCGAATTTGTAATTATGTACTAATTTGGTAAATGTATTTTCCATGTATAATTTAAGACGTAATTTTTCGATTTGATCAAGAACGTAAACACAAGCCAGCGCTGTCTGGTTAGTAGCCAGTTAGTTCGATGCTATTTTGTGTGTATAAGACAAATGTGTACAAACTTCAATAAATGATATGTAATCACAACAGCAAACTTCCATTCAGAAACGTTTGTAAGAGCCGTGCTTGCAGAAGTTCTGCTTGACTCTCTTCATTACCGCTTCCTGGGTCTGATTCTGGCTCAAACTGATACGGCAATATTGACACCATTATTTACATTTGACCGAAGCACATGCAGCTGTCCTCCGTGAAGGTAATGGGCGTGAAGTTTCCAGACAACGTGCAGTACGCAGTTTAGCCAATCACAACACACCGGCCCAGCTGACCAATCTGAGCCCATCGCCTGTTTCTGAGGGAGTGGATTCAGAGAATCAGGAAGTCAACCGGTCGTTCAAATGACGGCGGTTTACAATAAAGGTGAAATATATGAAAAATAAGGCATTTTTTAACAAACGAAACACGAAGACATGTTATATTGCACCCCATAAACACAATCAAGCAAAGAAAAAAAGCAGTAAACCACCCCTTTAAAGGCTAATGTTGGCTTAGGTCTGTTTTTATAACCACAAAAAAAAATATCCTGATTCTTCTTTGTAAACTATTATTTGAAGTAACAAAAGCATGGTTACTTTGTGGTTACCATGGTTACAAGAACCATGATTTTTGGTTTTATTCGTAGTAAAACCATGGCTAATTTTCGTAAGAGAAACTCAGAGAGAATATTAGATGTGTTATTAGTGGTTAAACATCAACAGCCAAAAAAGTTTCACAGGATTATGAATGTAGCCTACCTGAAAGTGATGCACGGGCTTCATCTTTTTTCTTTTTATTTTCTCTGCGCCGGATTGTTGATGTATTTTCTCGGGAATAGTTGTCCATAAATGATGATCATTTGCATTCCGCCGCAAACATGAGGTGCGAGCGGATGCGGGAATGGCGCATCACGTGTTCTTAGCCTGCTGCCTACTGTGTTCATTGTAAAATGTAGTTTTTATAATGCTATATATATATATATATATATGTTCATGTTTATATTTTTTTATTTATGTATATGTTAATATTAATATTAATATAGAGCAAAAGTTAAAAAAGCAACTGGGTTGGTGCCCCCCTGGGAGATGGTGCCCTACGCAAACTGTGTACTCTGCGTATAGGGAGCGGCGGTACTGGTTGTAAAGGATAAACCTCTAGTCTTTACAATGGCATGTATAGTTTAAAGGTCCTAGATTATATGCAGTTTTCACAGCTTTCAACTTTTTTTCTTTGTCTGCGGTGAATGGGTGCCATCAGAATGAGAATCCAAATGGCTGATAAAAACATCACAATAATCCACAAGTAATCATCATTACCAGTCCATCAAATAATGTTTTGTGAACTGAAAAACTGCATGTTTGTAAGAAACAATTTTTTATTAGCTATTTCATTCTGATGGCACCCATTTACTGCAGAGGATCCATTGATGAGCAAGTGATGTAATGCAAAATTGATTTTGGGAAAAATATAATTTGTCTGGAGCCCTGCAAATGCAATTTGAGTGGTTTGATACAAAAAAAGTTTTGTACACCTTTTTCGTCTGTATTTAATGCTGACCGCATATGATCAGATGCTGAGACAGAGGTTAATACCAGGTGTAAACAGTTGAAAGACATTTACACCTCTGAGATCAGAGGCATTAGTTCACGTCAGGTGTGGAGGTGCTGATAATTGGACTCCTCCTGAGAAAGTGGATTCTGCAAGCTATTCATAGCACATCTCTCTCTCTCTCTCTCTCTGGTTTTCCATGTGCCTCTGCCAGGCTCAGAGAATGAATTCAGCTCAGTGTAATGAGATTGAGTCTGACCAGGACAAGGGCACTGCTGTCAAAACTCCTCTGTTCTCAGTGCTCTCTCCACAGTCTCTCACATACTCAGGAATCAAATTGTGTGTGAGTTTCTAATTGCCTACAAATATAGCCTAAATATTTGACGGAAGTATTCTGTTTCTTATGAGGTTCCTATTATCAGGGTTGAAGTTTGCATTGGTGAACTCCACCATGTGTAAAAATCAAGCTAATTTCATTGCCTACAAGATTAGCTTAAATACATGAATTAATTTCCCTTGATGTGTTCCATAGAGAACATTTCAAGACCTTTGAAGAATATAATGCTTATCTTCCCCTCTATAAGCCTGCTTTGGTTGACTCCTGTAACACAGAAGAGTTATTTGAATACTCCTCAAGTTGATTTGTTTTTCTATTCATCTCCGATTTCTTTCTTTTGGTCTCTGTAGAGGACGGGAAATGTACGCTCCACCTTTTTTAAAGACTGCCTCTATGAGGTGTTTGATGACTTGGAGTGTAAGATGGAGAACGCTGGGAAACATCTCCTCCGCTCAGTGCTGCAGTTGATGGAGAGCGGCGCGCTGGTCCTCACCACCAACTTTGACAATCTGCTAGAAATTTACGCCGCCCACCAAGGGACCAAGCTGGAGTCTCTGGATCTCACAGATGAGAAGAAGGTACCAGCTGTGTTTTCTTTTCTGTATAAATGAGGGGAACTAGCATTACAGTTCAGACTGCAGCATTTGACGCTAACAATTTGAATAGTGAAAGAAGTCAAACTTTTAGATTTGCATGTGGTCAGTGCATAAGTGTAGTGTTGATGAAAGAAGACACTATAATAATCTAAATGTCATATATTCTCCATGACGTTTCTTTGCTGAAGCAACAATATTAAATAAGGACTTATTTAAATTCATAATAAAAATCCTAAATTGTATAAATCCGCTTGTGAAAATCATATATTATTAGTATAAAATAAAAAGTGACCGCAATAATCATTATAACAGTGATTATTATTATAATTATGTTGTTGTGTAATTTTGAAAGTAGTTAATTCTATCTGTCAATCAAACATTCTTATAAACTTTTTTTGGTGAAATCTAGATTTTATATATATATATATATATATATATATATATATATATATGTGTATATATACTGTACACACACACACACACACACACACACACACACACACACACACACACACACACACACACACACACACATTATAAACATTTCAATTTCAAAAGAAAAATTATTACAATTTGAATGAACTTTTCTGTTTGAATATCTTTTAAAATGTAATTTATTCTTGTGATGCCAAGTTTTATTTTCTGCATCATTACTCCAGTCATCTTCAGAATTCATTCAATATCAATATAAAACACTTTAACAATTTAATGTTTCTTGGCCGGTCATCGGGACCTGACCGTCCATCAGCAATGTGACTTCATATAGAGCACGATTATTTAGTCTGTCTGAATTGCATTATGTCTGATAAAAGTCACTGATAAATAACAGATAAAAATATCTGAAGAAGAGACTATGGGGACAAAAATACCCATCGTCAGATCATCAGTTGCTTTCAGCGCAAACTAAAAACAAAGTGTGCTTTGAAATAAAACTGTGAAACGCTGTTCCTCAGATGTTCAGTGCACTGGGTTCATCTCTTGTTTGCTTTTGGCCATAAATTTCCTTCAGCACAAAGCAGTGAAAGCTTCAGCTATTAGCCATAAAATCAGCCTTATGGTCTCAGGCCAAGCGTCATGTAGTGCATTAGTGCATGTGAGCTCTACAGCAGCTCACCTGAAGGGCCCTCGGAAACACAAGTGACTGCATGTTCAGTTCCCTGTGTCTTTATTCATCAGGCCGTGTGTGGTTTTCCATAGCGTGGCCTTTAGGCAGGGTGTTTATGCACCTTTTCCATCAAATGCCTCTTGATTAGAACCCGCAGTCATTAAAAGCAGCTGGACGCTCCTAGTGGGAGCCGGATTGGGAGCAGTGGAGTATGAAATGCCGCTGTGTGCTTGTGTGTGCAGGTTCTGGAGTGGGCTCAGGAGAAGAGAAGACTGAGCGTACTCCATATTCACGGTGTTTACACAAACCCCAGCGGCATCGTACTGCATCCTGCTGGCTACCAGAACGTTCTGAGGAACACAGAAGTCATGGTGAGTGAATGTTTTCTGCTCTCAGGAGAAAAAAAAAGTCGTTGATAATTCACCGGGGTGGAGGACACTGTGAACCTAAGCATTCTGGGCTGAAGAGATACTCCCTTTTGTGGTGGTTTTTATTGCTCACTGTCCAGTCCTTGAAATAACTTACCCAAATGTAAACTGCTATGACAGCATTATCAGCATTATATGATGCTGATAAAAGCAATTTATAATGTTATGATTGCAATTCCAATGCAATTCGAACCTTGAATACACCTCTTCTATAACGAGCATGTTTTAATGTCTGAATTCATATTCATTTTAATATGTTTTCAGGGACATAAAGTCAAAAATGTGAGGGTTATGCATAAAACTGAAATTTTGATATGGCTCCCTGTGATTTTCTGTCAAAATAAAAGGTTGATGGTTTAATGTTTGAAAATGAAGAAATTAAGACAGCCTATAAAAATATTAGTAATGGAACTGTAGTTGTAGTTATACTATTAAAAATAATGAATGTGATAATAATAATAAAATGTAAGATGTTTTATATTATACATTATTTTATAGTCATACTGATGTATAATCACACAACTTCACAAATTGTGCAGCCCTATGAACAAGCACAGCAAACCTGAATGTTTTAAAATTGTTTTAAATCACAAAAGCGGTTTTCCAAAAAATTAGACATTTAAGGCAAGGTTATTTCAGGTTTAAACTGTTATGTGGTGCAGCTCCCCCAAAAATGATGTTGATTTCTAAATGAATAATTCATGATATATATATATATATATCAAGCGTTCAATTGTATATATTTTTGAATTATTTATTTATTTTTATTAAGATGAGTGGACTGACATGTGTTCAAAGTGTAAGGAGAGTCATACCAGTCCACAATGTCAGTTGTTACATTGTTGCATGTTTTTGCAGAGGGAGATCCAGAAACTCTATGAAACCAAGTCTTTTGTGTTCCTGGGCTGCGGGAGGACAGTGGATGACACCACCTTCCAGGCACTGTTTCTCGAGGCGGTCAAACACAAGTCTGACCTTGAGCATTTCATGCTGGTGCGGCGAGAGGATGTGGGCGAATTCAAGAAGCTCCGAGACAACATGCTGGACAAGGGCATTAAGGTCATCTCGTACGGCAACGAATACGCCGACTTGCCGGAGTACTTTGAACGACTGGCCAATGAGATTTGCAACCGGGATGTGGACCGGGATGTGGTCACCAATGGCTGGGGTAAGTTGTCTTCACTGTTTAGATGCGTAACATGCTACTGATGTTTCTTTTTTTTCACCGATTCATTTGCTGGATTAATTCAGGATCTCCCATCTCACAAGGCGAAGAAAGTCAAAATGGCTTTACGACCCAGAAAAACCTCCTGCAAGGTTAGGACAGCTTTTGTGTTGGCACCTCAACCAGCTTGCATGCTAAAGGCAGTTTGGGCATTTGACTGGAGCATGACAATGCATTTTTTCCTTTTCCCTTCTTTCCTTCAGTGCATGCTTCTAGAACAATAGAAACATGAATGCAGCACAAGGGCTTCTGTTGTTGTTTTATACTCACCTTCCCACTGTACTCCTGTGCACCCGTGGCTTCCCGTGATGAAATCAGCTGATGCTCACTGTTGTAATGAGACCTTCATTGTAGCTCTTCCTCTTTCCCTGTCCAGACTACCACTCGTGACACAAGTGGCAGTCTGGGAACGTTTCCACAGCTCCGCTGCCCCCTTCCGCTCGGATCTGGTATGACTAGATCTTCACGCACAACAGACTCATTTCTCATACTTAAACCGAGCGCCGCCAGTACCGGTTCGCTTCACACGGGAAAGGCGTCAGTAAAAGCACCACCAAGCGAACTGTGAACTCCTGCAACTCAGAAAATGTTTATGAAACTCTTCATGTGAGTGAGGGAGAATTTTTTTTTTTTTTTAATGTGGTTTTAAGTGAAGTGTGGACCAAGAATGATGTTCAGGGCAGTCTGATCTTAAACATGAGCTATCAAATACCAAAACATTTGAACAGGAGTGTTAGTAATGCAGTCTCACTTCCCATTTTTCACATCAGTAAAAGCACCAGCAATATTAAAATTGATTGTGCAAACCTCAAGAATTATCAAGAAATGTCCATGTCAAATTTCACCTCTAAATAAGTGTAAGTATGTATGTGTATATATATATATATATATATATATATATATATATATATATATATATATATATATATATATTAACTGTTAGTTTTGCATTGCAACATAATTTTATCACAGCTAAACACTGCCCACCTTCAAATTTGGATTACTGTAATGTGAAAAATCCCTCATTTAAAAAAAAAAAAAAAAAAAGATTCTTAGTACTACTTTAGATAGTACAGTAAAATTAAATGTTTAATGATAGCATTTGCTGTAATTAATAATGAATTAAAATAAAATTGATTTAAATAAAATTGCAAGCAAAAAATTCAGAATTGTGAGATAAATTTATTTTTATTGTGTGGCAGAAACAAGCTTCCATATACAGTATTTTGAGAATTACAGTATACAGAAATGCGAGATGTAAACTCAGAATTCTAAGAAAAAACTCAGATTTGTTAGAAAAATGTTGCATTTACCTTTTTAATTTTTTTTATTCTGTTGTGGAAACAAGCTTCCATATACAGTACACACACAGACATTTTTATTGGTTGCAATATGACTCATGACATTTCTTTTATTACTAAATCTGTTCTGTATGGAGGAGGAAATGCAATAAATGCCTCGTCAGAGTGGCTGAGGTGTGACTCAAAATTCATGTGATTTCTCAGGCTTTACTTATAGAAGCATCTCAGCTTCCATGAACCTACTTGAACTTTTCACGAGACTAATGAGGATAATGATATAATGCCATCATTCCTCTCAAGCCACACAACTTTCAAGACATTTTATTGCACTTTGACAGTTAGTCCCCATTTATAGCCGTAAATGCTTGGTCAATAATTCTCAAAAAAGACATGTAAACAGTTGTTTATAAACCTTTTGTATTTTAACTCCAGTGGTCCACTGTTTTATCATCTCTGTCCACAAATGTCTTTTAGGTATTTATATGCTATTTTAAAATAAAGCAGATCTGTTTGGTACCAAATGTGTTGTCATTAATGAGAGCGCACAAATGCAGTGAATGTGTTTTCAAGAATTACAAGAATCTACACACCTTATGTTTAAATTACGAGCAAGAGCAGCCATTTGTAACTTGAATGTACGAAACTTCCGGTGTCATCTGCTTTCAATTACTTTAGCTGTGCAAAAACAATCTGTTATGCTGCTTGATAAAGCAAACTGGTATTTGTTATATTATTTTAATTTATTATCGTAATCATAAACACGGTGGTTTGTGGACTTCTGGTTATTTAACTATAGAGGCTAATGAATTGCAGTCTCGTACATTGAAAGAAAATACTTTGCAAAATAAGGTGGATTGATCAGCATCTACATACAATACAAAACAGTGCTACATTACAGCAGAACTTTTTTTTTTTAAAGATTTTTTTTCTTTTTTTTTCTTTTCTTTTATTAAAGGGTTAGATCACCCAGAAATTAAAGAAAATTCTGCAAGGCAAGTTTATTTATATAGCACATTTCATACACAATGGTAATTCAAAGTACTTTACATAAAAGTAAATAAAATAATCACAACAATAAAACAAGGAATTTAAAAACTTTTAAAATGATTTAAAAATGGATTTAAAATGAAATTAATACAGTTAAAAATAGAAAATTATACATAAAATACAGTGCATTCAGTTCGGACATAGCACACTGCTGATTCAGCTAAACAGATGAGTTTTGAGTCTATATTTAAATGTGGCTAATGTTTTAGCACATCTGATCTCTTCTGGAAGCTGATTCCAACTGCGGGCGGCATAATAGCTAAAAGCGGACTCTCCTTGTTTTGTGTGAACCCTTGGTATTTCTAACTGACTCGATCCTAATGATCTGAGTGGTCTGGTAGGTTTATGTTCAGTGAGCATATCTCCAATTTATTTAGGTCCTAGTCCATTGAGTGATTTATAAACGAGTAAAAGAACTTTAAAATCAATCCTAAATGTAACTGGAAGCCAGTGTAAGGACCTAAGAACTGGTGTGATATGCTCAGATTTTCTGGTTCTAGTCAGAATCCTGGCAGCAGCGTTCTGGATGAGCTGCAGCTGTCTAATGGTCTTCTTTGGAAGGAGACCATTACAATAATCCACCCTGCTGGTGATAAAGGCATGAACAAGTTTCTCCAAGTCTTGATTGGAAACTAAACATCTAATTCTTGGGTAACACTTTACAATAAGTTTCATTAGTTACCAACTTTAGTTAGCATGAACTAAGAATGAACAGTACTTCTACAGCATTTATGTTATGCTTAATTAATGTTATTTTCAACATTTACTAATGCATTATTAAAATCACAAGTTGTGTTTGTTAACATTAGTTAATGCACTGTGAACTAACATGAATAAACAACGAACAACTGTATTTTCATTAACATTAACAAAGATTAATAACTAGTGTAATAAATGCATTGTTCATTTTTTGTTCATGTTAGTAAATACATTAACTAATGTTAACAAATGACACCTTATTGTAAAGTCTTACCAATTCTTGCAATGATTTTGAGATGATAATATGCTGATTTAGTCACTGCTTTGACATGACTACTGAAACTAAGGTCTGTCTCCAGAACCACACCAAGATTTTTGACTTGGTTTTTAGTTGTTTGACCCCTAGAGTCAAGGTATGCATTCACCTTGAGAACTTCATCTTTGTTTCCAAGTGCAATGACTTCTCTTTGTTTAACTGAAGAAAGTTTGGCACATCAATGGGGCTGTAGTCATTTGGAGATAAGGCTAGGTAAATCTGGGTGTCATCTGCATAGCTGCGATCGGCAATTTGGTTCTTTCTCGTTATTTGACTTAGTGGGAGCATATACAGGTTGAACAAGAGCGGTGCAAGAATTGAGCCTTGTGGGATTCCGCATGTCATGGACGTCCACTTAGAGTTATGCTCTCCTATACTCACATAATAACCACTCCCTTCCAAGTATGACCTGAACCATTTGCGTACCATCCCAGAAAGCCCGACCCAGTTTTCCAGTCTCTCTAGAAATAGGTTACGGTCGACAGTGTCAAATGCAGAACTGAGATCTAGTAGTACCAGCACTGATATTTTTCCAGAATCAGAATTAAAGTGACTTATCATTTATTATCTTTATGAAAGCTGTCTCCGTGCTGTGATGCAGACAGAAACCAGATTGAAAATTGTCCAGGTATCCATTTGAGTGTAAGTAGTTGTTCAGCTGATTAAAAACTACCTTTTCATTAATCTTACCTATAAAAGGAAGAATCGATATTGTCTATAGTTGCTCAATATGGTGTTATCAAGATTGCTCTTTTTCAGAAGGGGCTTAACAACTGCAGTTTTCAGGGATTTTGTAAAAGTGTTCCTGGGGGCGTTTGTTAGTCTCTCAACATTAGCAAAAAGAGTGTGAGTGTTGTTTAAGTTACTGTTTATAAGGTTTGAGAAGAAGGTCTGTGCAGCTGTGGCAAGTTCCACATTGAAAGCATGAAGGCTGTTTTTATAGATGCTATAGTGAATTTCAAGTTCCGTCTTCCGCCACATCCGTTCAGCTGTGCTGCATTGTCTTTTCATACTCTGTACTGCTGTTGATTTTCTCAAAGGTGATTTTTGTCTACTAGTCTTCTTGCTGACTTTCACAGGAGCAATATCATCAATAACATTCTTAACTTTTGGGTTTAAGGAATCAAGGAGAAGATCAACAGAGTTGTCTAGATGTCAGATGTCGTTCCAAACACGTAAGACCTTCATTCATCTTAGGAACACAAATGAAGATATTTTTGATGAAATCCGAGAGCTTTCTGACCCTCCATAGACAGCAACACAACTGAAATGTTCCCAGACCAACAAACGTAGTAAATACATCGGTAAAACAGTCCATGTGACATCAGTGGCTCAACTTCAATTTTGCGAAGCTATAAGAATACTTCTTGTGCACAAAGAAAACAAAAAGAACAATTTATTCAACAATTCTTCTCTCCGAGTTAACGTTTTTTTTTTTTTTTTTTACCATTTTGGAAAGTACCACGACACGTGCACTTTCTCCTGAACGTAAACACATGCGTCATGGTACTCTCCAAAATGGCAGAAGACAGTAACTCGGGGAGAAGAATTGTTGAATAAATTATTTTTTTCTTTGCGCACAAAAAGTACTCGTATATATTCGCAAAACTGAAGCTGAGCCACTGATGTCACATGGACTGTTTTAATGATGTCCTTACTACGTTTCTGGGTCTGGGAACAGTTCAGTTGTGTTGCTGTCTATGCAGGATCAGAGAGCTCTCAGATTTCATCAAAAATATCTTGTGTTCCGAAGACGAATGAAGGTCTTACGGGTTTGGAACGACATGAGGGTGAGTAATTAATGACAGAATTTTTATTTTTGGGTGAACTAACTTTTTACGATAGGACAGCATGTAGACAAGAGTCGAAGTAGGAAAGAGATGGGGGATGGGATCGGGAAAGGTCCGTGAGCTGGGACTCGAACTCGAGACGCTCTATGTCAGTGCGCTGCCCACAAGGCTATTGGCGGCAACTACACCAGAACATTTATGTGAAAATGTCTGACTGTACGTCATCATAAACATCTGGTCAATGAATCAGCTGTTACAGTAGCTCAGTAACTACCCTTCTGAATTTGGTGACTATACCGATTTAAACCAATAACTCGAGTCATAAGAAACAGCCTATAAAATCATAATTTTAGAGAAATCAGACCACAGCAGTCTTGAGGTAAGATTGTTTTTGGAATGCAACTGACACGCCTATTAGCATTATTTCTGTAGAAATGATACTGACACGCCTATTTGCATTATTTCTGTAGAAATGATACACAAAGTGTGAATTCTATAGAAGTCTGTTTAAGTCTAAGTTTATATCTCACTATTCTTTTTTCCCTCCAACTGAGAATATAAATGTAGGATATAAATGTTAGCTTGCAATTCTGAAAAGAAATTCAATTGTGAGCAACTGCAATTAAGTTTGAGATTATTGAGATGTAAACTTGGAATTGCGAGAACAAGTCAGAATTCTTGAGTTTATATCTTGTAATTCTGTAAAGTCTGGCAGAAAAACAGGCTTCCATAGAATTCAGCATTGGTAAAGCAGTATAGGAAACCAAAACTTTCCTACTACCAGTTCCAAACATGACATCATTACAAGCTATTATAGCAGCTTTATTTAAGAAATATTACACACTCAAAGTACAACAAATCTTCTCTATGAAGCTCTCCAGTCTTGCCATTGTGTTAGCGTAAATTAACATGAGGTGATGGACAATTAAGACCTGACTTTGTTCTAAAATCAAAGGACCAAGGGATCTGAAAGAAAAGAAAATGGCAGTACAGTCACTAATGAATTAAAACAAATATGTGAAACTTTGTAGGGCTTCAGATAGTTTGGTATACGCAGCATTTTAGAACTTTCTGCTGAGGCGCCTTTAAACCTCAAGCACCAAACCTTACAATACCTTTTAATACCTTTCATATCCAGAGGTATGAAAAGCCTGAGTATAAAAGGAAGAATGACAAAAGGCAGCATTTGTACAGAATAGTTTTGGGATCAACGGCTAAAGTAATGAGTTGAGGCACTATGGTAGTGATTTCATGAGACAGTTTGGGTTGCGGGCCTTCATCGTAATGTACCTACATTAATCAAATAAAAAGTAGACAAAATACATTTAGAATATATTATCTCTCTTATAACATTGGAATAACACCTCAGTCCAGTTTTGTTGGTGGGCAGAAAGTACAAGAACACTTGATCGTAGAGAACAGATGCAGAAAAGTGCAAAAATACTTTCCATTATCTCATTATTTAAAATGAAAACCAAAGCACTGCTGTCTGATTGGCTGTGTTGCATGTCAATCAAAAATGGTTGCTGAGGTGAGATCAAGTCAAGTGATATTCCTTTCACTCATTAAACTGAAACACTTTTTTTTTCCTGGAACAAAACACAAGGAGGATCCTAAATATGAACTGAATTTCAGTTAAACCTGTAGGAAAAAAAAAAAAAAAAAAAACACCTATCATTTCAACACGTAGGCATGTCTGCATTCACAGGAAGCTGAGAGGGTCACAGGGTCTCATATCTAGCAGTTGTGGAACCGTGAAAGTCACTGGAGCAGCAGAGGCAGGACTTGTATCTCAAGCCTTCATGAGTGCGCTGACCACAGCCCTGGCGTTGAGGCTGCGCAGGTCGCTGTACGTCTGCCCGGTGCCCACAAACACGATGGGCTGACCTGTGATGTAGGTCATGGAGATAGCAGCGCCCACCTACAGGAAACAATGTGGAGTTATTCTTAACCAAGATCCATTTCACAAGAACATGCCATGAAAAAAAGGGACCTGGAGACATACCTTATCATCAATGGTGTCAAACTTGGTGAGAACGATGCCGTCGATGAGCCTGGGCTTGTCAGTCTTGGAATGATCAGCCAGCGCTTGATTAAATTTAACCTACAACAAAGCAAAAAAAACATTCACTACATAATGACCTGGAAATTTTTGAGCAGCTTAGGACCACGCTTCAGATATCAGTCTCCCGCATGCAATAGAAACAGAACAAGCGAGAGTGGTAACCGTCATGGATATCCTGTGCAGCCCAGATATCCATATTCTAATCCGCTGAATTATCCCACGTTAACTTTTCCTTGGGTATGTGTGAAGTCTCTCAATGTTATTACACACATGTTGTACCTGCTACTTTTTTTTTTGGGTGTAATTTGTAGCTTGGGGTTTATTTTTTTAATTTGTTTTGTCTGTTTGTTTGTTTTTGATGATTGCTCACCAAGGTAGCGTTTAAGAAAAATTCATATTATTATTAATATTGTGAATATGCTGATTTGATGCTCATAAAACATGTCTTAATATTATCAATGTCGAAAACTGTTTTTACTGCTTAATATTTGTGCAAACCATGATACATTTTTTAGGATTCTTTGCCTATCATTTTCAGAAGAACAGCATTGATTTTAAATATAAATCTCATATAAGATTATCAATGAATTTACTGTCATTTTAATCAATTTAATGCATCCTTGTTGAATTAAGCTATCAATTTCTATTTAAAAAAAGAAATTCTGTCTGAAATGCCATCATCATTTACTCACTTTCACATCATTCTAAAGTTGTATGGCTTTCAATCTTCCTTGAAAGACACAAGTATACATTTTTGAATAATATCTGACACATTTTTCAATTTAATATAAGTGGAAGCAGACTGGGGTTGAAATGGTAAAAAGGCATCATTAAATTGCATAAATGGCTCTCTGAAACATCAAGTGCTGCCTAGTGCGAAAGCACTTTTTATTGTCCAGAAACATTTGCTGGTCAAAGATGGCTACTTCATATGACACACTATGGAGCAGTGCCGTCTAAAGACCATATGTGGCATTACACCTACCAGCTGATCCACAGCCTCATTTCCCACCAGCGCTTCTCCCACAAACAGCACCAGGTCAGGGGTGTTGACCGCGATCAGCTTCGCCAGAGCCGTCATCAGAGGAGCGTTATCCTGCATACGGCCGGCGGTATCGATCAGCACCACGTCAAAGCACTGGTTACGAGCTGCAGAGAGAGAGAGAGAGAGAGAGAGAGAGAAGTGTTAACAAATGAATCCTTCTAAAGTTTCATTTCCTCTAAAATCACAGGGTTTTTACCAAAGGCGATAGCCTCCATGGCGATCCCAGCAGCATCTTTGCCGTAGCCCTTCTCGAAGAGCTGTACGGCAGGCTGTCCTCCGTGCTTCTCAGGGGGGTGTAGAGAGTTCAGACGCCGCTGATGAGTCCTCAGCTGCTCCACGGCACCCGCGCGGAACGTGTCACAGGCTGCGATGAGCACCGTGAAGCCGTTCTCGATCAGCCAATAGGTGATCTGTACACAATTTTTTATTTTTTTTTTTAGATAAATGCATGTCCCCTATGATTTCTATATAATATTAGGGTATCTGCAGGATTTTCTAGCTCAAATTTAAGACTTTTTACCATATGAGCAGGGTGGGGCAATGTCTATGGTAACATTAAAGTGTAAAATGACTGTAAAAAGCATGATTTGCAGTTCAGATACAGGTTCACACAAAAACAAAGTTTTATAAAATAATTTATTCCATCACAGGAATAAATTACATTTTAAAACATATTAAAATAGGAAATATTTATTTGAAATTTGAATAATAATTCACAATATTACTACTTTTACAGTATTTTTGATTCAAAGTGCAGCCTTGTTGAGAATGAGACTTATTTCAAAAACATTAAAAATCACCTTTTTACCGTTGAATGAAAACAGAAAATATAAAAATTCTCAACTGCATATACATTCATTTTATACATTGCGCAATGCATATACATTTTTAATTTCACCTCTTAACAAAAGCCAATTATTTCACACCTTAAATTTCTATAAGGTAATTAAAAGAATTTTAAGGACCTTGTGAGGTTTTTTTTTTTTTACCTTGGCGAGGTTGGTAGACTTGCCTACGCCGTTCACCCCACAGAAGGTGATGACGAAGGGTTTGCGCTGAGAACGAGCCTCTAGCACGTCCCTCAAGATGTCCACACGCCGCTTGGGCTGCAGGATCTGCACCAGAGAGTCCTGCAGAGCCTGCTTTACTGTAGAGGCCACAGCTGGAGAGAAGAAGCCAGGAGAAGATTTAGAAGAGCAAAATAATCCAGGAAGGCCAGAAAGCAAGACAGAAGACAAACACGTGTGTGGGAAAGCTCCTGTTTGGACGAGCTGTTCAGCAGCTGTGCACTGTACTCACTGGTGAAAGTGCCCATGACTTTGCCTTCCAGTTTCTTGGCCACAGAGACACAGAGCTGGGAGGCGATTTCGGCTGCTACATTCTTGGCTAGAGAAACAAGAAAAGACAAACTGCAATTAGTCTGATCAAGTTATAATACAGGCTGTATACACACAGTATATAAACTGGTGTCTAGTTGTTTGTGATTACTGGAATCTTTGAGCATTATTTTGATCAGGCCCAATTCATCAAGCTTGATCCTGGAGGGCCGGTGTCCTGCAGAGTTTCGCTCCAATTTACCTCAACACATCTGCCTGGAGGTTTCAAGTACACCTAGACCTTGATTAGCTGCTTCAGGTGTGTTTGATTAGGGTTGGAGCTAAACTCTGCAGGACACCGGCCCTCCAGGACCGAACTTGGTGACCCCTGATTTAGACTGACTTGTGAACTTTTCAATAAATTCATTAATAAGAACAGACTGAAAAGAACAACCGACTCATGAATAAAAAAATAAAATAAACTTTATGGCTCACGAGTAAGTTTTATAAAGATCAGTAACTAGCTGAGGGGTTTTTAATCCCCAAATATGATCATCCACATGAGAGAGAGACCCCATCTTAAAATTTAAAAGGCAGCTATACATATCATCCATGTATAAAAGACCCAATTCATACTGTGGAAAGTTAATATAATTTAAATGCGGAAAATATTATTTGGAAAATATTTAATTTCTGTCATGCGTTTTATGTATATAATTTTTTATTTAATCAAATTTAGTTTTTTTCTACATATACTGTACTGATACTGTACTGTATTTATTCATATAACTATTTAAAATTATTCATTGCAATCGTTTTAATCAATTTTATCGCACTTTTCTTACATTTCTGTTACATGTATTATTAATTTAACATTTCTATTTTTTATTTATTTTAATCTATTTCTATGCATTTTACTTGTTTTTTATTTTAATCAAAATATTATAGTTCTCTTTTACTGCATTGCTACATTTATTACTCATTTATACAAATTTTATTATTTAAGAAATGTTTATTTTACTCCAATGTTTTTTAAATAAAATTTTATTACACATTTTCACCTACAGTACCTTACTTTTAGATGTATTATTTATATCAATTTTTATTTATTTAAATATCTTTATTTACTTTTTCTAATAAAATTATTATTACATTTACTTTTAATCATTTAGCGGACACTTTTATCCAAAGCGACTCACAAATGAGGGCAATAGAAGCAATCAAAACAAGTGCTGTGACAAGTCTTGGTCTTTTGCTTTTTTAAAAAATTTTTTTAAATCCTAGCACTCCTCCACTCCCGATAAGCTAATTAAATATTTTAAAATAAAGTATATATACACCATATATAGTAGAACTTATTTCCATGAATTTTCCAGGCCTACAATTTTCTCTAGGTTTTCCATGACTAAACCCTGTAATAATTTTAAAAACATGTAAACAAAAAGTGTTTTGAATGAGGTGCCATGGGGCAAGAGCAATGTCATACCGATGAGGTGATCCCTCATCTTGTCCAGAACTGGCTCCATGTCCTCCTGAGTCAGATTCTTAGATCCCACCAGACCTTTCAGCATCCCAAACATTCCCCCGAAACCACCCTTTTTGGCTCTGCAGAGAAACCACACAGAATTGTAGATGCAGAAAGTTCAGATGAAGAAACTCAACATTTTGAGGCATGTTGAAAAGACAGTGAGTTTGTTACCCTTTCTTAGTGTTTGCCACCACAACTCTCTCCTCTTCTTGCACTACTTCATCCTCATCATCTGAGGACTCATAATCGACACCTCGCAGGTCCCCTTTCATTGGACCCACCTGGATCAGCTGCAGGAACAGAGTTAGTTGACAATTTTATCTAAACGCTTTAAACAACCACACATATTAAACAGCCCTCAACACTGAAATTATAATGAATTTTTACTAGCAGAGCTTGCTTGTAAAAAGACGGTGCAGTGAATTTGAGATTTTTAGTCAGGAGTAATAATGGACTAGTCACCGGTTCAGCTGAGGCATCAGGGTCTTGGTTCTGTGCATCACTGGAGTTGTTGCCATTGGTTCCACTGTAGTCCAGCTCTCCAATGCTCTTCCCGCTCATATCCCACACTCGGTTTGCCTTCCCCTTTGGCTTCTGGGGTTTAGGGGACTTGCTGTACAATACAACAGAATGAAATAAAAGATTTGACTTCAAACCAGTGTTATTTTAGCATCATTAACATAATGTTGTCTTTTTTGTTAATATTTTTAGTTAAATTAATTTTAGTTAAAGCTTCAAATTTATTTTGTTGTTTGTACATTTTTCTTAGATTTTTTTGTAAGTCTATATGGCATTTAAAATTTATTTCTTTATTAGTTTTAGACATTTTAGTATTTTAACAAACGAAAATGAGAAATATTTATTTCAAGTAATTCAATTTTTTTTATTTGTTTAAGGGTAAATGTACATGGCGAAAACGTTTTTCCTTTGCATTTTTGAAGTTTCGCTTAAAAATTGTCATGGCAATTTTAAATAACTCTCACCAGCATAAGACACAAACTCACTCTCAGTTGTCTTTTAAAGGTTTTATCCTTTGCAAAGAAGGTCAACGGTCATACAGACAGGTTTCTGCAGAGTGCGACAAAGAGGGAGGGTGCTCCTCCACCTTATATCTCTTCCCTACTCAAGGTTACAAACTCTTAACAGCTGCACTTTTCCACACATGGTAAGAAAGTAAAAAAACACTCTACTATACCATACCATACTTCTTAAGCTCAGTCCCCAAACCATATCTCATTCTTACTTCATAACAGTTCTAAGTAAATTTACATGACGAAGTTTTTCCTTTGCATTTTTAAAGTTTTGCATACAGACAACAAAGTTATCAAAACGATCCCGTTCACACAGATCCATGAAAACAACTAAAAACACTGCATTTTTTCATGCCAGGCCAGTAGTTGGCGATGACACTTTGTAAAAAATACTACGCGCCTGCATACCTATAGACACGTAATATGTGCAGAAGTTCACCGTTTTCACAAATTCATGTTTTTGATTATATCGGTTTCAGAAACGAGCACTTTGAAACCCATTTTCAAAAATTTGTGTACTGTTTTTGGGCTCCCAAAATGACATTGTTGCAGAGCTGCACAATTAATAGTTAAAAGACCGAGATCTCGATTTAAACACCCATGCGATCCCATGTTTAAATGGCAACGATTGCCCATTCTAGAACATTCAAATATGCGTTTGTGCTGCCGCCGACACAGAGAGTAGACATTTACCATGTTTAGATAAGAAACAGCTGCACAAACAGTCTCTACACAATAATATTTCTGTTTTATAGTCGTTCATATTATCACAGAAATACTGGGTTTAAAGTTTATAGTTCGGATATAAACATTGATGTTTATGGTAGCGATCAAAATACAGCTAGTCATCTTTTGAAAGTAAATGGAATTTCAAATAACGTGTCATTTGCATTGTTTCGCCACTAGGCGGCAACAAGTAACTGTTTAAAAATGTATTTGTCATGGAATCATTCATTCAAGGGATTAGTTCAAAAATGCTGATTCATCCAGTAAAGAAACAAGTGAAGTATTTATGAGTGCGTCATTGAATTATTCATTCAAACCAGTTTTTCATAATTTTAATATTTGAGACAAAATAATTTTTTTTAAATTGTGAGACTCAATTTATCCAGAATTGTGCAGCTCTACGTTGTAGCATAAATGAACAGCCAAAATGCATAAAAAGTATTCTGTTTGTTGTTGAATAGGGTCGTGTAAACAACCCTTTAGTTAATGATAATAATCCTGCTTTACAAATGATAAATTATTATAACTATGTAATCAGACAAAATTCAAGTGGGGCTTCATTTGCCATGAACAAAGCTTTTTCTCACAATTCATAAAGCGTCCTACCTGGGCTTCTCTGCTTTTCCGCCACCCAACTGCTTGCTGATGAACTTGGCACGGTTCCTCTCGATAATCTCCTCTTGGGTCAGGCCCTCGTTTCCATTCTCCACAGCTTTTTTTGAGGCAGTCTGTGAGGCAGCTTTAGCCTGATCCCCTCCTGATTCAGCTGACGAAGGAGAAAGAGAAGAAAAGAAATGACGGTTACAAACCTACTGCTTCGGTGGCTTGCTTTATTAATGGTCTCTTACATTTCTCACCTTCCTTTTTGGCATTTTTACTTTTCTTGCCTCCTTGCTCCTTGCTTTTGTCTCCATCTTTTGTCTCAATCATAGACTTCACAGTTTTCTTGGATTTCTCAGACTCATTGAAATTCCTCATGGAGACGGGGGCCTTAGCTTTGCTGCTGACCTCCGCCTCCCTGCAAAACGCACACATCATTTAAATGATGATGCCTTGAGCTTAAGTCCTGAAAATAATATTACCATGTGGACAAATCTTGGTTTCTACTGATCTAATTCTTCAGTGACTGTCACATAGTCCTCGTGCAGCAACAATTGAGTAAAAAATAAAACTTGTAAACTTAATTATCAAAATAGTTTTGAGATAAATAGTTTCTCTTGCAAACTGAAAATGTTGCAGAATAATTTGGGCCACCATAATGTATTGTATGCCTACAATACTGGTCAAAAGTAAGGACAGTATGATTTTTATTTGAATATATTGTAAAATGCAATTTATTCCTGTGATCAAAGCTGAATTTTCAGCATCATCGCCAGTCTTCAGTGTCACATGTTCCTTCAGAAATCACTCTAAAATGCTGATCTGCTGCACAAGAAACATTATTATTATATCATATTCTTATTATTAATGTATTTTGTGGAAACTGTGACACTTTTTTTTAGATTTATAAAGTTCAAAACAGCAGTTAAACAGCATTCATTTGAAATAGAAATCTTCTGTAACAGTATAAATGTCTTTACGGTCACTTTTGATCACTTGAATGCATCCTTGTTGAATAAAAATATACCTTTCTCCATATAAAAAAAACAAAACAACTAACAAACTTAAAGACTTACTGACCCCAAACTTGTGTGTATATATGAATATGTATGGAATTTAAATTGTGGCATATACGTAAAAAATATTTTGATCCAAAGGTTTATCCTTTTGGACAGACATTTATATTTACTGACCCAGAAAAAAAGGCCTAACTCACCGCAGAAGTCTGTGGAAGTAATCACCAAACTCAAAATTATTGAGCAGAAACTTTAGGGCGCCTCTCTGCTCCAGCTCATTCTTGTATCGATCTCTGAAGTGCAGCTGGACATCATCTATGAACTTGTCCACATACGTCAGCGTCAGTATCTTTTGAAAACCCACCTGAGACAGCAGAAGCACACAATCAGACATACGGACAGCTGAGTCACAGGCCACTGACTGACCTGATGAATCACATTATTTGCATTGAAAGGAGAATCAACACTCACCACAAACACAAGCTCAAACTCATTGTCCAGCTTGTATTTAAGACTGATGGCATTGTGGGTGAAGGAGTTATTCCCACTCCTCTCCTGCAAAAAGACAAACATTCAACTTCAAATATGTGTTAACATGCATGTCGTTGTAATCTAAATCTGAAAGAAACATCAATCTGAAAATCTAATAATGTATTTGGACGGAAAAGGTGGAACCAAAAATCACCATTTTTGAAGTGGTGGATCACGATATTTACACTAAATGTGTTCTCATACAAGGTTCATTTCAAGTTAGATAACAGTTGATCAAACATATCTAATATTCATGGAATCTGTTTTCTTATCTTTAGCTTTTGATTTTCTATTCTGCTTTCTTTGAGTTAGCAGCTACTGCTGTTGACTATGGACGTCTGTTTATATACCTCAATTCTGAAAACAAAAAGGGCAGAACTGTGAGATATAAACGGAAAATTCAGACTTTAGATCTTGCAATTCTGTCTTTTTTCCTGCCACAGAATAAACTATAAACTATAACTATAAACTACGACTTTAATTCAAACTTTCAACTTTACTTGCAATTGCAAGTTTATATCTCACAATTAGGAATTTTATTCTCAGAATTGTGAGTTATTGTGAGACAGAAACATAATTCTGATATAACAATATAATGCAATTTTATAAGAGCAGCCTAATTATTTATAATAATCCAACAAACTTTGATTTGACAATGTGCTATAAGTTCTTTGTTTAAATAGAACATTTATAAGCAAAATGGCAATAAACCTTTCATAAATATTTTAAGAGGGTTACAATACAATTCTGAAGTTAACTGAAAACACCACAGAATCTTAATAGCAATTCATTTTTTGAACTCTTATATCAACATCTTGAAAACAATTTTTTTGAATATACAATTCAGCAAGGAATAGTTATAAAATAATTATAAACTAAATATGAAAAGCGTCTACTTTGAGCTCTCTATCTGTCTGTCTAGGCCAGTAACTTACACAACATGACGAAACTCCGACTCTGTCAGTCAATATTTGTGCTATTTTACATCTCCCTACACAGTAACCATAGTAACCTACATAACCCCCTCACAGCTCAACCCATGTGGTTTGCTGGGCCAGACTGCTGATTTCTGTAGATACCCTGGACACAGCAGTGTTTACCTGCAGGATGACGGAGCGGATGAGAGCGTTAACGGGCCCGGTGAAGGATTCAGTCACTCCGGCCCCCTGGAAACACCACAACACGATCCCTCCTTTACTGAAGATGGCGAAGAAGTCCAGCATCTTTGCCAGCCACGAACGAACCCAATACTGCGAGGAACAGAACAAACACCGTACAACAAAAAACGAAAACGTGTAAAAAAATAAATAAGTGCTCCAAAGTTGGCCTGCGCTTGAGTTAATGTGCGCAGCGCTGTCTGCCGTCACAACCGAGACTCAACTCACGATCAGACACGTCAGTGTCACAATGAGGAAGTGACGCAACTTCCTGTGGAGCGACCGATGTGATCAAAGCTTTAATTTGATATTTTATACATGTCACATTTGAATTCATTATCATTGGTTTAGATTTTTATAATGAATAATTTACGTTTTTAATCAATGTTTGATTTAGACTTCATGTATTAAAAGTACGTTAACTTTACGATTTTTATTTGATGTTTTTATTTCATTTTCGTTTATGTGCATGGCGCAGTAGGGAATAAAATAAACTCATTAACAGTATATGTATTTTCACCTTTATATTACATTTTTATTTGAGCCTCGTCAAGCGACCGGTATTTTCCACAAACATCACTTCCTGCCGGCCTTTTAATCTTCTGTGGTTTCTGTTTTCACTCTGCTCAGTTGGCAAGATGGCGTCGGAACCGAACAAGACAGAAATTCTCACCATTTTTAAACGTTTGCGCTCCATACCCACAAACAAGGTAACACAGCAGGTCTTATTGAAATGTATCTATGAATGTTTTCATTATCGTTCCAGTCTATTCAGAGACATCCATGTGTTCGTTTCGTGTGGGATTACGTGTCATTTGTTTGTCGCTAAGCCGGTGCTGATGGGGCCTGGGTCCCGTCAAACACATCGTGCTTGCTGTCAACATCACACCTGAAAAACACACCTGTTTCCAGCTGTCAAACACTAATGACTTAATATTAACAAGCTACTCCGACTGAAGGATTATTCTGTCTTGAAAGAAATCACTTGATTGCGGGTTTACCGGCTCTGTCTGTTTCACTAGAATGACGCAGTGGCGATGAAAAATGACTCATCCTGTAATAATGTACCTCAAAACCCGCGGAGATTCCTGGGTAGAATGTCCCAAAGATGGATCAAACCCATTCATATTTGTAAAATATGTATATTAGGGCAAGAAATCGCGAATTAATGTACATATAGATTAGTTAGAAGTATATTGAAACTTCAATTACACACACACACACACATACATACAAACATATATGTATATGTATATATATATATATATATATGTATATGTATATGTATATGTAGTGTGTGTTTGTACGTGTGTACATATATGTGTGGGTGTGTGTGTCTATATTTGTCAGCAGACTGTAAAGTTCATAAACTAATAATACGTTAAGCCTTATATAATGTTTGTTAATTACTTAGTGCGTTCCTTCATACTTTGCCGAAAGTATTATTGAGTTTTTATGAACATGTTTGTACCAGATGTTAGAACATCTGGTTGTCTGCTGTCTTTCAGCCATTTAATAGCATGGAGCCCATGGTCATTGGAAACCCACACATATGAGGAAATTGTCATTTTGAGCACTGGAATTTTTTTTTTTTTTAACACTGTACATTAGTTTTTTTTATGAAGGAAGTGTAATGAATGGTATGTTTGCTTTCAGGCCTGCTTTGACTGTGCCGCTAAGAACCCGAGTTGGGCCAGTATTTCATATGGAGTGTTTCTGTGCATTGACTGTTCTGGGATACATCGCTCCTTGGGAGTGCACTTGAGCTTTATCAGGTCAGTCTGGATCTCTATTGTTTTTCTCTCTTATTCGGTTATGCTGTCATGTGAATGTCTGTCAAAGTTTTTATTCATCCGTGGTGCTACCGAATGTCACATTCATTCGTTAGGCAAGCGTTAAAGTGTGGAATATTGTCTTTTCAGATCCACAGAGCTGGATTCCAACTGGAGCTGGTTTCAGCTGAGATGTATGCAGGTTGGAGGAAATGCCAACGCGGTTAGTTGTTATTTTCGTAGCCGATAATATGCATGCAGTTCTGCCTTTAAAGCTTAACCTGTACTGTAGACACTGTGCATGTTACATCATCACTCCCATGTTTTCTTTGAGCACAGATGGGGTTTTTCCGCCAACATGGCTGTACCACCAACGACACCAATGCAAAGTATAACAGTCGTGCGGCTCAGATGTACAGAGAGAAGATTCGACAGCTTGCCAACGCTGCGCTCTCCAAGTATGGCACTGATGTGAGTATACCAATCTCATGCTGTTCCAACATTATCGCTGCCTAGAAAATGAACTATGCCCCCGTGGATTTGTTGTCAGCATTGGTTATTAAAATATATTTCAGCGTCATGCTGTTAACATGCGCTAAAAGCAGAGTCTTTCGAACTGGCTTTGCTTCAAGATTTTACATTGGACATGATGTGTAATTTGTATTACAACAGGCCTGTGTTTATAAGTAACATAAATGTTTAGTTTCTAAACCCCAGTAATTTAGAGAACCACACATTTGTGGTTATCACAAACCATGTTTTTCCTTGTTGCAATTGAACTTGTATTCAATGTAGTCTCGGTCATGTATTCTTTTGTCTTGAATAGTGCTTTCATGGATGAGTTTGATTGAATGCATGCTTTTTATGTTGACAACAGACATGCAACCTACTAATTGTGAACCACTTGCACTTTAGTGTGTGTAAATATATATACACACGCATCTTAATATATATGTGATTGGCATATATTGTAACTTATGTTGCTGTTTATTTATCTAATGTAATGCAAAGAGATATTTGGATTACATCTCTTTACATGCAGCTGTGGTGTTTGTGAGACTGAATAAACTTTGAACTTGAGTCACTGAACAAACTCCACGTAACAGTATTCATTAGCTTTATCTTCCCAGACTCACTAGTTATGAAAGCACAACAGACAACCAGTGCGTATTTGGAGGTCTGCATTCAGGACATATATTTAGATTTTATTTTTTATATTTTTCATTCAGCTGTGGATTGACAACGCAGGCTGTGCTCAGCCATCACCTGTAGAGAAGAGAGAGACTGACTTCTTTGACGAGCACACACAGGTAGGACACAGAGTTGTGCATTTTGAATTGTAAATTGTCAATTAGTTTTTATGTCTTATGTGTTTTTTTTTTTTTTTTTTTTTTTTTTTTAAAAAGACTTTGACTGACTATTCACGGTGGACCAGTTAACCTGGTAACAGGATTCTCACAGACAGAGAAACCTAGAAATATCAGGGAATTATTTATTGAACCCCTTTTCACAGACTTTGCAACAGATGACATCTTTCTCCCTTCTGACCAACGTAATCAGTCTCTCAGTATTTTTTTTTTTTCCAATTTTGGAAAGTAATAGTAACGCATTTTTTTGGGGTTCTCCTAAGCTCTGAAATATTAAATCAGTAATTAAGTGAAGTTTTTATGATGTGCATGATGTTTCAGGTGAACTATCTGTTAACACTTTAGTATACGGACCAATTCTCACTATTAATTAGTTGTTTATTAGCATGCCTATTTTAGGGCCGGGCGACGTGAGCAAAAATTCATATCTCGGTATTTTTTGGCTGATGTGCAGTATATGGTGTTTATATATATCTCAGTATTTTGTATTTGGATTAAACAAATGAAGTGCATGTAGGCATATATTATGTGCAAAAAGGGTTAAAATCACATTACATTCTAACATTGTAACATTGCAATCTAAAAACAAAAATAATGCTTTTAGTTATTTTTAAGTTAAATTTACTAAACTATTGATTACACTTTACAGTTAGTGCTATCATACAAATACACTTACTTGTAGGTTTAAAATTCTATATATGTCACATTTATTGTTGAACTACAAATATTTCAGCAAAATGTATAGTTTAGTCAGTTATTGTCTGTTTGGCACGCATGCGCGTGGCGGCGCTCGTTCTAAATGGTCTGTGAAGTTTAGCGGAGAATCGCAAAGCAAAAGCTCGTGCACTTCTGACAGCACAATGGATACATTTCCATTGCTTTCTAACATTTACAGATGGAGAATATACCTGTGAAATGTAAGTTATGCATTAAGGAAACAGCACGTCTCAAACACATTAAACAGCGCATCTCTGTCAGCGGCACACGCAGCCTTTCTGTCAGAGCATCTGACGGGCCGAGCGCGAGCCGCTTTAAACTGAAACTATAAACTATAGGCTACTATATCTTACTAGTTTTTTTTTAAAAGCCCTTCATGTTGCAAAAGAGAATGTTGTTTGCTGGTTTTACAGCTGCAAAGAAGACAATAATACAAAACTGGTTTACACCGCACATGTGTGGAAAAACATATTGGATCCGTAGCCTCCTGCAAATAGTGACTTGTGAATGTACAACAGCACGAATCAATGGGGCCAAGCCTTCTACCATTGATGCTTGGCAGTGCTTTCTCTTTAATATACGTGACTGTATAAAGGAGTGACTTTTGTGTTTTTCTTGTCCTTTCCTCTCTCCCTCCCTTTGACTGGACTTTGAGATATTGAGTATGTGTCTGTTGTTGTTGTGTTGTTTTTTTTTTTTTTTTTTTTTTTTTTTTATTATTATTTTGTATTTTTATTTATTTATTTTTTTTGGATATTATGTATGAAAAATAAAAAATGTTGATAACAACAACAACAACAAAAAAAAAGCCCTTCATGTAAAGCTTGTCACATGATTAGAACAAATTTTACTATGCACCTTTTCTGCAGTCTGTGTCCTCCCTAGATATTTTTTCAGATGTGGTCGTATCAAACTACTATATATCAATATTAACGGTATTGCTTCATACTGTATCGCTTATAAAAAATATATTGATATATCGTACAAACTCGATATACCGTCCATCCCTAGCCTATTTATAACATTGGCTGTTTATTAGTGCTTATAAAGCACACATTCTGCATGACCATATTCTACATCCCTAATCCTACCCAATACCTAAACTTAACTACATTACCAACTATTAATAAGAAGCAAATGAGTAATTTGAGGCAAAAGTCGTAGTTAAAGCATAACACACACAGTAGGCGGAGCTAAAGAGTGACGAGCACTTAAGGGCCAATTGCCAACAAAACACAGACATTTGATGCCGTTTCACTTACGGTCTACAGTTCTGAATCATGACCGGGATCTTTTATAGCTGAGACCGCTCCATCTTTCAGTATCAAACGATGTGCAAATCCAGCGTCGAACTGGGCCTTGTTTATTAAACGGTCGTCAACAAACACACTTGAGAAACACCATTGCTGCCCGAAAAAAACAAACTGCATCCACTGTTCATGTAACGCTGGGTTAGGTAGCTGAACAACGTTATCTTTAACTTGCAACCAAAAACACACTTCTTTAGAGACATTCTTCCTGAGCGAGTCCCGTGCAGCGCTGCCGGATAAAGCATGATGGGCACGCTTTGACTCTCGCTGTGGTCGGTGTGTGGAGACGGTCCTCACTGCAGAACACAAGATCCAGGGGGTGTGGTTGGATTTAGATCCAACTCCTCCCACCTTACATTTTACCTAAACCTACCCGTCTCCACCCCCTGATCCCTAAATGCACCCATCCCCACCCCTAAACCTACCAATCTCCTCCCCCTGGATGTGGATCCAACCCCGCCCCCTGGATCTTTGTTCTGCAGTGAGGAGCTACTGGATGTGTGCATGGGCACACTCTTCCGGGAGAAATCCCCATATAAGGAGTTCCACCCTTCATTACTTAAGGAAGAGCCATGACTGAAAAAACTTTCTGAAACTTGTACGAACCTGAAAGGAAGATTTTTGGCACAGAAATACTCCGTCATACTTCCAGATCGTTTTTTTGAAACTTTGTCCAACTCTTTAACAGTGTAAACAACTCTGGATGCATGAAACAGCGTTGTACCCCCCCCCCCCCCCCTTTAATGGTTTGTTAATAGTGAGAATTGGACCTTAAAATAAAGTGTAGCCAACTATCTCATTAATATTGTGCTCATGCATATATGCCATAATTATAATGGCTTGATGTGTGAAATTTGATAATTGTTCTCTTACCTGCAGCCTGCCAACAGTTGGGACATGGCGTCCCCTTCCCTAACAGATGAAAATGGAGCCATAACCCCTCAACTGGAGCAGAGCAATCCTAAGAGTTCAGAGCCCAGCACTCGTGAGTGTACTGCATTACACATCATAACGCATTTCATTGTCAGTACTTTGACATTTAATCATTTCTTGTCCATGTGATGCAGAGTCTGAAGAGGGTCCAAGCATTGAAGGACTGAGCACAAGTCCTAAAGCCACGATAGGTGAGTGTTTGCCGGATTGTGTGTTTGAGTGCTCAGGCAGATTGTGTATTATCATCACAACTTCCCCATGTTTCTGTTCCTCCTTTCATCACCCAATTCCCTATATTATTTTGGAAGTACTTTCTCACCAAACATTGATAATCACTTAAGTAAGTCAAGCTCCAGGACCTGTTTGAAAAACTAATGAAGTATTCCATTTACCAACCTTTTTCATGGACAACAGAAAGAATGAAGTCTTCCCAAAAAAAAAAGTGGTATGCTGCTTGTAAAATTGCTTGGTTTAAAAAAAAAAAACACTTTATAAATAACAAATGCATAACTACATACTTAAGTCTCTTTAAAGTCATTTTTATGTGTAATAACAAGCCAGTAAATGTAGTTGTGCAACATTCTTTGCAAATGAATTGAAAGCCTGCTGTCTGTTTTGTTAATGTAGACGACTCAATGAGATTGACATCTGAAGAGTCTGAGTCTACTAAAGGTGATTTGAATGTTTTTTTTTAATGGCAGGATGCCTATTGGCTGATCAGAATGAAGCAGCATGGTTCTGCGCTTGACTGACACTTAATTTGAGTGTGTGCGCCGCTTTGGCTCCACCCCTTTCTCTTTATCATAATATTACTGCAAAACTGCTCAAATTTTATAAGCTTGGTGTCACTGTAAAAATAGTCTACTGCTTTTAAATAATAATGCATTTTCTTACTGATTCAAATCTATTCAGGGTGTCATCAGGGAGTGTGTTGCACTTACACAACTGACTTAGATTTGATTTCATTTAAAATTGAGAAATTCAGTGCTGATCAACGTTATGCAATATATGCTGTTAATAGAGCTTAAAGCCCAAAGTATAATTCAGTTTTGACATGCATGCATACAGCTGAAATCATAGCCTTTAAAAGAGAATAGGATAGGTTCATCCTTGTCCAGTGTATGTGAAATTTATTGCTCATTTCTTATGCAAAAAAAATGTCTTTGTACTTCCTTAAATCTCTTAATTCTCTTACACAAGCTCTCATCAACATGGTTGTCTATAGTTGTTGCTGTCTCCAGTAGTTTATGGACCCTTTTCACAGATTAATAATGCGCAAATCTAGCCAATTTTTTAAAATATATTTTCATCAAAAAAATTATGTAAATTTATAACACTATACTTTGTTTTATATTACCTTGGGAATGAATATTAGAAGACTAGCTGCTGCTGCTGTGTGGGTGTTTTGAACACTTGGCTGAGGGAGTGATGACAGATTTGACATCTTTCTCTGTTCTGCCCAATGTAATCAATCTTTCTTTTTTTTTTTTTTGTCTCTCTCTTGAAATGTCACAGAAACGCTATCATGGATATTTTTTTCTTTTGCTTTTGGGGAAAATAGGAACCCCAAAGCCATATTTGTTGTTGTTTCCATTCACCGTTATATCACCTTTCTGAGAAAACCGAAGTATACTTTGGGCTGCACTTCTGTTGAGCCTGAAACATTGCTTGGAATTGATTGTTTTAATGACTACAAGCATTTCTGCTACTGTTGACCTCCGTAGTATCTGTACATATAGCAGAACTAACCTGTATACTGAAAAATGATTCTTTACGCAGTATTTACCAATTCTTACTCATACCTTGGGCAGGTTGTGTCACTGGACCACTTTTTGTGGCCCAAGTTTGTTTCTTCATTGAACAGATACAGAAAAATTCAGCATTACATCACTTGTTCACCAGTGGATCCTCTGCAGTGAATGGGTGCCGTCAGAATGAGTCTCTAAACAGCTGATAAAAACATTACAATAATCCACACCACTCCAGTCCAGTCCATCAATTAACATCTCGCATCTTTAAGAAACAAATGCATCAAGCCTTCTTTTTTTTTCTTCAAAAAAAGAGTCCTCTATCCGTAGTATTGCTTTCTCCAGTGAAAGTCAACATTTCTGAATCAGGAGAGAAATATGCAGAGATTAAACAGCATTTACAAACGGTTCAAATCAATTGTGTGGATTATTGTGATGTTTTTATCAGCTGTTTGGTCTACATATTTTTTATTTTTATTTTGTGTGTGTGTGTGTGCTATTCCTTAAATTCAGAATTGGCATATCTTTCCCATAGTTTGTGTATAAAGTTGCTCACTGACTAAAAAAAGTGTAATGTAGTGTTTTCTAATCTCATAAAGAGCTCTCAGGCACTTTCCAGTCTGGACCCAGATCTTATACCGTGGTATTTCTGATGTGTTTTCCGGTCTGGATTGACTTATGCCCTGGAATGAGATTAGAGCGGCTTTTCATTGTTGATCAGGATCCAGTGGGTGTAAATCTTAAGACCAATTTCAGCATTCGTCTTAGCACAGAGCTTCCAGACGTCTCAATTTTCTGCTAAATTATGTAACTCATTGGTTCAATATGCAATAATAACGCTGCATGGATGTTCCCAGTGTTCATGTGTACACGTTAAACACACTCTTTCTCTGATAATAGAGTTGATTGTGTGAGATGTGACCTCTTCCCTTTCCTTAGGCTTTGCCGGCATGATATTTCTCAGGGCACTGTAGGCTGTGGCCTCTATCGCCATGTACTAATGATCCTTCCCTGGAATAATCTAGGAAGAAATGGTTTCCTGTTTACTTTTCTCTGACTATGCTGTCTGTTTTCAGAAGTGAAACCCTCCATTATTGGAAAGAAGAAGCCAGCCGCTGCGAAGAAAGGGGTATGTGAACAATCAGTGCTCTCAGTCACTTCCCGTCAAGGGAATTGTGCTTCCTGATCTTGCATTGTTCAGTATTTGTCAGTAGGTGTCAGCCTTGCAGCGCGATACAGAAGCTAGAACAGTGTCACTGCCTAAAAAATCAAGAAAACCAATAATTATTCAGATTCTGCCTTACTCGCACGTGTCTGCATTGTGAAATCTTAGTCTGGTCATTAAGACTAATGCAACAAATGTGTGCTAATAGACTTTGTTGGTGATTGTTTTCCCCATTCATTATGTGAAGTTGTTTTTTTTTTTTTTTTTTTTTTTTTTTTTCACAGAATTTGGGTCATATTCCATCTCAAAATCAAATTATTGTACTTAGAATTATCACACTTTCATAAAAAGTAAACAATTCTCTAGTTCTCATTTTGAGAATGGGACTTTTTGTAATATATATATATATATATATTTATATAGTGCTGTCAAACAATTGATCGTGATTAATCACATCCAGAATTAAGTTTTTGTTTACATAATATGTGTGTGTACTGTTTATATTTATGTATATATAAATGCATGTATATATTTAAAAAATGTTTATATTAAATATTTATATATAATATGAATACAAATATATACATTTAAATATTTTCAAAATATATACTATGCCTGTGTGTTTATATATATATATATATATATATATATATATAGTAAATATACACAGAACACACATTATGTACACCCACAAAAAGTTTTATTTTAAATGTGGTGAATCAGGATTATTTATTTGACAGCACTCATTCATTTCATAGATAGATAGATATATTAGACACACACACACACACACACACACAGTCATGGCCAAAAATATCAGCACCCTGGTAAATATGATCAAAGAAGGCTGTGAAAATTAATCTGTATTGTTAATCCTTTTGATCTTTTATTTTAAAAATTCACAAAAATCTTACCCTTCATTGGATAATAATAATTTAAAATGGGCGGAAATATTATGAAATAAATGTTTTTCTCTAATATACATTGGCCACAATTAACGGCACCCTTTTATTCAATACTTTTTGAAACCTCCATTTGCCAGTTTAACAGCTCTAAATGTTCTCCTATAATGCCTGATGAGGTCAGAGAACACCTGACAAGAGATCAGAGACCATTCCTTCATCCAGAATCACTCCAGACCCTTTAGATTCACAGCTCCATGTTGGTGCTGCTTCTCTTCAGTTCACTCATTTTCTACAGGGTTCAGGTCAGAGGACTGGAATGACCAGCAGAAGCTTGGTTTTGTGCTCAGTGACCCATTTTTGTGTTGTTTTTGAGGTTTGTGTTTGGATTATTGTACGGTTGGAAGATCCAAACATGGCTCATAAGATTTCTAACAGAGTCAGTCTGTTGGTATTTGATAGAATCAGTGATGCCGTGTGTCTAAACAAGATGTCCAGGACCTCCAGCAGAAATATAGGCCCACAACATCAAAAATACAGCAGTATATTTCATTGTACACATGGAGTACTTTTTATCCCTGTGTTCACCAAACCCATCTCGAGTGTTTGCTGCTAAAAAAGCTCATTTTTTAGTCTCATCTGACCATAGAAGCCAGTCCCATTTGAAGTCGTGTCTGATAACTGAATATGCTGGAGTTTGTTTTTGGATGAACGAGGAGAATTTTTCTTGAAACCCTCCCAAACAACATGTGGTGATGTAGGTGCTGTTTGACAGTTATTTTTTATTATTATTTTTTAAAGGTTTTCTGACTCCGAGACTCAACTATTTTCTGCAATTCTCTAGTTGTGGTCCTTGGAGAGTCTTTAGCCGCTCAAACTCTCCTTCTCACCATGTATTAGGATGATATAGACACATGTCCTCTTCCAGGCAGTTTCATAACATTTTATGTTGATTGGAAATTCTTAATTATTGCCCTGATGGTGGAAATGGGAATTTTCACTGCTCTAGCTCTTTTCTTAAAGCCACTTCACTAATTTGTGAAGCTCAATTATATTTTGCTGCACATCAGAAATATATTGTTTGGTTTTTCTCATTGTGATGGATGATTAAGGGAATTTGGACTTGTTTTCCCTCTTATTTATATTTCTGTGAAACAGGAAGCCATGACCAGATAATTTCATGTTCATAATCACCCTGGAGTGTAATTGTGAATATGAATGTTCCCTCTGGACTTCAGAGATATTTTACTCCTAAGAATTTCTAGGGGTGCTAATAATTGTCCAAATATGCTATAAATATACATAAAATATAAACCATCTATAGAAGCATGTGTTATTGTTCAACCTCAAAACTTGTGGTTATGTTTGCAGGTGCTACTTTGTTAAAAATGTAACAAATAACTGTCTTTACACTCAATTATCATTTTGATTTTTAGCTTGGCGCTAAAAAGGGTCTTGGTGCCCAGAAGGTGAGCAGCAAGAGCTTCACTGAGGTGGAAAAACAAGCCCAGGTGGCTGAGAAAATGAGAGAGGAACAGGTCGCTGAGGCCAAGAAACAAGCCGAAGAGTCCATGTGAGTCTCCAGATGCCACAAATTCAGAATCTCTTGAACATCTTGGACATTTGCAGATGCTGTAAATCTGAAATGCTTTTTCTTAAAAGATTGTGATTAGAACCTATTGATTGGTGAAATGTATATTTGAGTTAGATGATGGCTTCTCTAACAGTGCAATCAGAGCTATAGCTTAGTTTTTTTTTTTTCCCTGATTGCGTTCTCACAGAGTGGCCTCGATGCGACTGGCCTACAAAGAGCTGGAGATTGACAGGAAGTTGGAGGAGAAGAAACTGAAGAACCTTGAGGGCAAGAAGAAGGAACAGGCAGAGAGGCTGGGCATGGGATTCGGCAGCAGGAGGTAAAGACACGGTGGCAACCTCGATTAAACCACTGTCACGTTAATTACATCACTCCCCTCAAGCATGACATCACTGTCTGCAGCAGATTAATAGCCCAGGATGCTGAGCGATGTGTCTGTTTGATAATTTTATTGTACATTCTGCTTAATGAGGCTGACATGATGTGACTTTGATCGTCCGCAGTGCCGTGTCTCATTCCGTGATGGCTGAGATGCAGGTGATCGAGCAGGAGACCCCGGTCGGAGTCAAATCCTCTTCTCGCTCTAAGCTGGACATGTTCGATGAGCCCGGCTTCGCCTCCGGACCGCCCAAGTATGTTAGTTTCAGACAGCATTTGTGAATGTGTGTGTTTGCATGTGTGTGATTTGTATCAATCATTGTGATCTCAGGTACAAGGACAACCCTTTCACATCAGGAGACAGTTTTGGCTCGCGGTGGGACAATGATGGAGGATCCTCGTTCTCTTCCTGGGCTCTGGAGAAGGAGGAGCCTAAAGAGAGTGAGGTCACCATCTCAAGCATCCAGCCAATCGGAGAAAGGTTCGTTGACTAACGTCCTGATGCAGTAGACAGTAGGTGTGTTCGACTTGAAGCGGCGCTGCGCAGAATGATCAGTGTATGACATCACAGTACCGCGAGAGTCGACGGATGCTTATGCTTTCGAATAGCTCTCGTGGCACTTTGATGTCGCCGCTTCAAGTCGAACACACCTAGTGACTTGATTTGTGGCCAGTTTTATGACCCCGTGACACAATGTGTCTCAGGTTGCCCAGCCGACGGAAGCCTGAGGTGTCTGTGCCAGTCTCGGAGTCCAGTGAAGCACGACAGAAGTTTGCCAATGCTAAAGCAATCTCATCGGACATGTTCTTCGGCCGCGAGAGCAACCCAGAGGTACAGTGAGCCCACTAGAGCTCGAGTTCTATGACTTTGACTGGCGGTTTTGACACATTTTTCACATCCTTTTTTTTTTTTCTTCTATAAATAAATATTATATATATTTTTTTTTTTATATATTGGATCTGTAATTATGTAATATTGTAAATGATATATACATTTGTGTGTATGTGTGTGTGTGTGTGTGTATATGTATATGTGTTTTATTTATTTATTTGTTGGTGATATTATTATTATTATTATTATTATTATTATATATAATTTCTATTTGACATTTTAATATATAGGTGAATTTTGTAATATGTTTGTATTATATAAAATGACAATTATTTTACTTTTTCACACACATACACATAATTAATGTTTTATAATAATTCCCTCCTAGTATGAAGCAAAGACTCGTCTAGAAGGCATGTCTGGAAGCACCTCCATCAGCTCTGCTGACCTGTTTGGTGATGGCAGTGTCCGTTCCTCTGGTACACACTTCTGTCTTCAGCTACCGTTTACTTCATGCTAATTAGATTATAAAATGGACAAAAGTCTTATATTTGTTGGCGTATTATCTAAGACGACTGTGGCGCTCTGTTTGGTTCGTGTACATTGCTGTAGGGTCATCAGGATTTGACAGTGTGCTTCCCTCCGGTCCTGACATCGCCCAGTTCAAGCAAGGTGTGAAGACTGTTGCAGGGAAGATGGCAGTGCTGGCTAACGGAGTTATGAACACCATTCAGGTGAACGCACACATTTCAGTCTTGACTGTATATATTTACCATGTCCACAGCAGCTGTATTAACTCCATCTGATTGTGCGTGTTCAGGATCGCTATGGATCTTACTGAAAGGACTGCATTTGAATGAAACGGACTTCACTGCTGATTGGCTCTGGTCTGTCTATCCTACATGAACACACATCTGAGAGCGAGGGAGCGAGAGAGAGAGAAAGAGAGAGAGAGAAAGACCAAGACCCAGGAGCTCCCAATCTCTCCCCAGACCACTGTAGACACTCTTGCTGACAGTATTTTAATTTCTTTTTGAAGACTCTTGTTTTATTTTCAGGGGCACTGGGAAGAGTGTAAAGTTTGTTTTCAGAATCGCAGTGCTTTCTGTTCGAACTAACGGTCCTGTTTTCTATGCCATGTACTGGTCTTTGATTTCAAATAGGTATGGATTTGAAAAGTATTCTGTCTGGAATTAAATGTGTAACTAAACTTAGAGCGCTAATATGTTCTCATGGCTTTCTTTTTGTATTTTAACGGTATCCGAAGACCTCGGTTCATTCGGTGAACAAGGAAAGGGAACCCATATGGTATATTTATACATTTGGAATATTTTGAGCCCATTTCCTAAATGCAATCTATTAGATTTTGATGCATTATCATGATTTTACATTGACGAAGTTTGAGTGAGTAAGTGATAAAATAACAGTAATATTGTGCAATATGTCCTGGCATGTCAAGGACGAGTTCTTGAGGCTTTTTGTGGATGCAGATGTGTGAGTGATCCCTGGAGTTTGAGTTGTCAGGAACGATGATTTTAAACTGAACCCTGTTTGTTTTGCATGCCAGCATAAGCCGAAGACACTGGTGCTGTATCCGATTTCCAGCATTCACTCGTATTTACAAAGAAACCAAGCAGGCTGAGGAGGTTTACAGTGATGTGATTTAATCAACGGCAATTTAACAAGACGCCCTCAGTTTAGATGGTAAAATGACAGCTGACAAAATTGTTTTTAATTTAAAGTTCACCCACTGTCATCTGTTCTCTGGTAATCTGCATGTGCAATATTGTTTCCTAGTACATGCATTACAGCCTTCCTTTCCTTTTCTTTTGGGTTTATGCCAGACCGGGAGCTGGCGAATGGTATTTGTCTGCCTGTCCGTTTGTATCCAATGCTAAATTTGAAAATAAAGAACAACAATCCAACTACCGTCTGGAATAAAAGCTATTTATTGTAGCCTGTTGAGAAGAATCTATTGAGATTTGTGTGAATAAAGATTGAAATCCCCACAACAGCTGTTTAAGACTTTGATTCAATACAATCTTTTTATGACAGAAGGATTACAGATAAAGTGCAAAACAAACAAGAGTGGTAATGGAATAATTAATGCACACAAGTAAGTATTGACCCTAATAAAAAATGAAATCAGTAGAATATTGGCCTGGCTGACGTTAATCCTGTAAAGCCTACAGTGTCATACTTGCCTCCAAATCAGGGGTCACCAAGTTCGGTTCGGTCCCACAGGGCCGGTGTCCCTGCAGAGTTTAGCTCCAACTCTAATCAAACACACCTGAAGCAGCCAATCAAGGTCTTACTAGGTATATTTGAAACATCCAAGCAGGTGTGTTGAGGCAAGTTGGAGCGAAACTCTGCAGGACACCGGCCCTCCAGGATCAAGTTTGATGACCCGTGCTCTAAATTATCAACATGACCAAAACTTTGAGGAAAAACATGTTGTACACAATCTACTACACACCTTCTGTTGTTTGATTAATAGTTTATACTTTTTTTAGCAAGTAAAACCCTTTTAGTATATTTTAGTATAATAAAAATGTCTACCCTCAGGTTGTGATTCACGTCTTTTTACTGTGAAATTTGTACACTTTTTTTATTGAAGAAATGTAAGAAGAACTTCTATACTGTTACTTGTATTTTAAGAAGAACACTTACTGGACGGAAGCTTAGTTTTGCTTGATTTTCCGTACGCCATTTTTAGAAAAATCATGTTAAAAATATCAAATATAATAATCAAATATGATCCATCAGGCTTTTGAGGAATGTTTATTTATTCCTCTCTCAATCAACATTGTATTGCACTGCATTATATATTTTGCCCCACTGGAGTGTTGATTATAAAACTAAGAATTTAAATATAATTTTACTAAGACATAAAATACATATATGCGATATAGTGTTACTACTGATATTTATGTCATGTTATACTGTTATAAAGATCACTTTGATTTACATCAGCTGTCAGTCTTACTTTTTGACCATATAAATATTAGAAACTGCGCCAGGCTGCATATTTTTGCTCAGTTTGATCCTCTGAATTAAAATTTATTTATTTATTTATTTTTTGGAGTATGAGCTCCATATTTTCATGTCATACTATATGAGCCATAAAAGCCTGATCTATCAAATATGATACTCTATAAAAAAAAAAAAAAATGTTTTGCACTATTATTTAATATGTCAGGCTTTACAGGGTTAAAAAGGAGTCTGTATGTAGGTCAGGGCTTTCATGTGCTCTTATTCAACGGATGTCTTTCATCCTGTTGCACAGGGGCAGACCGGCCTCTGACCTCTCTGTTCATTCAGCCCTCCCAGGGAAATGGGGCCGTCTTATAAAACACAACTGTTCCTGGATCAGATTTTGTTTGATAGCGCTCCAGGCGTTACGATGTTCCTGATTCCGAAGGCCTTGATTCTAAAGTCTGTTCAGGAGTGGTAAAAGACCCTTTGATCACAGGTACAAAAACACACATAAATGTCACCTTCTGTTATTGCATCGATAGCGAGGATCTACGGCATCTACATACAAACAAAAGATCAGTGTAAGCGTAAGACCTCCTTCATTCTTATTTGCACAGCAGTTAAATTAAAAGAGGGCGATCAGAGAGCCGTATTATCCCTTTGTAGGCCCTCATTGTGTCCCTGGCTTCTCATCCATGTCAAAGCTTTGGATTTGCTTAGTCACACAATCAAAGAATAACAGGTTTAGAAACAGCAGACTGGCTATATTCGGTAAATATATGAATGGAGCCGATTAGTGTAACAAACAAACAAGAAAAAACCTGAATAATGGGGATTTATGGCTTAAAACAGCCTCCGAATTCACTCATTCAAATGCACATTCAGACTCACTGAGTAAATTCAATTCCCTTCTCAGCTTGTAAAAGTTAAATTAAACGCAGAAGTTGCTCGTTCACAGCTGATATGACAGAACAAACAAATGATAGAAGACTGACAAATAAAATGAAAGAATGAGAGATAGAAAGAAAGAATGACACGACAAAAGATAGATAGACAGAAAGCTCAAACAATTTGGTCTTGGAAAAAACAGATATTGTGCTGTCTAACTTTATATACTTTCCCCATTAGAAAGATCAGAGTCTTCATTTGAGCTCGATTTAATCTCATTGCTATCTAGAAGAAACGATCGAGACACTGAAGAGATCTCAGCGATTTTCCTTTCCTATGGAAACACACCTATTTTCCTGCAAAATACACTCCAGGCTCTGCTTAGTCTTATTAAAATGTGTCAGTAATGTATAATCACACACTAAAGCTTGATGAAAAAGATGAAAATGCAGTGGATGGATCGATACAACCAGTGATGATGATGATGATGATGATGATGATGGTGGTGTCTCAGTTGATCCAGGCGTACGAGTAGAAGCCGTTGTCCTCCCACAGGTCACACCTCTCGCGAGAGTAGCTAGTTACGAAAGAAATGTTCTTGTCCAGCAGGGCGACGCGTGAGGGGAACTCTGGCCACTCCTCTGGCATCCTACCTGTGAGGTTACGAAGAGTTTTGGAACGTTAGAGGTAAGATTTAATCACACTGATCACACACAGTTTCAAGCAGTTTAGGATCGTGCAGTTGCGCAAGGTTTCTCGTGTTTATCAGTGCTGTTTCATCTGGATTTAAACTAGTTTAAATCACCAATCCACTGAATTCAAGAGCTTCACATTGGATCTCACAGCACTGTGTAACCGAGACTCATCAGCGAGTAAACACATCTGCTCTAGTGGGCTCACGCTGCGCTGCCGTTTGAACTTTGAGCCATGTGGCGCAGTTCAGAAGAGTAGTGCTGTCTCCTGCTTTCGGAGCATAAAAATTATATTGAACATTTATCAAACTCTTGTTAACGTTTTATTGAAGTAAATTGTATTTCGATAATTATCGTTATTGTTTTATTGCCCTGCACTACATGAAGTATTAACCCCCTTTAGCCGCGTGGAGCTCTTTTAATCGCTTTCAAAATCTCAACCACTATTCACTGCCATTATAAAGCTTGGAAGAGCCAGGACATTTTTTAATATAACTCTGATTGGATTTGTCTGAAAGAAGAAAGTCATATACAACTAGGATCTGTCTCTTATGCTCACAAGAGCTGCATTTATTTGATCAAAATAGAGTATAAAGACATTGATACTATGAAATATTATTGCAATTTAAGATAGCTGTCTTCTATTGTAATATATTGTAAAATGTAACTTTTTCAGCATCATTACTCCAGTCTTCAGTGTCACAAATGTAGCGAATGTATTAAATCTCAAGAAATAGGCTCAAGCATTTACTATAGATTTCAAGTGTTATATTAGTAGTATGGGGAATCTCACATTACCTTCTTTGGCAAAATGTACAAAATACTTGGTGATCATTTCCTGGAAGTTGATATCAGCCGGTGACAGGGTCCCCAGCACCATTTCAAGACCCCTGAAGAAGGCCAGGCTGTCTAGAAGATGAAAGGCAAAGCGACTGGGGAAGGGAAGCCAGCTGGAGGCGTTTGCCTGTTTTGATGGAGTGTAAGTCACCAGATAACGGTACACTGGGCTCTTTAAGGCTCCTGGAATACATGAGACATCAATGCAAAGATTTAGATTTAAAAAAAAACTGAATATGGATAAAAAATTTAAGCATAATGTAGCATAATGTCAATAGCAGAGCAGTCTTGTATCCCCCTGAATGGATTTATTTTGAGATAACGACCAGCTCACTGTTTATTATCCTTCTTATTATACAGCCACTTACCATGAAATATTTATTGGAGCTCACAAATGATAAAATATTTAGAGTGCTGATAAAGCTCAATTGCTTTTAATTGTGAATTTTGCAATGAAAAATTCATTTGAACCTGCAGCTCTCTTAGCCAGGTCGTTCCTGGGGCAGGTGGCCCTCATGTCAGAGACCATGGTAGTGAAGAGCCTCTCTGGGCACCGGTCAGAGGTCGGGCACGGGGCTGAGCTACTGTACAGCCTGAGCGCCTGATTGGTCAGGGCCTCTCCGAAAGGGGTCAGTTTGTCTGAGTGAACGATCAACAGAGACGTGGTGAGGAAAAACATGTCCACTTATATAGACTCATTCATTCATTTTTTTTAAATGTCTGTTATGATTTGACTTACTTGTCACAATCCACCGATAGTCTCCCCAAGTCCATGTTGAGATGTTTTGATACGGCGGACTAAAGTAAAAAGACATACATGTCATGTTCATGTAATTTCCAGGGTTGGGCAAAATCACAGCATAATGAACTGGCTTCCTAAAATTCATTTGAATAGAAATGACATGAAGAGGAATTAACTGAATTGCTTTAGAAGAATTTCATTAGAACAATACAACACTATATGTAATGATTAATATATATATATATATATATATTGTATATTACAACATTTTGGGTTCTATATATTAATCAATTTTTTTTTTTTATTAAATATGTTAACATTAAATAATTACAATTATTAAATGCACATTTATATAGGTGGCATTTCAAACAATGATTATAAATATCATATATGTTTCTACAAATAATATATTATAATATTTTTTAAAAGTATATTTATTTGAATTTCATACACTGAATTCAAATCCAAATTATAACTCTGCATCCTGCTTGCTAATTAAATTCAAATTCATGAACTTTAAAGGCATTCCCAATTCAATTCTGAATGGCGCACAATCCTGACAGATTTTTTTCATTTTACAACCAATAGAACGAACAAAGCAGGTTACCTAAAATCAGTCTCCTGTTCAGTTGTTCCAACCACAAACGGGACGTCGTTATAGGTTCCGTCTCCACCCTTCTCCCAGGTTTCGAACGGAGGAGCTTTGAGAACATAGTTGTCAATTACTGCAACTGGGCCAAGAAAAACACCTTTGACTGGAAGATCGGTTAATTCCTCGGCTGCCCATGCTGAGTACTTCTGCCACGGGATTGCCTGAGTCAGATACAAATCACTGACATTAATTCAACCACAGACCCATTTCTGATATATTACTACCATTTAGAGAAATTAAACCTCATCGGCACATTTTCATTGGGAATTCATTGAGCGTTCGGCGAGATCTGGCAGCCGGTCGAGGTTTGATGATTTATCAAAGAGAGTTTACGGACGAAGGGGCCAATAGGTTGAGGCTGTTGTTAGTCAGCCGTGACTCTGATGCTGCCTTGCTGTGGAAGGTTACAAGCTCGGCCATAAATTTCTCACCTGAAGGACTTGAGCGATGTGTAGTCCTCTCAGGCAGATGGCGTTCTTGCAGCCAGTTCTCCTCAGGAATTCTAAGTTGTCTTTTTCTGCTGACTCCAGGGAAGCATTATACACATACGAGCCGCTCATGTCAATCGCGCGATGAAACAGTCCTTTGGCTAGTGGAGACATCATCAAAGTCCAAACCGAAGTTCCTCCTTATGATCACACAGGGAGAGAAATACTTCATGTACATTAATAATAAGACTAACCCTAGTGAAAAAGAAGTGTGCTTAGTTATATTGAATGGCACTTGTACTACATGCAGACAATATATTATGATAATAAATAAAGGCCACTAAAAGCCTTGTTCAGCCCAAATACGATTATTTGTGTATTCGACTGAATCTGATTTAAATGCTTTACTTTTTTGGATCTGTGTTTCCCAACGAGATTGCATTGGTATGCCTACACTAACAGCAATACAATTTGAAATACAGATGTTGTCTTACAACATGACTTCGCCGGTCTCAAAACTCAAAGAGGTGCACAGACCAGCTCTATATTGTCATTTTCCACTTGATTTTCCAGCATGTTTTCTACAAACAATGTCTGACATGTTTGCGTTTTACGTGGCATGAGTAACTAGCATAGGCAAAGAAGTTACGCAAAATCCGATCTGAGCAGGCAGACTGACTGAAACAGATTTTCAGAAATGCGATTTGAATAGGTTTTCATGTGGTTTTTTTGCTATTCACACTTGTGAAATATGATTGGATTCCAATCGCATATATGCACAAAAAACGGATTTGGACGTCTGACAGTCTGAACAAGGCTTAAGTGTACTTTGTAATAATGTCAAATTAAAAGTTTTATTTTTTTAAATCATTATGTTTAAAAATCTTTGGTTACACTTTGGTTATTTTATGGTGTCCTTGTTACAGTGTAATTATACCTTTAAGTACTGAGTAATATTAATTAACTACATGCACTTACTATAAGTTAGGGGTTAGGATTAGGCTTTGGCTTAGTGTTACTTGCATGTCATTATGCATCATTTATTGTAATTAAAATAGCAAGTATATGTAACAAGGACACCTTAAAATAAAGTGTTACCAAATCTTTTGTTGTGTTTATAGAACAATTATTTTGATGTGTTTACCTAACATACTCAAGCACATGTACTTCATTATAATTTTTACTGTAGTGATAATACATTTACATAATACAAGTATATAATTAAAATGTCCTGTGTGCAACTACATCATTGTAAATGTGCATTTACAAATATATTTAAAGTGCCCCTATTATGGATTTTTGAAAATGACCTTTCATGCCGTGTGTAACACAGCTCTAAATGAATGAAAACATCCTGCAAAGTTTTAAATCTGAAAGTACACCATATTGTCTCTCAAAAGAAAGAGCTGACTCTGAAACGAGTCGTTTTTAAAATCAATCCCAAGCTGTTTCATGTTGAAGTCAACATGAAACATTTGCATATTGCCCGCCCACTTGTTGGTCTTTTTGCATTGGTCTGAATGAAAATGCAAATTCATTTTTCACCACTAGCTGCCACTTCTGGAGCGGTAAAAATAGCGTTTTTTTTTTTTTTTTTTTTTTGCTCTCACAAACACTGCTTTATCAGGCATTACAGGCATGATGAAATGAGAATGAGACCAACTGGACCAATCACCACAGATTAGCGTAATGCAAAGGAGGAGTTTGGAAAAAATGAATCGTTGTGCGAATCATCTGGGATTCATTGAGCAAATAAGGTAAAAATAAATACATATTATAAGACAATGAAAGTGTTTTTTGACCTTGCATGCATGTCAACTTGTTGGGGACTCCCAAAACCAAAATATGAACCTTTCATTACCCATAATAGGGGCACTTTAAAAATATGACACAAGTTTCAGTACAAATGACAATTTATGTTTACCATAAATGTGTGTCAGTACATTCAGCAGTACAATTTAACCATATTTCAAAAACAATAGAAGTAATTATAAAATAACATATAAATATGTACTTAAGCCCTACTTAAATGGGTCAAAAATAGTACTCTCAAATTAAATTGCATTTAATATAAATTTAAGCTATAATACATTTTTCATTTGTTAATAACATGTAATTAAGTGTCTTAAAACCTCACATTCAGTTCAACACTTACATAAAGTATATAAATTATTTATGAATATATTTTATATCATAAATACATTAAAGTATATGGTCACACTTTATATTAGGTGGCCTTAACTACTATGTACTTACATCAAAAAAGTACAATGTACTTATTGTGTTCATATTGTATTGCAAAACGCTTTTGCTGCTATTGAGGTGGGATACGGGTAAGGTTAGGGACAGGTTTGGTGGTATGGGTAGGTTTAAGGGTGGGTTAAGGTGTAAGGGATGGAACAGTGTAATTATAAATGTAATTACAGAAATTAATTACAGATGTAATTACATATAGGTATTTTTAAAATACAAGTACAATGTAAAAACATGTATGTACACAATAAGTGCATTGTACAAAATTATTAATTTAAAAAGTTCATTGTAGTTAAGGCCACCTAATATAAAGTGGGGCAGAGTATATTATTTCCATACTATGTACTCTTTTTTAATTATATAAATTATATTATATATCAATATATTATATTATATATCTTTTTCACAAGGGAAGGTTACAGATGCAAACATTAGCAGTGCAAATTCACTTTGCTGGCCATATAAACAGGTTACAGCATAGCAGAAGCACAGCAAATAGAGTTTTGGTGCTGATTTATGGCATATGTGATTATAAAACATGTTTAGCAAATGTTTGCAGATATGGGTGTGTAAAACACTGCAAATGAACCTTTCGATTGAAAGGTAGTGCTTTGTTTATTCTCCACTATTTGCTTGCTATTAATCTTCCTTTTTAATAACCTTAACCCAATCAGTCACGTTGTCTTGCGAGGGAATGAATTAATAAGTCATGGGTACAAATTCTTAATCCATGGCTATGGTATCTTTTATGTTTTCCCCTGTACGTCATATCTGTGGCTCTGCATTTAATTTGCCAAATACAAACAAAATATGTCAAATTGTCAAAATGTCTTGAGTGAACGTAACCATTTGAGAGAAAATCGGATATATGTCAGTATATTGCACCTGTGCATTAGGTCTTAAAGTGACAGCAGCATAATATACCTGCTGCTTAATGTGAATCAAACAGCTCAATATTCTTCACTGAATAACCTTTTTGTAGCTTTAAGAAGAATAATTGTGTATTTAATTCATACAGTGAAGACTGCAATGTTCCCTATAAGCTGCGCACGCTTGCGGCTGCTTGCTTCTTATGTCGGGGCCGCGAAGAATAATATGCCACACACAGGACAGATGCAAAAATGAGCTGGGAAAGCCATCTGATCGAATTCTATCCTGCGTCCCAATACTATGCATCCTAAATAGTATGTGAGATTAGAATAAGTGTGTCCCAAAGCATAGCATGTTGAAAAGAGTATAATTAATAATAATAATTTGTTACTTTTATATAGCGCTTTTCTGGGTACTCAAAGTGCTTTACATGTGTGTGTGTGTGGGGGGGGGGGTCTCCTCAACCACCACCAGTGTGCAGCATCCACCTGGATGATGTGACGGCAGCCATATTGCGCCAGAACGCCCACCACACACCAGCTTACTGGTGGAGAGGAGACAGTGATGAAGCCTATCAGTATGCCAAAAGTCCACGGATGGTCTACCATTTCACATAGATTTTTGAAGTGTGGATCAGTGCACACTCTAATGGCTAATATCGCTCACAATTGCTCAGATTTGGTTCAGAACTACAAACAAGAATAAAAAGTGTAAAGAAAAAATAAAACTACAAACATGGCGGATTCATTTTTGGGTGTACTATCCCATTAAAAATGCAACTGTATGACGTAATAATGTCCCAAAGTTTTCCTACTCTTCTACTACACACTCACTTTCTTCATCAAAATAGTACATATTTTAAGGGCGTAGTATATAGGCAAATTGGGACGCAGCACAAGTGCAATGCTCGGGCAAACCGCTAGTTGCGAGTTAGAACCCTTAGAACCGGTGGATGCAGTTTACAGGTTTCATTGAAAGGAGAATGATATGCTGTAGAAATCAAACGCTTTAATGGCGCAACACAAGAGCCAACGCAAATGCAATGACGTGAAATAAAACGTCATCATATGTTTTAAAGAAGAGTGGCTTGATTAAGCAGTGGAAACACTTACAGTTACACACAGGTTGTAAGAGACTGTAGTCTACACCGACACAGATTCCACTCCACAATAGATGTTTGATCATGCTCATTTCCCAAAATGGCTTAATTATTATAGAGGAGAAGAAAGTTAACAGTTATGTTGTTTCTGCACCATTTGGGATGACCACATCCTGAGCAAATGGTGACCAAATATAGAATTGGAATGAGTGTGGGACACTGTGTGGGAACCACCTCAGACAATGGGGCGTCAGAATTTCATTAACATACCGGCCAGAGCTGTTACAACAGGAGCAACTTCATTTACATTAAGACTAGTAAACTGTAATGGTATAAAAGGTTTGAGCTTAGGATGTTCGGGGTTCATTCCGACTCCACTGAACTGACTTAAATGATTTTTTAATAGAATTCCCAGGTAAGTAGCAGCACTGTAAATGTTTTCTTGAGTAACCTAAAATGTACATCATTTAGTTGCATAAAGGGTCAAATGAAATATAAATAACACATAAAAGTTAAAAGTTAAAAGAGGGAGTAGTTAGTTATTAGAGGGAACATTGCTTGGGAGCAAAATTAAGAGTAGGCTATCTGAGAATAAGTGGAACGTGGAATGAGGAAGAATATATATATGTATATGTGTTTTAAGGATTTTTCAAAGTAAAGCACAGAACAAACAAACAACATTGTCTCAGACTGCACACACAACCACAAAAAACACAAACAAACAAAAACAAAAAAACATATATAATATCCTTGGGATAAATTATAATAACTACACGTTCAGCAAACAGTCAGTCATCTGGAATGACTGAAGGTAATGTACAACTCAACCCCTACAGGAAACATTAGTGGTCGGTTGGGCACCTAATTTGTCTTAATATCCAAGAAATGATCCCCAGACAGCGCAAAACGTTTCAAAGGAGTTAGACCACAGAAATCAGTCTTTTCATTTGTATGACAGAGATCATGTACATAAACCAAATTCAAAAAGAGGGAGGTGAGGATGACAGTCTCTTGGCCATGATCATACCCAGCGTAAGGGCCTTTGGTAGTTTTTGGAAGGCTAGAGGTGTGTTAGGAAAAGCCAAAGATAGCAATTTCCGTCGCCAGCAGAAGAGGCCTATTATAGGCCTTAGAGTACCAATCAAATATGCTAGTCCAAAATCCTGACAGTGAAGGGCAGTGAAGGGCAAATAAGCATGAGCAGTTGTATCCTTGACTTTGCACTTGTCACATAATGGTGAAACGGAAGAGAAAATTCCATGGAGTTTGATTTTAGTATAATGTAAGTGAAAAATGACCTTGAATTGTATCAACTGATGTCTGTTGTTGACTGAGCAGGATGGTACCGCAATCAAACACTTATCCCACGTTTCGTCGGAGAGCTCAGCTCCCAGTTCATCCTCCCAGGCCACTTTAAATCTCTAATTAGGGCTTGTGACACAACTTTCAAATAAACAAACAAACACATTTTGGGATAAGATGCGTAGAATGAGGAAGATTTAAGAAAACATAAAAAAATACATGTTTCTCAGGGAGGAAATCAAATTACAAATTTTGGACAATGCCTAATTTGTAAATAATGAAAGAAGAAGTGTGAATTCAAAGCGAATGGGGCAGATCAAACGTCTCTCTGATTAAATGATGCAAACCTTCCCTCAACATAAAGGTCCTTAATAGAACTTAAACCCTTCTGCTTTCAAACAAAATAGGTTCTGTCAGACCATAGGGGTTAAAAAGAATGATTGTAGTGTATACACAGAGGTCTCTGGCAGGGACATGACTTTTTCTATACTTGATTTAAAATTTGGATTGAATTTTTCAACACAAAACAGCTTATTCACTAATGCTAATGCTAGCTAATGAGGTCCCAGCCAGGCTTGTCTCCATTTGCACCCACAAAGGAACATCAGGGGTCAGATTTCCCGGTGCTCTCTTCTCCCAGTACATTAAAGCCCTAACATTGGCAGCCCAGCAACAGTGTTTAAATACTGGCAGACCCAGACCACCCACAGACCTGGGCTTTTGTAGATGAATTTTAGATATCTGATGTGTCTTATAGTTCCAAACATAAGACAAAATTGTAGAATTCAGTTCCTTAAAAAAGGCAGAAGTAAGAACAATTGGGAGATTTTGACAAACATCTAGAATCTAGGAAGAGAAATTACTTTTATTGAGTTTATACGTCTGATCATATAAAGGCAAGACTTTCCAATTCTCTATATTACATTTGAGTTTTGAAAAAAACTTGACAAAATTCAACTTATATAATAATTGACAGTCTGAGATATACAAAGTAGTCCCTAACTATTTTGAATGGAATCTTTTCCAAAAAGCCAGCTTTGTAAGTATCAGAGGTCTGTAAGTACATAATTAATTCACCCTCATGTTATTCTAACCCTGTATGAAAGAAAAAAAGTATAAATATATCTGTGTTTTCTGTCCATACAATAGAAGCCAACGGTAACCAAAATGGTTCTGTCCCAAACATTCTTCAAAATATCAGTTTATAGCATCCTAGCTCAAAATCAGTACATTGCTGTCAAATGTCCATTTCTGTGTGACAAATTGCAATATTAACATTGTGTTAACTGCATTTGTAGTATATTCAATGATATATTGTTATTGGTTTCTGTCCTATTTTATTCATGAATTTATTTAATTCAATTTAAGGCCTTGACCCCACCAAAACATTCAGTGTGGGCAATGTGGACCGAATGGACTGGATTTGTCCAAGGTCGAATGCGACTAAGCGGAATGCGGAAAATAAAATACAGGCTGCCCAAAAAAAAACCCCCAATGTAGTACCCTTTTCCACAAGCCAGAGCCAAACACACTTTTGGCTTTGGCTCAAGTATACTTCCTCATTCCACGTCCCGCTTATGCTCCCGAGTGAGTATAAGTATCCTGAGCGAGTATGTCTGAGCTTCATTCTCAGACTCAGCCAGAAGCCTCAGCAGTGTTCGCCAACTCAGAGGAGTGAAGACAAGAAACACACGTAAGAGTTGTTGTACCATAAAAAGATACATGGAACCAATAAACATTAATTTCAGCTTTGAGTGTAATTGTGACAAACTTTTCTCCATGTGTTTGCAGACTATGGTTCTTACACCAATGTTTTTAGGGATCCTTTTCAGTCTCTCACTGAATTTATGGCTCTGTGAGGCTGCAAGTGTGATAATTTGTAAGTAATATATGCAATCATTTGTTTGGATTGAAATTAATTTATTTTAAAGCACTGAAAATTACATTTTGTATCACAAAACATTCCACTAAGTCTTTATGTCTCACGTTGCAGTGGATCAAGAAGAAGTACCATATGTCAAAACCGGTGATACCAAGGCCAAACTTGAGGATGCAATACTTCAGGGCAGAATTAAACAAGCTGCTCGAAGCTGCAAGGAACTGCATGAAAAGTATCAGGTTTATGATGGTATGCTCATTTTATGTTAATGTTTTATCTTAAGTAACACCTGCATTTAAGTGACTCAGGAATGCTTCTGTTCATGCAGATGGTCTATATTATCTGAACTCATCAAGAGGAGTCCTTTACCAGACGTTCTGTGATATGACCACTGCTGGTGGCGGCTGGACGCTGGTTGCCAGTGTTCATGAAAACAACATGTACGGAAAATGTACTCTTGGTGATCGCTGGTCTAATCAGCAGGGCAGTGACCCAAACCGGCCTGATGGTGAGGGGACATGGGCGAACACAGTCACATTCGGAACAGCAGAGTCCTCCACGAGTGATGATTATAAGGTATTTGTATTACATTTATAGTCTTACAACCCTAGTTAAATAGGAGCAACATAAAGGACACTGAGACACTAGACAGACAATCAAAAGATGTTTATGTAGAATTTGAAATGACAGTCTGTTTCCTTTATGACACAGAACCCTGGATACTATGACATTGCGGCACAAGATGTGTCTGTGTGGCATGTTCCTAATAATATTGATTTGGAACAGTGGTCCGCTACCTCCATCCTGCGATACCACACTGAAAATCACTTCTTAACCCTCTACGGAGGAAACCTTTTCTATTTATTCAAGGTCAGATGAACTTGGATACTAGTTTAGAGTTTGAAACACTCACAAAAATATAGTTAAAGTTTACAATTTTGTGAAATTACAAAATTACTGAATTTTTATCTCCATTTTCCTAGAAATTCCCTGTGAGGTTTGGATTAGGGGCATGCATCACTGATAATGGACCTGCTATTCCAATAGTGTATGATACTGGAAATGTGGATTACAACAAAAATTTGTATGGTCCCAATTCAAGACGTATGTTAAATTCTCTTTTAAAGAAAGTAGTCAGGAAATATGTGCTTTATTCAGTGACGGTGTGCATTTTACAAGGCATCTTTGTTGAGATTCAATCAGTTTAATGAATGAAAGCCATGTCATATTGAATGTGATATATTCTCTGCATTTTTCCCAGAAATATCTACGCCTGGATTCATCGCATTCAGAGTCTTTAATACTGAAAGGGCAGCCATGGCTCTTTGTTCCGGTGTCAAACCAACTGCCTGTCACACTGAACATGTGAGTTAACAAAATAGGTCACACTTTATGGCCTTAACTACTATGTACTTACATCAGAAAATAAGTACAATGTACTTATTGTGGTCATATTGTATAGCAAAACACTATTGCTGCTATTGAGGGGGGATACGGGTAAGGTTAGGGGCAGGTTTGGTGGTATGGGTAGGTTTAAGGGTGGGTTAAGGTGTAAGTGATGGGTCAACAGTGTAATTATAAATGTAATTACAGAAATTAATTACAGATGTAATTACATATAGGTATTTTTAAAAATATAAGTACAATGTAAAAACATGTATGTACACAATAAGTGCATTGTACCAAATGATTAATTCAAATGTAAGTACATAGTAGTTAAGGCCACCTAATATAAAGTGGGACCACAAAATATTATGGATTTAAATCGATGTCTATGGACAGCATTTGTGACATGCTGTTAATCACCACATAATGCATTGATAGCAATACATTTACAGTGGAAATAAAGTGTCTGTAGGTGTGTTTTGTTGTTTGTAATGTACTCATATTGTTGCAGTTCTGTATTGGTGGAGGTGGACACTTTCCTGAGGCCGCCCCTAGACAGTGTGGGGACTTTACGAGCTTTGACTGGGACGGCTATGGTACTAATACGGGATGGAGTGCTTCCAAAGAGATAACCGAGGCAGCTGTGCTTCTCTTTTATCGCTGACATTTTGATCAATCGCCAGCTTCCTTCCCTTCTACTTTCTGAGATATTCAGCTTTGATTAACACTTGAATGTTACATACACAATTATTTGCTCAAATGTATTTCTTTACTATATATATATACATATATATATATATATATATATACATATATATATATATATATATATTCTATACTATATACACACATAAGGCAACTGAATTGTAACTGAAAAAATCAGATTAGCCATTTATTGAGCTTTATTGAGTTTCTGCTAGTTCATATTTTACACCTCCTCTCAATGTTCATGGGTTTCTTGGGTTCACGGGTTTCAACTGTTCAAAATAGGAAACAAATATACTATGTTCAAATAAAACCAGTGAATTATCAATTTTGCTAATGTGTGAAGGGCTGGCAAAATCAATAATGGAGCTAATAATACTGGAATATCTTACATCTAAAACTTTTTTTGCAGTATAAAAATAATTTGTAAATTATCTAGACCCTGCAGGTGAAAACATTATGTTGTTTGACTTCCATCAATGAGAACTTGTACACCAACCACATAATGCCAATATTCAAAAATGGGACTTTTCCCTTTTTTTTTTAAAAAATACATACAGTATTGTTAAAAAACACACTTTGTTAAGCTGGTCTCACATCAGATAAGAGCGTTATGCTAATAAAATATCTCAGTGGTGTTGGTATAAAAAAAATAGCAATAATGCAAAAATAGGTTTTTAGACTTTCGTGTTTTCATAGTAAACACTATTGGAGTAACCATTTTGAGAATATTAACTGGAAAGTTACTATGTCAACAACAAAGTTAGTGAAATATACATTAAAACGATACACTTCATTTATGTTAAATTGTTTTGGAGCGATGTTGATGAAAACCACTATATTTTAAATGCTAAGCGGGATTAATATCTTAGAAAATATTCATTAGATAAACAGGTTATTTTTCAATTTTGATAAAAATGATGCAGCTAAGAGTCATATCTTTATTTTAAATCTTATAAATGTGCTGGACAAGTTTCACATATAGGTGGTTCAAAAGGGTGAAATAGAATGAAAAAGCATTTATTTTAAAACTTTACACATACTTTCAAGCTTTTAAGCTATTAGAACTATGAACATTCACAAAGGCTTAAATGTCTCTTTCCAATGGCATACTCTTTTCAACATGCTATGCTTTGGGAGACACTCATTCTAATATTCCATACCATGTAGGATGGATAGTATGAACATTGGGATGCAGAGTGGAATTCAATCAAATGGCTTTTCCAACTCATTGGACTAATGAAGCACCATCCCCCAGCACTGTGGAGAATCAACAACTGGCAGACGATCTGAATGAGTTCTACTGCAGGTTTGAAAAAACACCCCACACCCGCCCTGAACACCTCTCTACACAACCATTAACACCTCCAGCAACCCCCCTCTCCCCCACACCTGCAATTCAGATCAGCGAAGACGATGTGCGCCAGGCCTCCCGGAAGCAGAAAAGGAAAAAAGCACCAGGCCCAGATTGTGTTACACCAGTCTGTCTGAAATCCTGTGCTGACCAGCTGGCCCCCATCTTCACACAGATCTTCAACAGATCACTGAAGCTATGCGAAGTCCCTCCATGCTTCAAACGCTCCACCATCATCCCCATCCCAAAGAAATCCAAAATTACAGGACTAAATGACTACAGGCCTGTGGCTCTAACGTCTGTGGTCATGAAGTCTTTTGAAAAACTGGTGCTGGCCCACCTGAAGGACATTACTGGACCCTTACTGGATCCTCTTCAGTTTGCCTACAGAGCAAACGGGTCTGTGGACGATGCAGTCAATATGGGACTGCATTATGTTCTGCAACATCTAGACAGACCAGGGACTTATGTGAGGATCCTATTTGTGGAATTCAGCTCAGCTTTTAACACTATCATCCCATCACTCCTCCTGCCCAAACTAACTCAGCTTTCCGTGCCCATCTCCATCTGTCAGCGGATCACCAGCTTCCTGACAGACAGGCAGCAGCAAATGAGGCTGGGAAAATACACATCCAACACTTGTACGATCAGCACTGGCGCCCCCCAGGGTTGCGTCCTCTCCCCACTGCTATTCTCCCTCTACACCAACGACTGCACATCTAAAGACCCCTCTGTCAAGCTCCTGAAATTTGCAGACGACACCACACTTATCGGCATCATTCAGGATGGTGACGAGTCTGCTTACAGACAGGAGGTTAAGGAGCTAGCTGTCTGGTGCAGTCTTAACAACCTGGAGCTCAACACGCTCAAAACTGTGGAGATGATCGTGGACTTCAGGAAAAAAAACCCTGCACTCCCCCCACTCACCATCATGAACAGCACTGTGACTGCATTCAGATTCCTGGGCACCACCATCTCCCAGGACCTGAAGTGAGACAATCACAATGAGTCCATTGTTAAAAAGGCCCAGCAGAGGTTGTACTTCCTTTGTCAGCTGAGGAAGTTCAACTTGCCACAGGAGCTGCTGAAACAGTTCTACTCCGCCATCACTGAATCTGTCCTCTGCACTTCTATAACTGTCTGGTTCAGCTCAGTTACCACATCTGATCTCAGAAGACTACAGAGGGTAGTCCGGACAGCTGAGCGAATCATTGGTACAACCCTCCTCACTCTCCAAGAACTGTACTCATCCAGAGTGAACAAAAGGGCTGGCAAAACCACTCTGGACCCCTCACATCTAGCACACTCCCTCTTTGAACTGTTGCCGTCTGGTCGACGCTACAGAGCACTGAGCACCAGAACGGCCAGCACAGGAACAGTTTCTTCCCTCAGGCAATCCATCTCATGAACACCTGACAATAACTGTGGAACACACACTATTTATACACTTATTTATCTAACACACATGCTTAGTCTACATTTCAATTTGCACATAATATATCTGTACATACAACTGTCTATTGTTACATACCTGTACATACAATTGTCAATTTGTATATTTTTATTCCTTATTTACTCGTTCTATTTTTTAGTTCTTCTTTTTTTTAATTATTATTATCTGTGTTTTTTGTTCTGTCGCTGTCTTTCTGTTGCACTGTGGAAGCTTCTGTCACGAAAACAAATTCCTTGTATGTGTAAACATACCTGGCAATAAAGCTGATTCTGATTCTGATTCTGATTTTTGCATCTGTCCGGCATATTTTTTTCACATGTGCAGCTTAGAGGGCACAGTTTACTTCATTTGAATCTTTGTTCTGTTGTATGCATTTGTTCTGTTGCTTGTTACTGACTTGTTTACTTGCATTCAGTTAGCTTGAGAACGTTTTACTTAGATTATTTATGAATATGAATTCATTTTTACTGTAATATCAAAATTGGTGTCAGTTGAAAAAAAAAAAAAAAAAAAAAAATTTCCAGCAAAAATAACCATATTGCGATTTAAACCATTATTGTGAAATAAAATTACTCATATTGTGATACAAGATTATGGTTGTATCACCCACCCACATCAACATATAATTAAATATGTTTAGCATTTTTAGCATAGCAGTATTTTACATATTTATTGTCTTTATGGTCCGGATTGAGTCTAGATCATAATTATTTTGTTGTATTATATTGACAGTAGTTTTACCAGTTAGAAATAAAAATTAGTTTAGCTTTCATTTTAAAGGTTTACAAATTAATTATACAAGTGAGTGGAAGACAAACCGTACTGTTTTATTAAAAAGTAATATGAAACGTCTAGCTTATTAGAAAGTAAATATTTTCCAGATAATATTTTAAAGTAAAAATATAAAATCTTAAAAAAGACAGCATAAATAAGTAATAAAATAAAGTTACAAACTTATCTTACTTACTATAATTTTAGAAACATGCTGTCCTTATAAATTCACATTCTCTAAAAGGATAGTAAACTTATATTTTGGTGGTCCTTGGCATCAAAAAGTTTGAAAAACCCTAACTTATGCGATGACCATTAGACATTTCAAGTGTCCAAATGCTTTTCGGTGTCATTATATGTTGTACCTGAGCTTTGACCAAATATGGTAACCCTTCTAGCATCGCCACCGAAGTTATGAATATTTCTCTGGATCCACTGAAGTGCTTGGATCTGGTCCATGAAGCCATAATTCCCTTTGACAGCAAACAGAAAGACACCAGTAAGTGAACTACTATTCAGAACATTCATGCCATGACATTTGATCAATTTCAGTATGGTGTAATGACAAGCTGAGAGCTAACGAGATGGGCAGCAGTCCTGAGTGAACTGGACAGGTACGGGCCTTACCTGAGGAGTTGGTGGGAGAGCCTTCCCTGAGCACCTCCAGAGCCATGAAGCCGAAAGCATTGAGCCTGTAATTAAGACTAACGTACACCATCTGCGTGCGGGCCGCCAGCTCTTCGGTGGGCGAGTATCCTCTCTCCTGGCCACTCATCATATGGAGGTACCCTCCGTGGATCCACACCATGACGGGCAGGGGTTTGGCGGGCTTTAGACTCGGCGTCCACACGCTGAGATGCAGACAGTCCTCCTGTCCCATAACCTGCCCGTCTTTTCCGAGGGGCTTCACCTGCGCACAGATGCTACGGAATCGAGTAGCGTCGTAAACACCCTGCCAACACTGTCCCGCCTCCTCTAGGTCCGCCGGGGGTCGCCAGCGACGCTCACCCACCGGTGGTACAGCGTACGGGATGCCTTTGAAAGAGTAAGCTCCGCCTTTCCAGCTCCCACGCAGCCAACCGCACTCTGTCTCCACCTCTGCCACCCCTGGAGGCGGAGTCTCAGCCACATAAGCCAGGTATCCCGCGAGAGAGAGAAGAGCAATCACGCCGCAGCCGATGAGGAACATGCACTTGCGTGACACCACCAAGAATGGACTGACATAGTGGCGACGGACATACTGTATCTGTTCCTCTTCTTCGTCCTGCACTAGATAACGATACTCCGTCCCCTCAGGGACCTCATATACATCCTCACTCATTTTCTATCCTCTGTGAGAGAGAGAAGAAACACAAGTGCAAGTCAATTCCCTGTTCATCTCGAAAGAACAAATTGCATTTCTGAGACTGCCATATTTTTTGGGTCAACTTTCTATTTACCATATATAGAGAGGTCCAAATGTCTGAAACCACTTTGAGATTTTTTCTCATTAAACGGAAATCCGCATAAAGGATTTAGAAAAAATTACGTGAGAAAGACGTGAAAAATAAAACAGATTAACTATTATTTCAGATTATAAATTAATCAAGATCACTAATAAAATAAGTAAATTTGCGACTACAGATGGTCCCATTTTGTTTAAATTGTAATTCTGATAATATAATTTTTAATAAAACATGAAAACAAAAATAATAAAAAAAATTCCCCCCTCAGGCAGCCCCTAATGTTCAAGGTTATTATCGTTAAACTAAAATTTAAAGGAAACGAATTAAATATAATAAAACAGGAACTTATTTTATTTCAGCTAGTTGCTAGCTTTTCAGGTTTGGCAAGAAATCTTTTGCTCAAGGCTGAATTTATTTGATCAAAACCACAATAATAAGAAATATTTTGAAATATTACAATTTAAAATAACCTTTTTCTATTTTAATGTTTTGGATTGATTTATAAAGAATTGTGTGACATTCAAGACTGGAATAATGGCTGCTGAAAACTCACCTTTTTCTTGTGTATAATAGATTTATTTCAAAAACATAAAAAAAAATAGTAGGCTAATTATTATTACTGAAAAATCTTAACTTTTGACAGGTAGGGTATATTTACTATATTAATAACAGTAAATTTAATAATGATAAGAAACCAACCCTAAACCCAAACCGTACAGTAATTAGACATTTTTTAAAAGAAAACAGCTTGCATTCATAATGCTATAAAATACACATTGCAATTCATATACTGTGCAATACATATACAATGGAATACACTGTAACAGCCTTATAATGTACAAAATACAGAAGTAAATTATTGTGTATGATGGCAGTAAACTTATTCATGATTGCACCTGTAGAGAGTCCATAATGTAGGCTATCCTAACTCATGAAATGTAATAATGTGTTTTATTGCACTATACTCACTCAGTAGTTATTAGTGTGCATATAGTCATACAGTATGCATAACAACAGTATTGTGAATATATATATATATATATATATATATATATATATATATATATATATATACACAATTTATCATGAGTCGTGCATGCTTGTGGCTATCATAACTATAAAGCATTAAAATGCCAGGCTTCACACAGGTTTGTGTTGGTTTATGTGTAAGTGTGTGTGCTGTTATGACAGACGCAGGACGAGGCGAATAATCAGCGGAAACCACAAAATGACCACCGCGAAACCACACTTTCCCGGTTTCATTTCTCCATGAGGTGAAAGTTGAAATATTACCACACAAATAATCATATTCCACTAAATGAGGCTACAGAAGAAACACAAAATATAAACTTGTTAAAAACTTGTTCGAGGAGGAACTGATTTCAACAACTGATTTAGACTCGAACAACTCGTTTTAGCACAGCAGATATGGCCTAAATGTGTACTAAACTGTGAAAATGATAACAATAATAACAAGTCTACACTAAAAAAGTTTTTCCCTGCTAACGTCGATAGAAAGTTAACAGTTAACGTTCCTTGAAATAGCGCAACGACGACGCAAGCACTCAAAGAGACATTTCCATCTTTATTTAGCAAACCATAATAGCTCGTTCTTGTTTCAAACCCTGAATTTAATATGAAAAGTAAAAAAGGAGACAAAATAACGCATGTAATGTACTTACTGTGACATTAGAGCTCGTGCACGCGCGTCCTATCGTACCCCGCACGTTTAACGTCTCTGGCTCCGCCCATAACTCGAGTTTTACATGGCTGCTTTACCACACGTCTCAATGTCACAACCACCTCCAATTATAAATAACAACGTAAATCATTAATAAAGCATACATTACATTTTTTTTATAGTAATAATAATAATGTTAACTTTATAATGCGTATGTTGATCATTTAAAGTGTAAGAAGCCAAATAGGTTCATTTTAAAATATATAAAAAATATTTCCATTTCATTTATTGTATTAAAAAAGAACAAGGGAAAGCATTTGTGAAATAGGAATTTGAAATTAAATTCAATTAAAATAATTTGTAACCATTTTCTTATATTTCATTTTCTAGATAGATATTCCCTAATAGATCGATAGAGAGAGAGAGAGAGAGAGAGAGAGAGAGAGAGAGAGAGAGAGAGAGAGAGAGAGAGAGAGAGATAGATTCATTGTGTATCTTTCTGCCTTCAATAACTTCAACTTATATAACGTTCAGCCCCAAAACATGTAACAGGAATGCTGCAAAAGCCATATTTGAACGTTTGAACTATATGCAATCTATTACAGATTTCTAATATAAGATATTTTTGGCCCATTCAGCAATGTATCTATAAGTATAATATATACCTGACAAAGCCTATGTGTTACTTTACATGTATTCATTTGTCAATAAAATAATTTAAAGCAGACCACAAAAGCAAATGCATTTTATCAGGAAATCAATGCTAGGCGTGATTAACGAACTCTATAAAGGTTTAATTGTTTTTAAATTGATTTAGATATTGATCCCTTCCCAACACGGAAGGTAATTTGCTAGTGGTGAAAGGGCTTTTGAATTTATTAAACTAATTGCATTATATACCGTGGTTAGACAGATTACATGACTATGTTATGTGCAATGATCTTAACAAAACCACTGAGGTTCCCACAATATGTGAACTCAGCATGAAATGAAAAGAGCAAAAGTGATAGATGGATTGCAATGGGGAGCTAGTGAGTATCTAGGGACACAATTCAGGAGATATCTTTTAACCCCACAGGGATGTATAACGGATAGCTTGGCTGTTCCTAACTCTGAGGTCCATGAGGACATTTTTTTCGCCTTCCTTTAGGAAGCAGTTTATCATCTTCAGCATTGCTGATACTGTAGTTCAGGGCTTTTTTCATGAGCGTATACAATACAGCACAGCAAGAGGGACATACATCACATTTATGTTTAATTCAAACATTGATTTGAAAAGCCGAACGAAAACATTGTGAGATCAGACCTTGAGTTATGGCCCATATGTGTATGAGCAGCTCTTAGCAGCATTATAAATTCCGCTCTCTGATGGAAAACACTTGAGGCATGAGGACTCTTATTATTTAAAGATTTATTAAATGCATAGAGGTATATACAAAACCAATTATCCAATTTCACACTTTCAGCATTTCAAAACAGTCATGCTTTTCATTTTTACTTCAGGTCTTTCAATCAAAATAACGATGGGTTTTAAAACAGAGACTCGAATGAGTTTATTTCACACAGTGAAAAAACACGCTCATAATGCTGGTTTACGTACAAAAAGTCTCACTGGAGTCCTGTGAAACGAAGGGGGACCTTTATACTTATTTGATGGATCATTCCATTGTAGCTACAAATAAAAGCATCACATTCAGCTTCATCTCATCTATGGCACAAAACAGAATAAACAAAAAAAAACAAACATCTGTCTAATTGACTTCATTTCAGCCAGTCAATTATTGCGTTCAATAAAACTGTCCTCCTTGGAAATAAACATCCAAATTAAAAGGAAGGCATTCGTGTTGAGGGACAGATTATGGGATATGAGAGCTTGAAGTTTGGCCAAAAGTCATTCGATAACAGATGTTTATAAGTGCAAACAAATGTGTCAGAAAAAGGCTCAGATGCATGAAATTGCAAAAGCTAAAAGATAAACAAAAACAGCATTCGGAGAATCATTATCCAGATACATATTCTCATATGCCGACAGTTTACCTGCAGCTCCCTGACTGCTAAACTCTTCAATAAATGTGGTAATGTTCTGGCACAGGCGTGATTTGAGTCCTCGAGTGTCGCTGTCGCATCCTCTCATTCTGCTAACATTTTGGCGGCGCTGACCTGTGAAAGATTCACTTTGACGTCAGCCCCAGTTATAAAAGTAGATCTTCTGCCAAATGGGCAAGTACTCCATCAGTGGACCTGAGAGGACAGAAAAGGAAATCCAGTCAGCACATATCTCTGAGCTTTTTTAAAGCTTTTAGTGTGACAGCATTGAACATCCGTTGGGCGAGATGGATACGGCACTTACGCGCAACCAAACCAACTCCGGGAACATAATCTGCCAAGAAGCGAAGAAGGAAGAGGATCTTTGTCCTGTGAGTGTAAAAGAGACATTAGATCTGGGAACAAAAAGCACCATTATACAGTACAATTGTGTACTGTGAAATCTAAACAGATCATTTGTAAAACTCAATTATTATATTTTCTGGAGAAAATATAGCTGTGAGATGCCAGCTGTGATGCTGCCAAGTGGATAAGTGGTTGGTAGGGTGTTCTGATTGGTTGCTCAGCCTAAATCAGATTTTATTTTACTAATTTTATTGTCTGGCAGGTGCAGATTGTAACTTCGATTGTAACTCAGATTTGGAAAACTTTAGCATTCCATCATTTGCTCATCAATGGATCCTCTGCAGTGAATGGGTGCCGTCAGAATGAGAGTCCAAACAGCTGATAACAACATCACAATAATCCACATGAATCCAGTCCACCAAATAACACCTTGTGAAGTGAAAAGCTGTGTGTTTGTAATAAATCCATCAAGGTGGTCTGGCCATACACGAGTCCATAATCCATAATAATGCTTCCTCCAGTGAAAAAGTCCATCCCATGTTGTCCCCTCACATGAAAATTCATCAACATATTTGTACAGAACAGTTTTCATTTGTAAACGCTGCTTGATCTGTGCGTATTTCTCTCCTGATTCAGATTAGATCACTTATTCACTGGAGAAAGCAAGATTATGGAATTTTGCCCAGAAACAATGGTTTAAAGGGGTCATATGATGCGATTTCAAGTTTTCCTTTCTCTTTGGAGTGTTACAAGTTGTTTGTGCATAGATAAGATCCCTAAAGTTGCAAAAACTAAAGTCTCAAACCAAAAGAGATATTCTTTATAAAAGTTAAGACTCTGCCACGCCCCCCTAAAACGGCTCATTCAAACACGCCCCCACATGTCTATGTCACGGTGTGGGAAGAAAAGCGGCGTAACTTTAATTTTCGCTGTAGTATTGTTGTTGCCCCCGCCATGTTGTGGAAACGCTGTGTGTTTCGTTATGAAAGCGAAAGTACTTTGTTTGGGCTTCCAAATGAGTACACAACTAAAAATCAGTGGTTAAGTTATATTTATAACACTGTTCCAGAACAGTACAATGCAAATATTCAAGTGTGTGCAGCGCATTTTACAGAGGACTGTTTCCTGATCCTGGGAGAGAGTAGCCTACAATGTGAACACTATGAATGGCTGTGATGTGAACACTAAACACATTTCTACAAACACAAATGCAGACATGGTATTATGTTTGCACAGCGCAATGCGTAAATAATCAGTAATCATGTCCTCACTGAATGCAACAAATGCCTCGTTTATAATGGGTTTTATTGTTTTAGTTTCGTCACGCTGGGACACAGCATCATAACATGGTAAGGGGCATAACATTTCCATTACACGCTTGAGGTATTCAGCCAATGCACTGGATAGCTGGCCAATCAGAGCACACCTTGCTTCTCAGAACGATGAGCTTTGTAAACGCGTTTCAGAAAGGCGGAGCATAGAGGAGCAACAATAATGTACAGTATTTGGAAAAAAATGTGTTTTTTGAACCTCGAACTGCGTAAACACATTGCATTACACCAAATACACAAAATAATGTTCTTTTAGCAACATCATATCACACTCCTTTAAAAGTTCTTACTGACATGAAGATTTTCAGTTCACAAGTCATTAACTGATGGACTCATGTGGATTATTGTGATGCATTTATCAGCTGTTTGGACTCTCATTCTGACGGCACCCATTCACTGCAGAGGATCCTTTGCTGAGCAAATGATTTAACGCTTAATTTTTCCAAATCTCTTCGGATGAAGAAGCAAACTCATCTATCTCTCAGATGGCCTGAGAGTAAGTGCATTTTTAGCAAAAAATTTTAAGCTCAAGGATCTGAACAAAACACTACCAGAAGTGCATCACATGAGAAGACTACACTAATGCAATGGTTGCAGTAAAGAAGACACTGACTCTGAGTATCGGTCATAGAAGGGGGAGCGGAGCAGGTAGTAGAGGAGAAGGAAGGCCCGTCTCCTCATCTCAGCCCTCTCTCTGCGGTTCAGCGTCTTCATGTCGCTCAACAAACTGAAACTGGACAGAAAACAACATCAGTCTGAACTTCTTTAAATCTTCAGAGACAGACTGAGGAAGACAGCAAAGAGAGAGAGAGAGAGATGCAAAGCACTCTGTACCTGGTTATCTCCAAGAGACCAGAGATGATCCAAGGTTTCCAGGAACGTTTTCCACAAATCCCAAGACTGGCCACTTAACAAATGTTAAGGATAATAGATGTCAAAATGTTCAAATAACTTCATCACCACTAAGGGATCATCACCATTTTCTAGGTTTATCTCTTTTTTACAGAAAAAAAAACATTAGCTTGGGCTGGGTATCACTAACATCCTCATCACACAATATAAATTGCAATGCAATTACTTTTAAAGCATTAACAGCAAAAAATTATGTTGGATTCACAAATTAAAAAGAAAAAAAAATTATCTTGTTTTAAGAATGTTGTGATAAAAATGTATTACAGTGATCACAGGTTTATTTTCATATATACTTCAGATCACAACATTCACGCTAAACTCTATTAAATGGGCACGGCATCATGCAAACGTCTGTGGAGGCCTTAATATGACTTAATTAAAAATAAGCTAAAAGTAAAAATCTAAATATTTCTTATATTAATTCACCCCCTTAACAACGGTCTCGAAAAACCTGGATATATGAGGAAACCCAATTTTTGTGATTTATAGACCTGGAAAGGTCATATAAATTAATGAAACCTTAAAACTTCAAAGGCATTTTATAATGAACATACATTTTGGTATAATTACAAAACTTTAAATATTTAATTAGGTAGAAATTAAAAATCCTTTTCCTTAATCCCTTTCCAGAAAATCATGATTGAAGAAGCCATGTAAATTCACTTGTTAAAAGAGTGGGAGCCATGAAAATCATTCAGTTCTTAAAACTTCTGCAATCCTGAAATGTATTTACAGAAACTAGAAGCGTCGACCTTCAAATACTGTTTTGGACAATAGAGGGCCTTGGAGACAAAATGGTTGAGAACCACTACATTGGAGCATTTTTTTTTTAAAGAAAAAATCATTGTATTTCATTTTATTTTAAGAGTTTGTTTGCCCATGTTGTGAAAAAGTCAGTCACATAAAATGATTCTTAAAAACCAAACATGAACAGTGGATTCCTCCCACACTCTTGGGAATAAACAAACAATTTCGGCTATCCTGGCATTATATTACATTTATTACATGATATTATTTTGAAAATTGTCATAAAAAAAGCAGAAAGGATACGATGCACAAGCGGTCTTGTGATGTACAGGGACTCTGCGATGGTTTCCTGCAGACCCAGAGGTGTGGGGCTTGAATGGAGCTCCTCTTCTCGATCCCTACTTTTTTTGTTTTTCTGAGGGAGACCCCAAAGACGAGACTGCAATGATGGTGCTATGAAAAAAAAAGTACACAATACAACTTTCCATTGACACTTTTTGATACACTGGGTTGTATTGTCAGGTCTTACCGCTTCCCAGTGGTCTCACCACTCTTCCCGAACGCTGGCCCACGAAAGAAGTGTCCTCATCATCTTCTTCTGCATTGTTCTCTGTGTAGAGAGATCACAGTATGAGCGGTGCACAGGAAATCACTTCTTGACATAGCACATTGACTGCAGGAACAGACAGTTCCTTTTGAGTCTCCCAGTGTTAAGCTCAAGGGCACGTCTCTGAAACTCCACGGGCTCTGGCTCAACCGAACTACACAATCACAGCTTATCTGCACAGGCCATACACTGTACTTATTGTCTCCCACACTGATTATTCATTGTCATCGGCGGGAGTGTTTTTGTACTTATTGCTGTGCGTTAATTGTTTGTTGTGACTGTGCTAAATGCCCTGCACGGCACTTTCCAGAGATGCTTCGGTTTGTTTCATTTCCTGTCATGCATTTACTTTGACTTCTAAGTTTGAAACCTCTGTCTTAGTATAATTACCTTTATGCATTTGGCAGAATACTCAAAGAGACTTACACTGCATTGAAGGTATACACTTCTTGCATTCTTTAGGAAACAAAACATAGTGCTTTATTTCTGCAGGTCTGGTTAACTGGACATTCACAATGTGGTTTAATTTTACATTTCCAGAAATACCATGAATAAAAATGAATGGATCCCAGACATTTCCTCTGATATTCCTGCTGAAATTATGACAATTCTGCATGTTTTCAACCCCTCAACTCTTTTTTTTTTTTTTAAACAGAGACTGGAAGTATTGGTGTGTCAAAATAATTAACTGAGATTCATTTTGTGATTCCAAAAGATTCTGATTCTGTATGTTATTAATAACAACAGTTACAAAATATGTGTTTATAGCATTTTAACTGAGACCGATTTTTAAAGTAAATTTAAGTCACCCTGTGGCCCGCTTCGAAGTTTACTGAGGTCAAAATTAATATACATATATTTTATTATTATTTTACATCTGTTATTTATTAATAACAATAAACTGAAACAATTAATTATTAACTAAAATAATTCTTAACAACTACAGCTGCTTAATTTCTTCTAAGGCAGTCTGCTTTAGGTTGGTTGGGGAGAGAATAATATTAAATATACTGTCTCTGTACAAATATTTGCATTTGTTCTTGCAAATAAAAAATATATTTCAGACAAGACTAAGTCAACATTCCATTGTTTGTTTTCAAGTTAAGTTTGCAAACATCTTTTCAAATATTAACACCCTTGTGGTTCTCATCTGCGATTTCAAACCTTGACTACTGAGCTGAGAATCCCTGTCCAGAGGAATTATAGGTGGTGACGTCTGGATGCCTGATTTGTACCAGAAAAGCAGGAGACAACGCAGGATCGCTCTAAAAACACAGGAGAAAATGGAGAAATGAGAGGCCAGTTACCAGAATACAGCAATGATTATCAGATTAACTATTAGTTCAACTGAACATGACAATTGTATAATCATCATTTTCAGAAAAAAATTGCTTTTCACACAAAGCTGCCATATGGCTTCAGAAAACTGCATGAACCATATGGACTATTTTTATGCGACTGTAATGGAGGTTTTTGTGTTCTTCTTTAAGAGTGCATGCCCTCATTCACTTTCACTGTATAGAAAAGAGCACTCAGAACATTCTGTTAAACTTCTCCTTTATGTCTAACAGAACAAAGTCATACAGCTACTCAATATCGCATTCAAAATCGAATGCGATTCATCTGCGATAATGAACGTGATATTGCGTAGCTTGTCAGTGAACTGCGGCTCTGTGTATTAAATACCGCTCCATCTGAAAGCACGTGAAGGAGATTAACTACTAATCACAGAACCAGCTTTACTGACTAGATTTGCATGATCATTGCATTCGATTATTTGCACAGCACTAACAGGTTTGAAACAACATGAGGATGTGCAAATAATGATAATATCCTCTTGGTGAACTACCCTTTTAGTATACCGAAACAGGGTCCTTACTTGGCAATCTGAATAAGAACAATAACTAGCCAGCGTCCAGCTTCTCCCCATAGCTTAGTGGCCCCCATCTCAGTGAAAACCTCCACATACTCCAGTACAGACAACCAGGTTAACAGCCTCTGTTGAGAGAGAGACTACACAAACACACAGCAGCATAAGATAAGGACTAAACACAGAGAAATGTTCAATAATTTTCTAAATGTTTCTTTCAAAGAGAAAGAGGTTAGCTGTACTGTAATCTCATTTTAAATTTAAATTATACAGTGTTGCATCTTGTTGATCTAAGACGTTGAGATGAGTTGCGTCTTGCATACTGGCATTCTGACACCGCAAGCTTCATGCTTTCTTACCTTATCTCTTTATGCTGCAATTTTTCTGATTATTGTATATAAAATACAAGTTTATATCAGTAGTTCCATATTCATAACTGTGACCACACATTCTGTACTTAATGTGTGCAACAAGCACTAGGAAAACACAAGTATCAGATCAGGACTCGGTATAGGCAGATACTTAATATTCAATGACTCAGATTGGATCAGGGGCACAAAAACTTGATCGGGACATCCGTAATATAGACCGAGACTGGAAGCTTCACATGTCAGTCAGATGGTCTATTTCGGTCTAAATGGCGGTTCTTGGCTAGAATAAGCTGCAATGAGGATTAGACTTTATGATGTTGGCTGGAGACTAGTTGAACTATCACAAACTCAATATAAAGTCAAACAGCCTCTGAGGAGGTCCATTAAGGTCATGGCTCAAATGCCCATAGCTGTAAATGCAAACTCATTCTTCCTGTCCCCATGGCTAAGCCGCTCTGTAGGCAGCGGTCTTTAAAACGTTTATTCCTGACAATGCAACGCGCAAAGATAAATATGTCTCTCAAGTACAAAGATAAAGGGAAAAAACAATGAAGGAGCTTTGTAAACTCTGCTAGCTCCCAGAAATGAATGTGTTTGTCTGACGTATTTTTTCACACACTGCCCATTTCAAAGTCGTTTTGAGCAATACCAGGCTGTCATCAGCAGGGCAAAAAGGTGGATAACAACAAGTCTATTGCAGAACAGTGACAGAGTTGGGGCAAAATGCATTTTTTTTGACAATGTGCAGTCAAAGAAAGCAGCAGGCTGTGCCTTTGAATCTTCTCTCTTGAAGCAGAAACAGACTGTGCTGTCTCTAAAGTTTCACAATAGACAACTCTCATTCGTAGATAATTTTATGGTGGTTGCCATGCCAACTGCACATGTACATATCAGTCCTTATGCAAGTTTGATGATAAAGTAGGGAATAAAAAGAACGGGTCATTTTATGGGAAATCAAAGTTTCCTGGATCTTTTAATAGACAAGAGAGCTTGATGTACCATGAAAACATAACGTAACTGTCAGAACTCAAAACACGGTAGAACTGTCAGAACTCTCTTGTTTAAAAAGAGCATTTAAAACTACGGTAAAAAGAAATTTTCTGGTGTTAAAGAGTGGTTGAAGTCCCTGATCATTTCAGTCTAATTGTTTGCATGATGCAATACAAGGTGGATTGTTTTATTTTTTGTGTGTGTGGATCATTTAATGTGCGAAGATAAAAATGCTAGTGAGGAGGTGGAAAATGAAAGAAAAAACCATTATAAGATGAAAAAACATAATAATAAATCCCCTTTAAGGGACATGCATTACCACAGGCAATGTCCGAGTGAGATTCTTCCTCAAGATACCATCGTTCAGCAGCACTAGAAGGTTAGATGCTGAGTAGACTGCAAATCAAAGAGAAACACATAATTCACAGGAGAATTCATATAGAGACATGCTCTTAGATCAACATTAATACCAAAGAAAATGATGTAAAGCAGTGAATCCCTACCCAACTCTGAGATTTCATGAGAGTCTGAGAAGCGACCTGTAATGAGAGAAGTCTTAGTAAGTTTATATAATCAAAATGATGAAAGCTTCTTCAAAGTTCCTGCTAGCGCAAGAGAGTACACTTTAACCCCAAAACTGTGTGTGCCTAGAGCTATAATCTAAAGTGTGGTTACTTTGAAGAGCTTAAACATAAAAAAGATTTAAATAGATTTGCTTTACATTTTAGTCAGTGCCAAAAAAAAAAAACCACTGTATTTAAGAAACATTTTTTTAGAGTGCAGACCTTTTTTATGGATTTTTTTATTTTATTTTATTTTATTTTTTGGGGCTATATATATGTATTGGTCTTGTCCCTAATTATCTGAAAGAGTGTGGTGACTTCACTGATTAGTTAGTGTAAAGTTTCCATACTTCAGATAGTGTTATTTCATAGTTTTGATGACTTTTATTCTAAAATGTGAACCTAGTAGCTAATAATAAAAAAAACTGAGCAGGCGTGTCCAAATTAATAAAGAACTCACTGAACAATTAACGGTTTGGCATGACAAGTCAAACATTGACAGCCATGTTCCACACAGCGGCATGCTATCTTAGTCTTAATCTAAAACTGTCTTTTTATGAGATTTTATAATCTCCTGTTTATTAGGCTACATTAAATATTTGTACTTTTAGAAATGTATTTACGTAAACGGCAAAAAATGATGCATGCAAAATCCACCTCCCGCATACATCTCTGACACATTTTAATGTTTTTAGAAGAAAACAAGTAACCAGATACAGAAGACAACAGCATTATACAGAAATGTGCATACTAAATAAACATACATCTAACTTTGTTTAATCAGACGTGAGCGGTTATGTTTACTTTCACTTTGACCTGCAGACTCTCTCACCTGCGATCAGGTAACTCAGCGCGCGAACTGTGCTCTCTAGATGAGACGCGGCTGCAGGATTCGACCTCACATACTCCTGATAACGCTCATAAATACGACTTAATTTATCCATGTAGAGGACCGACATCACAAATGAATGAAATGAATAAATTCCCAATCACACACAACACATCGCAGAAAACACACGGAGAGTGACACTTCCGCATAGGCTGATGTCTTCCTCTGACGCCACTTCCTGTACGGCGAAACGCCAGCGCGATTTAAAGTCGCAGTAACCTGTTTAAATTCTATTTTCGTATGCGATACATTTATACAAAGCGGTTTATTGAAGATGAACAGACGTTAGTGTGCCTAAGTGTGTCAATATACCCTGAGAAAGGTGTCTGTTTTTTTTTTTTTATATAGCAGATACTAAGATGGCAGGAACACACTCCAACATTTGTGATTTTAAATCAATGCCACTAGACATTTTTGCACCCTTGATGGGAATGTGGAAAGGAGACACTTCTTGAGCTGAAGCCTTTCAGTGCAGTTTGTGTGTACCTGGTATTCCCTATACTTTTTATCTGCACAAGGATAGTAATACCAGTAATTTTTGACATTGTGAGGATTTTTTAATTATTTAATTAATTTATTTTTTTTATCCCCATGAGGCTTATAACATCTTATAAATCATACAGAATAAAGATTTTTGAAAATCTAAAAATGTAAGTAGCCTAGTTTTCTGTGAGGGTTAGATTAAGGTGAAAGAAAATACAGTTTATACAGTATAAAACCATACGGAATGTCCTCTATAAAGCGTGAAAACCAGTGTGCATATGCAAGTGTGAGTTTGTGTGTGTTATTTCGTCCTTTTTTTATAATTTTATTTTTGTTTCTTTCTTTACTGGTATTTTGGTTTTCACCACACAGTTTTTGAATTAATTAATTTTTTAAAATGTATTAATTTTGTTTTCTGTTTTTGTAATTTTTAGGAACAATTGCTGTGCTCAGAATCGAATAATGCTTTGCAGCAACCTATTCAGTATTCTATGGTTGTAACATAGATATGCAAGAATGTGTATTATTTAGTTCACCCAAAATATAAGTTTGGACAGATTAAATTTAGTATAGGCAAGAACAGAGTGCAAGCATATGTGTCTAACATAACTCAGTAACAGTATTTTTGCTAAGCAGAATCATGGATATTTATATTCTGGTGTCACGGCTGTTCATGCATGGAGGACAATTCCAAGTCTGAGTCCATTATAGATATAAAAATCAGTACTTTAAAAAAAAAAATGTTTAGAGTAAAATTTTAAAAACCTACCATTTTTACCATGTAATTCATTTTAAGTAATATTTAAAAAAAAAAAAAAAAAAAAAAAAAAAAATTGTTTAGTGTGTGACGAGTCGGTGGCCCTCCCCCTCATTATCATCACCACCCCGTCCCTTATTCGCCGCCCTTCACCAGGCTCCCGACTGGAGTGGGTGTGTAAGAGGAGGGGCGTGGGAACAACGTGGGCTGGCGGCGTGTGATGAGGCACAGCTGGACTGAATCACCGCCGCTGTTTAAATGCCGAGCGCGCCTCTCCTCGAGAGACCGGTCTCTTCCCCCGTGCATGCACGCTGGTGTCCTCGTGGGTCCAGGAAGGGTGCGTTGAGGGACATCGCGCCGCCGAGGATGTGAGCCGCGGAACCTCCAGAGTCAGCGTGAGAGCCGCACCCGTAGTACGGCCGACGGGCCAGGAGGCCGGGCCGTCTAAAGTCCCGCCAAAGGCCGCGGAGAGAAGAGGAAGAGCCGCCGCTCAAGAGAAGCCGCTGCCCCTCCCGCCCCGGACCAGAGCGTGAGCGCGTGCGCCCCTTGCCTGGACCCTTCCCTTCCAGAACACTGCCCTCCTTCACGAGCCCCGAAGCACGACGAGGACACCAGATCCCCCTGTTTTGTTGGATACTGCTTCCCCCCTGGACACTATTTTGTTGACTTTTTGTTTAATAAAAGCCTCTCCGAGGCCTGACGCCACACCCACTGTGTCTGTCGTTGGCTCCTTCCGTCACAAGTGTCATGTTGTGTATCTGTAACGGAGCCAACGAGACTAGAGACATGCGGATCCATGTGCGAGCTTTATTACAAAGGCCTGGTCAGAAAACAACCAAGGGTCAAACTGTGGCAAACAGGTACAGTATATAATAGGCAAGGCAAAGAGTCATCCAAAACGGGCCTGGGTCAGTCGACAGCAGACAGTATCCAAAGGGGCTAGACAAGAGAGGTAAATCCAAAACGTAAGCAATAGTCCAGGCAGGGGAAAACAATCCGAAACAGGCAAGGCAAGGAAAACTAACAGGGGCTCTGTAGAGTAGCTAAAGCTAGGGCAGCGATAAATGCATACAATACTCGGCAGTGAACGAGAGAAAGTCCATGGCTTATATAGGGTGTATGATAAGTGAAATCAGCAGTGTGATCAATCAGTGCAATGGATGATGGGAAATGCAGTCCAGTATGATGTATGGTGTGAGAGTCAATGTGGTGAGCGAGTGACCTCTGGTGGTGAGTGAACAGAAGTGCGTGGCCAGGATTCATGACATTATCAAACCCTAATCGTGACATGATTGTATTGTTAAACCCATGCACACACATTATGCATAATTTCCATATGCCTAGAATACCAGGATGACCTACTACATTTGTTAAAAATAGTAGTATACACTCAGACACACTGCATGGAATACCGTATCCCACCTTGTAATGCATGCATAACATACTTATACTAGTGTGTACAGTATGCACCTTTTCTGATTGCATGAAATACCCTGATGCTGCAAAAAATGTGCAGTCTGCAACAGAGCATTCTACACTGAGTACTATCATCATGATGACGGTTTGATCGTTTTTAGTTATTTGAGCGAACTGCCTTAGCAATGAGTTTATTTAACAACAGTGCAGCATACTATTTCACCTGCTGTTTTTAAGACTAAAGCAGTTAATTTTACAGTGTTTAGGATGCAGTATGCATGTCTGAACGTGTTCTCTCTTTGAACCGGTAATCTTCTAAAACCTCTTCAACGGGTCAACAGCACAGACAGGGATTAGAAAACCTCTAGATGCATGACCCAAAAATTGAATATAGCCCACAACCATCATCAGCGCTTTCAAATGAACTGGAATTAATTGAGCATATGCGTTTATAGAAGCAATCAACTTTCATTTCTTTAAAAGGTTAATGATCCATTTCTTGCTTTATGTTAATAACCGAACACTAGAGGTTCTAGAAACTCACAAGTAAGTTCAAGCGTGACCATTAGAGTGTGGCCTGTGTTTACTGGCAGAACAACAGAAAGCAGGCCCAGCTGGGCATCTAGAGATGGGCAGAGTGGACAGGCATGAAGACCACCGCAGATCAACTGGATGAAATAGGATAACATCAGAAGAGAGGATTATAGGCATTTGATATTGTGTGAGAGAACGAGATCTTATTTATATAGGCATGAAATAGTTTTGAATATAGATCAAATCTGCAATACCTCCTGACTTGAATTGAACTGGTAACATATTTTAAAGGGAATGTTAAAGGCATATTTCACTGCTTCTTCCACGGTTATATCCCTCATGATATATTAATGTGCAAAGTGTTAAAGGAATAGACATGAAATATGAATTTGTTTTGTTTTTTCCAAATTATGGATGTTTTGAAATTATTTCAAAATCTATCTTGTCATTTCAATTTTTTTTTTTTTTTTTTGTCAGTGGAACACAAACAAAAAAATATTTTGAATTTTTCTTTGAAAATCCAAAGATAAAGATATTTTCCATACAATGACTTGATGATTCTAGAATAAACTACTGATCAAAGGTTTGGAATAATTAAGATATTTTTATGCATTTGAAAGAAGGCTTTTATGCTCACCAAGGCTGCATATATTTGATGAAAAATACAGCAAAACAGTAATATTTTTAAACATTAAGAGTATAAGCTCAAATATTAATTATAAGAACCATTATTAATTGAGCATGAATAATAATAATATTAGGAGGATGATTTCTGAAGGAACATGCGACACCGAAGACTGAAAAATAACATTTTTAAATATATGAATAAATATATATTTTCCGTTTTTAAATATATGTCTAAATAGAAGATACATATACATACATATGTGCAGACAGACACACAATGACAGAACCTTAATCTGTGGGTGAACTATAGTCATGTTTATTAGGTCACTGTGTGTAAAAATAATATGCAGCTATATTTACTAAAGGACAAGATTCTTGAACAGTGTTTCTGAATCGCATGGCTAATTATGAGTGTTGACAATATATTAAAGGCATTCTGGGAAATAACGTGATGTGACAGGACGCGGTTAGAGGGAGTTGATTCACTTTGCACATGTACATTGATGATATTGTTTTCTTAGGCAGGCTCCCTTTTTTCTTTCTTTTTTTAAAACTCTAAGATAGAGTTCAGAGTTCGTTTTAAAATAATTCCTCTCTGAATTAAAATGTAATATCTTGCATCCTCTTGGCGGAATTTGGATTTGATTGGCATACGGTTCACCAGTGTCCTGTGATGATTAATGTAGTCTTAATCAAAACTACAGATTTAATTTAGTATTTGATCCCTCTGTTATATCCCTCATGCATACTGAGAGAATGGAGATGACACTCTAAGTGCTCGAGCAGGTCTTTATCAGGATGTTTTTTTTAATTCATGATTTTACAATGTCATTGTAAAAGTCTAACCACAGCAACAGTTTACATGTTTTCACTTAGACGACTTCCGTCAGCTGAAAAGAATAACGTGTACTATGAATCAGTGAATAGACAGTAATGTGTAAAGAAAGAAAAATGGCTTAATTTGATTTCCTGTTTCCTTTAAAAAGGTTGTATCATGAGGAATGCAATTTGAAATCCATGATCTTTTCAGAAAAACATGATATATGCACAATAAATTAGTACCATATGCATTATTTATTTTTTGCTAATTTATCAGTATTGGCCAGTATTGTGCATTTATTTGTGCTTGCACATTTCTTTTTCTTCTTCTTTCTACATTTCTTTTTGGTTGCCTTTGCTGACATCTTTGCACTTAAACACACCGAAACAGTAATAAATGCATTCTTTAGCAAATATTAATATAAATGTTAAATTATCATACTGTACATTATAATTTTGTGGTGCCTAAATTCAAATGATTAGTTTTTAGTGTTTTAATATTTTTCTAAATAGTAAAAATAATAATAATAAAAAAAATCTTACTAAATAGTATTGAATTTATCTGAATTTATTTTATTTCATCCAAACATGAGAAAATTGTCAAAAAAGATGCTTTTCAGTCTCAGTTAGAATTTTAATAATGTGCATCCCCAAAAACTAAAACTTAACTTAATCAGAACTCAAAACTTCCAAAAAGAACTTTTATTAGAAGTTAGAAATTAAAATATATGATACGACCTCTTGAAATGTCACTGAACGACCTGGCTGCAGATTTTCAAATGAAAAGACTGGCTTTAAATCTAAAAGCTGTCTGATTCTCCGTTGAAATAAATGGCTACAGTCTATCTTTAGATCAGATGAAAGGGCCAGGTTCATCATTACCTCTAGGAGGGAAAGGATACACTTTAATAGACGCTTCCCTTGAAGATTAGAGGGGTCAAAAATCTAATTTTTCTTATCTAAAATAGTGAGTGCCATGAAGCCAGGGCTTTCCCCCTGGAGCTCCCGTTAGTCTGTGGTCTGCAGATTTGAAGGTGAGCGATGGTGTTCATGATTTAGCACAGCAGTTTGATGACATCTCTGTCCCACCGGCGCTCCGTTGAGGGTCATTCGTCAGACATGAGTGATGCTTATGAAGGGAACGAGTGTAGATTAGACATCCCTCTCTCCACTCAACGCTTCCCTGGATCTCTTCTGTTTTGGTGTGGGCAAGCGCTCCTTACGTTTTCTTTAGAAAATGTCAGTGTGGTTCTTTACTTTAATCTCAGTCTTCTTTGCCATCTTCAGTCATGGTTTTGCATTCATCTTTGAGAGCTGTCAACCGATGAGTTCAAAGCAGAAGTCAAAATATGGAGTGCAAATCAATGTCCCAATACCTACCTCCTGCTTTAACACACAGAGAAACCTTTCAGAGGAGCTTTCCTCATTAAAACAAACATGCTGATAATTTCATTGATTGAAGCAAAACTAGCCCTATGAAGTCAGTGCAGTGTCAGAAGGTCAGAAAACGTAGTGAAAATGAACAAAACTGCACCCCAAATTCAAGATAAGGGTGCCAAACATACCTCTGCACAATTCAATTGAAGTGAAATGTGAAAGTGAATGAAAAGTGACTGCGGCATTACATTTGGATCAGCTCATGTTGCATCAGATTTCATTTTATGTGTGTTTTTTTTTTAATACAGTGTTTAGCATTATAACCAGTCACACACATTTTGTTTAAGCTTATAAATGTAATGCTCATTCAGAGGCGCTTAGATTAGTTTTGTTTACTGCAAATGCTCACTGATTGAATTCTAAATGTGAATTCTCGCAAATTCTCTCATCATACACAGTAAAGTGCAGATAAGATAGAAGAGATTCGTTCCGCAAAATATTTTCCAAATATTGCCACTTAATATAGAAGTTCATTTCTGACCCTGAGCCAGTGTTCTGAAGAAGAGTTGGGAAAAGTAACTTTTTTTCATAACTGTAGTTCTGTATCTTCTCTATGAGATGTCCTCGGTCACTGATTGTCAAAGTTATACACTTCCAGTGTGTGGTGGTTTTTTATTGTGAACTGTGACAGAGTCAAGGTGCATGTACCCTAGATAAACTAGAGAGAGGTTCATATGAATCATTTTGGTTGTATAAATAATACATCCAGTGGACTATTAAAAAAAAATGAATTGAAACATCAATCTCAGATGAATTGTGCTATAAAGCTCTCATAAAACATGGCTATGGTGGTGTGTAAATTTACAGAGGCATCCATGGAGTCCTGACAGCCATATTGTTTACATGTGATCTACCGCTGGCAGCCGGGGGCGTTGAAGATTTTTGTTGTAGCTTGACTTTAAAGAGGATGCCGCCCATCCCACCGGGGAGCCCATTGATTGACAGGAGACTTAATTTGTATACGCCTCTTTTGTGAATAATTAATCAAATAAGTCTAAGTAAGTGGAGTGATTAAATATTAACCACAAAGCACACTATTTTGGTCTATTTTTAAATGCACTACTGGACAGCAGAATCAGTGTTTAGGGGCAAAACAACAAATATGTGTGTCTCTGTCTTTCTCACTCTCGTTCTGTAATAGGGACATTGTGAAGAAATGCTGCCATTTGTGTCTGAAAATTTTAGCATTTTCATTTCATTCTCTTTTTAACCTCAGGCCCAAAGTTCCAGGTGCCACAACACAGACAGTGAGTCTGCACTAGTATTAAAACTATAGGGCAACAATTACGTTTTCATCTGCATATTCTTAAACTGTTTCAATCTGAATCCCAACCCAAAATTTGTGATTCCAGCAAAAGTACCCCCACCCCCCTTAATGGCTGCTATCTTAGGCTGCAACTCTTAGGCTCTTTGTTGTTTCAACTCTGTCATATAAATTAATTTACATTGATTTTCATATCATTTGATTAGATAATCAGGGTAGTATCACACTTTTTTTCACGCCTTAATACATCTCACAGTTAATTTAGAAAAAAAGTCATGTTTTTTTTTCCATTAAATATATTTACTATATGTTATGTGTGTGTGTGTGTGTTTGTTTATTTTTTAATAAAACTATGTTTCCAGTTGTAACCCAGTAAAATCTAGTGGTAATACACAGAGAGATGCTAATTGCAAACATTTAAAAAATAAAAAAAAAATCCCAAATTATTATTAGAATTATTATTATAAATTATAGTATTTTACAATTTCATCTCTTTTAATTAATATACTATATATGTAATCATAACTCTTGGAAGTAATGGAGATACGAATGGCACTGCTCTAATACATTAAAAACCCAGTAACGTATTAGAGCAGTGTAAGACAAACAAAGGGTAAAGTATGCATTTTCAAAATCAATTTCAAAGCATCTGTGCTTAGATTAGTTCAGTATTACCTGACCCCCAAACCCAGGGTCTTTGTTAGCGTTTGGTTCTCCTCTCTCTCCTCACTGTCTCATTTCTCATGCAGATAGTAGTCTGTGTTGGTTTTCTCCGGCATCACTTTTGCAATAGAAATAGAGATGGAAAAGCACGTCGGATCGTGGGGACAACCACAGCTGCGCGCTTCCCTTCTTATCCCTTTTCCGTCTGCCATGTGTGTGTGTGGGTCTCAGAAAGCAATCTCACGGTAATGAAATCATGCGCGCACACATCCACCTGGCCAATCTTGGTGTAATGAAGGCTGCTCGCACACACACCTGGGCCAAGGAGGACGGAGATGGGCCCGGACACCACGATGTTGGCAGGCCATAGAGGAGCTGATGCAAGGCACAACCTTCCCCGCAGGTGTCTGTTTAATTTAAATGAAGACACAGACGCCTGTTCTGGCCAATCAGCTGATTGGCTGACAGGAGGGATTCTAGCAGACTGCAGTGTTTAATAAAGGCACAGCCATTAAATTGAACCATAAGCCATCAGCTGTGCTGGAAATCGTTTAATTTTTCCTCAATAATTAGGCTTTTATATTAAAAAGGACTTTTTTTTTTTAATTCATTTTTATATACTATTAATATAGTTATTTTTAAATTAAATTAAAATGTGATTATACAGTACATATTTCTGTATATAATTTGATATAGCCAATGCTATATCAATTTCAGTCTCAGATTTATAATTAGAAAACAACAGGTTTAGCAGATGCTTTTTCAATTGCAATTAGTGACAGTCCCGCTGAAGCAACTCAATACATCCAGCCAGAGGTCAGAAGAGAACGGTTGGACTGGTTTGAGCTGATAAAAAGACCACATTAACTCAAATACGCACTCGTTAATTATAGAGGTATGCAGAAGAGCATCTCTGACACATCAAACCATGAAGCAGATGGGCTACAGCAGCAGAAGAACAGGAAACTGACACTACAATTGGCACGGTTCACCAAAATTGCAGATTGGAAAAAGGTTTCCTAGTTTTGATTTCTGCTGCAACATTTGGATGGTTGGGTCAAAACTGAACCCATGCATAGATCCATCTTGTCTTTTATCAATGGTTCAGGCTGCTGGTGGTATAATGGTAGGGGGGTGTTTTCTTGGCACACTTTTGGCCCATTAACACGTCACAAAGCTTAAATCATCTCAAACTGGTTTCTTGAACATGACAATGAATTCACTATAATTACATGCCCTCCACAGTCACCAGATCTCAATCCAATAGAGCATATTTGGGATGTGGTGGAACTGGAGATTCGGATCAATGGTTGTGCAGCCAACAAATCTGCAGCAACTGCATGATGCCATGCCATGATGGTTCAATCTGTGTAGCGAATTAGCTCAAAAGGGAAATGTATATGAATATTTACAATTAATTATGATTAATTACAATTATTTATATCAGCCGTATAATAATTTATAACTGTAGCAGAATTAAATTGCCATCAACTAATTTGTTTGTCCAGCGAACATTCAGTGTAAGTTCATATCAACTCTAAGAAAGGATATTTTCGTGGCTACAGAAAATACTTTCCTACAGTATTAATGCATTACAGCATGTAGCAAGGTTCAAAATCGTAAAGGGACATTATTCACAAGCAGGACCAGAAGCTCATGTAATTTGTGCACAAAAGTTTTATTAACTAAACGCTAACACACATAACTAATCTAAAACAAACATACAATCACTCATACATGGGGAAAGGGCAGATGAGACCTGATGGATGAAACCATCAGGAAAAGCAGAGAATGAAGCTATGAAAAGAATCAGTTAACCACCTGACTAAAACCATCAGCGCCATTTATAACAGGGTCTATAGCTTAGACTAAACCTCTGTTTCGTTTAGTTATATGTACGATACTTGCATTGCCTTGGTCGTTGACGAGTGTCCAGATGCAGTCTCGGATGAAAGTCTTGATGGTTTCAAGGTTTTGGATTTGTGATCACATTCTTCCTGGTTTGAAGAGTGATGAATTCCAAAGATATTCTGACTTGATGGTGATTGGGAGTTTCTTCCTAGGTGGAAAGTGAAAAAGAGTTAAGAGAGACATCAGCTGAGATCCTAGAATCTTTGATGGATGGAAAGTCAAGTCAAGGCCAAAGCCTGGCTCAAACTTAAGGTACAACATTTAACAGAAGGTTAAGATTAACTCTAACAGAACTGCAGACTTGCAAGGCGGGTCACTGATGTGAGAGCTTTAACTGATATAGAGGTCACACCTCTGGGGAGTCAAAGGGCCAATAGTGACTTGCACTTTTGGAGGGAAAGTTTATCGACTCTTTGTCTCTGAACATGGTAATTTACATATGCAATTTGACTGGGTGTTGATGCAAAACTACTAAAGATTCTTAGGACACTAATATGTTGCATAGGTATCAACATGATACTAAACATAGCATAGTTAAGGTTCCATGAACGAGTGGTTCTATCATAAGCATGCATAAAACAGTATACAATACAAAAGACAATATACAAGAACAGTTATAATATACACAGTGACCTGAGGATATGTGACAGGAAGGTCAAAGAAAAATCTGTTTATGAATGAATGAAATAAGTCGTTTCCTATAGCAGTGTCTGTTTTAAAGGGAATTGAGTAGTAGGGGGAAGATTCTCTCTACATACTTTTAGGTCATAAAGTTTATCTGATCTGGGTGAGGTGTTCTGGTTGCCATGGTAACCAGGGGCCTGGCATCGTTCACAGACATCCTGGCACCCAGTATGTTTATTGGGTGAGGGGTCTGTGACTATTTGTTAATCTAATGAATAATCGATTTGTTAAATCTAATGAAAAATGGTGCCTGATTGGTCCAAATGCTACATCTGTAAAAAAAAATTTTTTTAAAAAGTTGAGCCAGCTTAATATTTTAAGGCAACCAGCTTCAGCAGATTTTTGAGTTTTCTCAACTTGTCATTTAAGTTTATTCAACAAAAATTTGAGAATCTCCCACAAAAATAAGTTGAGCAAACTCAAAAATCTGCTGAAGCTGGTTGCCTTAAAATTTCAAGTTGGCTCAACTTAAACTTGAGCTCAACTTTCTTTCTTTTTTTTTTTAACAGTGTACAAGCAAGGTGTTCCTAATAACATTTAATTTCCATTTTTTGTCAAGTCCCAGCGCTGCAGAATTTTTTTGCAGGAACAGAAGTTCACAGAGAGGTAGATTTTTTTAAAAAGAGTTGGATTTTCATTTGTACTCAAAGGAGGCAAATTGCATTTTATGAGTCCTTAAAATTTCCACAAACATTCAAATTTTGAAAAATTCTGGACTTTTTCACAGTCTATCAGCATAACGGTAGAATTCTGAATCACACCCAGCTACAGACTTGATATGAAGCAAGACAAGTAAACTAGGGGCTTCATTTATAAACCCTGCCTACACACAGATTTGATCTTAGAGTGTGCATATGTTAAAATCCACGCTGATGTTCACAATTACATATACTGTCTTTGATGTGGAAAAGTGCTTAGCACCATGTCAGGTTCTTAGCAGACACATAGATATGTATACGTAGATTCCACATCCGACTGCTCCAGACACATTAATGTGTCCATCTAAGCAATTCTTGTAGCTTGCCATTCTCAAGTAAAGAATTTGGACGTTGACTGGTGCTCTTTTAAATACATTAACGATAACATAATTACAATAACATTAATTAGTTGGCATTTACAAGGCGGAGATCAGAAACCATTTAGCTGTGCACAATTTCATTTGCGATTTATAAATTGCATCCTTTTTTTGTGTGTATGTTTGTTCTCAGAATCACATTCTCACATTTGAAAAATGATCATAAGATCAATTGTAGGATGTTTCTATGCAAGTTTTTATAAATGAGGCCCCAGATTCTTTTGTATTTTAACAAGTGTTCGTAGTGTGCCATGTAATAAGTTAGGGCCTTTATTGAACATGTTGAAGGAGTTGATAAATCAAAACAGAGAATAGGCAAAGACATGTTAGAATTTTGGTAGCAGTGCATATTCTGTGCGAATTTCGAGTTTCTTACAAGTTTCACTACAGTTCTAATACCATTAAAACTCAGAATACTCAAGACATCTGATTTAAACAAACATGAGAAGTAGTCTGTGATATGAAGGCCAAACTTGCATCTTCACGTCTGTGACTGCAATGTTTGGAAGATTAACAACAGGCCTCAGAAGGAAAATGGCCTATCTCAGCAATTTGATGAATTTAAGTGTCCAGTAGGGCAGAGTGGTCTGTAGAAGCCTTTATGTGTGAGAGAGAGTGTGTGTGTGTGTGATTTCTGAAGTGTGTGATAAAATGAGTGGAGGAAGAATAAGAACGGTGGCCCATATAAATCATTCTGACATGTGGCTCTCACACACTTTGATAACATTATTACTTTTGGGATAATTACCGCAGGAAGATAACAGTTAGTATGGCCTCTGCATTACAGAAACTACTTCAGTGGATGGATACTTCAGAGGGATGAAACAACCTTTTCTGAAAATTACAACAACCTGTTGATGCTGCTGTTATGCCATTATTGTAACCACAGTGCTCCCATTTTCCTATCTTCATTTTTTTTCTATCTTCAAACTTTTCAGAGTATTTTCAGAGTTAATTTATCACACTCTAGTCCAAATCAGCAACTTTTACCTTTTTGGAAGAGTTGGACCTTCATGGTTAAAGGGGTCATATAATGCCATTTTTGTACAAGCTAATATGATTCTTTAGGGTCTAAATTGAAAGTTTGTAATATACTTTAATTAAAAATTCTCATTAGTATTGTAAGAAAACACTCATTTTACCTGCTCAAAAACAGCTCTGTTTTCAGCACACCGTTTTAGTGCGTGTGTTTTTAAATGCTAGTGAGCTTTGCTCGCCCCGCCCCTCTGTTCTGTGGGGCGTTTTTGACACAACACACGTGGAGTGTTGCCTTGACAACAGTTGAGGGTATATTTTGAAGAATGGCAGTAAATATGTGATCAGATAACATAACTTATTCTGGCATAATATTGAAAAACATCAATTAGAGTATTTATAGTCTTGGATCATATGCATTTGCAGGATGTAAACAGTATTTTGCAGCTATTGTGTTACCATTAATTTTCATGCAGTTATAACTGTTTTTTATTTATTTAAATTTTTTACATTACTTCTTAACAGACACCGTTATAAACCATCTACAAAAGTAAGCTTAGTGTAGTGTTATCATGTTAACTTTAATACCTGCGTACACAGTTTGTAATAACACAATAACCATAACATTTTGTTCATTATAAACGTGGGATTATTAATTATATTGAGAACGTCGTAAATAGAAAACATGCATGTACCCTGAATGTAAACATTAGCCACATACATCGTGAAGCTTGCTAGCGATTTGCAAAAATTAATATAAAGATTAATATAAAGGTAAATTAAACGTTACACTCACTTCTTCTGGAGGTTCAGCAGGAACACGAATAGTTGGTACCGATTCTTTTTTCAGGAGCAGCTTCTTAGCAAAACCAGCTTTATACTGACCTTCATTTATAAAGCAGTCTGGTGAAAAATGATTCACGCAAACATGAAAACATTGACGTTGCTCGTGGGGAATATTCCCTTCAAAAGCAAAACTCGGCCACTGTGTCTTCAGCGGTTCGGACTTAGGAACATCAAAATGACTGCTGTGTTCATTATTGCACCCGAGAACAGAACACCACAATCGCTTAGACGCCATTCTGCTCATAGACAGCTCCAGCGTATATCAACAATGACGCGCGGACTATGATTGACAGCTCGCTCACGAGCAAGGGCGGGTCTGTGTTGAAACACTGCTGTCAATCAACCATCGTGGGAGGGGCATCCGACCGTGTGGCGTCACACGGTCGAACGGCTTGATTTGAGACAGGGTAAAACAAATAAGGAGATTAAAAAAAAAACACTGGATGGATTTTTATCATTTTATGATGGTTGTGTACAGGCACTGCTAACACACATTTCAGTACAATCAACTTGTAAAAGTGCATGTACCATTATATGACCCCTTTAACATTTAACCAGAAGATCATTTAAACTCTTCTCTCGGATTGTCAGTTTTTTCGGTAATGCACTCTGCAATTTTACCGGACAGTTTATACGCAAAGAAAATAAAGCTTATGTTTTTGGTAAAACACTTAAAGATGTTCATTATTTGAGCTGTAATTTGTCTAAATCAAATATATGTGTTGGGACTATTCCAACATTATTCCTTTGAACAGTTTGCTTCATGCAAACATTTACATGGTCATGGTTGAAAGATTGGATATAACTTTGCACAATGATTTTATTTATTTTTGCTTGCTAACACACGATATTTGGTATAATGTGTTATTGCTTTGGAATATATATTTATATGTATTTACAGTAGTGACCAAAATTATTAGAACACTAGTATTTCCACCAGTTGCAAAATGGTTTTAAGTCAGTTATTTCTATCTTTTGCTGTAGTGTGTCAGTAGGAAATATCAGTTTACACTTCCAAACATTCATTTTGCCATTAATTGTAATAATCTAGAGAGATTTTGTTTTCACAAAGAGTCTGACAACAGTCAGTGCTCCACACAGAGATCTGATCTAATCATCATCCAGTCTGTCTGGAATGACATAGACACAGAACAAACTGAGACAGACTAAATCCAGAAGAACTGTTCGCCGCGGGGCCTCCTCACAGCGCAGGGCCCGGTGCGACCCCACCAGTTACACTCTCCAAAGGACGGCCCTGCCAATACAATTATAAAGTAATTATTACATCACTAATAAATCTTTCTTTAAGTAAAACTGGCTGTGTCTGTATTATTACAGACTACACAATATTATTATATTATTTTAAAATTAATTTAGAAATTATTATTATTTTAAATTATTGTCCCTGTATCAGTAGGGTACTCTTGTAATAAAGTAGCGGTGGTTGGGACATATTTTCTCTCGATCAGGTTTAAGCTTACGGACCTGTTGCTATGACAGCAAGTCCAGGATGAGCTTCAAAAGAACCAAATAATGATCCAAGATCAAGTGATATCGTCAACAATCAAATCTAGCTAACTGAGTTGAAGAACGGGCCCCAGGGGCCTGTACCATGATGGTAGATGAACAAATTCAGAGTTAGAGGATTAGTTTTGAGTTGAAAAAACCAAACCACTCCAATCCGGCTTTGTTGGTGCCATGATGCTGATCATCAAATTTCTTTGTCAACTCAGGCTTTGATCCTGAGTTTGTGGAGCACGTGCACATGAATGTGTGACATCACTGGCGAACAGCCAATCATGAGCCTTGGTTAAAGGTTAAAGGTTTTGCTAAAGGTTAAGAGATTGAAGAATATGATGAATTTAAGTGCATTTACAATGAAAAAAAGTACTTTTTCATGAAAGAGGACAAATAAAAGAAATGATCTTGCTTTATCAGTGCAGTCACAAGTGAAACTGAAGTTAGTTTATATAGTTGGAAATATACAGCGATAGAGACTCCAAAATGTCATTTTTAAAGCATTATCTATTGATTCTACAATTTATTTATATTACATACAATCTGTATTTGTTAACATTCATTTAAAATAATTGATTTATAATAACTGTTAAACTAAAATTGTTTGTGTGTAATGGATTAATAGTAATATAAATCATTTAATTATATAAATCATATATTAAAGCCAGACAATTTTACTGGTTTTGTACTAGTGTACTAGTGACCTTTAATTTGGAGCAAGATAAACTGGTGGAGTGACTTTTTTGTGTCAGACATGTGTCACTTTGCTCACATCTGATTGGTCCAATTTCAGTTTGCGATCTCTAACTCAGGACATAATCTGCCCAGGAACAGGTTAGCTGTGGAGTGTAAGTTACTATGGCAATGAATGCAGCAAAAAGCCAAGCCACTTTCATGGTACCTAAAACCCAGGATTAGTGCAAACTAAACTGAAACTTACCTGGCCAGCTAGCTAATCCGGCATCATGGTACAGGCCCCTGGTCTGTTCATTGTCATGGTTATTGATTTTATTTCATCATTATGTTCAGCTGTGTCTTGTTAATTATCTTGGTTTGGTTGGTGTATTCGGTTCCTTTCTGTTCAGTTTCAGTTTGTCAGTTCTCGTCAATGTTACGTGTATCGACAGCCTTCCCTTGAATGAATTTACTTGTATGAACAGATTTTTGTTTGTGACTATTTTTTCAATTTTTTCAGCACCATTTAACCTTTTAACGTTTTTCTTTGTGTGTGTGTTTACATAGCAAGTGCCAAAACCTTTGCTAAATTTCGTATCATTCTGAAGTAAAAAATTCTAAAAAAAAAAACAAACCAAAAAAAACACTCAAAAAAGACAGAAGAGCTCCAGAGGGTTAAAGTAATTGATCTTCAAAAAAATGTTAATAACTGTACTGGATTTAATAATAAAGAAATTGCCCATTCATATACAAATTCAAATTCCAAATTCCAAATATATATCTGAAGATCAACTACAGTAATATAACTGGAAATCTATCCTCTGTAATTTGACAAAGACCCTGTTTCAACCCGGTGTCCAGCCCATGAACTCGTCACAGGTGTAAGATTGAACTAAATGGATTACAATTCATTTAAAAGTGCTGTACGTTTAAGAGCTGGGCAAATCACTACACTGACTGTCCGCATGTTCCATGGTGCGACAGAGATTAAGGTATTAAGACCGACAATTTACTCAGGCCTTTACTCAGTAGAAGTGAGAGAGACAGTAATCAAGGGTGTACGTGAGAGAACGGCTGATTAAGGAGTTTGCTTTATTCATGAATTGTGGGAAAATGTAAAATGAGGAATTGACAGCACATGCTCTCCTGGCCATAGGCTGTGTGAGAAGTATATTAATTCATCCTCCATATTAAAATTCCACAGTTACACAGAGCTTTGAGACATGCAACTGCTGGATTTTTTTTTAATGTTTGTGGCAGGTTTTGCATCTTTGTGTTTGTGCGTTACAGGGTCTGGAGCCGCATTTGTCAGCCGTTTGTTTGCTGACAGAAGCTGTGGAGATGTTTTCATCAATCACAAACTTCACCCAGCACCTTGACTCAATCCAGTAAATGACAGGGCCGCTCTGGTTGTTGTCTTCAGGTTGTTTTGTTCTCTCTTTCACAGGGATGGAAGCAAACTGAACTGTTGTCTAGGTTTGTGGCAGCCGTCATGCTGTGTGACACTGTGTCTTTTTGTCTCCTTTGCACAGAGCATATTGAAGACCTTCTGTTTCTATGCTTCGGGTGGAGGCGAATTGTCACGGTTTAGTCAGTTGCTGTCATATTCTCATCTCTTGGGTGAGGAAAGAGCCATTTTGGGCTTTTCTATTTACATACGTTTGAAAATAGCTGATTTCTGTGTTGTCAGAAGAAATGCCGTAAGCAGCCGTGCGAGGACTCAGCAAGTGTTTCATAAAAATGCATTGTATTACTTGAGGGGTTTTCACAAGGTTTTGAAGCTGCCGAAAGCCATTCATTCTCAATGAGGTGGTCATTTTTGGGCAACATGAGCGAAAGTGATGTGAACATGATGTGGGATTGTACAAAAATGTTGCAAAACTGAGGCTTTAAATTTAAACACATTTCAAATTTATTATAAATATTTCAAATTTGAACGCATTTCTGTGTAAATTGTTCAAAATTCCTTAGAGTATGTGTAATATCCATGCTACATTGCTGCAATTTACAAATGCTTTACCCTCCAAAATGTTTATTTTTAGTAAGGATAGATAGATAGATAGAGAGATAGATAGATAGATAGATAGATAGATAGATAGATATAAGAATGGATGGCTATAAGGATAGACATAAGGACGGATAGATAGTTGGATAGATGGATAGATGCAGTAAATCTCTCTTTGTGCTCTTCAAATTTTAATTCAGTTTCCTGTGGGGAGTGGCTAAGGCAATTCAAATATACACTCATGAATTTAAAGTGAGCCAAATCCAAATCTGATTTCCCAATTCAAATCAGATAGTAACCAAACATCTCAACCTTTTCTTTGTATGCTCTAGAGGAAAAAGACCATGCCATTTCCTCCTATCACACGGCCTTAAACGATTTCGTTTTTTTATTTACTTGCTTTTCCGTTTACACCAGACTGATTTTGTCCTCTGCTCAAGCTACACAAGCCATGACCTCACATAGGGTCAGTACTAATCCTGCGAAGTGTCACTTATCTCAGTGATGTGAATTATAAAGGCAGCTCTCCTTCTCTGACCCGCTGTCATTGGAGAGGGGAGATCGATGAGCTACGGACCACTGTAATTGGCTAATACTCCTCTTTTGGGAGGGTGTCCATGAATCAATGCGAGTGTATTATAGAAGCTGTAAAACAGCTCTCGGATGGACTGTAAATACTGGAGAAGTGTGAAGCACCCCATAGGCCGCACAGAGGTAATGCTTAACTAAAGTTCCCATGTACTTCCCCGCTGGCTGAGTCCACGGAATTGTTGTATAGGGCTTTCATTTTCGGTTTAGTACATGACTAACAATAGAAAAGACAGAGACAAATAATTCCTCTCTGGCCGAACTGTTTTCCTCAGCAAAGATATTTTAAGAACGAGTCGCTTGAGAAAAAACTTCTGTGACACCGCAGAGAGCCCTCGGAGTGCATCAGCCAATTGTCTGGCCCATCTCACACCTGCACTGTCAGTGCGGCTCTCCATCTGTCAGCAGTTCTGAGCACAGCACAGGGAATTCCCTTCTCACTTTGGGCCGCTGCTCTGGGACCGTGGGGTCCCGTGGCACGTCAAGTGTTTCATCTTCAGTCAGTGAATAAGAGCAGTAGAGGAAGAGGAGTGGTGAGATATGGGTATCACACGTAAAGGTCGTTTTAAAACACCTGATTTCGCTTAAGATTATTGTGTTGAATCTGAACTGCTAGAACCTTATCAACATCCTCACAGGTGCAAGACTGTGATCCCTAATTAGCCTCGCTGTAAACGGACAACACTTCCATCCCTAGAGTAAATGTAATGTCGTATGGGTGGCTCACAGTCTGTTCTCTAACTGTCTAATGCATATTGTGCACAAAAATAGAAAGCACTGGTTAAAATAGTCAGTTCCAATGTGATTGGGAGGCAGCTTCTGCTTGTTGTTGGGGGGAAGCATATTCTAGAAGCAAAGTCATGTTTAAAAGGTACTGGGCTGTTACGAGTGTTAATCTTGACAACAAATTTAAACAAATGTTTGTTACCAAACTTTATTTATTGCATTAACCAGTTTCACATGTTAATTGATGATGCTTGTTTAAATCAATGTTTAAATTGTTTGTTTAAATATTTGGTGTGCTTTTGCAAAATTCATGAATTAAAAAAAATAAAATAAAAAAAACATAGGTATTATTATATTATCAAAAGACAAAAATCATGACTAAAATTATTTAGATTTTACATTTAGTTTTCAAAGCTTTAGTAATTTTTTTCTTTCTTTTTTATTTTTATTAAATATATATGTCTGAATAGTTTTTAATTTATTTATTTTCAGTCTTAGGTTTAGTTACTTTAATTATTTAGTTATATAAACTAATTTTAATTAGTTATCAAGTTAAAGAAAATGAGAAATGTTGCTGCTGCTGTCTGAAACAAAATAAGTTTACATTGTTTCATTTTTCTTTTTCTTTTTATTTCAGTCAAGGTTTATTTTGTTTCAAGTAAAATAATAATAGTTTTTTAATCCACCCATGCTGTTCCATACCTGACTTATTTCCTTCTATGGAATCCAAAAGAAGATATTTTGAGAGATATCTGTGTTTTTGAAGATTTTGGTTTGGTTGCCAACATTCTTCAAAGTCTCTTCTTTTATGTTCCACAGAACACAATACATTTGGAATAACATGAGGGCGACTAAATGAGTAAACAATTCATTATAGGGCAGGAACTGCATATCCCCTTCAGGAACTCGAGCTGGGGAAAACGCTAGGGGAACGCCTTTCAATGATATCAAGCTCTGAATCATATGTGTAATCAGTCCAATTGATGGTGAGACGTCAGGTGCGGGTGACGTCATGACCAGGAAGCTTAAAAGCATGCGAGGTGCAACCGGCTTCAGCTTTTTGTCATTCAGCAAAGCTCTCTGTGTGTGTCAGTCACGATCTAAGTTCTGTGAGTCCTATTTATTTTTGTCTGTCAGTATACAAGCATCAGAACTCCAGTATGTCAAAAGCACAGAATAAGGGCGAAAGCGCTATATTACAAACGGGGATACACACAGTCTGTGCGTGGTCTCTCGAGGGAGCCGACTGTCCGCATTGTGAGAGAATGACATTGCGTACGCTTTGCTCCCAGAACACTTTCTTTGAGGAGGGAGACTTCGCCAGCGTTCCTCACGGTGCTGGCCCCGCTTCCGCCGAGGCGGAACAGCGGCTGCACTCGAGGGATTCACAGCGGGATCTGGTGGAGGGAATGGAGACGGGTGAGTCCCAATCTTCTTCCTCACCTGCCAGATCCACCGCCCGCTCTCTGGGATCGGAAGCCCGTTCTGCGGTTTCTTCCCCCTCGGGAGCGGGCTCGGCGCTTCTCCTATCTTCCTCCGAGGAGGTTGATGTGGATAGCGTCGAGTATTCGGCCCCTCAATCCCCACAGTATGAAGAGATAGTGGAGGTAGTTACTCACACGGTTGCCAAGTTGAACATCGATTGACCTGCCGAGAAACAGGCTGAACCGCAGAAAAGTAAACTAGATGAACGCTTTCTGTGTACTAAGCCGCTACCTCCGTCCCGAAGCCTGCCTTTTTTTTCCCCGATCTCAACACTGGGAGTAGCCCCAGCCGTGTACTAGCTCATCATACAGAGAGGTTCAGAAGCAGATCGTTGGCTCTCGTGCTCCCCAGCAGCGAGGTCGGTGGAGCTCTAAATCGGGGGCTTCTAAGGCAAGGCCCGATCGGAGGGTTGTGTTCTAGGGCACAGCGGTCTCCAGCGAGTGTCTCTCTCAGTTTTTCCCACCTGGAAATGTAGCGGAGCTGAGAGCCTCGCCACCCCTTCGGGGGTCTCTCGAGCATCTAGTTCGGCCCGTGTCCTGCCGGTCCTCCGCTTCAGGGCACCGAGCTAGTAGCTCCAAGTACACCAGAGGCCAGTCTAGAGAGACTGGTTCCCTTAGTAGATTATTTAGCAGCGTGGAAACTACTGCCAAATGTATCTCGTTGGGTCCTGCAGACTGTAGAAAGAGGCTATTGCATTCAGTTCGGCGCTCTGCCGCTGCCTTTCAAAGGGGTTTTTCTCACATTAGTGGGCCTCGAGCAGTCTCTGGTATTAGAACAAGAAGTGAACACTCTCTTGAGGAAGGAGGCCATCGAGGTGGTCCCTCCTCTTGACAGGGAGTCCGGGTTTTACAGCCGGTACTTCATTGTTTCAAAGAAAGATGGGGGATTGCGCCCGATTTTAGATCTGCGGCTACTGAACCGCTCAGTCATGCGTCTGAAGTTCAAAATGCTCACTGTCAAACAGGTCGTGTCTCAGATCAGGTCCGAGAACTGGTTTGTCACGATAGATCTAAAAGACGCATATTTTCTTATCTCCAACATTCCAATTAACAAGAAGTTCTGGAGGTTTGCTTTCAGGGGCAAAGCTTACCAATATCGGGTTCTTCTTCAGCCTAGCACTCTCAACCCGTACTTTCATGAAGTGTGTGGATGCTGCTCTGGCTCCTCTGCGACTCCAGGGCATACTCAATTACATCGACGATTGGTTGATTTTAGCTCAGTCAGAGCAGATGTCGGTTCGACATCAAGATGTCGTTCTCGCTCACATGAAAGAGTTGGGGTTAAGACTAAACGCCAAGAAAAGTGTGGTTTCTCCATTACAGAGGACCACTTATCTGGGCATGGTGTGGGATTCGACCACGATGCAGGCACGTCTGTCTCCTGCTCAGATTGAGTCAATCCTCACTGCAGTCACAAGAGTCAGAGAAGGCCTGTCACTCACTGTCAAGCAGTTTCAGAAGCTGCTGGGTCTGATGGCAGCAGCGTCCAACGTGATACCTTTTGGCCTGCTGTACATAAGACCTCTACAGTGGTGGGTCAAGACCAAGGGGTTCTCCCCAAGGGGAAACCCGCTTCGCATGATCAAGGTCACGCGGTGATGCTTACGTGCCTTGGACATGTGAAGGAAACCTTTGTTCTTGTCTCAGGGCCTGGTGCTGGGAGCCCCTTGTCGCCGCGTAACGCTAGCGACAGACGCATCCCTCACCGGTTGGGGAGCGGTCATGAGTGGCCACCCTGCCCGCGGTCTGTGGAGTGGTCGCCATCTCACGTGGCACATCAACTGCCTGGAGATGCTGGCCGTGTTTCAAGCACTCAAACACTTTCTTTCAGACCTAAGAGATCGCCATGTGTTGGTGCGCACCGACAACACAGCGGTGGTCTTTTACATAAACCACCAGGGAGGTCTGCGTTCGCACTCCTTATACAAGCTGGCACACCGGATCCTTGGGTGGTCCCAGGAAAAGCTTCCCTCACTGAGAGAAGTTCATATTCCTGGGCATCTCAATATGGGAGCAGACATCCTATCGAGGCAGGGGCCAAGGCCCGGGGAATGGATGCTTCACCCTGAGGTGGTGAAGCAGATAGGGAGAGTTTTTGGCCAGGCTCAGGTGGATTTGTTTGCGACTCGTCAGACATGTCCCCTCTGGTTCTCTCTAACTCAGCTGGATGCTATGGTACAGACTTGGCCAAGGCTTCGTCTGCATGCTTTTCCCCTGATCGCTCTGCTCCCGGGAGTTCTAGAGAGAGTGTGCTGGGACGGGGTCCGTCTATTGCTAGTAGCCCCGTTCTAGCGTTTCTGACGCAGCTCGAGTTCCTGAAGGGGAACGTCCCAGGTTACGTATGTAACCATGGTTCCCCGAGGGAATGAGACGCTGCGTCGCAGGGCCATACCTCCGGCATCCCTACTAGAGCTATGCTTCATTCCTAGAAGCTGAAGCCGGTGGCACCTCATGTGCTTTTAAGCTTCCTGGTCATGAGGTCACCCGCACCTGACTTCTCGCCATCAATTGGACTGATTACACATATGATTCAGAGCTTGATATCACTGAAAGGCGTTCCCCTAGTGTTTTCAACGCAGCGTCTTGTTCCCTCATGGACCCATGGTTACATATGTAACTTGGGACGATTTGAATTTAAGTTTTCTCCATAGCAGCCTATTGCTGTGATATAATCTATTTCATGTCAATCTATACATCCAGGTGTAAATATCCATCCAAAAATAACAAACTGTGACTGGTTGCTTCATTTGTCGCAGATAATCTCTTCTTGTCTGGGTGAGTGATTTTGGCCAGTTTTCATAGCTTTCAGTCACGTGACCGGCTCGAAGACCTGGAGGGCAAAACATCCATAGAACTGCAGCACAAGCCTGTCAGTTTTCCAATTGTTTCCAAGCCACAAATATTTAGATCACCTCTCAAAAGAATAAAACAAACACATGTGAATAAAATGCATAAAATAAAATGTTTTGGCCATTTGTTATCCATATTACTGTATATGCACCTAAACAGCACGACAAAACGTTGTGAAAAACATTTAAAGTGCTTAATGTATTTAAAACAGTGATATTAAAAGAACAAATTTAATACTCACTTTATTGATTATGGTTATTTTATATAGGCAAGCAGATGAGCCCGGAATATGAACATAATTCGCTAAATGGTTCCATGTTTTCTTTATAATGGTTTTCTATGGGAAACCATTTAATGTGAAACTTTGCGCGTTGTGTTTATTTTCTGGGTTCATCTGCTTGCCTGTACAAAGTATGCATCATCAGTAAGGTGTGTACTGAAATTCGCCTTTTAATATCAGTGTTTTACTACTTAATACAAACCACATAAAAATAACTGGCGCAAAGAGCAAAGCCTCGTTTGACCTCAAGGTGGGCGTTCCTATAAGGGTGTGACGTCACGTGAAAACTATCAATGGCTGTAATCTGGACACCACTTTAGTCAAAAGTCTAGTTGCGTGAGACTAGAGGAAGCGTGAATGAGCTGAACACACATGAATGGCAGCACAATGTCTAATTACCAGTGGGAGAATTCCTGACTTTCTGAGCGTAAATAAAGAATCATAGTGGAAGAAAATTTTTATTAGTCATAATTAAGTTGTCATTGTCAGTGTTGCCTGTGAAATTTATTTTGTATGCAATTTATGAACTGTTGATGAAGAATAGTGATGCAGCTTCCCAGAAAACACTGCTCATTTAGCCAGTTTATAAAAAATGGGCTGCTTCGACAAAACTACTGTCATCAATCTCTAATATGTGAATTTAGGCTTGAATTACACACCAAAAGTGCATATGAATATGAAATTTGGAATGCATATCACATCATAATCACGACTTCTGAACTCTTAAGCAAGAACTTCCCAGGAGGACTTGAAGGCGGCATGACCACCTGTTTTTCCAGATGCCAGAATCTGGAAGAAATTTAAAAGAGGGGAAAGGAAAACTAACTAGGAAGATGCATAACATCTGTCTTAATTTTCTTCATTGCTCTGCATCTCCAGAGAAATCCCAGAGCTGGTCCGTAGAGAACGTCCCTTCTTCATTTGCAGTTCTGGCATAAACTCTCGAATGTGCACAGATTTTGATAAGACTCTTTCAGTCAATCCCAAGTGTCAGGAAGTTTTAAGTCAACCGTGCCACATATCGATTTGAGTAGTAGATGCTTCCCTGCTTCTGGAAGGTTCCATTATCAACACAGCGTGTAGTTAAATGCTTTAGTTGGGTGGTAATGAAGTCAGCCTGGGAAACTCACATCAGATCAGGCCTCGTTAGAACTGATGTTGAGTTGCTGGGCTGAAGAGAGAAGTCTGTTTGCTTAGGGACTTTAAACAGACATTGTAGAACATCATTGCCTGCTTCAGGAGAAATACTCAGCTGATTACTCACATTCAATAGCGCTATTGTGAGAACCAAGGGCCTATTTTTTTTTTACTCTTTCTTATTATTCCTTTCATTTCATTGAATGGCGCCAAAGTAGAAAATGGCATTAGCGGACTGATGGGGTATCTATATTCAGAGCTAATTTTTGTGTGATGAACGCAGAGGAACTAGAGTTCAACTTTGAAGAATGTGAGTCCCATCAAGGCCAACTGAGGGGTGGAGCTTAGTGAAAGTGGTCATTTGATGCCATTGTTGTGGTTTGATGCCAATTTGCCATGTGTTCACTAAAACTTGTAGTGTAGAAGCTAAGGGTCACCTCATCTTCTCCAAAAAAATCTCAGTGACATGATCATTCCAGCCCCCTCAATCAACAGGTTAGATGTTGCTGCTATTAGCATCTCATATCTGCTAATTAGATTGGTTGAATGTATGTTGGTACAGAGGTTACGGTTAAACACATATGCCTTCTATATGATCATTCAAGCCTGTATAGATTCAGAGAACCGTGAAGGTTGTCATCACGACAGCTTCTTCCTGAAGGCCATCCACATCCTCAGTATGATCCAGCAATCTTCTCGTCCTGTATGTTGTTTCTCAGGAGTGCTTGATTCTGCATTGTCCTATGGACAAATATTGTTATATATTGATGCTAAACTGTATGATTGTTTATCCGACACAGCAGCACTAGTTTTATGATTGTTGTTTATTATCATTCCCACTATCTTCATTCTTAGATAATTATCAATGGGGGTTGTATGGAAAATACTGATTCTCATTATAATTCCCCATAATGGTTCCGCTTCCTCAATAAATCATTTAATGAAAATGATCAAATAAATAATTGGTTCTAGGCTCCCACCCACATAAATAACTAGATAATATTAACTCTACTAAGAAGGTGTTAAACCACAACCGATAGCAACAGTGAGTGTGCGTTTTTTCAGCAGCCTTGGTATTGGAAGTATTCACTATTTTTTTCTTCACTTTTTCAGTGGCCTTGGTATTAGTTTTAGAGAGATTTTCTCCCGTAGGGATTTTAAAAAAGTCTTTGTTTCAGAGTTATAGGTCATGAACCAAAACAACAAGCCATGAGGTGAATCACAACATTACATAACTTTGATTTGAAGCAAAAAGGTATTTGAGAATTGGATAAAATGACAAAAGTGCAAGACTATGTACTTAACAGTTCAAGAACTACAATCCTATGAAGCATTGTGAATAACATAATCAGAATAAAAATGATGGATGAATGTAAAACTATTGATTTCATGGGAGCGAACGGGTGCTAAAGAACTCTTTTAGGGGATGTTTGCTTGTTTTGATTCTCAGATAATGTCATTTTTCTCCAAATCTTTAAAGGCTTATAAGTAATCATAAAAAACCAATGGAGAAAATTAATGGGATTTTTACTTCCAGAACCTGGAATAATTAGTTTGCAATTCCATTTGAAATGAAGGCATTTTAGTGTCACACTAGAATATGTACAAGAATAAAATCTATCTGTGTCCTAATGTTTTGCGAATAATCTCATAATAGGCCTTTACTAGAACAAAGTTGTAAAATATTGAGATTGTAGTAAAAAACAAATGTCATGACACTATAGTTTATATATATATATATATATATATATATATATATATATATATATATATATATATATATATAATTCTGAGATCAGGTTGGTGCTGTAGATTTGTTTCTGATTGTTTCGTCCAAACTAAAAACTGTGTGCAAGGCAGCTTCTTTTTTAGCTTATTTGGTATTAAAAAAGTCTGTTTTGTAAAGTGAGCAATTTGCACTGTAGAAAGAAGATTGCCTGAGTTCTGATTTCCTCTTCCTGTCTGCAATCCATCTTCCTTCTGTCCTAATCACCATCCACACAGTTCAACACATTCACATCTGTCAGGCTAAATCTTCTTTCCTCTCTCAGGTCTGATGTGCTCTCATTTGGCAGAATTGCCTCAAATGGGCTTTTGTGTTGACTGTTTTGATGTGTGACAGTCCTGATGTTTTCGCTCTGCCTGCGTCTTGTTCTGAGGCTGACCCTGGTTAAAGCTTTCCACCTGATGCCGCTCTCTCGCAGTGGCATTCTGGGTGATTGGGTCTCTGATATTAATCTAGGTAGAGTTCGATTTGTCATTGTTCCTTCTACGGGGCTGTTGGATTGGATCCCATTCAGAGGTTAGGCTGATTTTGATTGGTTCCTGCTCTCAGGGCATTGAGTTGGATCTGTTTTGAAATTCTCTAGTCTTTAGGAAAGTTTCGGCATAAATGGCTGGATTTTAAGGGTCTCTCTGATTGCTTCGATTCATTGTGCCTGTTTTTCAAGGGTCCACAAAAATAGCCAGTAGCTTGGCCTCACATGCTCCTCTCTTTTCGGTTATTTTTGCTTTTAGGATGAACTATAAATCTATCAGATAATAAGAAATGTTTCTTGAGCTGCAAATCAGCATATTAGAATGATTTCTGAAGGATCATGTGACACTGAAGATCCATAACTTTATAGATGTTTGCATGCTTTAGTTTTTGTCTCTGTGTTATTGTGTTGTTAAGCATCTGCATGAAACCGTATTTATCAACACTGCAAATTAAGCCACATTTAGTGTACTCTGGCTTAGATTTGCATGTCATGTAAACTTTCCATGTTGGTGCCTGGTTAATTTGTCCATCTTCAACCAAGTGACAGATGCATTTGTGCCAAAACATTGTTGAGTCCATGCATGGCTGTAACTCAAAGCTCTATAAACAGACTTGTGCTGGGTCAAGCTGTTCTTGCGTGAATGCTACGCAAGGGACCTCTTCTCCTCTACTGTTTTCAGGGCTGCAGGCTGTATTTACCTTCCGCTCGCTCATAGTCGCACCAGGAGTTCTGGAGCCATCTCAGTTACTGTTGGCACAAACTTGGCTGAGGCACATTTGGAAACAAGTACAAAAAAACACTGGTCTATGGAAACCAAACAGAATAATGAGCAAAATAATTTAGCAAAATGTCACAGTTGTTTATTATTCAGTTTCAATGATATTGTTTGATATGTGTTGATGTATTAAACACGAAGTGAGCAGAAATATTGTAAATAGCATAAAGACGATCTCAAAGATAACACACTGCAATATAGTTTGGTTTATTTATTTATTAATTAATATTTTTGGTAACACTTTAGAATAGTACATTCACTATTAACTAAGAGTTTTCCCTTAATAAACTGCTAATTTGCTGCTTATAGTTAGTAATTTAGTTGTTAAGTTTAGGTATGGGGTAGGATTAAGGGATCTAAAATATGGTCATGCAGAATAAGACATTAATATGTGCTTTGTATAATAAACAGCCAATAGTCTAGTAATATTTATGTTAGTAGTGGGAATTGGTCTGTAAAATAAAGTGTTACCATATTTGTTTAATAATCAGGCCTTTGAACAAATTACATTTACCTTTTTTAATATATTGCACATAAATAAATTACCTTCAATATAGCAAGCTTGTGTAGCTAGTAGCGGTTCTTAAACTAAAACGATATTCAACGGCCCCCTAGCCCTAGTTTTGCCTTCAAAAATGATTTTAATCTGACACTCTTAGATAAAAAAGTAAAAATTGTAATAAAAGAAAATAAAACGATTGTAATTGTAAATGCATTTACAATTACATTAAATTGATTGTAAATTTGAGGATTCCAGAATGAAACAAACAAACAAACAAAAACAAAAAAACACTCTTTTTAACCAATGATCTCACATGACTCTTCACATGATTCTTCTTTATATATTTTCAGTTCAATGGGAATCTAAACACGTTGTTATTGTGAGGGTGAATTAAAATAAGAAGTATCTATTTTCAGTTGTCTTAGCTTATTTTAATGCATGTTTTGTCATATTTTAAATGGACTCTTATTAGGCCACTAAACAATGCTAGAGTAAACATTATTTGTACCGTGCTTTCAATAAATCACAAAAAAAGCTTTGTTTTTTGATACTTTTGATATGAAACAAAGCCTCTACTTTTGAATTCTGTCCATTTCACAGCATTAGTTGATGGAGAGATTGACATGACCTTCCATGTGTATCGATATTGAATTGAAACCAGTTGAGTTTGTAACTGAATCGAATTACAATCTTGTGAATTGTTATTGAATCCCCAGCCCTAATTTACATGGCTGGATCACCTGAGACAGATGTTAATTTCAGGTGTAAACTGGCCCTAGTTTATATCTTCACACATTTTTGTTGAGTCACACCAGTCTTCCCATCCCAATTTGTGTGAAGACAAACACACATCCCACATCTGCCCAGCGACAGCTATTACAGTGCCAGTCTTCATCAGTATCTCGGCTGCGGTTTAGGCTGAGACCTTCACCTGACAGTCAGAGAAAGAGCGGCCCCGGAGCTTGTGTTTAACACTCCAGTAAAAGACCCATGTCTGGCCGCCCCGGTCCCGGACTAACTCAATTTAATTCCCTGTCTCTGTATTGATGAATGGTGGGGAAAGTTCAGAGAGCAAATTAAGTTTCTTTTAGAAGTTTTGTTGTCGTAGTTGTTGTTGTGCTGGTGGTCTGTTGGCAGGCTGAGGCTTCAATAAGACGTCTTGTCTTTGTTTCGGCCCACAATTAAATGAACAGTCGGAAGCTCCGGCGGGGAAGGCTTTTAAATGCTTTAAGAGTTGTTTTACATCTAAGCTGAATCACCTAATTTGTAGCTTTGTCAGGTCATTGGTCATGAGAGGTTTATTAAGGAGAAGTCTCAGATCCATTAGCACTTGGCTCAGGTTCATAGAGGGCTGGATGAAACATTTTTAAAAGGTATCGAGGGGTGAAGAGCTCATCAGTTTATGGGGACAAACGTATCTCTGTTTTCCAGCACACACCATAACCCAGTGTAGGAATAAAAAGTGACCATTACTATGGTCAGAGGTGGGTTATGTGCACTGCCTGCCAACGATCAACATGGAGTGGTTGGAAATAGGAAGACTGTTTTACCAAACTGTTTATTGCCGTTCGTAAAAATGATGGAAGACTTGAGGTTTCAATTTTACCATGATCTGACTCAATAATGAACTCAATCTTGGAACAAACCCATTAAACTTGTATTAACGTGACCAATGCTGTTTGTGTTATGGACATGAATGATAAATCGTTTGGCTTGTTGAGGTATGAACGTGCCGTTTGTTTCATAAGTGTTTGAACTTGAATTTTTCCTAATGGACAATAAAAAGGGGAATATAAATCACACAGATGAGGGACTCGAGCTGTATTTAGAGACCAGAATTCTATGCTATGTTTACACAGTCTGAAAAAAGTTTTTTTTTTTTTTTGTCCATCCAACTCAGATCTGTTCAATTTATTTGTAGGCTGAATAAGATAAAACCACATGGCTTCTTAGTATGTCAGGCCTAACAAGAGCAACAACAACCCTAGTGAAAACTAAGAGTGCTTGATTGTGTTGAATGTGCATTAGAAGAGTACTTCAAATCCTAATAAAATATTTGAAAATACAATTTGAATTGGTAACACTTAAGTTTAGGGACCCATTCTCACTATGAACTAGTTGCTTATTAGCATGAATATTACTAGCATATTGACTGTTTATCATTACTATAACGGTGTAAATATAAAGAACATATCATTAAAAATTATTAAAAATAATATTAAAGGGTTACTCCACCCCAGAATTAAATTTTTGTCATTAATCACTTACCCCCATGTCGTTCCAAACCCGTAAAAGCTTTTTCTTTGCGTACAAAAAGTATTCTCGTAGCTTCATAACGATACGGTTGAACCACTGATGGCAGATAGAGTATTCTGACGATTTTTTTAATACTTTTCTGTGCCTCGACAGTGTTAATTGTTTGGCAGTCAATGGGACAGTGACAAGCCTCCCAGTTTTCATCTAAAATATCTTAAATTGTGTTCCGAAGACTAACAAAGCTTTTACGGGTTTGGAACAAAATGGGCGTAAGTGATTAATGACAAAATTTTAATTTGGGGGTGGAGTAACCCTTTAATGCCTTATTCTGCATGACAATATTTTAGATCCCTTGATCACTGACAATTACCACTAAGCATTAATAATCAGCAAATTGGGAGGCAAACGTTATAGTTAATAGTGAGTTAATTGCAATAACTTGTCCCCAAACTAAAGTGTGACCAAAAGGTATTTGTGCTTTAAAAAAAAAACATTGTGGTTGCAAAGTTTGCACAGGAAAGAAACATTTTTTACTGTATGTAAAAAAATATAGTTCAAAATCTCATCTTTTAATTCCTCATCAACTCAACTTCAATGGAAATTTCCTTACAAATCCTTTATTGTACGCTGTAAGCCAGGAGTGAATGCAGGTTGATCCCAGGGATTTTCAACTAGGAATCTGAATCTTGTTTTCTTTAAGGCATTCTAATATATCCAGCTATATCTGCACATCTGCCATCATGAGATTATTATGGAGGGATTGGAGGAAATAACCAACATTTGGTGACTTTGATTATCCACTACAGCAAACAAGCCACGCTTCCTGTGAATGCCAGAGGCTATATGTGCAAGGCATGATGGGAAACCTTAATCACTGATCCCTGACCCTATGCACCATGTTTTTGGCCTATGTAATTAAAATAAAATCTTTAACCCAGTGGAACATACCGAAACGTTCACCCATACACAAATACATGTGCGCACTGACCGAAAATGTGCATATATATATATATATATGCATTTAGGGATTGTCCATCTGGGTAGTCGGCAGTAAGCTTCATCCAGGCTTAGCTTTTGGTGGAATGGGGCATGTGAGGCAAGAGGACGCCCGCAATCAAATCATTATTTCAGAGCTGCCGACAGAAACAGCATCTGTAGATGGGATGATTGGATTTTGCTCCGTTTTTAAACACCACATTAAATTACAGCCGTAGTTCAATAGTGCAAGTTCACAGAAACAAATAAATATCAAAGCTGGACTGATTGTAGTGGTTTGTTTCTTTTTCAACTCATATTTGCTCCTATTGTCAGCTTTACTAAATGAAAAAAGTTGTTTGCCAAAGAACCCAACTAACAAAAATATATTTAAGAACATTTTTGCTGTATGTTTTTGGGGTCCCACTTTATTTGAAGGTCCAATTCTCACTATAAACTAACAATTTACTACAACTTTTGCCTCAATAGACTCCTAATATGCTGCTTATTAAGGTATGTGTTAAGTTTAGCTGTCATGCAGTATAAGAAGTTCCCTGTAAACTGGGAATATGAATGTGTGTTGTTAGGATGTTAATGCACTACAGAAGATTATGTCACACAGGTACAGTATGCAGCATTAGCAGAGACACATGTGGGAGTTGTAGGCACTTTGCATCGTGGGATTTGACATAATGAGATTCATCACTCATAATGGATTTCCATTTTGTTTGCGTTTGTGAAATGCACATTGTGCAAAATGTTTTATTCCAACACCTACTTCTTTATATGTGTGCCTTGCATATGAATGATGGTATACTAGCAGTATGCAAACAATTACATGTAATTAAATGGCAATTAACATGACACCTAGTTACACACAGCTGCTTGTTTGTTTCTTTTATCTATTCATTTTCTGAAGCTTTGTCTCTCTCTGTCTGTCCATCACTCTGTCTCCTTCTGTGTCTAATAAATAAAGTGATTACATACTAAAAACACACAAACACAAATATGTCAAATGCACAATACCTCTGTCGTTTTCAACCCATTATCACTGTCATGATTGTGGGCCACATTATTATTATGTGCAATTATCATTTGCGTCATTTGTTTTGTCAGATGTGTGCTGTCTGTTTTTAATGATATTGATGGCTTTCCATGTAGGCCACCACTGTGTAAATCGCTGCTATAAAAGGGGCATTTAAAAAATGTAGATTTAAATTTGAATGTTTGGCCAGACTTTCTCCAAAATCTGTCCAAATGCAAACATCCCAGTCCACTTCCTTTTTCAAAAAGCTGTTTATCTGTATGTTTCGTTGGTATTTTGGCCCGTTTGTTTGTTTAGCAACTAAAACTATAAAAAATAAATGTTAATTTAAAAGCTTAAATAAAATTTAAATATAAATATTACAAGGAAGACTAACTGAAATTTAAAAATGTTGCCTTGGTTAATAAATAAAATAAGTTTAAATAAAGCCCTAAAATTAACTGGAAATGAATACAACTTAAACTGAACAAACAATAACACTGAGACTAATTTATTATATTTAAAAAAGAAACTAATAAAATGACAAAAGCAACCGATATTAAAATGGACTGAAAATATATAAATAAAAGCTAATTTAAAATATTTATAAAAACTAATAATATATAAATAATAACAAAACAACACTGTTAATTTCATGCATCCAGTATATAGGAGGGCAGGGACACTGGGGTAAGATGAGTCAGAAATTGTACACTCTATGCAATTTTCTCTATACCATCAAAGATAGTATGCAGTTAAAAACAATTAGGGAAACACTATAAATCACACTACCTTATTAGTTATCTGATTATATTATGTATTTTTATTTTTAATCAGTAAGGACACAGTCGATATTGGATAGTTAATTGTTATATTCCCTTATTTTCGTCATTTATTGACTGTTTATGTTGTAACTCTCATTTGCACTGCTGCATATTCAGATACATGTGTCATGCCATGTTTGACGTCAGTGATGCCATTGACTTGTGCCAAGCCAAATATGTAGAGTCATCCTCTAGACAAGGAGAAATAAGATACATCTAATATAACCTACCTAATTATATTCCAGGATGTCTCATATTATCTGAAATCAAAAGAAAGCATCTAAAACATAACGCCATAGAATATATGACTGTATAAAAAAGCTCTAGTGTCCAGACTCACCTTTCGACTTTCCTCTATGTGTTAGTAAAAAGTGTGTGTGTGTGTGTGTGTGTGTTTGTCCATTATTTCAATGCCATGCATGTTTGTGAATACAAATTGTGATGCCCTTTCAGTGCCCTCCTCCAGGGGAAGGGCACCGTCTACTTTTAATCAAATTAAACAGGCACAGTGAAGATGAACAATGTCTATTTTAGAAATATGTCTCTGACAGCTGCAAGCCCGGTAAACCAGCAATTAGTTTCTAATACTAAGGTTATTTTACACCTTCATTCCCTTTAGAGGGGATAGATTAATGTCCTTTTCAGTTTTTGTGTACAGTATGATTGTTTTTTTTTTTGTTTTTTTTGGTGCCACCATTGTGAAAAACAAGTACACTTTAGCATATGTTTAAAAAGAGCACTTGTTACAGAAATAATACTTTAAAAGAATATACTTGAGTGTGAACTGAATGTAATGTTATTTTATATTAAATACAATTAATGGAACTTATGAATGACACACTTAATTAGGACGTAAGTACAACTTTATATGTAATTTCATAATTCTATTGTCCTTGAAATGGTTAAAGTGCTGAATGTACTGATAATCATTTGTTATAAATGTATTTAAATGTATTAAATTTATAATTAAAATATATAAGGCCCGGATTCACAGACAGGGTTTAGACTAAACCAGGATTAGGCCATTGTTCAATTAGGAAATTTAAGTAATTTTTACTAACATGCCTTAGAAAAAAAAAAAACATTACTGGTGTGCATCTTAAGACAAAACAAAGGTACTGATATATTTTATGATCAGTCAGTACAAGTTTCTTTCAGTTAAAACAGCTCAAACTTACACTTTAGTCTGGGACTAGGTTTAAGCCTTGTCCGTGAAACCGGGGGAATATGTACAGTAATATCAAATAACACAATACAGGTAAAATGATAATGAAGTACCTTACATGTAATTTAGTATGTTAGTCAACACATCAAAATAAGTGTACTTCTGTAAAGCATGACAAAAGATGATTAAAACTTAATAATTTAAAATGTACTTTAAAGTAATTTAATTTGCATTATTAAAAAAAGTCTATTAAGAAATATGAAAGTGTACTTTCTGAAAGTGGCCTTTAATTTTATTAATATTATCCGTAAGTACAGTAAAAAAAAAAAATATATATATATATATATATATATTGTAATAATTTCAGTGCATTATCATCTGATACCATCACTCTCCCATGGTACCACCACAGTACTTTTTGTAAGGGTAGAATGTTGAAGATTCCAGTAAGGAGGACGTCAGTCTGACAGATCAATATTGCACTCATTGAGACTGCCGGTACAAGGCTAACTAAATAGACAGACACTCGCCCACTTTCTCGTCTCGACCTGTGTGCTGCTGTATTTATCATTAGTATAACACTGCAGAGGATGTGCATTGCGGAAGACAGCTGCAGCAAAACAGTCTAACACTAGAATGAGCGAGCAAATGAGTTAATGGAGAAGGATGTTTCGGTTATTGAATCAGGCGTGTTTCTGCCCTTGTTCTCTCTCATCTGTCCTCCATTCTCCTCTTCTTTCTGCTTCTTTTGTCTTATCAAAAAAGAATACCTGATTTGACTCAGATTTAAAATAGTTTAACTGAATATTATTGACCTCTAAAGGTTACTAGATATTGAAAGCCAAGTGTGTTATATTTTCTGGGTTTTAGCGTTATTTACGGCGCGTTTGAAATGAAAGTGCCTCCGTTTCTCTGATGTAATTTACCAAGCGTGTCATCCTAAAATAACTGGGGCTCTTCCTGTCTTAGTCCTTGAACAGCAATGCAGCTGGACTACTAATCACTAGAAGCAGCCCTTGACCAACAACCCCGAGGTGTTTATGTGTGTGAAGGAGGAAGCTGAAGGTATGGTGTTTGTATGTGAAATAGATGTGGTGTGTCCTTCCAAATATGTGGCCATTCTGCTGAAAAGACTGGTCACTGATATATGTTGTGTTTTAAATGCTGACAAATCAGGCCCTCCCTCAAAAACAGGTCTCCATTAGGACCCCAAGCAGTCCTTTTGGCTCAAATTACTCTCTTCAGCACCGAATTGCATAGCATACTAGCACAGCATACAGATACCTGGTTAGCCTGATAGCTTAGTTGATTGTATATATTGCACATTTGCACTAATCCTGTCTTTATAATAATTTTTAATGTAAATACATGTTAAATTAAGTGTTAAATGTCCAAATATTTCAGTTTTAAAACCATGTAGTGATTTTTAATTATTCGCTTACTATTATTATTGAAGGTGCAGTGTGTAATATAGACTGCTAGTGGTTGAAATGGGTACTGCAGTCCAATTTCAAAATATTGGAGAGAGTTGCTTCTCCTAAAATGGAACAAGTACAATGATAAAGGAAGGTACTTTACACTGTAAGTTGATGAGTTGATTCATCTGCATTTCAATATGCCTTTGGTCATAGAGATTTTTAGATGGATGCTGTGAATTTTTAGGTCGGGTAGAATCTGTGATCTCTGACCCAATTCTTTTGCAGGGGTTACATGCCTGCAGCATTGTCTGTTTTCCAACAACTGGCAACCCGGGACGTTGAATTACTATTGGGTAAACTGGCAGTGGGCGGAATCACTCAGACCAAAATAAAAACAGACATTCCGACACGGAACACACATTTCAAAGTAGAATAACTGGCTGTAGCATAATTTGTAGCATAAAACAAATATGTGAACTGAGCACGCTTCCTAAATATCAGAAAACATATTATGGTATTTTTATGCTTTAGTAGATTAAAAAAAATTACATACATCACATTTAATTGACAGTTTATCAAATTAAATGAAATGAAATTAGGTCCAATTTGTTTTATTATGCACTATAGTATGCTATTATATACATTAATTAATATACAGTACATAAATTATTGTTGTTCATATGTGCTTATTATAAATATTAACTGATATCTGATGAAGACCCACTTTCAAGGGAGGAACCTGTTTGTCACGACACTGGTTTTCCCATGTTTTTATCTTAATTAACCAGCAAAACGTCTTTGGCCGACCAGCTTCAATAGAAAACTATACTGTGTCACATGTATGTTACTGTTTTGTTTCCTGGTTTTCCTTATTTGGGTTTTCCTGTTCCTGTCCCCATTAAGTTTATTTAGTCCCAGCCGTGTCTGGTCTGTTTCCAGGTGTGTCTCGTTTTCCTCTCGTTAGTTCTGTCTATTTATAGTGTGTCCTGCCCTTTGTTTGCTGTTTGCTGTTTGCTGTTACATGTCATCCATGAGTTCCAGTGATTGTACCCCTTCGTTTGTTGGATTAAAGTTCACGTTGAAGTACTCTCCTGCGTCTCCTTGTTCCTCCCAAGGCAACCGTGACATGCTGTTTGCCAAGCAGTTTTTGTTTCTAGTAGGGGTGTCAATATTAACGCGTTAACACATGCGATTAATCAAAATAAATTAACGCGTTAATATTATTTTTTAACACAAATTAATCATTTGATAAGGTTTGACCCCAACTTCTTCCCGTCATCGCAGCGCGGAAGGTCATCTATCATTGTGTGATGAGGGTACAGTGAACCAGTGTTGCCAGGGCAGTAGCACAAGGGGGCTATTTTGAAAATACAGTCGCGGGAAAAATGACAGCGCCGTGGGTTGCGCTTTTTTTGGGCTTTTATAATATACCACGGCCTCCCAAAGCGTATATAGATAAATAAAAAATTAAATATATTATTTTACTAATGTGTATCATACCTGGAATGTATCCCTGGCAACTTAAGAACGGAGAGGCAGTTGTAACATCACAAACAACGTGAGTTTCAGCCAAAGCATATATGTTAAGGCTTTTACACAGCAGAAAAAAACATGACAACAGTCACTATAGATTATATAAGATAATGAACACACGATTACGATAGGGTATTTGAATGTGATTTTCTCGAGGTGAATGTGTATAGCTGAAATGCTAATTTTTGCAGCAATATAAAAGGCTATAAATAGCATATTTTAACAACAGTAAACGACCAAATTCCACATGTGATCGTAAAAGGAAGTTATTACAAACACTCGATGGTGGTTTGAAGTGAGTTCTGAGTAAAAGTGCACTATTAATCTATTAATGTTAGCTCTAATGCACCTGCAGAAAAGGTCCAATTCTTCTATGTAATGCATTTTGTCATGCAAGTTTTGTTGTATTTATTTAGAAATACTTTTAATAATAGTTGGGTAAATGTATACTGGGATTGAAGCGATGTGGCTTGGTTAACGTTTCATTGCCAGTATAAAGGCTGATAATGGCTGAATAAAAACAAAATAATAATGATAAAAGAATAATAAGGATTATGTCTCATACCTGGCGGAAGTGTGAAAGGTTCTGTTTCCTTAAACTAGTTTGTCATGCATTTCTTTTTCAACACATTTACAGGTAAATCCTAGTATTTTAAATTTGTGATTAATCATGAATAATCACAGTCTATGACTGTGATTAACGCGATTACATTTTTTAATCGATTGACAGCACTAGTTTCTAGTGAACAGATGTGTTGAGAAATTGTTACACATTGTTTTGTTAGTAGATTACCTGCACCTGATGATTATCTGCTCTGCCTGTTTGCGACTCTACGTTAATTTGGATTGCCCTTGGTAGATTGTGTTGACTGTTATGGAAATGCACTGGTTGCATCTATATAATTTAATTCATACATGCAATGCCAGTAACTCATCCATATATCTTTCAACTCCCTTCTGCACTTTTATGGGATTGCAATTTCATGTTAAATTTCCCAGTAGTAATCTGTCCTCTGATATTTTATTTTATTTTATTTTATTTATTTTTTAGCTCAGGTCCGTCAAGGTTATAATATCTGACTTTATCGTCAAAAGCATGTGAAAGTTTTAATGGAAGATTTTGAGAAAGTCATAGAAGGGCATCTTCCATATCTACAATGATAAAAAAAAGAAAAGAAAAAATTGTGGAAAAACTGAGAGGTACTGGTCATTCAGGAAGGACATTTTTCATTAAGTGTACAGACATTCTTTTAAACCTAAAACACAATACAACGCAATGCATAATTCAAAATATTGGGAAAACACCTGTGAAAATTCAATACAGAAAATTCCTTCTTATTAACACAGTCCACCCGGCCCTATTTTTACAGATTTTATTAAGAGTATAAACACCTCTAAAGCAGCATGTCTTCCAGGAAATAAATAAATAAATTGTGTTCATGTGCGGCTGTAAATAGAGTTGCTCTTAGATGCATCTTCATAAAAAATTGACCATGGTCTTAGAGAGAAGATGGAAAGAGCGAACAAAAATAGATCAAGATCCTTTTATGTGAGGGTAAGAGATGTTCAGTAAAAATGCTTATCTCAAAGAGAATGTCTCAAGGTTAGGTACGTAACCCTGGTTCCTCGAGGGAACGAGACGCTGCGTCTGAAAATGCATTGGGAACGCCTCCAGCGTAAGCGGCTCTGAATATCGTGTGCAATCAATCCAATGGATGGGTGAGACGTCACGGACGGGGTGACTTAATGACCAGCTGGCTTAAAAGCACATGCGGTGAAGCCGGTGTTAGCTTCCAGGAATTAAGGAAGCGTTGGCAGGGATGCCGGAAGTGTGGCTTCGAGACACAGCGTCTCGTTCCCTCGAGGAACCAGGGTTACATACTTAACCTTGAGACATTTCTCTTCAGGAACTCGAGCTGTGTCCGAAAACGCATTGGGAACGAGATACCCACACTGCCAGACTTTCAAATCCCTGCCCAGTGTGTATCCCTACGGAGCACATCTAGGGCGAGAGGACGGAAGAGCCTGGAGTGGCCCGCATGTCAAGGCCATAAAAGCTGACAAAGGTCAGGAGCATAGACCATCCCGCAGCGTTGCAGACGTCCTGTATTGGGATACCTGCAAGAAAGGCCTGAAGGCCGCCACACTTCTTGTCAAATGAGCCTTGTCTTCCATCAGCGAGGGGAGATCAGAGGATTCGAAGCTACAGAATAGCATCCTATCCACCACTTGCATTAGCTCTCTGGTCAGTGCAGAGAAAACATGTAATCAGCGGGTACCTGCCCACTGACTGTCCACCAAGAGAGGCGTGGTTGGCCGATATTGTCCGCCACAAAAACCTTCAAGTTGGAGTGGGTCAGCCCCAAAGATACAGTTTCCTCATGCTCCAGCGAGCGGAGGCCTCAAAAACTCTCTATAGTGAGAGAAGACCTGACGACACTCGCAGAAACAGACCTCAGCATGACAACTCTCAGAACGAGAGGAGGCCTACTACACTCCACACACTGGACATCTTGTGAGGAGTCTCATCTACCATTCAAACAACTGTCCAAGCGGAGCGCTGGCGAGCGGAGGTCTCAAAAACTCTCAATAGTGAGAGGAGACCTGAAACACTTGCCAAACGGCGGAGTTCTTGGAGCAGAGGCCTCAGCATAACGACTCTATAGAACGAGAGGAGGCCTACTACACTCCACACACTGGACACATTGTGAGGAGGCTCACCTACCACTCACACATGCTGTCCAAGAGGAGCTCTGGCAAGCGGAGGTCTCAAAAACTCTCTATAGCGAGAGGAGACCTGACTACACTCGCTGACACAGCCGAGCTCTTGGAGCGGAGGCCTCATCATGATGACTCTCTAGAACAGGGCTCCTCAAATCTGGACCTCGAGATCCACTTTCCTGCAGAGTTTAGCTGTAACCCTAATCAAACACACCTGAACATACTAATCAATGTCTTCAGGATCATTAAAATCACAGACAGGTGAGTTTGATCAGGGTTGGAGCTAAACTTTGCAGTGGATCGGACCTCCAGGGTAAGATTTGAGGAACCCTGCTCTAGAATGAGACCGATATTGGAACCCGATATTGGTAAGCTTTGCCCCCAAAGCAAAGCTCAGAAACTTCCAGATAGGGAAAGATAACAGCCCTCCCTCCTTCTTGGAACGTCGAAGTACCGGCTGAGAACCCGGACTCTCTACATGAGGAGGGACTTTCCCAAAAACCTCCCTACACAAGAGAGTGTCTACTTCTTGTTCCATTACCAGAGCCTGCTTGGGGCCCACCAGAGTGGGAATGACCCCATTGAAACGATATCGAAAGAGAACCGGATTGGGTTCTGTAGCCTCTCTACACAGTAAGCAGGACCCATCAAGACACAATTGGCAGTGATATCCACTTTGCCAAATAGTCTACTAAGGGAACCAGTCTCTCGAGACTGGCCTCTGGTGTAATCAGAGCGGCTAGTTCGGTGCCCTTGGCACACCTGCAGGAACTAGCTGCTCTAGAGACCCCGGAGGGGTGGCGAGGATCTCAGTTCCGCTATGTTCCGGGGCGGAAAAGACTGAGATGTATGCTCGCTGGAGACCGCTGGGCCCTGAAGCACCGTAAGTGGCAGGATTGGCAGACCAGTCTCCCGAGGGCACTGAGAAGAGATGGGCACTGTACACTGCAGTGTACGCCGCTCTTCCCCAGAGGGGCCTGCCCTCATATGCCCTGAGCCATAGACATCAGGGCTTTCCGGCTGAGGACTTCTTAGCCTGAAGTACGACCCGCAGGTCCGTCTTCGGCTTTGCAGACCTCGACCTAGAGCCTCGGTCTCGACTTGGAGGAGCGCGAGTGGCGACGCTCTGTTTGGTGGCGCGGACAGCCAAATCAGCAGTTCTTCTGAGCTCCGTGATGCCATTGGAGCTCATAGCCTCGCGCTCATCCAGCTCTTTAAGCAGATCAGCCTGGTATGCCTGCAACACCGACATGTCCACCAGCGCTGATGTTGTACACAGCGGCTTGGAGGGCAAGGACAGAGCCTTTAGAGATAACGCAGCGTCGGGGGACAGATAGCTCGCGAGCATCTGTTCCACCTGAGGCATCACTCTATAACCGCACTCATTCAAACCCCCCACATCACCATAGTAATCGGACGAGGGGATGAAGAGGCGGGCTGAGAATGGTCTCGCCTACGATCTCAACACCTCAGTGTGGAGATCAGGGAAAAACGGCAGGCTCCGTTTTAGAGGTAACTGCTTCGCTTGCAAAAAGCATTCATCTAGTCTGCTCATCTGTGGCTCAGCAGGATCCTCTGCTGGCCAGTTGATCTTTAACTTGGCCAAAGCATGAGTCATCACCTCCAACAGCTCCTCATACCTCGTACTGCGAGCTGCTCTCGCCTGTGTCTCTCAGATGTCTTTTTGACATACTTATTCCTGTATGCAAAAGATATCAGGGAGCTTATGCTTTTAGTGAGACAAACAACAATAAATAAGACTCACAACAGAGAGAGACAATACACACACACAGAGTGCTTTGCTGAATGACAAAAAGCTGACGCTGGCTTCACCACACGTGCTTTTAAGCCATTAAGTCACCCCGTCCGTGACGTCTCGCCCATCCATTGGATTGATTGCACACGATATTCAGAGCCGCTCACGCTGGAGGCGTTCCCAATGCGTTTTCGGATGTAGCTCGACTTCCTGAAGAGGAAGCAGAACTGATGCATATACAGTATGTAATAGTCTTTTTACATGTCTTTTTCTCTCTTTCACTCTCTCACTGCTGACAGCGGCACTCTAGATCTCTACTTCTGTGGAGTCAGGAGACTTTTCATGATTGCTCTCTGATGGAGTGCCCCGCTGCTCTTCATAGTGGCCTAGAAAGGAAGTGTGGAGGCGACAAATACTGCGCTGACATTGAGAGACTTTATATACACCTTTTCATTTTCTTTTCATTTTTCTTTTCAAATGACTCCAGATGTCCTTCAGATATCCCCAGATAGAAAGACTTTATCTAAAACTAAAGGCCTTGCTGATTTTCTATCGACTCATTCAGTGGCTTAATAGAAATAGTTTTCATATGAAGGTACTTTTTATGAGACTTGTTGCATTGCAGAAAATCACTTCTTTATCAGTATCTAAATATTCTGAAAATGAGATCAGTTTACTTAAAGCAAAGCTGTATAAGCTATTAAGATTTTCTTTTAGATACAGTAAGTCTTAAATAAATTTAGTTTTTCTTACACCATTAGCAAAACATTTTTCTTGTTTAAGGAAAAGCCTTACTAATTTTAGTTAAAATTGAAACAAGAAAAAACTATTTAATAGTGAAGTAAACTAAATTTAATTAAAAATGTACCGGAAAAAAAAAAAGATCTTATTTTACATTATTTTGCTTCTCAAGTAAATGTAGTTGTTACTCCACACTTGTTCATGGCAAAAATACTTGAATAAATTGTTTCAGTCCAGTTTCTTCTTTCATTTAACAGAACAACCTACTGGCAATCACTCATGATTGAAAAGCAGACGTTCAGTATAGGGTAGAGGTATATATATCAGCTAACCACTGGAATACCCCTTACCAAAAAGTAGTATACTTCAAGTTTATTTTATTAAGTATACTTAAGTGAAGTTCAAGTATATTTTAAGTATACTTTATGTATCAAGTATACAAATATCAGTGTACTAGTAGTATACTCGTAAGTGTACTATTTCAATACTCCTTGGGACTAAATTGGCCCACTTTCTAGTATATAAAAGTATACTTTTAAGTATACTTTAAGTATAACAGTAGTAAACTTTGAGTACACAACTTGTTTATTTACATCAATGTTTTTAGCTTGTACTGCAACTATACTAAAAGTGAACTTGTAGATACTGATAGTTTACTACTTACACTGGTGACACACAGATGTACTATACCTCTTTTTCATCAGGTTAGTAATGTCATAGGTTTAAAAATACACACATGCTAACCTTCTGATTTAAGTGTCAAGCTAGGACAAGCAACTTAATAGCAAAGTTAACATTGCAGATTGGGAGGCAAGTAAATGTGTCGCTCTGAAGCCAAATTAGAGAGTTCAGAAGGACTTTTACACAGAGACAAAATTAAATATTAACCTCAATTTGCTTGTTTTGTCCTCTTTCAAGTCTCTGAAGTCTGTTTGCCTTGTGCTGAGTTAACGTGATCATGAACTACAAAAAGCAGATCCGTTAAATGGTTCTGACAGGGAAGTGTGAGAGAGTCCCTGCATTTTCACGTCTAGATGGAGAAGAGAGTTTTTAATGTGGAAGTAATCATTGCTGAAGGAGGGCGATAGCCTGAGGGTGAATGGAGAAAATGAACGTGTGTGCTACATTTATTCATGTGTTTTCTCTGCATCCATACTACTGGGCTTCCTTACACGGTTTTACCAAAGTTATACTATAGAATGGTAGAGAATATTATGTGTATAAAACGTGTGTATATATAGGCTATGCCATTATCTCACTGTGATGCCTCCACTACTTGATTACTTTATGATTTAATTTAGAGATTTTAAGTGATTTAATTGAGTGAAAACAGTCCTAAAGGAACGCTAATGGAATTTCGGTCATAATTTGAAACCAATCCAAATGGTATAAAATCAAAAGCTGCTAAGAGTGAGGAAGTGGAAATTGGGACGTTGGATCGTATCTGAATCATTGTGGAGTCTTAAAAGGATTCCTGTATGATCATTATAGGATTTCGTTCCAAATTTGTTATCACTTTATTTTGATAGTCCACTTTAGACATTCTGCTTACTATAAGCAACTTTGCAGCTACATGCCAGCAAGTAGTCATTAGATTATTAGTAGTCTGTCTGCTTAATATCTGATAACACTTATCTGATGGTCCCCCAACAGACATTCTACTGACTATAAGTAACTTTGCAAGTCAACTTATTGTACTAACCCTAAACTAACTACTAATGCTCTAATGAGATGTAGTTGCAAATTAATGAGTTATCTGCCATGTAAATACATTGGCAAAGTTACTAGAATAAGTAGTAGGATGTTAATAGAATATGTAAAGTGGACTATAAAAATAAAGTGTAACCCCAAGTTCCATTAGCATTCTTTATATTTTTGACTACTGTAAGTAGGTAGTTATACATTTGCTTTTTGCATTCATCTCACAGGCAGTTGCTTGGCCCTTCATTTTAAAATGAACTGAGTAACTCTGGTTGGAACAGGGACATGTTCTACTTGGGTAAATCGCATTGTGTGATGTTAGAAGGTTAGGAACCGCAGACGGTCGGCACTTCGCTTCAGACGGCCTCCACTCAGCCTGTGCATGTCTCACCACTACTCTAATGCATTTACGGAGAAAACCATGTCCTCAAACACAGAATCTGTGTTGGGTTCTGTCTCCGTAGCACCGTTTCACCCAGCCCTTTCATTCTTTTACTGCTTACAGAGAAAGAAAGAGAGAGAGCTAGAGGGAGCCTGAACTCATCAGATCAGCCTGTCCTAGAAACATTTCTGTTCCATACAGTGAGGTCTCTTGGGACAGTTGTGTTAGTGCAGTCAGTGACCATAGAACACCTTAAAATAGAGAAGGAGCGCCTTTATAAAACACCAGCATAGGGTTGTTTACCAGTGAGTTCCTCGTCCCATCACCAGCAGAGTGACAGCAGAGAATAGCAGGACAGTGAGTTTCTGCTTTTAGTGTTTACGCGAGAAAGGAGAGCAGTTGTGGGCTGATGTTTAGACCTAATAGGGTTAAGCTCACAAAAGCCTGTCATGAACATGATTAAGTAATGTTTAGGATATGTTTACATGACAATGATGTTCCAAATATGGAATCATTTTTCCTTTACGTATTTAAAATGTTTTGTCTACAGATTACAATGTTGTCAAAATAATCCCAATGTTCACACGGAACCATGAAAACAACTAAAAGTGCTGTATTAAGCATGCCAAGCCAGTAGTGGCACTACACGCCTGCACACATACCTATAGACTGACCACATAATACGCACATGTATACTGTTTTCACAAATTCATGCTTTGGGGCCCGGTCTCATGAAAATGCATATAAATAGTACGCCAAATATAAACAGAAAATCATGCTAATGAAATGCAGAAATTGACTTTGGCGTGCATATGATACACACATGTTTGATGTGTATATAATACGCAGTTTTCGCGTACATATGATACGCAATTTGTTGGTGTGCATATGATATGCAGTTTTCGCGTACATATGATACGCAATTTGTTGGTGTGCATATGATATATACAACCCTAATCTTACTCATTGCGTATCATATGTACACCAAAATCAATTTCTGCGTATAAATAGTTTGCCAAATCAAAACATAAACTTGTGCTACTGATAGGAACTGTCATGAGATCGGGTTGTGATTTTTGTAGTTTACACAGAAGCGATAAAAGTGTTATTTTCATTATTGCACTTTGAACCCCATTTTCAAAAGTTTGCACTTTCAGGCCCCAAAACGTTGTGTACAAAAATTGTTGTGTAAATGAACAGCCAAAATGCGTAAAACGTTTTCTATTTTTAGTTGAAAATGGTGTTGTGTAAATACCATCTTAACCTCAGAAATCAAAAGAAAATAAAAAATTCTGTTTTTAATGATTTAATTTAATTTTATATTGTTTAATAATTTAATTTATTATTTATTATTTTATTAATCATTTTGTGCAGTGATACATCATTTACTCACTGTCATGTTGTTCTAAACTCATAAGATTTTAATTCATCTTCGAAACACAAATAATTTTGGTCCATCCATTAAATGTCCGTTCCACCAACTTTCAGGCTTCAAAAAGTTAATAAAGGCATTGTAAAGGTAATCCATTTAAATTGCACAGTTTAATCCCAGTCTTTTGAAAAACAACAACAAAAACAAAACAGGTCTAATATTAAGCTTTTATATTCATATATTAACGTTGATAAATTCACATACATATGAGCATATCAAATATGATAAACGTAAGCTTAAACGGGTCTGCTTGACGCAAAACAACCAGTGAGGGATGTTCTTGCGCATTTAGAGGGAAATAATATATCCTTTTTTACATAAAAAATTATGAAAGGAGGTTAATTGTCATAAATATGACATAGCTGTTATTTTATCTGGTTATGTTGGTTGGTATGAGGAAATATAGCTGATGATCCAATTTTTGATCACATTAACTTCAGGAGGCATCATAGTAACTCAAATGTATCTGCAAATGAAGATCAGAGATGCATACTGTATTTCCTCTTTATGCTTTAATATATAGCTATGCCTTGCTGTGCTTTGACTTTTTTGGTAACGTTGCTAGGCAACCTTATATAAAATGGAACATTATTGAGAGGAGCGACATTTAGTTCTGTAACAAAGGCAGTATTGTCTAAACCCAATCCCGTGTATCATCGAAATTAGATACTATGTTGCTTTCATTACTTTCAGAGCAAAAGATCCATGTGCCACCAGTTAGCACAGACCTATCCGCTTGTATTCATGCTGTATTGATTTCATTTACCAGACTTTTACGGGCTTTTGAGCATCTTAGAGACACATTCAATTAGGCCTGTTGGTGAAAGCAATGACAAAGACTTTCATTCCGTCATCTGTCAAGCTTTGATAAGCACCGAGCTGATCTCTGCACTAAAACAGAGATAATGAAACTCCGCTTGCGTCAAGAGAAACACAGGCCTAATGAGCTGCTGCAAAATGGACTAACTCATAACAACTGTCCATCCCACAGCCAATGCTCTGAAAAGGAAAAAAAAACAGCCTGTAATTACAGTTCCACAATGTGGCATACTGGCAAAATAAGATGGAAAATGAGAGGAAAACCTGTTTAACTGAATAGAGGATTCTGCTGCAATGACTCTATATGTATTGCTTGGTTATTAAAGGTTGCTATATAAAAAAAAATCTCATCTCTTGGGACGGATGGTGCGAACAGCATACAGAGTAGCCCACAATGCAGTTATTCTTAGAGTCAGAAACGTGTCTCACCTACAGACAATTTACTAATTGCGTTTTCATTTTCAATTCCGCTGAAGCTGCTTGAGATTGCAGTGCCATATGGGCATCTCGACATCCCTGAACCGTGTTTCATAATGATTGAATGCTTTTCAAAGGACGTTTTAGAGCTGTCAAGACTATTCAAAAGCTGTCAGAGACTCCTGAGCCTTATGCATATTTTTGCTTTCATTTATTCTTATTTAGTTGTTAGTCTCGAATGTTGACATTAATATGTCTAATTTTGTTTCAAAATGCTTGTGATGAACGGTGCATGACGTAGATTTTTATTTTCCTGTCTTTGGCTGTCTGTGCGTAGTGCATGACTCCACTTCCAATTAAAGGCCATTACTGAAAAAAAAGAATGCCAGCCTCCTTCATGGCCACTGACTGCATTAAGCTCGCTGTTATTCTCTCTCTGTTTCCTTCCTCCCTTTTAGTGTCATCTCGTCATGCCAGCGTTGTATCTTGTTGGCTGTGGTTAATTAGAGGCCCTTAAAACATCCTCAGATATGAATTTCTGATGTATTTATTAGTCAGTGTCTGTATTTGCATTGAGATGTTGCATCCTGAATTACCCGAGGCACCGCTCCCAGTTTACACTGCAGGGACACGCAGTTTTAGCTAAATTCTTTGTGAAAGGGAAGTAGCATATGCAAGGTATGAAGCGGCATTGAAATTCGCATTCGATTCATTGACCATTATGATTTATACTTCATTTAAGCACGTATTAGTGAGACTCTTTCATGAGATGTTATATAATCAAGAATGAGCTCCATTTGCTGTCGTTTATGAATAAGTGTTGCAGGAGCATTCATCTAGATGGTCTAATACAGTCTTAACCTCACACAGGGGCCGCCCACGTGTATATAGCACACAAAACTGCCATTCATTTGTAGTAATTGCAAGCTCTAATCAGACAGCTGAACATTGTGTAACATCCTGGTAGTTCTCAGCAGATCTGCTGGGGAAAAAAAGTTTTGTTTACAAGTTACGGGTTAATATTAGAGGGATAAAAAGTCACTGCTTTTGCCCAAGTTTAAAGGTTTGTGCAACTGAAAATTTTAAATATATTTGGGATGCACAATATCAGTACCATACCAGTTTTCAGGAGATATTAGAGGTCTTTTACTGTCATTTATCATTAATATTGATATTGGTTAGTTAATTGTGCATGCTGTTTGCTCTTTTTTACATTTGGATTTATAACCTTTGCTGTCAACTAATGCTCAATTAATGTTCATCATTAAAAACACCAATAATTTAATAATGCCTTTAAATGCAATCTTTTTCAAATATCAGTGTTTTCATACTGTACATTTAACATTTTGCCAAATTCCATGTAAAACATTTGGTTTTGGTTTTTAATGTTTTATTTAAAATTTATTTACACAAAATAGTATAGAAATGTATTACCAACCAGGCATTAACGATAGCATAAAATCCCATCTGTGAAAATTTAATATGTGCATCTAAAAAAAAAAAAAAAAAAAAAAAAAATAAATACAAAAAAGATTCTGAATTTAGTTTAAGCCACATAATATACATATAATAGCAAATTTGTCTTGTCTTTTCTGAAAAGATCTTATTTCTGTTGATCATACTGAAATTCTGATCACAATATTTTAATAAACATTGTAGCTCTAACAGCAGCATGATGCTAGCATGGGCAAGATCATGGGTTCAATTCCCAGGGAAAGCAAGAACTGATCAAATGTGTGCCTTGAATGCAATATCGCTTTGGATAAAAGCGTCTCCCAAATGCATGAATAGAAATGTAACAACTCTTGTTCCATGCTACTATTTTGGTATTGTCTATTTCATAAAAAAAAAAGGTAACACTTTACAATAAGGTTCATTAGTTAACATTAATTAACAACATTAGTAAAAATGAACTAAGAATGAACAATACTTCTACAGCATTTATTAATCTTAGTTAATGTTAATTTCAGCATTTACTAATGCATTATTAAAATCACAAGTTGTGTTTGTTAACATATTAGTTAATGCACTGTGCACTAACATGAACAAACAATGAACAGCTGTATTTTCACTAACTAACATGAACAAAGATGAATAAATAGTGTAATAAATGCATTGTTCATTGTTTGTTCATGTTATTTAAAACATTAACTAATGTTAATAAATGACACCTTATTGTAAAGTCTTACCAAAAAACAAAACAAAACAAAAAACTGCATTTGGTTGCGTTACACATCGATCAGATGATCTGTTTAAGTGGGCAATTTTTGGCCAGAATAAGATGCAGCTTATTATTTGTTTTGTTTTACGTACAGCACTGCTCTGAGAGACCTTCAGCAATATCAAGTGGAGAATCCAAACTGAGAAACAGTGACTCCAATCAGAGCCACAAATTAGCTTGTTATCTGGTAAACTGAATGCATGCCAAGACAGCTGACTTGTTGAAGTGGCAAGTGTTTTTGCATGTATGTGCACAGCTAATTCACTGCACTTTCGGATTCAAGTCTGAAACATTCTTGGTGCTGCTAATTACTGTGGAGGCTGTTAGTGTGTTAGTTAATTAAACTTGTTGATTACTGTAATAAAGGAAGACACTGTCTTGGATACACATGTAGATTGCACATCTCAGCACAACACTGAAATGTTTCTGAGTGTGTGTGTTTATAGTGTAAGACTCATAGTAACTGCCTAATACTGTCTGATATACTTTAATAATGTTACATTGCTCTGCTAAAATTGAGAAAATTACAGGCATTCCAGCACCCACACAAACAGAGTGCTAGATTAGAGTTTCTAATTAGTAATAGATTGTATTCACCCTGTAATTATTGGTGATTAGGGTGTCTGGTGCTGAAGTAGTTTCCATAGTATCAGCTGTACTGAGTCACTGACCTTCGGCTGACCAGCCGAGTCATTTTCTGCCTCAACAAACAAATTGTCTTGTTGGGTCTTTAAACTGTCAAAATGAAGATAATTTGATGGAATTGGGTCAAATGATTTGGCTTAAACAACATTGTGTCAAGAAATGGCCTTATGCTCTGCACTTAGTAAATTTAATTTGTCTTTGGAATATAGACAGGAATGTTTTCCTTTTTTATTAAATGACACCCTGTCTACTGAAGTGCCTCCATCCATTTTGAGACCCCATAGATGTCACTGCCCACGATAACCCATAATTCTGTGAACACAGTTCTTTGGTTAGTTGAAAGTATAAAAAGACCCTCTAAGATTGATGTCTCTTCTGTGGTTATTGTCCTAACGTGTTAAAACTGAACATGGTCCAATCTCAATTGGCAGTGCATTTACAATCAGGATGAAAAGATTGATCAAATCGGTCAAAACCAATGATGGGTTTGCAAGATAGGGTACAACGGGGCTAAAGGCCCACCTTAAGAAAAAAATGTGCTATTCACTGTGCCTAAAATGTATAATTGCAGAAAAAATATATATGTTGCACTGAAAATTAATGGAGCAACAGATTTTGTACGAAAATAAATCATTCAAGTTGTTTATTTTGTTTAAAAATCTTATAAACTGTTTTGCGGTGCTAAATTCCATACACCTTCTACCTTGTTTTATTTATTCTCAGGTTAGGTAAAGAAAGTCAAGTCTATCCTATCCTATAAGCATGTCAATTTTCATACTCACAAAATAGGTCTCAGAAGACTTCTCCGTGGTCTGTTCTTGCTCAAGTCTATAAATCAGACTCTTCAGGCAGGCGAGCTTCTTAGTTATAATTAAATACAGTTTTATTGTATATAGGTTAAATTAAAACAAAGGCACTGGAGAAGCTGTCACACAGAACCAGCATCTCATTTTCTTCATCGTACTTCAGTCCTTTATAGACAGCAGGTGGATTCCAATGTCATGATGGTCTGGAAATTCCCTCAGAAGACACCTATATAAAGTCCTCCATTTTCTCATTTTTTCTTCTCCGAGACTTTCTTCTAAGATGCCTCCTTCGCTGCGTCCGTAACACATCATTCAATGGTAACATTCCTTTCCTTAAAGCTCTGGCTAATACATATTTCTTTCCTGGCTATCTTCCTATTTATATATGCTATAACATTTTCTTAATAAATGCTTAATACAGTACCATGTGTTGTGTCTTTCTTAATAAACTACTTTCAATAAAAGAAATACAATAACATGTTTGGTGTATTTCTTAATGAACTACTTTCAATAAAATGAATACAATAACGTGTGGTGTCTTTCTTAATAAACTAACACATATAATAACTTGTAGTTACAATAAAAACGTATTAAAGAAATAAAAAGGCAAACTTGCAACAGGACAATTGCTCATTTTCCTTAACAAAACACACACGGGGTAAAAGGCACATGGTATTGATACAAATACTTCAGCTAAAATAATGTTTTGTTTAATAATGTCTAAGTTAATACTTGTTCAAAACAATCACTTTAACAAAGTTTGTACTGTTTTCTGCTTAATTTGAAAAAAAAAAAAAGAAATTAAATTGTTCAATAAATTTACTGTCATAAAAATGTTAATATAAAAAAATATATATTTTAAAGTACAGAAACAAAATCATTTTGATAAGTAAAGGTTATGAAAGTATTGAAGGAGATCCAATAATAATTGAAAATATATGTACAGTAGTAAAAACAAATTATATTTTATTATATGATGTAAACGTATACATATGATGGTTTCATTCTAAACATGGTGATTATCTACAATATGGACACCCAACGTAATATATGATATTAACCATCTGAATCTAACCATGTCATATCAACAAATGGACAAGTCAGCCATCTATTATCATGTTAATTACTGTACGCCTTTAGCTCCAACAGCAGAGGCGCTTTTTACCCCCCCAATACCATACTTTTACATATTCTTTCGTTATTTAAAAACTGTTGCATTAATTATCTTAAACAAAACTGAAAATCATAAAGAAGACCTTTGTCTCAGAATATCTGCATTAATTTTAGCGATTCTCATTTGCTACTTAAATCTACAACATTTTAAAAAAAAAACATAAAATATTAGATCAAGTAAGCACAGAATTAACGTTGCGCTGGTGCGCGCGATCGCGTCAAAGATCAGACAAATAAATATGTGCATGCTGAAAAGCTAATGTTTTTCAAAGTGTTTTTTCAAAGCCTTTTACCCCGGGGTGCATTTAGCCCCGTTGTACCCTACTGTCAGCGTTGGGTAGATTGCTTACAAATTGTAGTCCATTACTGAATTTAAATTTCAATTTAGTAACGTAATCCATTATATTACAAATTTCAGGTAAAACAATCAGCCTACTTTTTGATTAATTTTAATACTTTTGACCTAACTTGTTTATCATTTGTACCCATATTGATATAAAATACAAAGAGAAAGAAAATATATTCCACTGGATACTGTACAGCCTCACTTTTTGTTTCTCGTTCTCTCGGTCGATTCTATTTATGTGTTACATGGGGGAAAATGCAATGAAAAAAAAAAGTTATAATTGTCACAGGACTCGGCAAGACCAAGAGTTTTTTCTAGGCCATTTGGTTCAATGGTTAAAAGCTAAAATGCACATGAAAATGTGAAATAGGGATTCTAAATTAGGCATGAAAGAACTTGAGACCCTCCTGAACCACTGTGCCAAATCTTATTAGATTCAGTCGGGACTATGTCCTGGTTCCTGGGAATCTGTTTCTTGCTATTCCTTGTCCTCGGGTTTGGACACATGTCTATATTGTCTGTAATGGCTCCAAAGTTGCTGACAAGCAAATAGATGCTTAATGTCTCATTAGTGGTTAATAGGCACTCCTGATAAGTGCTTGTGTTCCTCTGCAAAAACATGTTACGTAAGGCTTTCTCCTCTAGTGTTTCATCGGTCTGAAGAGGGTAGGGACCTATTAAAGACAACAACTGCTCTCTCCATACAAACACTCCCTTTTCCCATCCAAATTTGCGGATTAGGGGTTGTAAATCAGGGGTTTGAGGTCTTTATAACCCACCTTTTGATGGTGTGGGTGTGCTTAAGAAACTAAAAAAACTTTAATTCAACTTATTTTTCCAATTATGGGAAATGACTCAAATTCCCTGCTGGAGACCAAAAAGTGAAGGTTATATTTCTCAATGGGTTCGCTAATTAAACCGTTATGTGTTGTCAGCTGAAAGGAGAGCAGTGGCTGAAGTTTAGTGGAAGAAATGGGCGGAGAGAGAGAGAGGGCAGAGCTACATAAAGCTCAGGTGAGACCTTCGTACTGCACACGCTGCACTCTGAGCAGCCACTGATGACAGAGAACCTGCCTCAGCACCAATCTGGGCTTGTAATCACTCCGATTTGTTAACTAAATGAATCGTGTCCGAGCCGACATCTCCAGGGAGACATTTTTATAACAGGAAAACAGAGAAGCTGGCAGGAAAGGTGGGAGATGAACTCGGCAGCTGTCGGATGAGAGAGTGCTGGAGATTTCGACTCGCTTGAGTAGATTTCTCATTTTTAAATCTCTAAATATTATGGAGGGGAACAGTTGGGGCATGTATTTTCTTGCGACAAAGACAAATAAGCGGCAGCAGAGAAAGCGTTGTTTCAGAGGATTAAATACACAGCCAAGATTGAGGCTTTTTCGAATACCTGGAGAAAGCTACTATTAGAATTCACATTCATCTCAATGGCAATTGCTTAGCTAGAGGCAAGTATGTGACTTGAAACCTGCTGTCTTTCTTTATGGATACTCAGTTTTGAGCTGTAAATGTTGACTAATTAATCTGACGCCACATCGGCAGAACACAGCCAAAAGAATGACACACCCACAATCCCGTCAATAGAGAAAGACCCTGTCCCAACTGGCACATATCATGTGCACTTGCGTTTGTGGGGACTTACAATGGATACATGTGTCCATTAAGTACAAGAGACTGTAGGGTGTCCTATTCATCATTTTAGTTTTCAGAAGGGCGCTCGTGAGCTCCTCCTTTGCGGTCACTATTCGCCCTCGCACTAAAGCGAGCTCCACAGTAGACTTCTGCTCAACAGTCAAAGCGGCATTACATCATGAAATTGAGGACTCAACGAGGGTTTAGGGTGAGATTTGGGACAGGACCAAAGATGTTATTTGCAACCATATTCATGAAAAATCTTAGTGCAAAGAGTTGCTCCTAGTAATACATTTCTAAGAAACATTCTTAGAAATGTGGGTGTTTCCTCTTAAAATCAAAGAAAAAATTCTACTAAAGAAAAAAGTAATTCAGAAAGCATCTTAACCCTTAAAAGAGGCATTAAGAGCGAGGTATGGACGAGGACTTTTAAGAGGCTTACGAGTTTCTTTAGCTGTGGAGAAAATAGACAAAAAACATGAAGAGGGAGAAGAAATGTGTTGCACAAAATGCATGACAGTTAGTTAATAAGACTCTACACATTAGATTGTGCAGGGATCATGTTTGTGACCGATCTTATTAGAGACATGTTAACATCTCCGACACCGCGCAGAAATCCTGTAGCGCCAGAAATGGAAGTAATCACCACATTAACTACAGTAACATATTTGAAACTGGAAAACTGAAACTACGCAACAGTGATGATTTGGGTCTGTCACAACCTATAAGCAAAGTGATCACACAAACAATTACCTTATTGTGTTGCTGTTCATTTCCTATGAAATACGTTAAGTATGGCATTAATGGCATTTAAATAAAAAATAAAGAATATATATTCAAATATATAATGTGTGAATGAGTATGGTAAAACAGGAAAAATTACTCCTGTAATTTCAAAGTGAAGACACTACACTTAAATGCGCTCTTTTATTTCCTTCTTGGACAACCAACCAATCACAGTCTTCAAAAGACTGTGCCATACCTAGCAACGGGGTCAGCCCCGCCTCCTCACTATGATGAAAGTTTTTGTCTTTTCCTCAATCGGAGTTGCTCTCAGATTGGTCCTGAATCACTCTTAAGCTAAGACTTCTACATAGAAAATTTTAAGCTAAATTAGGAACTTAGAAGCTTTAAGAATACAAGTCCAGGTGTCTATCAGCAGGGCCAACTTAGGCGCCCCACTTCATTAGCATTTTTTTTTTTTCTGGTGTGTCTGCCAGTTCATAAAAGCTGAAAAGAAAACATGCAGCCAGTTTGTTATGAATGTCTAAAACTGCGCCATCCAGCAAGCTGTTTCAGTTTGCAGCCGGTTTCTACATAGATAGCCAGTTATTTGAATGAGACCACCTCTGAGCCATATACGGAGCCCCCTTATATGGCTGTAGACCCTTCCCACCCGTTTTGTAGAGGTAGCGAAGCTAGCTAACAAAGGTACATTTTGTTTTAGCAAGCATTGAATGCTCATTGACAATGAAGCGATCCTGGCATGCAACCTGTCTTCTTATTAAATCTACTGAAGTTATTCAGTCAAGAGCAGTGAGTAATTTTCTGTTTTGTTTTTATTTTATTGTATGGTTCATATTAACACAGCAGCAGTAGGCAATGTATATTACGCTGCTGTCACTTAAAACAGAACTAATATAAAGATCCAATTTCTTTCCCAGCTGTTTACATTCACAGAATTAACCAACTGTTTTTGTAAACTTTGTGTGTTTTTGACATAATCGTGTATGTATTTGACAGTTTAAGTGCAATAAAACACAAAAGAGAACTTGGTTTAGTACATGCCACGTGACAGCCGTATATCATATATCAGAAGTTTAAACTGGCTTTAAAACGCATGCAAATAATAAACTTCATGACAACAAAGAGCTGCAATGTTTCGTGAGCATATTAGACATGATAATTAAAACCAAACAGATGTATTTTTTTTTTTTTTTTTTTTTTTTTGGAAGAGTATCTGAGCTGTAAAGGCACAACCCTATTCTGGAAAGGGGGCGGGGAACAGCAGCTAATTTGCATATAGACACAAAAACAGCAATTTTCTGCTTTCATTCAAAATGGGTAATTTCAGAATGGTATTTAACATGATCTTTGGGGTATATTTAGCTGAAACTACACAGACACATTCTGGTGACACCTGAGACTTATATTACATCTTGTAAAACATAATAGATCCGCTTTATATTTGATTCTGGCCACAAATGGGAGCCAGTGGAGTGAGATTAGTATAAAAAAATAAAACAAGATTTAATGAAAAATTAAAAAATATAGGTGTGCACAGGATTAGTGAAGCTAAACAAGCCTAAGTTCCCCCTCACTGCATCAATCATGATTTGAAGTTTGAAAGGTTCACTTTCAATCCTAGCTTACAACCTTATCCAGTCATTGCTGTAGAATGAGTTTAAAAATGTAAAAAAGAAGCTTACGAAGCAGGTTTTGCGATTTAACTAGTAGTTATGTTCCCAAACTGCTTAGGTACCAAGAGGCCATGATAATTACAAAGCTTCACCTTAAAGAACCAAATCACAGCTTTTACAGCAAAATTTAAGATGGTGGGAATTATAGTTGGGTGGGATCTGAAACGGATGTCACTTAACTCATCATGACCTACCGAAGAATTGTGTGTTCAGGCCATTTGATTCAAAAGTCATAAGATAAAAATGTTTGGGAAACTTTGAACTGTTGGTGGCACTAGAGGGTTTGAGACTCTCTAAGATGGCTATGTCATACATTTACCAAAATATTACAGTATTTCTACTGAGAATGTCAGTGCTCATTTGTGGGAGTGTGCATGTCCATGATGGGTACCCTGAGGTCAGGATACGAGGGCTGGATATCTGATTGCTCTGTCTGCAGGGGGTCAGAGGGGGGACAGGCGAGAGGGTGGCACTCAGGTTTTGTGGAGCAAATTGCTTTTTGTGTATAGGATGAAAGGAGACACAGAGGAAAACTCCAGGGAGACACTAAGAGAATGAAGACAGACATGGAGAGAGACAGCGACGTGAGACTTTTAGAGAGTTCATTTGAAAGCACTGGCACAAAATCTTAGCACGCTATCAGTCCTTTAAAAGTGTACCTTTAAAATAGACAAATGCTCTCAGGTCCCATTCAACAAAAAATATTATGCCAAAATTTATTGTATATTCTTCTGTTTACCTCATATTCTTTTAAATTATTATCTAAAACATTATATGTTTTTATTTTAGAATGTTGTATTTGCTTACAAAATCAAATTTCAAAATGTATTACAAAATATATTCTAAGGAGCAAAATGTACATTTCATCATTAAAATAAATTTTGATTAATGCAAAATGTATGTTTTTATAATATGTTTTGAAAATTAAGAATGTATTTAGATTGATAATATAAGCCAAAAATATGTAACGAAATCTAACTAAAACTTATGGATTTATGTATATATTTAATACTACAGTATATTAGCAGTGGAAATGTATGTAAAAAATATATTAGTTTTTTTAACGTATGTTTGTAATTTGTAGTGTTTTATTTTTGATTTCTAGGCTTTTTTTGCTCAGAATTAAGGAAATTGCTAGCAAGTAACAATATGCAAAATAAGCTGAAATCTGCATCTTAACTACCTATATTCCAGTTTAACTATAGGCATGTATATCTCTGTTCTTACTCTCTGTTTTCTTTTCAGACAGACATTTGTCTAAGTACATCAATCACACACTCAGTGTGTATGCATTATGTCTGTGTGAAAATGACTGTGTGTGCTTAGCTCACTGACCTGAAATGACCTTGTCCAAACCAAGACAGCTTCTGTATGCCTGCCAAAACACTTATCAAGCAATTTATGCTGATTGCAATAACGGGAGCGTGCTGTCAACATTTATTCACTAAAGATGCACATTAACTCAGAATTCCCCTGTCCCTTCATTTGAGACTGCACAGTAGGGTGTTTGGATAAGTCACCTCTCCCTGATGAGAACATAAACCATAGAACACCGCAGCAGCTGTGTAATCTAATCTGCATACTGCTTTCCTCTCCTTAGTGCATTACTGACAGCACTACCTTTTATATGCCAAGACTTAATAGTCTTCAAGTACACTCCTTAACCTCTGCCCGCTCCCTACCTCCACACAAGAATAGCCCACCGATGACTGCGGATGAGTTCAGCAGAGGACGCTTTTACTGAAACTGATCTGAAGGGCACTACAGTAACCCATCTACTCCCTCCTTTTCCTGTAACTCTGAATAGGACTTAGACTCATTATAAATAGAATGGGCTTTGTGAATGTTATGTGTTCTATGATTGGCTGGTTGGGGTATCTGTCATTTTGCTTATATGTATCAGTGGTGCTTAAGGCAATTAATGGGTTATTGGATTGTGGATTTGAACAACTCCTAGCAGTACCGGTCCTAGACTTCTGGGGGCCCTAAGCAAAACTTCGTCAGTGGAGACCCTGAAAGTGTGTTCATAAAAAACCCCAAATGACCTCCAGCCCCTTAATGTGTTCTTTCAGAGCGGTCAACAAACAACAGTGAGTTGAAACAGTCAATACAATACATTACAATACAATAGAAAAACATACAAAAGAAATGAACAATTTAGCCTACAATAGCATACTATATAGAAACTGAATGAAGTAATCAAATGTAATATAAACAACTACAGTCTTCACTGTATGAATTAAATATGCATTGATTGATATTAAATGTACTAAAGTTCAGTGAAGACTAGTGAACAATTCTCTCGTTTTCTTATTAAATGACAGAGACAGCAGGAGGTTTATTAGGCTGTCACCACATGCACAGATCTAATATGCTGACAAGCATTCGATTACTTTCCCAACTGTTTATATTCCCTTATGACATAACTGACTGCATTTAAGTGAAAACTTGATGGCCATTTGGGATTTTTTTGTGTGTACTACGCAACTTTGCGTATAGGGAGGACTGGCACTGACTCTTAACAGGGAGTGTTTCTCTTAGGTCAGAATAGCACACTACTGCTGCTGTATGGTTTGGGATGTAATTACCATAAGGCATGGTCATTCTGCAACATTTGTGCTATGGACATGAATGATTCCTCAAACCATGTGATTTGATGAGAATACTCAGCAATCAGACAATAAACCAGGTGAAAATCCCATATATTTACACTAAAGGCAGGACTCAAGTCATACTTAGAGACCAGGGGCTAGATGTATCAGCTGTGCAAAAGTTATAGCATAGCCTAGTTTTGACGTAAATGAGCACTAAGTTGCAATTCACTGACATCTAAATAATTTTGGTTTGCACCTTTAAACTTAGTTGAAACGTAACTCTGTGTAAGGTATAAACTAAATATTTATGAAAGCCTCCGACTAGGGGTAACAGCTGGAATAAAATGCTGAAATTTACATTTTAAGAGAGAGAACATTAAAGCATTTAAGAGAGAACACTATATAAATAAATTGCTTTGTTTGTGGCTCTTCAATATAAACCAAATCTAAACAGCATGACTCAAATAAAACCAATCATAATAATTGAATGCCATTTCTTATGTTTTCTTTTTATACCAGTATTTTTATTGATCCTTATTCATTTCACATATAGTTTCTAAATGTTATGAAAAAACCCTTTTATGTTATTCACAATTAAGCAGTTTCATATTTCAGTGGAATCATTAAAACAAAGGAAGTAAGAATCAAGAATAAACTGAACTTCTTTGAAACTTCTGCTCACATATTTGAATGCTGCTATTAGATCATTGAGGATGAACATTTATAGAGAGTTTACGACCTACTAGCAATGTTCAGCCTTAAAGGAACAGTTCACCTCAAAAATAAAAATTCTGTCATCATTTTTATTCATCCTCAAGTCGTTCCAAACCTGAGTTTCTTTCTAATGTTGAACATAAAAGAAGATATTTTGAAGAATAGTCAAATAGTTGATGGTCCCCATTGACTTACCATAGTATTTCTTTCCCTACTACAGAAGTCAGTGGGGACCAACAAGTGTTTGGTTCTTCAAAATTCTTCAAAACTTCTTTTATGTTCAACAGAAGAAAGAAACTTGAATCTTTACGTTCCGGTTTTAGAACTTACTGTACGAACAGCTTGGCGCAACCAAACCCAGAATATCATAAAGTACACCCCAAATCATGTACTTATGCAATATTCAGTGCTATTTTGGATAGCAGGTTGTGTGTTCACACTGAAAATTACAAAAAGAAAAAGTGCACTTCAAACACCCTGATGATGCACTTAATGAACCGAAAAATGAAGTGCGGAACATTGTACACTTCATGCACTCAACTGTCACAGTTTCCTTCCGTGGCGTAGGGGGAGGGGCTATCAGACTCTGAAAATAACCTTAAATACGTTATACGCTAGAGTGCATAGTATAAGTGCATAGTCATTTGGGGCACAACTACTTTCGTCTTGAGGCTGGGCTCTTTGAACTGGGTCAGCAAGTACTCTAGTAGTGCCATAGCAATCACTCAAACCAACCACCAAGCAACTGGATAGCAATGTCACTCAGAGCATCCTAGCAACCGCATGATAAAGGCCTGGCAATCAACCACACCACACTAACATGCACAAGCAAAAAATACTCCTTTTTTATTCATGAAATGTAACCGACCAGCAGTGTTTTACATGGGCAATCATCATTCACTTTTTATTTGGAAAATGTAATAATCTAGTCTAGCATTCACAATTAATCCTAATGGAGCTGTAAGTGCAGGGTTCCTTCTTTGATCGGCTTACCGAGCGTTCATACCGTTGGAGGAACTGCTGGGTTCACCCCAGTGCAGAGGAGAGCTGAGAGGTGCCTGACAGTCTAATCCAAAGAGGCTCAGAAAGACTTCTTGGCATTATGCTGCATGGATTTTTGTCACGGTTTCAGGGTGTCAGAATACAGGAATCCTGGAGTATTCACTATTGCTCTAGAGGAATGCAAGGATAATTGTGACACTCAATAAATGTAACACCGGTAATAACTTAATGCACACTGCAGTCAGGTATGAGGAAGCAGAATTCAGTCCTTTCCTCAAAAAAGGGACTGTTTCATTAATGCAAACCAGCTACAGAAAGCATGTATTTTGTATTTATTTATTTATTTATTTTATTGTGTTAAAACATTCCCTGTGTAATGTAGCAATTTCATTCATTCGTACATTCTTTTATTTATTTATCCAAAAATCAATGAATTAATCAAGTACAGTATATATAGACACTGTATATAATTTTTGGTTATTTACTATTTAATTATTTATTTATATTTTGTAATTGTCACGTTCCATTTGTTGCAAGGGAGAACACAGGAGTCTCAAACTTCACTTGAATAGAATTTAATAATGAAAACGCAGGGTACATACAACTCAGAAGCAGTATCTAACAACTAGTAACAAAGTAGACCGGACGAGGAATGAAGGAACAAACGGGAACGAATATACATAGGATAATTAACAAAACAGGTGCATAGAATAATCAATCAACTCTACAAGAACAGGAAAATGACCATATAAGGAAACTGGACAAGAAACAGAGGCAAAACAAGCTAAAACGGGTCCAAAATCCTGACAATAATATGCTGCTACAGCATCTTTAAAAGTAACATTGGCCTTCACATGCCTTATGTTTTAAATTGAATGGATTTGGCAAATGAATGCTATTACAACGACAAGCCAAAGTTTCAAAGGTTGAGGCTGAATATTTTCTAAATAAAGGAGGAAAGACCAAAAAATCTTTTAGTTTCTATTCTCTCATCTATCTCTTCTGAGCTCTATAGGTTATTCATGTGTGATGTAGCCAGGTGACTGATTCCTCAAAACCGATTACTCTTTGAGACGACGGATTTCAGGTTCTGAGCCATCTCAGGTTGCCATTCATCTTTTTTGTCGCCCCAAATGAATTCAGCCGTGCAGATTGCTTGTGTGGAGCTTCCTGTCAGGCTCAGAGCTCTCTGCCAATGCTATCATCCCAACCCTTCCACCCAAATTAAAGATCTGTTGCTTTGGCTCAGTTTTTGCTCTTTTATCACTGTTTAAGAATGAGTATGTACTCCACAAATGGTGTTTTCCTTCAGTGGCTGTCTCGCTGGTGAAGTGGTTTGTTGTTTTGTGTGTGTGTGTGTTCATGGGGACAGATTCTACCTGTCTGGTTCTGACTTGATTCCTTGGCTTCTCTTACAAAGGGCCATTTTCATCCAGGGACAGAATACAGGTTTCAGGCCTATTTTCACACACAGTTTGATTATGAAAGAGAATGTTTTACAACAGTACATTTTCAGAGTCACGGCCAATTTTCAAGTTCAGTTCTATAGTGTGAATGGAAACACAGCTGTCTGTCAAGTAGGCTACTAACATTTCTGCACTAGCAGCATGCGACGTGGTACTCTCGTAAACATGCATCGAAGACTGACAAGAAATTGTTAAATAAAGCCATTATTTTTCTTTTCTTTGCACACAAAAAGTTTTCTTGTAGCTTCATAAAATGATGGTTGAAACACTGATGTCACATGGACTATTTTAACAATGTCTTGACTAACTTTCTGGGCCTCGAACGAGTCAGTTGTGTTGTTGTCTGTAGGGTCAGAAAGGTCTTGGATTTCATCAAAAATATCTTCATTTGTGTTCTGAAGATGAGCGGTCTTATGGGTTTGGAGCGACATGAACGTGAGTTATTAATGACAGAATTTTCATTTTTGGGTGAACTATCCCTTTTAAATAAACATTTTCCTATGATTTCATTAACCGCATGTAGTTCTAAACGTATAAACTTGCATAACTGTCTTCTGTGGGACACGAAATATTTGTGGAGAGAGAGTACGTTTTTTAATATTCATTTTCCATTAACTATCACTTTAAATGTTTGGGTGGAGGACAGCAAAAAATGGAAATGTTTTAAAAGGTTAGAATATGTATTAAATCTTTAAAGATGCAATATCAAATCTTAATTTCTGCAAGTTTGCTGCAAGTAAGCAGTTTTTTGCACGGTGTTTGTGCTGTTCCTGTAGCTCAGTGTTTTTCTGACGCAGATGATGCAGAATTTTGGGTCAGGTGGAACTGTGTGACCCTATAAGGAAGTAAACAGATATTGTATGTGTGTTGTGCCACCAGGATGCAATTACAGCTCAGGAAACAAATTAGGTTTGAGTTACACCTGCTGAGAGGACATCGAGTGTAGGGTGATAAGAAGGACAGAACATCCAAACCAGAAAACCAGGGACTTTTTTAGTTCAGTGATCAATATTTGATTGAAATTTCTGCTTTTTACCTCTAAAACACAATTGCAGTTTTGTGTATTTTAACTCGTCATTCTACTATAAAATATATTTAGTCATTAACACACAATTATGAACTGAAAGAAAAAAATCTTAATTTGATATTTACAGCAACATGGAACAGGATTTTGGTTCAATTAGATTTCACCTTGGCCTACCCAACAGAGCATGATAAAGTAGCTAAACAAAAAGTGACCAATAAATGTCACAAATGTTTTATTATATTATAGTAATTGTTTTTACCAATTACAGGTTCTTGACTCATAAATTAATTTCATATGGACGTCACAGCTCAGGATAGGTGCTGGACTGGCGAATGTGTTTGGGACTGTGGGTGTTCTTTTGAAGCTATAAACGAATCAGTATTATAATTTTATGTGGCTCCAAAGTAATTAATCACATTGCATTTATGGCTTAGATGATTGGTTCAAAACCCCTTGCTGCCAAACCGAGCAGCCATTTGCGAGTACTTTCGAGAGGTCTTGAATCAGCCGAAAAATTTCCTTTAAGATACATTGAAAGGCTTTTGGATTGTTTTAAGGACTTATTTAAAGATTTAGTAAGAATACAGAAGTAGAGGAGAGGTGGAGACTGGGAAGGGACCCGAAGGCAACATGAACAGCTTTCTTTATGTCTTTTTGGTGCCTTCATTGCTTTTTTGGAGCATGTGGGTGTTTGTCAAGATGAGAGAGAACTTTGTACATGTTTACTCTCTTTGTCTTTCAAATAATGTTTCCATCTGTCAGTTCAGATGCTATTGAATAAGAGCTGGTGTAGTTTCTCTGTAACCCAGCACGAGTAGTCTGAAGGATCTGACATTCTCCCACATGGTTGCGATGTCTTATCATATTTGAGCTGTCTGGAACACACGCTTCAGACAGACTGATCAAATTACTACAGTTCTATGAAACTCCCGGTGTCTAATTCACTTATTCTCACTCTGTCATAAAGAGTTCTCTGCTGTTGTTCAGTGAGACTTTTGCTCCAAATGCAGGGGCGGTTTACTTTGTAGAGCAAACATAACAAGTGAAAAACAGATTACCCATGACACTCTGTGACTCCCTATCACTGCAGCGCTGTGAAAAACAGCAACGCAGTGGCTTATGTTAAAGGAACAGTTCACCAAAAAATGTAACACTTTAGTATAGAGACCAATACTCACTATTAACTAGTTGCTCATTAGGATGCCTATTATTAACATGTTATCTGTTTATTAGTACATATAAAGCACATATTCTCCATGGCCATATTCTACTCATACTCAACAACTACATTACTAACTATCAATAAGCAGCAAATTATGAGTTTATTGAGGCAAAAGTCATAGTTAATGGTTTGTTAATGTCGAGAACTGTACCTTAAAATAAAGTGTGACTTGAAATTTTTCTACTCTCATGTCGTTCCAAACCTGTATTTCTTCAGTGGAACACAAATAAAGTTAATGAAATAAAGCTAAATGTTTAAGCTGCTCTTCTGCATAGAATGAAAATGAAAAGTTCAAAGTTATTCAAAGTTACAGAAGAGAACATGATGATAATTAAGTGATTTAATTATAAACATAGTATGTGAAAAAATAATATGAATAATATTACTGAATAATGAATAATATTAACAATGCACTCTATATTGTTTGAAAAACTAAAATATAGAAAGAATATGATTGTGTTTATTAATCCAATCACACTGAATGACATTTTCACATTTGTTTTTAAACATTTTGCTTATGCTGATATATATTTAAATGAAAATATAAAATGTTTGAACAGTTGGTTTAATTTTGTTCTTTCATCAACTAATGTTATTTTGATGGAAATTTAATGAATTCAAAGGATATTTTCATTAAAAAAGTGAACGCAATCAAACATGGCATTTGGGAAAAGAAAAAGCTGCATTAGGGAAGGTATTTTCACTTTTTGAAGCTTAACAGCCGTAGTTCCCCTTCACTTTTATTAGGGAAAAGAGCAGATTGAACATTCTACAAAATGTCTTGTTTTGTGTTTCATGGAAGAACATATAAATGTAACAACATGAGCAATTAAAAGAACTTACAGTTTTAGGTGAACTATCATTTCACTACAAAGGCTGTTACTGTAACTGTGAAACTTTTTTATTTCTATTGCATTCTTTGGCCACACTTTATTTTAAGGTGTCCTTGTTACAGTGTAAATATACATTTAAGTACTGAGTAATATTAATTAATTTGTACTTACTATATGGTTAGGGTTAGGATTAGAGTTTGGCATGTAATTATGCATAAATTATTGATATTATAATAATAAGTACATGTAACATGTTTAACAAGGACACCTTAAAATAAAGTGTTACCCATTCTTTATTTATTCATTTATTTTTAACTTTGTACCGCTTTGCAAAAATGAAGTACACTTTAGCATACTTTAAATGTAATATTGAATAACACAATGCAGTTGTTAACAATTATGATAATAAAAAAATAAAATAAAAAATGTTAATTTGACATTACAAAGTGCACTTTTTAAAAGTGTGTTAAAGGTGCACTAAGCGATTTTTGCCAAATGATGTAGATATTTGAAAGCACCAAAACAGACCTCGCCCCTATTTTGATATCTCCGCCCCACACGTACGTACACAACCCTGGCATAACGACGATCGTGGAAACAAGCGAAGATCACACACAAGCATATTTAAACGAAAGCCAACACAGATAAGTTGTGTGAAACAATGCAAAATCAACGTTACTCATCTATCAAAAAGAAACAACGCGTCCGATTTCTAGCCCTTCCCGCCCCTTGAGTTCTCTCCACCTCTGGAAAGCTGCTTCGATATTTACGCGGGTCCTACCTTTTGTCTGATCGTAACCCTTCAAATTGTATTGTTACAAGATGCCCCTTACTGCTGATTGGCTGCCAGTGTGTTTTGGGACATGGTTCGACACTGCGGTCAAAAGCGTTTTTCAAAAATTACTTAATGCACCTTAAAGAGTAGTCTTAAAGTGTACTCTCTTTAAGTGCCTTTTATTTCATTAGTATTATATTATCTGCATTTTTTTTAAAATATGCTTTTAAGATTTGAAGGAAAAAATGCGGCGCAATGCGCAGCGCATGTGTTTTTGCTAGTTTCAGCCTGACGCAGTTCTCATTTTCCCGTCCTGCACCTTGTTTAAATAGCAAATGCATTTGCGTCCATTTGTGCGCCCATGGGCATGCTGGTCTAAAAAAGAGGTGTGTTCAGGTGTGTTGGTGCATTGCTATTTTGAGGAACTGAAAATAGACTGCGCCATAGACCAACTCAAACCTGGTCTAAAGTCAATGCAATATTTTTTTGTTATTTAAAGAGTGCGTTAGTAGAAAATGCGCCTCTGGGCGGGTCCACAACACGTGTTCACTTTGCTTATTACACACAGGGATGCGCAGCAGCACACAAACATGCCAAATATGAAAAATTAAAGGATTACAGTGTAAACGAATATTATTGTGTAGGCTACATGAATATAAAAATGTCATACATGTCATAATGGATAGTCATTGTGTGTATCAGAATTAGCCTATCTATTTGCTCGCGCATGAGCAGATCAGTTTGCTCTCTGTAGAGGTGTCACGCCTGTGCGCCTTAAAATTCCGCCGTTTAAATAGCCAATCCGCCATGGCGCGAGATGAGGAGATGAGACCCTGATTGGTTTATTGCACGTTACCCCCAAAAAACACCCATTACTCATTAAGAGAATAGGGACAACCCGTTTAGCCCATGCGCCAGGGTGTGTCGACCGTTTTCCCGTCGTTAAACTAGCAAAAGTGGATTCAGACACGCCCTGAGTGCACTTGCCCCGTGAGCTTTAGACCATGCGCTTAGATCATTAAAACAGGGCCCTAGAAGTGCACATTCAATATAATTAAACCCACTTTTTTCCCCTCAAAATCCCTTGTTACTCATTTTCAGAAAATAAGCAACTGAATCATATAGAAAATCCTCCTGGATCTTCAGAGCTCAAAGCGTGCCAGTGCGACGTCTCCTGAGGAAATGGATCATCAAATGTCACTTGTTTATGACTGACTCATTGACTTGCATAGAATTTCCAGTGAGGCATAAACCACAGGGTACATCACAACATTCACCCCCTCCCCTTGTGATATATTAGCAGATACAGAGCTTACATGGTAGGCTAATAGTAGCACAGCGGTCCAGGCACTATTTCCAGCCGTCTCTAGTGAGGAGCCAAAGCTTCTCTAGACTGAATATAGCAGCAGTGATTCCCATCAAGGGGCCATTGCTGTCTTAAACTAGCTGCTCTTGAAAAGCGCTCAGAATAGAGCAGAAATATGAGGTTCTTGTCTCAGGAGGGCACAGTTAACTGTGCCACAGGCCTGCAGTGGGAAGCAGTTGAGTAAGTGAGATCTGGAAACAGGTGGGCTGTGTTTGAAACATGTTTCAGCTCAGAGAGGTGGACACAGATGTTGAGAGGTGGTTCTTTACTGAAGTTTAATCATACAGTAGATCTGCAGGGGTGGAATAGATGTTAGCAACGCCTTACAAGAAGAATTCTCATCTTAAAATAGTTCAGAAGGCAAGTAAATCAAAATATATGCTGGTTTTGGATTGGTTTTCTGGTTACGTAATGCTAAAGATCATATTTGTTGGGAGAGACAGCTTGTTTTGTCATCAGACATAATTTTCTGTGGTCTATCTATCTATCTATCTATCTATCTATCTATCTATCTATCTATCTATCTATCTATCTATCTATCTATCTATCTATCTATCTATCTATCTATCTATCTATCTATCTATCTATCTATCGTTCTATCGTTCTGTCGTTCTATCATTCTGTCGTTCTATCTAATTATAGTTCTATCTATCTATCTATCTATCTATCTATCTATCTATCTATCTATCTATCTATCTATCTATCTATCTATCTATCTATCTATCTATCTATCTATCTATCTATCTATCTATCGTTCTGTCGTTCTATCTAATTATAGAGCTATCTATCTATCTATCTATCTATCTATATATCTATCTATCTATCTATCTATCTATCTATCTATCTATCTATCTATCTATCTATCTATCTATCTATCGTTCTATCTATCGTTCTATCTATCGTTCTGTCGTTCTATCTAATTATAGTTCTATCATCTATCTATCTATCTATCTATCTATCTATCTATCTATCTATCTATCTATCTATCTATCTATCTATCTATCTATCTATCTATCATCCATCATCTATCTATCTATCTATCTATCTATCTATCTATCTATCTATCTATCTATCTATCTATCTATCTATCTATCTATCTATCTATCTATCTATCTATCTATCTATCGTTCTGTCGTTCTATCTATCTATCGTTCTGTCATTCTATCTATCTATCTATCTATCTATCTATCTATCTATCTATCTATCTATCTATCTATCTATCTATCTATCTATCTATCTATCTATCTATCTATCTATCTATCTATCTATCCATCGTTCTGTCGTTCTATCTAATTATAGTTCTATCTATCTATCTATCTATCTATCTATCTATCTATCTATCGTTCTGTCGTTCTATCTAATTATAGAGCTATCTATCTATCTATCTATCTATCTATCTATCTATCTATCTATCTATCTATCTATCTATCTATCTATCTATCTATCTATCTATCTATCTATCCATCGTTCTGTCGTTCTATCTAATTATAGTTCTATCTATCTATCTATCTATCTATCTATCGTTCTGTCGTTCTATCTAATTATAGAGCTATCTATCTATCTATCTATCTATCTATCTATCTATCTATCTATCTATCTATCTATCTATCTATCTATCGTTCTATCTATCGTTCTATCTATCGTTCTATCGTTCTATCTAATTATAGTTCTATCATCTATCTATCTATCTATCTATCTATCTATCTATCTATCTATCTATCTATCTATCTATCTATCTATCTATCTATCTATCATCCATCATCTATCTATCTATCTATCTATCTATCTATCTATCTATCTATCTATCTATCTATCTATCTATCTATCTATCTATCTATCGTTCTGTCGTTCTATCTATCTATCGTTCTGTCATTCTATCTATCTATCTATCTATCTATCTATCTATCTATCTATCTATCTATCTATCTATCTATCTATCTATCTATCCATCGTTCTGTCGTTCTATCTAATTATAGTTCTATCTATCTATCTATCTATCTATCTATCTATCTATCTATCTATCTATCTATCTATCTATCTATCTATCTATCCATCCATCCATCCATCCATCCATCCATCCATCCATCCATCCATCCATCCATCCATCCATCCATCCATCCATCCATCCATCCATCCATCCATCCATCCATCCATCCATTCATCTTTTCTTATCAATATATCTCTTATAAAGTATGCAAATCTTTTTGGAAAACATGGATTAAACTGCTTAATTAATATGGATTAGCTTTACAATGTTTTTCTGAGCTTTTTGAAGCTTAAAGTTTTGATGGAATGGACTTAGTTTGAAATAGTATAATATGTAAAACATGGTTCTTTATTTTGATTCATTTCCAGGTGAAACATAATACTGAGTTGACTGGAAATGAATTTTATCCATCAGGATTTGATAGGAGCGGTGAAAAAAGGCTGTGATACAGTATTATTGACTCATATGATTTCTCCTCACGGCACCTTGTTCCTGTAATTAGATGTGTTTGTGTGTGTCCTGTGATGGTGCATTTGTGACTTTGCACACTCAGTGGCATTGGGGTCAGTTGGCAGTGATTCATTTGCCGTCACTAAGATAGAACGGAACATCAGTGACTCACAGCAGGGCACTAGCACACAACGTCACAGCGCATGTGTTACGGCGAGAGTATTTTGAGGGGTTGACTGCATCGTCTGATTGAATTTGGAAGCATAATCTTGCATGTTGTGCATACAGAACATCCTGTGACCGATTTCTCTCCTGAATGACAGATTTTGCACCATCACGGTCCAGGTATTTATGGACGCTGTGAGCCATGCACAATGTTCAGATTTGTCCTAGATTAACTCTCTGTCTCACACAAGATTTCTCATCACCTCTTTTCTCTCACTGTGTTCATGTCCTCATGAGACTTCCAGCTCATCCTTCTCTCAGTTACCTTAACAGTTCGCTCTCTTTCTCTGTTTTGCCTCATTCTCTCTGTGTCTTCTCGCAGTGTGGGTGATTGGAGCTAGTGTGTCTCTGGGCAGGTTTGTTTGCGTATTGGGGTCTGTTCTTCCCTCTGGTCCTGAAAGACCTTTTCACAGAAACGCACTATGATGCTTCATCTCTGCAGTGCTGAATGAGAAATGGCTTGTTTGCATTATGAACTCTCATGATTTTGATATTGTAATTTTGAATGTCTCATATCATAATATTTTCAGTTATTTTTTCTATATCTTTTCCCTGAAGTCCACTTATTCAGTTAGTCAAGGTTTTACATGAATAATTTCTCTAGCTCTTGAAATAATATGGGCTGATGTTTACTACTATACCTTTAAGACCTCTATGCAAATATTCTCTTTTCATGTGAAATAAGTACAAAAGCTTTTTCACTAGTGAACATATTGCTGGTGTGTGAACAGTGATTTCAAATGCAAAATATTTTAAAGCAACAATTGATGCTTTTGTTATTTTTACATCATCCACCAGGCAATGGTAAATTGTTTAATTGTAAATAACATACAATTAAGTATCTGAACACATTACATTCAGTTCACACTTAAGTATATCCTTTTACAGTTTTTCTCAGTGGCTCTGGTGCATTTCTCAGAACAGAAAAGACATTTTCAAAACTTCTTGTTCAACCTCCACATCATATAGTCACTATGCACATCATAAAAAACAGTTTCTCATTCTTTTGAACAAATTGCGATTGCTTTGGTACATTCATGCAACTGATTATGTACATTTGCTTGCGGTTTCCTACATTTTCAGTTGCTAATATCATGTTGCTCAAAATGTATTGTATAGTTCTCTGTGCAGTAGTCTTACCCCTCAAAACATCTAGTCATTAGTTCATCGTATAAGTCATTAGATGCAAAATGGTTGATCTAGTTGCTCATATTTTCTACACATTTCTCTTAGACTTTTTGTAAATTTGACATGAATTGTGCAAGTGAATCTTGACTTTCACTAATGAGGAGAATATAGATCAACCAATTATATGCCACTTCTCTGAAATAGCTCAAAGGTGCATCTCATGAACCTTCAATTGGAAAGCATATATAGACCGAGAACATCACAAGAGTTACAAATTCAACAGACGAAGGATGCTTGGTGGAAGGGTACAGAGGCAAAACAGAGGAAGAAGCAGAAGAGGCCAAGGACAGAGGCGCATATCAGATCAAATAAGGGCCACTATTGTGTACTATATTGTCAATCATGGCCTTACAATGGCTGAAGGGTGCAGCTAAATATTGGGATATCGACCATATCCTCAATAATTCAAACATTTCGAAACTGACTCTTTCAATCAATATCCCACATACAGTACTGTGTAAATTTGTACTTTTGAAAGGATATATGGCATATAAGAAGCGCAGCCTTCTGCATTTCAATACAGTAACTGTCATCCAAACTGTTGCCATAGTTTGCATCAGGTAATACTAACAGAATGCATTTTTTATATTGACAACATGACTAGGCATTTTGACTATCTTGTTTGTGAACAATGACACAATGACTTTTCATTCTGATGGCACTGATATGTTCATTGACATAAATACTTACTTTTGAGAGATGAACTAAAGATTTTGAGTAAGTTACAGGCTTTTGCAGGAAATCCATTCTGTGGTGCTGTTTGTATGAATTGTTTTGAGAAATGAACATACTTCTTTGCAAACATTAAGGACGATTCGAGAAATGCACCAAAGTGACTGAGAAAAACGGTAAAGTATACGATTTCCATTTTCCTAATGTGTGCTAAAGTGTTCTTATTTTTCACAAGGGTTTTCCTTATTTTCACTACGTTATCAGGTCCCAGTGTGTTTTCAAAGTCAAGAAAAATGCATTGAAAGGGCTGGATTGATGTCAAAAATCAGTGCCTGTCCTCTGTGCACTATATTTTTTAACAAAGCAATTGTTATTTCCAAAGCGGAAATAAATAATTTTCTTTGTCAGCTCCAGAAACTGGGAAACCTTCAAGCTTTCCTCAACAACTTTTCTTGGGATTGGAAGGAAACCTGTGATTGGATTTCCTTTGAATGGGTGTTCAGACATATATTCATTGTTAATGTTATTGTTGTTGATATTTTTTGCTTTTGTTGTCAGCTGTGTGGCATGAAGAAACTGGCTTCAGAGAAATCATAATCAAATCCATTTTTCCTCTGAATATTAGATTTATTTCAACAGTTTATAGGGCAATTTAGAAGCGTTGCATGTATATTCAACAGTCAGGATCTGGCATGAATAAAAAAGAAGCAACACAGCAAGTTGTGAACAGCATGAATTATTCAAATAGTGTAATTTGCTTTAATAAAATCAGAAAGAAAAACAGTGTGCAACAGAGATTCGGAGTAAAATAATGAGTCTTTAGAACAAAGGCCTCTCTTAGTGTGCTGGACGACACTGAACAAAGGTTTCTGCTAAATGCTGTCTAGTCGTTCAAAAAGACTGTATACACACACAATAACAGCTGCACAATGAGGAAAAATAAAACTGAAAAACAGAACATAAACACTGAACTGAATGCTACACATATTGGGATCAAACACTATTTTAAGTTGCTCAAACAGACAGCAGGCAAACTAGATCTGTTTTGGCCTGTATGGCACACAGTAGACCTTATTTTGCAGATTTTATTACAGGTAAAATAACAATAAATAGTAAGATAATTCAGTCCAATGGGATTGCTGTCCCCCACAGTAAACCAATACCACAGAATTTAAGATTTATTCAGTTCAGATCAGTTTTTATTTATCCCCATAGAGAAAGCACATTCACAGCATTAAGATTCGATGCTGTTTGTATCTGTGATTTAAAGTCTGTATTTTGTTTCAACTGCTAAAATATCATGAATCATTTGGATGATAACACTAGAGGACAATATACACAACACTTGGTGAAACCTGAAGTGCAGAATTTCTGTTTCAGTGGAACGAAATGATTTTGTGACATTTCTTTATCTCATAAATTATTAACTTATTTACTTATTCATGGCCTGGCAGATTCTGAACCTCTCAGCTACTGTTTACTGTAGTCACGCCAGCGAAGGCTGGTGATTTTCAACTGGGGGAACCCAGATGTTATTGATGGAAAAATTACATATACTCAGATAATTTAAAAAGAAAAATTGTTGCCTGCAGTATGGCTTCTAAAACATCAGCTTCTCAAACTCTGAAAAGTAAAATTATATATATATATAAGACAGAAGAATCCTCAAAAATGTACTGCTGTTTGCATGTTTCTTGAGCAGCAAATCAGAATAAAATGATTTCTGAGGGATCATGTGACACTGAAGACTGGAGTAATGATGCTGAAAGTTCAGCTTTGCCATAGCAGGAATAAATTACATACAAAATATATTTAAATACAATATTACTGCATTTTTGATCAAATAAATGGGTAACACTTTATTTTGATAGTCCACTTTAGATATTCTACTAACAGTAAGTAACTTTGCAGCTACATGTCAACTAGCAGTCATTAGAGTATTAGTAGACTGTCTGCTTAATATCTTCTAACATTTTATTTTTATGGGTCCACAATATACAACATACTGACTATCAGAAACTTTGCAAATACATGTCAACTTATTCTACTGACCCTAAACCTACCCTACTGAGAGTTAGTAGACATGTAGTTACAAATTAATGAGAATTAGTTGACATGTAGTTACAAAGTTACTTATAGTTAGTAGAATGTCTAAAGTGGACTATCGAAATAAAGTGTAACCAATAAATGCAGTATTGGTGAACAAAAGAGACTTTTCCCAACAGCATTATTAAAACATATAGATCCTGGACATTTGATGTGTATCCATTTTGTTTTAAAAACTAAAATGATTGCCCCTGAACAACACTTCCAATGTTTCGTGATAGAAAACGTCAGTGCAGTTAAGCATATGGCAGCAAGCATCTATTTTTGTTAAGAAATCGTACCAGCCTATATGCATGACCATCCAGAGTTTGACTCCCAGGAGCCCTAGGTGTCTGAGTGAGTCTTGACAGATGGATTTATGACTTTCACACTTTCAGCGGTGGAGCTCGTGTCACTGAGCGTACGGTCTGAGTTAAGGGTCAGAGGCGTGCAGACCTGACTGCACAAGTGTGAAGAGAAAACCCCCGACACATGCCATGTCAGTTCCTCTGAGTTCATCACAGTCTCAGGGTTAAAAACAGACCGGCCGCAGGGAACTACCACAGCGGTAATTGAAGCCCACCTACATAGGACTGTAAATAGAGTTGCTATGGTTATTCAAAAGGTCAGGTTGTTGGTGAAAGTGAATCTGTTTTAGAATTATTTAAACAGAGGAATAAAATCATTGTTAGGACTGGAGAGACATTTAATACAGTTGTAGGAGGTCTAAGTCCCTCTTTATGCACAAAAAAACCAAGATCTTATAAAGTTGTTGTTTGCTCTGTCAGATCTATGACAGGAAGGGACTCTCCAGTCTGTCTGCTGCCGTTCTGTGAATGTTATGTCGAGCGTGTGGTTCAGCTGGGAGAGATCAGATCCCTTCACAAATAGCAATTTTTATTGCCTGTCTTATATATATATATATATATATATATATATATATATATATATATATATATATATATATAAATTGAACTCTGATGCTTCCACCATATTGTCACATTTGGTTGCTTCCATGTCAAAGAGGAGCAATGGCAACCCACCATAGATGCAGCGTTGTAGATGGTGACGTGGTTTGGTTACTATAGTCATGCATTCATTTATATGGGGAAATAAATACAATGTAGAAAAAAAAGTCTAGTATTTACTTTGAATCACTTTTCGCTCAGACATTTTTTACATTTTAATTTTTTTAATTATTTGTTTTCTTGTAAAATGTATGCCACTAATCTTTATTTACAATGGAAAATAATTTATAGTGTATAAATATACTAAATAATCCCATCAGGCTGAATTTACTGTCACTAAAAAAAATACTTTGAAACAATTTCACTCAGAAATTGCTAGTAAAACAAAAAATGCAAGTAACGAGTTAAACGAAACATGAAATTTTAATGTAGAAAACATACTCCACAAATACTCCAATAATTAAAATTTTATTTATAAAGACATTTTTTACAGTGTAGAAATATACACACACAAAAAAAAAAAAAAAAAAAATTCCCACCAGGCTCAATTTATTCACTATTTAATTTAAATTAATTACGTCATAATTATTTGTGAAATTTACTAGCAAATTCTGAGTGATAATTGTTTCAAAGAAATGGCAAGTAACGCATTTGGGGAAGTCGTGGCCTAATGGTTAGAGAGTCGGACTCGTAATCCAGCGCTCTCTCCACCCTCAATACCACGACTGAGGTGCCCTTGAAGGCACTGATCCCCCAACTGCTCCCTGGGAGCCGCAGAATAGATGGCTGCCCACTGCTCCGGGTGTGTGTTCACGGTGTGTGTGTGTTCACTGCTGTGTGTGTGCACTTTGGATGGGTTAAATGCAGAGCACAAATTCTGAGTATGGGTACTTGGCCGTATGTCACGTCACTTTCACTTTTCACTTTCATTAATCAAGTTTTGAAGCAGAGACTGAAATAGTGTTTTCTTAGCATACTCCAATAATCTGTAATTTTTTTTTTACAGTCTAGAAATATGCAATAAAAATAATCCCATCACACTGAAATTACTTACTATTTATTTTACTATAATACACTTACAGTAAACTTGGCAAGTGAAATAGTATTTTCTTAGCATACTCCAATGATCTTAATTTATTTTTTTTATTTTTTTTATAACTATGAAAAGTCAATTTAAGGCTTTTAAAAGTCTTCAAATAATTTGTCATTATTAAAACATCTAAATATGTCTTTTAAATGACCCTCAATGGAGAAAGATACATGTTGCCCTCATAATGGAGTAATATCCACATATGAGCTGACTGGATCATGCTAACCAGGTAAACTTTGACCTCTTGAACTGTAACTGTGAAAACAAGTCAACGGGCATGACACTGTGGGCATGGAAACAGTTCATAGGTGCTTTGGTCTGACATCTGTACAGAGAGTGATAGCCAGAGGCGCATTTGAGCTCAGAATGTCATTATCTTTAATGAGACTCACAAATGTGCTGCTCTTTTCTCAAAGGCTATTTGGTTTAATTGTGTTTACTCTTGCTATTGGTCATACAGTAGGTCAGAGTAAACAGCCCATTGTTCACTCATAATTCACAGCCCAATTTACCAACTGGGCAATGTTATAATGTAATATGTAGTGTGGCAAATCAGGAATATTGTGTGGAAAAAGCCATATATAGCCTATTATATGGCATATAGATGCCATACTTCAAAGGAATTTTGCAGAATGTCAACCGCAGCGTAAAATATCATCCGCTGCTTTCTGTGACTGATTATGATCTTCAATTTGACCCATCTAATTTCACAGAAAAGCAATATCACATGTAATTTCATCTCTTTCTATATGGGTGGACTTTATGTCCCTTTAAATTCGCACCCTAAACTGTTTGCTGGTGTTCTATGTCTTGGAATTGAGCTATCTTTACCATCTTAATATCAGAGCAATGGGGAAACGTATAGCCCTACAGAAATAGAATGAAACCACATTTCACGCTTATATGGGAATGATATGATGCCCATGGTGAAAGACAAATTTGAGAATTTGCAGATGGACAGTTGACATGTTGCATGCCATCTAAAATTATTTAAAGGGACAGTCCACCAAAAAATAAACATTGCTATCATTTAGTCATCCTCAAGTTGTTCCAAACCTGTATGAATTTCTTTCTTCTGTGGACCACGAAGGAAGATATTTTGAAGAATGATGGCAACCGTTGGCAACAATTTCAAGACCGATGATGAAATGATGACAGAAATGGTGACAGAATTAAAAAAACTGGGTGGACTATCACATGAGTGTGTATCACTGGAATTGATTGAACATTAATTGAATAAGATTTGTACTAGGAAGAAGAAAAATTATTTGCTATAGCACAGGATTATTTAAAGCTAACATATCATTAAAATCAGATTTTTCCATGTTTAAGTACTGTAAACCGGGTCCCCGGTGCATCTACCAACCCAGAAAATGTGAAAAGAAAATGTGCCTTTCTCTGCAAGCATATGAAAAAACGAGCCACTCAGATTTCACTCTCACTGTGAAAGGGAATCTTATTATAATATTACTGCCCCTTAATTTGCACATTTCCACCTACGGCACCGCAATTGTGATTTTGCAAGCGTCAACGGTGTACCAGTTCTAATGCCATGGAGAAAGTTCGAGCAAAGCATGCTAACTGTTCTGTCCTTGGCTGCACTGATGAGCACAGAACACTATTTAGAGTCCCAGCGTCAGAGGAGACAAGAGAGCAATGGATTTATTGATCTATTTACAGTATATTACACTGCTGCCACACAGATCTAATATAAACGTGATTTCTTTCCCAGCTGTTTACCTTTACAGACATAACTGACTGTTGTTGTAACTCATGCGTGTTTTTAACATAAACTTGTGTGTGTTTGACAGTTTAAGCGCAATAAGACATGAAAGAGAACTTTAGTACTCACATGCCATGTGACAGCCGCTTTCTGTGCACATGCTTTGGATGTATGCACTCAGAAAACCGTATATCAGAAGTTTAAACTAATATGGTTTAAAATGCATGATTTCAGTGTGATAGACATCACAATCGAAACCAAACAGATGTTTTTAGCAGAGCATCTGAGGAACAAGCTGTAAAGGCACAGCCCTATTCTGGAAAAAGGGGCGGGGAACACCAGTTAATTTTCATTTAAAGATAAATGCACCAAACCAGCGTGTTTCTGCTTCCACTCAAAAAAGGCATTTTCAAAATGATATAATACATGATCTGTGGGTTATTTTGAGCTAAAACTTCACAAACAAATTCTGAGACTTATATTACATATATTACACAAATGGGCATAATAGGTCTCCTTTAAGTGTATAACAAAATAAAATAAAAATATTAAAAAAAAATAATAAAACAAGCTAATAAATCATAATAAATGAACAGTAACCAGTCATGGAAAAAAAAGAAAGAAAATATTTTAACCTAAAATCATGAATGTTTTGGTAAAATAACAAGCCCAGGAATTAAATGTTCATTTCAAATACCTGGATCCATTTGCATTCATTTCATTACTCTTCAGCGAAACCCTATTTGCAGCACATTTGCAGATATGTGTGCTTAAAGGGATAGTTCACCCAAAAATGAAAGTTTGTAACCAGGCTTGTTTTGGGGCACCATTGACTTCCAGTAGGAAAAAAAATACTATTGAAGTCAATGGTGCCCAAGAACTGCTCTGTTTCCCACATTCTTCAGAATATCTTCCTTTGTGTTCAGCAGAACAAACACATTCATACAGGTTTGGAACTACTTGAAGGTGAGTAAATGATGACAGACTTTTCATTTTTGGGTGAACTATCCCTTTAAGACAACATTTGTATACTTAATGTTTGTTTCTCACATTTGTCTCATAGCAGCTAACTTCCCTTAATCACAATTTTTCTACAATCCGGCCTGATATTGTTTCATTGTGACTTTCTTTGAAGTCAGTCCACTCTTCATAATGTTGTTGTTTACACAAAATGGCCCCATGTCATAGACGGTTGTCATGGGAACACCACATTCGGCCCTGAGGCTTTGTATTATGAAGACGAAGGACAAGAGTACACTCTGTGTTGTTAGATCTGTCTCTTACATAAATGGATTATGCTCGGAATAAAACAAAAAATTGATTACCTTCGCTCCACAACAAGAAAGCCAATCATAAAACACGAAGAAAATCGGCCGCGTAATCATACCACGAGCTAATAATGTTTTCACACTGTTCATTTTGGAATCGATTGCGATAGCGTCAGTTCTTGGTCTGTCCTCAGATGAGACTGTGCTCTGACTGAATCTTCTGAAAGCATCTATTGTAAAGCTGCATGTGTCGTACCTGAAATCCATCAGGCATACAGCCAGAGTGATGCTCATTAAAGATGACAGCTGTGTGTTTCTCTATTCTTAGTTGTCATTTTCAGAGCCCACCACAAATAACAGGAGATGTCAGAGACGTCAATCAAAATGACACCACGCTTCAGAAATATTAATCTAACACAAAATCCTCAAAAAGTTCAGCGTTTCTTGAAAGTTTTGCTCAGGCTATAGACTTGGAATCAATACGCAGTAAAGAGAGAGGACACCCTGTTTCTTTTGTGCTCATTTCTGACAAGATTTACCTATGATTTACCAGCAATTCAGCTGTGCAAAGCATACGCCCATTTATTTTATGCATCGACAGTGAATTCACAAGCATAGCTCTTGAATCTTTTCCAAAACAGGCAACTGATCAAAACATTTCTTAGGTTAAATTTTTAATAAATATGTCACGGGTGGAAGGCAGACCATTAGGAAAGAAAAATGACAAATTAGATCGTTTGTTTTGTAGGGCAAATTGAGACTTTTGAAAATCTTTAAAAAAGGAATCTAGCACATATAGTTTCTGCAGCTACAAAAATTCAATGTCTATTTTTAGACCTATTGAAACTCACAAAATTATAGTACTTGTAAATATTGCGTATAAAGTACTAGTTTCAAAAGTGATCTCAACAACTGAGCTCAGATTTGCCAAGATTCCAACATCTTTGTTAAAAGACTGAACATTTCAATATAAGCTCAAACATTTGTAACCCCCCCCCCCCCCCCCCCCCAAGAGCAAATTATTTGAGCTATGCTATTCACATAAATGTTTTTAGCTCTTTTATACTATTTATGCCAACAAGTTTCATTTCATCCAAGGAAGCTTTTCTAGGCTTTTTAATTTTTTTTTTTTAAATTTTTTAAAATAAATTTGTCACTGTTGCAGTGCATATGCTTATGCTTATGTTGTGAGTATTCGTAAAAAAATATATCTATAAAATTGTATTATCTGTTTAAAAAAACAATAAATAGTAATAATTCATAGAAACTAAAAATATACCCTTTTAACATAAATCATGAATGCTTTTTTAGGATAAATTGTCCTTACATTTCATGGTTACATTACTGTATGCGATCTTGAGTATTTGTAAAATCTATCTATAAAACTGTAAAAAAAAGTATCTACAAATAGTGTATGCAGCTTTAAACATGTACACTGATACTGTTTGTTCATATGTTTTAGCATCCAAACAAATACAAATGTATACGAAAAAAAAAGTTTTTGTACCCATAAATGTTGCGAATGAAGTTTCAAGAGCAATCTTAGCAACTGTGCTCAGACAGAAAAAAGACTCAATATTTCAATCTGAGCTCAAACATTTGTCGGATTTTTCAAAGACCAAAGACCAAATTATTTGAGCTATGTCTTGACATTCATTTTATAGCTCTTATATGCTTTTTGTATGCCAACAGTTTCATTTCTCCTCAGGAATTTCGAGAGGAACATCTTAGGCAAAGTTAATGCTTCAATTTCGATAGCTCTTTTCTGTCCTCTGTTCAGTCTCCTGAGGTGTGAATGACCAAGTGGAGAGGCTGTGGCCGACCCGCTCTGTATTTTTACGGTGATGTTTGTAATCTCTCAGGGATGATTGTTGATCCAAAGTGGCATATGGTGCTGATGAGGGTCACAACGTCCCCAATTTGCAATCAAAGTGAACTCTCGAGATGTCATTAAATGAGTCAGTGCAACACACAATCAGGGAGCGATCAGCCCTCGACTGACTGCTGGAGTGAAAGGTGACCCTTCGGACTTCATTTGGCCCATGATCACTGAATTTTTACATCCATTGCAGTAGATATTGTGAGAACAACAAACAAACTAAAAAAAATGTCACTTATGAGCAGTGATGGGAATAACGGCGTTATAAATAAACAGCGTTACTAACGGCGTTATTTTTTTCAGTAACGAGTAATCAAACGAATTACTGTTTCCCCCATTACAACGCCGTTACCGTTACTGACAATAAAATGTGGCGTTATTATATTATTAGAATTTAATTTTTCAGTTCATCTGAATGGATGCGCAGTGTAGCTGTATTTGACGTACCGTAAACTCTAGTGTGAAGCGCACGAATCGCAGTCGCTTTCTCTCACATACACGCACGCAAAGAAAGATACAGAGCAAGAGAGTCTTTCATAACATGCAGAATTGACGCGCTACATGTAAACGATATTCTGTGTTGTATTTTCCTGTCAAAATAACGGAGTTCCTTTGGAATTCTTCAGCTTTTAAGAACTGCCGGGTTCTCTTGTAGTGGGCGGAACTAATAAGCAAACGACAATCTCATTGGCTGGCGCTCACCTATTATTTTGATTTCAGCAAATCAATTCGAGCGAACTCAGACAACGTGATTAATATTCATGAACCCAGCAGCTCATTAATCCTTATTGCGTTTTATATTGATGACAAATATGCATTCATACTTGGTTATTCTAATTACTAAAGTTCTATCATCATATAATACAAAATTATCATAATATTATATTATAATGCTTGACTGACTGATAATAATTGTCAGTAGATAAATAGTGTAGATTAATGTACAATGTTTTATAATAATAATTTATTCTTTTTAGTGTCTATTTCATTAATTTAACATATTTAATATTGGGGGCATCCAAAGTTATTTGACATTTGAACATTTTGTAAAAAGTAACGCAATAATTACTTTCCCTGGTAATTAGTTACTTTTATAATGATGTAACGCAATTACTAACTCAGTTACTATCTGTGAGAAGTAATTAGTAACTATAACTAATTACTTTTTTAAAGTAACGTGCCCAACACTGCTTATGAGTCAGATTGTGCAAAAACACTGAGATGTTTCACCACATAATATGGGCACTAGCAAACAAGGAACAGCAGATCCAGAGTGAGCTTTGAGTGAAATGGAAGTGAAATTACAGACTGTAATTATACACACTCATGTGATCACACAGGAAAAATATATTGCTGGTTGCTCTGTTAAAGCTTAAGGGGAACAGTGAGTTCTCTGTCTTTATTACTTTAATATCTTTATTTAACAGTTCTGTCAAACATTTTATTACAGTAAACCGTATATGAAAATCTATTATAACATTTCCCTTTTCTGTTAGTAATAGAGTGGTGGAACTATGATGTCAATTTGTAGGCAAAAACCCGGAAGCGAGTTTGCATTTTAGCACTTCTGGTTCCATCGTCCCAGAATCAATGGGTTTTTTGAATGGAAGTTTGATTAAATCCCCTAACATAAGTTAGGTTCACACAAGCTCAAGATACTTTCACATTTTATTCTATGACAATCAGTTTTTTTTTTAAACTGTTAAATTTCTTTAAAAAGACAGTTGCTAACAAGTTGCTAAATGGGACTACAGGCACTGTCGGAGACATTCAACGTCATCACGCCAGTTTAGCAATCACGAACAGTTTAGCAATTTACAGTATTTTCCAATTTTAGTATAATTTATAGTACAATTAATTGTAGAATAACCAATTAATAGTTTTCCCCATTTTATATTGTTGTTCGACTATGTTTTTTTTTGCCCTGTGTTTTGCCCTAAAATGCAACACAAGTCTTTGGATGGAAGATGATCGTTTTATCGCTTACTGATATGGAGACTCTGGGTTCATACCATTAAGGAAACTCGTATTACGATTATTCCATGTAAACACCACATTTACAGCTTAGTCACGGTGAAAGTGAAACTTTAACGATGCATAGTGCTTAAAGCCACATTAAAATTAAATGTTTATGGTCACATGAAGCTGTTATAAAGCATAAAGATTGAGGATTTTCTAGAAGCAAGGATAAAATAACATTTTGTGTACCCACCCTAACAAAATGATTTGAACCTTAAATGTGGTATTTTATTAATCTTACCATATCCAAAAACTCGCGTACTCTGCTGTTATTCAATTTATTAAATGCACTAGAATTTTATTGAATAGTACGTCATTGTTACGTGAGGTGTCCTTCAGGGAGTACGAGGAGACGTAGAAATACTAAGTACTCTTTTAATAAAGATAAGGACCATAACATTAACTTTAAATGACATTAACATAACATTTATAAAGAACATATACATAACTTAAGACTTGACAAAGGGGAACACAAAACTGAAGACTTATAAAGGAAACAGGAACAAAAGAGCAAACAACATAATCAAACTCAGGTGGGGACAATCAAATGATAATTAACCAATGAGGGCAGGAACTAAACCAAAACAAGGAAAACAAGGACCAGGACCGACTGACATGTAACAGTATCTCCCCCTCCCGGTAGGCGCGTCCCGCGCCGTAACAGTTCCAACCGGGAGGGGGGGTGGGCGTCCTGGATGCCGGAGCAGGACGGATACACAGGGCACAGAGGAGGCATCCAGGGCGGATCAGGAGGTTCCGGCGGCCATGGCGGGTCAGGGGACTCCGAGGGCCATGGCGGATCTGGGGACTCCGAGGGCCATGGCGGATCTGGGGACTCCGAGGGCCATGGCGGATCTGGGGACTCCGGCGGCCTTGGAGGATCTGGGGATTCCGGCGGCCTTGGAGGATCTGGGGATTCCGGCGGCCTTGGAGGATCTGGGGATTCCGGCGGCCTTGGAGGATCTGGGGATTCCGGCGGCCTTGGAGGATCTGGGGATTCCGGCGGCCTTGGAGGATCTGGGGATTCCGGCGGCCTTGGAGGATCTGGGGATTCCGGCGGCCTTGGAGGATCTGGGGATTCCGGCGCCCTTGGAGGATCAGCCATAGTGGCCCTGGCTAAAGCCCGGAACATGGCCACTATGGCCAACAGAAGGACAGGGATATAGCCCCCCCCCAAAATTTCTTTGAGGAACTTAGGGGTTTTTTGTCTGGGTTCTCTGGGGCGCTCGGACAGCGCGGATACTTGGGGGCGCTTGGACGGCGCAGAGCTGGACGGAACCCGCGGAGGTACTGGTGAGCTGGACGGGACCAGCGGAGGCTCAGGTGAGCTGGACGGGACCAGCGGAGGCACAGGTGAGCTGGACGGGACCAGCGGAGGCACAGGTGAGCTGGACGGGACCAGCGGAGGCACAGGTGAGCTGGACGGGACCAGCGGAGGCTCTAGGAAGCGCCTTCGTGGCGCAGGCACAGGGGGGCGCTCTTGCAGCGCGGATTCAAGGGGGCGCTCTGGCAGCGCGGGTTCAGGACGGCGCTCTTGCAGCGCGGGTTCAGGACGGCGCTCTTGCAGCGCGGGTTCAGGACGGCGCTCTTGCAGCGCGGGTTCAGGACGGCGCTCTTGCAGCGCGGGTTCAGGACGGCGCTCTTGCAGCGCGGGTTCAGGACGGCGCTCTTGCAGCGCGGAGGCAGGGAGGTGCCTTCTTGGTGCAGGCACTGGGCGGCGCTCTTGCAGCGCGGACTCTGGTGTGCGCTCTTGCAGCGCGGAGACAGGGAGGCGCCTTCTTGGCGCAGGCACTGGGCGGCGCTCTTGCAGTGCGGAGACAGGGAGGCGCCTTCTTGGCGCAGGCACTGGGCGGCGCTCTTGCAGCGCGGGCTCTGGTGTGCGCTCTTGCAGCGCGGATTCTGAGGGGCGCTCTTGCAGCGCGGAGACAGGGAGGTGCCCTCTTGGCGCAGGCACTGGACGGCGCTCTTGCAGCGCGGAGACAGGGAGGCGCCTTCTTGGCGCAGGCACTGGGCGGCGCTCTTGCAGCGCGGGTTCTGGTGTGCGCTCTTGCAGCGCGGATTCTGAGGGGCGCTCTTGCAGCGCGGAGACAGGGAGGTGCCCTCTTGGCGCAGGCACTGGACGGCGCTCTTGCAGCGCGGAGCTGGATGGGACCAGCGGAGGCGAAGGTGAGCTGGACGGAACCAGCGGACTTGCCGTATTCTCTGGCGGCGGTTCGGCCGCTCTTTCTCGCGGCAGGTTGGCCGCACTCTCTGGCGGCGGGTTGGCCGCTTTCTCTCGCGGCGGTTCGGCCGCACTCTCTCTCGACGGCGGGTTGGCCGCTCTCTCTGGCGGCGGGTTGGCCGCACTCTCTGGCGGCGAGTTGGCCGCTTTCTCTCGCGGCGGTTCGGCCGCACTCTCTGTCGGCAGGTTGGCCGCTTTCTCTCTCGGCGGCGGGTTGGCCGCTTTCACTCTCGGCGGCGGGTTGGCCGTACTCTCTCGTGGCGGCGGGTTGGCCGCACTCTCTCTCGGCGGGTTTGCCGCTCTCTCTGGCGGTGGTTTGGCCGTGGCCGCGGACGGCGGTTGGAATCCGTGGGTCGCTGGCGAGTTGGTTCCGACTCGGGCCCGGACGCTTCCCAGACACCGGAAAATGGCCACTCTCCAACAACATCCCGTGGTGTCTGGGAGGTCCACGGGACGGTGGTAAGTGGCCCCGAGCCGGAACATCTCGATGATGGCGGAGTCGTTCAGCGTCATTTTCTCCGCGAGCCTACAGAACCGGCTCGCGAATTCGAAAAAGGGGAGATCCAGGAGGGTTAGGGCGGCGACCGCTTCTACGAACTCCATCTCGGTTTTGGTCAAGTCTTCTGTTACGTGAGGTGTCCTTCAGGGAGTACGAGGAGACGTAGAAATACTAAGTACTCTTTTAATAAAGATAAGGACCATAACATTAACTTTAAATGACATTAACATAACATTTATAAAGAACATATACATAACTTAAGACTTGACAAAGGGGAACACAAAACTGAAGACTTATAAAGGAAACAGGAACAAAAGAGCAAACAACATAATCAAACTCAGGTGGGGACAATCAAATGATAATTAACCAATGAGGGCAGGAACTAAACCAAAACAAGGAAAACAAGGACCAGGACCGACTGACATGTCAGTCATGGAGATAAGTTTTTTTTTTTAAATTAAAATATTCATATTAATCAAGGATTTATTGACTTTTAATGCACCTTATTTCGAAATGTACAGAAATACGTGCTTTCATATGTCCCTTAGTTAGGATTATTTCATTTATTCACTATACTATTTATTACTAATGTCTCATTTCAGTTTTTGTTTGGCTCTAGTTTTTTATTTATTCCAGTTTATATGAAAAGGTTAATGTAGCATGGATTAAAATTCATCCACAGAGTAAATCCTTTTCACTGAGTATGTTACAAATAAGTTTGAAAAACTTGTCAGGGCATGCTGGTGGTGACGTTGAAGGTGAAGGTTGAAGGTGACGTTGTAGTTCGTTTATAGCCTAAGTTTAGCTTTTAAGTTCTGGCGCTTTTATTTAGGCTTCAAAATTCATAAAAGTTTATATTATTTTGTGAAGATTATCTTGATGGACAAAACCTGTAAGTTTCATGAACTATGACTGAACACAGAGCTTATTTTTTGTGATAATCCAAAAGCTTATGGAAAAATCCTATTGGCTATTTGTCGAGGGAACCAGTTTCATGCTAACAGCCGATTCGCCTACAAAGTGACGTCATAGTTCCTTTACTCTATAGAAAAGTTGTAATACTTTCTCATGTACCAGTGGCAATTAGCAAATACACATTTTTAACATTTAAACAAGTCTCTTTGTTACATGTCGACCTAGTTCCCTTAGTTCCCCTGATTAGCTAATTAGCTCCACACCTGTTTCTGGTTTCCCATGATTACTTTTAGTATTTAAAGCCTGTGTTCTCTCCTGGTCTTTTGTCTGCTATTTGTTTGATATATGTGTTTCACTTTATTTTGATGGTCCCTTTAACACATTCTATTGACTATAAGTAATGTTGCACCTACATTTCTACTAATTCTCAATAGAGTGTTAGTAGTGTATTAGTTGACTGGTAGGGTGAGGGTTAGATTAAATTGACACGTTCTTGCAAAGTTACTTATAATCAGTAGAATATCTTTTGGGGGACCAACACAATAAGGAGTTCGTAGATATGAAGCAAACAGTCTACTAATACTCTTATGAGAGTTTGTTGACATGTAGTTGCAACATTACTTAGTGTCAATAGAATGTTCAAAAGGGACCATCAAAATAAAGTGTTACCATGTGTTTTGCTACCCCTCACTCCTTGATTATTGCTGTTTCTTGTTTGGATTTTCATTAAAAGACTCTGTTTTGATTATACTCCTTCGTCGTGCGCTTTCTTAGCACAGCACCGTAACTGAATAGCAGACCTCAAGTGAGTAATTTAGCTGCGTTTTCTTTCTTTCGGTTTATTTTTTATTTTTTTGTTCCTCTCCCGGAATGGCCTTGTCAGCCGTCTAACTCCTGTGCCTGGAGCAGATGGACCGTTCGCTGGATGACCATACCAGGGACTTTCTTGATCTAGCATGCCATACACACTTCCCGGACCGCTCACTCTGTGTTTTCTACATTACCAGCCTGAGCGAGCGGTGTAAGGCACGCCTGCCAGCGGATGGTCCCAAGGAGGATTTCGCCGCTTGTATGGAGTGGGTGCTGGAGAATAATGGACTGTATTTCTCCGTCTGCCTCTCAGAGGAGGATATCTCCAGCCCCACTGCCGAACCAGAGACCAGCCAGCCATCATCCCGCTACACGGAGCTACTGCCTGAGCCCGCTGTGACTGAGCCTATCATCGCCACAGAGCCTGATCCTCAAACATCGTTTGACCTAGTGCATGAGCACTTTTAGTATTTAAAGCCTGTGTTCTCCCCTGTTCCTTTGTCTGCTATTTGTTTGATATATCTGTGTTGCTACCCCTCGCTCCTGGATTATTGATGTTTCTTGTTTGGATTTTCATTAAAAGACTCTGTTTTGATTATACTCCATCATGCACTTTCTTAGCACAGTACCGTAACACTTTTAACATGTGATCAGATTTTAATTTCATAAACCTGGCAAATGTTAGCAAATCTAACTGTTAGATCTTCAGAAGTGTGCATTTAAAGCCTGCATAAAAAATATGTGTACTCCCAGCAGGCACAGGACGTGAATAAAATGTCAGGTTGCATTTTGGTTGAAAATAAAAATCGGGATTCAGTATTTGACAGCAATTTGACACTGATTTAACAATGGATTTTGGTTACCCAACCTTAAGACAACAAATATTGGAAACAATTTAGAATACTGTTTCTTACTTGCTGCATAACTAATAAGGAATTATTGAAGAACTAACAGGTAATTATTAATTAACACTTAATTCACTACTGTTAACTACTAAGGAATATGTGTTAACTAATCAGTATGTAATACAAATTTATGATTGTGTTAATTAACAGTTAGCTAATCAATAACAAATCTATTCTGTCATACCTCCTGAAGAACTAAATTTTAATTTAGTATCTTTAAAAATAAAATAATTTGTTTTATGCAAAGGATCAGGCGTTTACATCACATAAAACGGAATAGGCATGTGCAACTGACATTACGTACTGTCACGGGTTGGGAGGAACGAAGACTCAATTGCTGGCAAAAGGAATCTTCTTTATTAACAAATTATAAAATAAACAAAAACACAACTGAAACCACCCCGAAGGGGAAAAAGCCAGAACAAACACAAGCACTGAAAACAAGACATACACGAGGCACAGGGCAGACATCAGACACAGGCATACCTGGCACAAAAGTGAGACGAAATAGAGCAGAACAGAAAACACAGGGAGCTTAAGAAGGGACAGCAATCAGGAACACAGCTGGGGCAAATTAAACAATAATGAGGTGAGTGGGGAATTGAATCCGGGAGACAGTGACCTCTGGTGGTGAGAGGGAGCATCGTGGACCCGGATTCATGACAGGACCCCCCCTCTAAGGAATGGCTTCCAGACATTTCCACGTACCCAACTAGGGGGAAGGCCAGGCGGGAACGGAGCAGAGGAAGGGGAGGGATGGGGGGGAAGGGGAGGGATGGGGGGGAAGGGGAGGGATTGGGGGCCAGGTCCATGTGCTGGTGGGGGACCTGGGGACTGAGGCAGCGCCGGCGGGATGGGGACCCAGGGCAGAACCAGCGGCCACCACAGCAGTGTGTGCGGAGCTGCCACCCTTAAACGGGCAATGGCTGGCTCCGCTGCTTCGGGAGCCTTGTGAACGGGCGCCGCCGCCTCGGGCGGATCATGAGTGGGCGCCGCCGCCTCGAGAGGAACGTGAGCGAACACCGCCGCTTCGGGAGAATCGGGAGCTTCGTGAGCGGACACCGTCGCCTCGAGAGGAACGTGAGAGGACACCGCCGCCTCGGGAGGACCGCAAGCGGACACCGCCGCCTCGGGAACCTTGTGTGCGGGCACCGCCGCCTCGGGAACCTTGTGTGCGGACACCGCCGCCTCGGGAGGACCGCGAGCGGACACCGCCGCCTCGGGAGGACCGCGAGCGGACACCGCCGCCTCGGGAGGACCGCGAGCGGACACCGCCGCCTCGGGAGGACCGCGAGCGGACACCGCCGCCTCGGGAGGACCGCGAGCGGACACCGCCACCTCGGGAACCCTGTGTGCGGACACCGCCGCCTCGGGAACCTTGTGTGCGGACACCGCCGCCTCGGGAACCTTGTGTGCGGACACCGCCGCCTCGGGAACCTTGTGTGCGGACACCGCCGCCTCGGGGATCCTGTGAGGTTCGTGAGCGGGCACCGCCGCTTCGGGAGTCTTGTGAGCGGGCACCGCCGCCTCGGGAGCTTTGTGAGCGGGCACCGCCGCTTCGGGAGCTTTGTGAGCGGGCACCGCCGCCTCGAGAGGATTGTGAGCGGGCACCGCCGCTTCGGGATGATCGTGAGCGGGCACCGCCGCTTCGGGACGATCGTGAGCGGGCACCGCCGCTTCGGGTTGATCGTGAGCGGGCACCGCCGCTTCGGGTTGATCGTGAGAGGGCACCGCCGCTTCGGGATGATCGTAAACGGCTACCGCCGCTTTGGGTTGATCGTGAACGGCTACCGCCGCTTCGGGACGATCGTGAGTGGCCACCGCCGCTTCGGGAACCTCGTGAGCGGGCACCGCCGCTTCGGGATGATTGTGAGCGGGCACCGCCGCTTCGGGACGATCGTGAGCGGCCACCGCCGCTTCGGGACGATCATGAGCGGCCACCGCCGCTTCGGGACAATCGTGAACGGGCACTGCCGCCTCGAGAAGGCCTGAGATGAGCCCTGCCCCCTCAGAGAAAAGCTCCGCGGATATCCCCGCTTCGGTAGCTTTGTGAGCGGGCGCGGGAGCCTTGTGAGTGGGTGCCGCCGCTCCCCTCACCGACATCAGCGGAGGATCCTCCACGCTGCGTCTCAGCCCGGGGCGCCCAAAGAAAGACCCCGAGACACTGGAAGTTGCTGGCCCGATCCGAGGAGGTTCTGGAGCAACATCCCAGACTGGGAGGGGGGCACCCTGCCGCAGCTCCACCTCCTTCAAGTAGATGACGTGGTCGACCATCTCCCAATAGGACCACGTATCTATTTCCCCCAGCTCCTGCCGGTTGACAGGCTCATCCAGGCCCGCTAAAAACAGGCGGATGAGGGTGCTCCCTCTAATCCCCAGCTCCTGGCCTACCTCGAAGAGGTCTTCGGCGTAATACCCAAAAGGGCGATTGTCTTGTGGGCAAGGATGCGGCCCACTGGCTGGGGCCTGATTCCTCTGTCGACCAGGAGCTGGGTACAAGAAGATTCCCATTGCCGCTGAGTCTTCAGGTGTCTCGTTCGTACTGTCACGGGTTGGGAGGAACAAAGACTCAATTGCTGGCAAAAGGAATCTTCTTTATTAACAAATTATAAAATAAACAAAAACACAACTGAAACCACCCCGAAGGGGAAAAAGCCAGAACAAACACAAGCACTGAAAACAAGACATACACGAGGCACAGGGCAGACATCAGACACAGGCATACCTGGCACAAAAGTGAGACGAACGAGAGCAGAACAGAAAACACAGGGAGCTTAAGAAGGGACAGCAATCAGGAACACAGCTGGGGAAAATTAAACAATAATGAGGTGAGTGGGGAATTGAATCCGGGAGACAGTGACCTCTGGTGGTGAGAGGGAGCATCGTGGACCCGGATTCATGACAACGTACCTGTTGTTTTGCATAACATAAATTGATTTACAGCACAGTAATGATTTTATAGATTAAATAAAATGTACACAAACCTGTATTTCACCAAAGAAATGCACCAATTCAGCGGTGTTGCAACTTCCCTCTCCTGAAGAGGATGAAATAATGCCCATGGTCAGTGAGAATGCGGAGAGGAGGGAGGGAATGGGGGGTGTTAGGCGTTAACACAACACAAAAACTACCCAAGACTAAAAAACAAAAAAACAAATATGACCCAACAGCTTCATCCCAATGTTTTGGTAAATAAATAAACAAACAAACCACCATTTTACAGAGTGTACTGTATCTGTAGTATAGTTATGGCAAGACAGTGGAGTTGGGGTTCCTTTCCGGAGCAGATTTCCTACAGAACATGCGCACAAAGAAATTATTTACCATACAGGTAAAAACTAAAGGTAAAATCCTTTTGGGGGTGCAGCAAACAAAATGCATATTTCATTTTCATTATAGGCCAATAATAGTAGTAGTGGACTGTAACAAAGTTACTACTGTAGTAGTACTTTGTACTTGTCTTTTTACTCAAGTAATTTTGAAAATGAATAGGCCTACTTATAATTTTACTAGAGTAATATCTTATTGGGATATCTGTACTTTTACTCAAGTACTTGTATAACAGAGTGACAGAAGCGTGAGGCATGCGGATCCATGTGCAAGTTTTTTTTTTTGACAGACGTGGTCAACAAACACAGGCAGGGTCGAAACACTAGCAAACAGGTATGGCACGGGCAAAACACAAGAATATCCCTAGGGCTGGCGTAGGTCATCGTTCGGAAAACAAAATCCAGAGGGCTTGACAAGACGAGTAAACCAGAAACACAAGCAATATTCCAAACGAGGTACAGACAGAGTCAGAGCAGTGAGACAAGGGTTAATCCAAGGTACACAGGCAGGAAGCAGGAAACAAGAAACAAGGCAATACGAAAAGACTAGACTAAACAAGAACAAGACTCCGTAAGGCAGCTATGACTAGGAGAGTGATACACGCAGATCAATACAGGAGACTAAACACAAAACAAACACGGAAAGGCTTGGTAAGTAGCTAACACTAGGAGAGTGCTAAACGCTAGACAATACTCAACGACCTGAACAGGATTTGATTGGGTGTTATGTAGTGTGTGCAATGGCTCTCAGGTGAGCCTGTGACTGTTGACAGCTGTGTGATCAGTGCATTCAGCTGTGTATGTGCAATCAGTGCAATGGATGATGGGAACTGTAGTCCGGAGTGACATGTAACAGTCTGTGTGGTGTAAGAGTCAATATGAAGGAAGGGCGACCTCTGATGACGAGTGGACGGAAGACCATGAACTGGATTCGTGACAACTTGATTTGTGGGCCACAGCCTGATTATTATAGTGACTATTTGCATATAACTGTTCAGTAGTAATTTCATAGTTATTTTTCTTGAACCTTAACTAGTGGATAATTAATAGTAGTTCTTCAGGAGGTATGACAGAATACATTAGTTATTGCTAACTGTTACTTAACACAATCATAAAATTGTATTACATACTGATTAGTTAACACATCTTCCTTAGTAGTTAACAGTAGTGAGTTAAGTGTTGATGAATAATTACCTAGTTCTTCAATAATTCCTTATTAGTTATGCAGTAAGTAAGAGACAGTATTCTAAAGTGTTACCTAAATATCAATATCAGCTGACGTCGGTATTGGACATCAAATTAACATTGACATTAGACGTTGCATTGACATCGAATTTTGGTCACTTGACATTGCAACAAAAATGTATAACCAACTCTAATCTGGTCTTAAATTGAGAAAATATGATTGCTGTGTGAAGAGATTTATCAGATTACCAAATCCATTTTTGGTTAAAGTGTTTACTTCCTTTTCATTTGTGTTTTTCTTTATTTGTGAAAAATACTAACATGACCGTATTTATACTCTGATATTTCTTGCACTTTGAAAGTGACTGCTACTTCCTTTTGCAGTCTGGTTAGACGTTAACTACATTTCATTGTATTTGTATTTAGGCTCTGCTCAATGACAGTAAAGGTCCTTGCACAATAAGTCCAAAATTTTAGAACACTAAAAAATAAATACATCCTCACATTGTGTCAATCACATTTACACACTACCTCCATAGCATGCATTTTGAGAGGAAAGGATGAACAATACGAAAAAAAGAAAAACAAAAAAAAAAAACATACAAAAATGTCGGACTTGGTGTACAAGGACTTAAAGCTGAATTGAATTTATCCATTTTCGAATTTAATTATAATTTAGTAAATATTTTGTGAAGTAAAGATACATTTCATTGCATCCTTAAATGAAAGCAACTCTATACAGTGTTTTGTATGGTGACTGGGAGGGGACATGTTCGGTTCACTTAATTTTGTCATGGCCATGACATACTGTATTAACTCGTGGGAACGTGATATTACAACCTGAATTCTGAAAAATGTTGGGACGTTTTTTAAATTTGAATAAAATGAAAACTAAAAGACTTTCAAATCACATGAGCCAATATTTTATTCACAATAGAACATAGAGAACATAACAAATGTTTAAACTGAGAAATTTTACAGTTTTATCCACTAAATGAGCTCATTTCAAATTTGATGTCTGTTACAGGTTGGCACGGGGGCAACAAAGGGCTGAAAAAGCAAGAAATTTTGAAAAGATTCAACTGGGAGAACATCTAGCAACTAATTAAGTTAATTGACATCAGGTCTGTAACATGATTAGCTATAAAATGGATGTCTTAGAGAGGCAGAGTAAAGACTCTCAAAAGTAAATCTGAAGATGCCAACTAAAGCTCTATCATGCAAAAAGGAAGTCATATGGGAACAGGTCCAGAAGCGGTGTTGTATCCTGTGGGCCAAGGCTCATTTAAAATGGACTGTTTCAAAGTGGAAAAGTGTTCAATGTTCAGACGAGTCCAAATTTGACATTCTTGTTGGAAATCATTGACGGCGTGTCTTCCGGGCTAAAAAGGAGAGAGATCTTCCAGCGTGTTATCAGCATTCAGTTCAAAAGCCAGCATCTCTGATGGTATGGGGATGCATAAGTGCATATGGTATGGGCAGCTTGCATGTTTTGGAAGGCACTATGAATGCTGAAAGGTATATAAAGGTTTTAGAGCAACATATGCTCCCCTCCAGATGACGTCTATTTCAGGGAAGGCCTTGTGTATTTCAGCAAGACAATGCAAAACCACAAACTGCAGCTATTACAACAACTTCGTAGTAGAAGAGTCCTGGTGCTGAATTAGCCCGCCTGCAGTCCAGATCTTTCACCTATAGAGAACTTTTGGCACATCATTAAACGAAAAATACGTCAAAGATGACCACGAACTCTTTAGCAGCTGGAAACCTATATCAGACAAGAAAGGGACCAAGTTCCAACACCAAAACTCCAGAAACTCATAACCTCAATGCCTCTCTAAGACATCCATTTTATAGCTAATCATGTTACAGACCTGATGTCAATTAACTTAATTAGTTGCTAGATGTTCTCCCAGTTTAATCTTTTCAAAATTTCTTGCTTTTTCAACCCTTTGTTGCCCCCGTGCCAACTATTTTGAGACCTGTAGCAGGCATCAAGTTTGAAATGAGCTCATTTGGTGCATAAAATTGTAAAATTTCTCAGTTTAAACATTTGTTATGTTACCTATGTTCTCATTTTGTCAACATATTATGCTGTTTCCATGAGTTAATATGTCGTGCCCACGACAAAACTAAGTGAACTGAACATGTCACCTCCAGGTCACCGTAGTTTTGCGACTTTGGAGCCCCCTACAGTTAAGTGAGCAGAATTCTCTGTCATAATTACGGTGCTGTACACGTGCATTTGTTGCTGCTGTAAAGCTTTATATCGATCATTACCCACCCTGCTTTCTAAAATATTATCTTCTGTCAAAAAATATATGTTGGTTGACCACTAGAAGAAACAACTTGTCAGGGTGGGGTGAAGGGAGGACTCAATTGCAGGAAGAAAGGGATTTTATTAACAATAAATATAAACAAAAACTACAGACTGACAAGGCTGGACACCAGGCACACACAACATTTGACGACGAACTCACACGGGAGTGCAAACACAAGAAGATTAAATAGGGAGCAAATGAGGAAGGAAACAAGGGAACACAGGTGGGGGCAACAAAAAAAGACAACGAAAAACACAACACAAACACGGACAGAGGACAAAACACAACACACATGGACAGAGGACAGAGGACAGAGGAGCGCACGGCCTGAGCAAACCCAAGACCGCACGCTCCTACAGCAAGACCAACCTGGAGTGTGAGTGTCCGAACCCTGACACGAAAACCAGAACTGAGCCTGAACAAGACAGGAGTGCAGGGATCCAAACACTACGCTCCAACAGAGCACGCAGATGAGAGCACGCGGCTCGAGCACACTCAACAAGAAGGAAGTGTCAGAGCTCTGTCACAAAACCACGAATAAACTAGACCAGATTATACTAGATGAATATACTAGATTACAGTATATTCAAAACTCAGCCGCTCGTATTCTCACTCACACCAAGCGTTCAGCCCACATCACCCCTTTTCTAGCTGATCTGCACTGGCTACTAGTGGCCTATCGTATCAAGTTTAAACTTATTCTGCTTACTTTTAAAGCTTTGAATGGTCTGGCCCCTTACTATCTTTGCAATTTGCTCCTCCCCTATTCTCCACCACGTTCATTGCGGTCCTCTGATTCTCGCCTTCTCACCATCCCTCAATATCGCCTCTCTTCCATGGGGGGCAGATCGTTCAGTGTTGTTGCCCCTAAATTATGGAACTCTCTACCCAGATCACTCTGTCTTGCCAATAGCCTGTCTGAATTCAAATCGCTGCTCAAAACTCACTTGTTTTCAGAATGTTATCTTTCTTAGTTAACTGCTGTTTATTTTGTTTTATGTTGTATATTACTCTTTGGATTTCTGATGTTCTTTTCTTTCTGTTTATTGTTTGATGTTTTCCTCCCATTTCTGATGTTTATTGTAAAGTGTCCTTGAGCTCTGGAAAGATAGACTTATTATTATTATTATTTATTTAGACCGAAGTGACAGAACCCTGACACAAGTGAGATATTAGATCTCATTTGTGATTTTTGTTATATATGAGTGACTTCTCTCATAGTACATTTTCATGTTCATTCATAGCTCAAGAAAGGAAAAAAAAGACACAAATAAGAGAATTAGTTTAATACATTTTGTTTCAGGATTATTTCTTTTTAATTGACTTTTTATTGAAGATTTTGGTATCACTGTTTGATACATAATTAAAAACTCCAGAGGAGACAGATGTGAGATTACTATTGTCTTTTTCTCAGGATAAATATCTGGGAAGCAGAAGGCTGGATAAACTGTTGCCATACTCAGAGGTGGGTAGTAATGAGTTACATTTACTTCGTTACATTTACTTTGTTACATTTACTTGAGTAATTTTTTTGGGTAACTAATACTTTTAGAGTATATTTACTCAAGTAGATTTTTAGTGAAAAAAAAAAAACGTACTTTTACTTCGTTACTGTGGGCGACAAAGTAACTCTTGTTACTTTATCTTAATGCAATACAAAAATACTTCAATTTATTCCAAACACGCCATCTCCTTTTTTCTGGACAATCAGCGATGCCCATTCGTGAATGAGTCATTCCTTTGAATCAATTCTGTTCAAAGGCTTGATCAAACCAGTTGGCAAACCTGTGAATCGGTTCGCGAATCAGTTTGAATGATTCGTTCAGTTCCCTGACGCACAGAGTTAAACAGAAAGCTTAAGAACATCAAAAGCGTTGAAGATGTGGCTTTGGATCTACAGTCAATTGAAAGCAAATCTGCAAAGGCTATTATTTACTAGCTATGAAGATCTTTATTAGATAAACACTGCGTGTGCTGTCTACGGTCCGATTACAGTACACCATACCACTATGACATTACCAGTTTGTTGAACATGTACCTTATACATTAAATACAATGTATAATTTAAACATTAGATAAGCTGTCACAGAGTATGAAATGAACACCCGCCAAACCAGCGTTAGCTCTGTGCAGCGGCGGTGCGCAACCTGTTCCAGGAGGAATGCCTATTTTCACAATATACATTTGTTTAAATTTTGCAAAACAGACGGAAGAAGATCCATCAATGTGCATTTGTTTCGTTATGAACAGATGTTTGGTAGCAGTCATGTGAGGAGTTTTCACTCTTCTCCGTGTCAGAGGTTATATATAGGCTACATGTTGTCAGGGAACACAGACTCGTGACACACACACACATATATATATACAGTATATAATACATAATTAATATACTTTAAAATATAATTTAATTCAGTGATGCAAATTAGAATTTTCATCAGCTGTTACTATACAGTTTTCAGAGTCATATGATCCTTCAGAAATCATTCTGACATATTGATTTATTACCAGTGCTGGAAACATTGTTTTGCTGCTTAATATGTTTTGGAACCTGTGACTGTCAGCCCTTGTGTCGTATGTTGTGTGTTGTGTGTTGTGTGTTTCCCGCCCTCTTGTGTCCATATATGGTCTTTTTCCTGTCCTTGTTTATAGTTTGATTAGTTAATATGATTTCGTTCAACTGCGTGTATTTGATTTATCCTGTGTACTGTATTTAGTTCCTGTCTGTTCAGTTCCTTTTCGTCTGGTCTACTCGTTACTCCCGGTGTTCCTGTGTGTCTGCCCTGCCTTGTATTGCCTTGTCTGGATTTATTATTTGAGTTTATTCTCGTCTTCTCGCTTCCCTCGTGTGTGTGTGCACCATGACAGAGACATTTTGTTCAGGATTCTTTGATGAATAGAAAGCTAAAAAGAACAGCATTGATAATAAATCAACATATTGGAATGATTTCTGAAGGATTACGTGACACTGAAGACTGGCCTAAAGGTTGATGAAAATTCTGTTTTGCATAAATTACATTAAAAAAAAATATATAAATATATATATATATATAGCCTAAATAGACACACATTACATACATTTTATCTATATATCTAAATAAAAATAGACTATAGATATACAGTATATGATCCAAAGTAACTAGTGATTAACTACTTGAGTAGTTTTTTACTTTTTTACTCTTACTCAAGTAACTATTCAGACAATTACTTTTACTTGAGTACAGTTTTTGGGTACTCTACCCACCTCTGGCCATACTAAAGATATCTCATTTGATGTCTTTTCTGATGGACATATAGTATGATGTTTATTTGAACGTCTCCGTCCTCCATTACTCTCTATGTGTGAACGATACTCAGACTGTCTCAGGGAATGACATACTGTCATGTCACATTTCATGCTCTGTTAGAGATGCTGCCAGCATCTTTGAGGAGGAGCGAGAGCCATGATTGAGATCAGATATATAACGAGATACTGTAGGCTGTCAGGATTCTGTCTGTACGCCTGCTGCCGTGCCGTTTTATTATTGAGTTCAGGCCTAACACACCTTTATGGATTGAAATATGAGAAAAGTAATATAAACTACATTACACTGCCGTTTAGAAAGCCAAGATGTGCATTTAAACTTAATTACGGTTAAATTTCTTGCTTGCCACTGGTTTGATTGACGTTGCTGATTTATGCACAGGAAACTTTTAAGTATATAATCACATTAGCATCCAAATGAAACTATATTGCAGCTTCTCACAATGAGGAATTTGGTAAATTTCCATCACAGCTCCTCAATTATTCAATTTCAGTGTTTCAGGTTGCATTTGATCTTGTTTTTCAGAGCAGCTCACTTTTTAACTTTGAGAAGCGTATCTGAGCTCTGAGTTATCAACTATGGGAGGGGAAAAAAAAATTAATGGAACCCTTTTTGCAGAAGGCAAAATTTGCTGGCATCCGCTGCAGAGAGAGAGACAGGTTGAATGGCATCTTTTAACATTAACTCAGCAGGCCTAAGAAATTATGTCTATAGGTGCTCTTAACGCTTCTTCAGCAAATGTTTTCTGAGTCATCCATTCAACTTTATTTCATAAAAAAAAATGCAGACAGATTTTACAAGGGAAAGAAGGTAACTGGGTTCATGCAGGGATCTTCACTGACCCTAGAAGCAAACTTCACTAATTTTCACACATTTTATTGTCATTTCACGCTGAATTATTTGTGAGCAACCAGAGTATCAAGTGTTGGTCCTCACACACACACACGGCTGCGCATATTTGTGTGAAGTTGCATAACCTTATTTTGCCACTCGAGCAGATATTTTCCCCCTCTGCTGTGTGTTCCTGTCCTCAATTTAATGATAGAGGGAAAGCATTTGGATCAATTTCATTTAATGCTTTTGCCACAGATATTTCTTAAAGCAACAGTGCTTAGCTTTTTCGTCACCTCGTACCTCCAGGGCTTCCCCCACTGAATTATTCAATCAGTGAGCAGGGAAGCGTGGGTAGCAATAAGTCGTTAAAAAAAGACGCCCACTCTCCTCTGTCGTTTTCTACCTGAATGAGTGCTTCACTTTCTGTGTTAGGACTCACTCAGGCAAATGGACCGTTTCTTCTGACCGAGCTGACCCTGTACCCCCCCTTCTGCAGTTCCTTACAGCTAGTACACTTCACTGACCGTCGGGCACGGCCTCCTCGCTCCCTGCAGAACTGCAGACAAAGCACTTTCGATTAAAGTGAAGCGCAACGCCCAATGAAACCCTTTGAATTTGGCCACAGTAGTGGAGAAAGTCTCTAAAAGTACATTGCAGTGCTTGAAAATGGATCCACAAAGTTTAACTCTGAGAGGAGGACTTGTTTAAAGGAGTAGTTCTCCTAAAAGCCTGTTATTTTGTCTGTGGAAGATACAGGGAAAATGAATAAGGAATCACATCAAGAACATCAATCCTGGAACAATGTGTCTGTGCACCATTTTACATTTTTGACACCAAACAGACCATTACTTGACCGCTTCTATTTACATACACACAATTATTTTTTATTTTGTTTTATTTTATTTTATTTTTGAGGGGAGAACAAGTCATATTGGTCCAACTACCATGCAGGAATAAAAATAAATAAATAAATAAATCAAATGACCACGAAGACCGCTGCAGACCCTCATGACTTTATCAAGGTTAGTATTACTCTCTTACAAAATTAGACAATTTGACTTTTTGACCCCTAAAATGTTATATATCCTTATATATATATTAAAACCTCAATATTTATGAATTATAATTCATGATATTTGTAAAAAAAAAAAAAAAGAAAAAAAGAATAATAATAATGAATATGCTTATTATGCAACAGTAAAGACATTTATAATGTTACAGAAGTTTTTGGTAACACTTAAAGCCTTTGTGTATAATGCATTATAAAAGCAGTTATAATACATTAATTATGCCTTGTAATGCACCTTATAATTCATTGTACAATCTCATGAATAATTGTAACCACAGTTAATACATCATATCACTTATCAATTCATTGTTACACTTTGCAATTTAAATTTTGCTATAATTATTTACGACAATATATAATGCACTGCAATGCACATTATGAATAATGATAACACTTTATAGCCTAAGAAGTTTCTAAGAATTTTACATTTTCTTTATTGGGGATGTGATTATGCGCAATTGATGCAAATCTGTTCCTCACATGAATGTGGCTTCAGAAGACTTGGAACAAAGTCCTTTATGGTGCTTTTAGCCTTTTTTGAGTCGGACAGATGTCATTGTATGGACAAATATCTGCGTAAAGATTCTTCAGATTCTCATTGTGTGTTCCACTGCATAAGGTTTGGTTGAGGGCGAGCAAATTTGGGTGAACTGCCCCTTTAAAAAAGTTTGTCAGACAGCAAACTTGTGCTTGATGGCAGTGTGCAGTCATGCACTGTGCACCTCCTACTGATACTTCTCCAAGACAGTAGAAATGATTTATTACACAGCAACTGCAAATGCAAGAGGATTCGAGGCAGTTAAGGACGCCAACACAACAAGGCCAAGTAGTGCTGTGAGTTTGAGAAAACACAGGAAGAGTCTCAAGAGGCACATTGATGTAGTTGAAGTAGGTCAAATGTCAGCAGATAGCTCGTGTGTGCACATACACTTATGTCGGCTCCGCATTTATTGACCAATGAGCACTTGCCACTGATACGATGAGCGGACTAAATGGGCACAACAGATATTAAATCCGTCCCTGGTAACCAAGCACATTCCCCTCCGCCGTGTGAAGTAAGAAAGATATTTTCAGTTAGCGAGTTTTAGGTTGCTAAGTGACAACTTGCTAAAGTGTTTGCAAGGTAGAGAGAGTCTCTCAAATCGAAAACTCACAGCAGGACCGGCAGCGCTGGAGTTACAAGCTGATTCATTCCTTTTATTCCTCTGGTGCTGTACTGTGGACTCTATCTGATCTATAAGAGGTGGCAGAGTTGACCTTCTCTCGCATTTCTATTAACTTCCTTTCCTCGCTATAGAGGAATCAGTCTATCGCCCAGCTGAGATGTTTTTACACATTTTCAATGTGGAGGTTGGCAGTGTAGATGCAGCCTATACTGTGTCCAAGAAAGCTTTGGGGTTTTTATTTCCTCTGAAAAGTTGTTTGTTCACTTCAGTTAAGTCACATGTAAATGGATGCCGAGCTGTAAGTAGTTGACTGCTGGCTCCTGTCCATCTTTACCCGAGTAGTATATGTATCAGGATAAAAGATGTGTTTTTAACTTTTTTTGTGTGTGGCGTAAATGTGTTTACATTTGGCTCACAATGGCAGGGTGCATTGTATTATGGACGTTTGCTTTGAATAGAGGGATTGCTGTCTGTGTAATCATCCTTCCTCTGCAGAAGAAGCCACAAGCTGAAAATATAGTTGTGACGAGACACTTATCAAAAGGATTAGAACAGAATGAAGTGTATTATCAAATGCTGATTCCGATGCACATTGTGACTGACAATGAGAAACGTTTGTAGATCGACAGATTTTTTTGTTTGTTTGTTTGTTTAATGACAAAAATAAACCAGTGTTACTGAGGTACTATTATAGTTTCCATGATTTTGGATGAGTTTTAATAATTTCTGTTTCCATTTTCAATTTAGTTCATTTTTTTGTCATTTCTTTGCATTTTTGTAATTTTATTCGTCTATATAGTTTTCTTGGTATTATTTCACTTTTAGTTATTTTATTACATTGTTAAAACAAATGAAAATGAGAAATGTTGTATTGGCAGATAGCGTTTTTTTATTTTATTTTATTTTTTTAAATTTTATGTTAGTTTAGTATTTAAGTTAAAGTTTATTTTGTTTCAAGTAATTTATTTTTTAATGGTTTTATTTGTAATTAACATTTTTAGTTAATTACAATAATCCTGAAATAATGAAAAATGTGCAGAGGCAAAATAAAGAGAAGCGAAATGAAGCTTATCATTGTTTGTTTCATGTTTCCTCAGGGACCCAACAATTTAAAATTGATCATTATTAGGATAATACACAGTTTAATAATTAATAAATAACAAAAATAAAATAATAAACATTTTGCTAATAGCTTAAAGGGACAGTTCACCCAAAAAATTGAAATGTTATCATTTACTCAACCACATGCCTTTCCAAACCTTTTTTCTGCCGAGCCAGAAGAATGGGGGTAACCAAACGTCCATACTACGGAAGTCAAAAGTTCTACCAGCAATTGTTTGGTCACAAACATTCTTATTAATATCTTCGGTTACACTTTATTTTGATAGTCCACTTTAGACATTCTACTAACTATAAGTAACTTTTTCAACTACATGTCAACTAATTCTCATTAATTTGCAACTACATGTCTACTAACTCTCAGTAGGGTAGGTTTAGGGTCAGTAGAATAAGTTGACATATACTTGCAAAGTTTCTCATAAGTCAGTATGTTGTATGTTGTGGACCCATCAAAATAAAGTGTTAGAAGATATTAAGCAGACAGTCTACTAATACTCTAATGACTGCTAGTCAACATGTAGTTGCAAAGTTACTTACTGTTAGTAGAATATCTAAAGTGGACTATCGAAATAAAGTGTTACCATATCTTCTTTTGTGTTGGTGCCAAAAGCCTCGAGGTTAGTGCTCCGAAATATAACGTAAGTGCACTTGTGGTGACCTGAGTTTGATTCCAATCTCGTAGTCCTTTGGCAACCCTGTTCCCCTCTCTTTGCCATCTACGGTCCTATCACATTAAAGGCATTAAAAAAAAAGCCCATATCTTATTTTGTGTTCAACAGAAGAAAGTAAATCGTTAAGGTTTAAACTATGACAAAATGTTCATTTATGGGTGAGCTGTTTCTTTAAGTACTTAAACTCTCAAGAGGTACTTAAAGTAAATCATTTAAACCGCAAGGATTCAATTGAGAAATCAAGTTGGATCCCCAGCACATCGGCCTCAGATGATTGGATGGGCCACTTTAAATAACTTTCCTAATGGAAACATATGTGGTACACAGAGGAAGACTATTGAAGAGTTTCATCAGAGCTTTAGGTTTGTCCTCTATTGTACAAATTCTGCTCACCGTCCACGGATTAGAGCAGCAGCTGCGACAGACTTGTACAACGGCCAAATCCGCTTCAATTTTCGTCTTTTTGCACATATTCCAACATTCTTGCCTCATGTTTTCATCCCCAGTGCCTGTAGAGCAATCTCTCAGTCAATTACACTAACTTGATTACATCTGTTCAACCGTAAATCACTCTGTTCTATCTCTCTGTTCTTTATAGGCAAACTAACAGATGAAAAGAAAAGGCTCTCCGCTCTCCTAATAATTGCTTGTGTTTCTGGAGTTAGGTAGTAAGCCTTACAAATGACTGTTTCTCATTTGTTGCTGCCTTTTACAGTAATGTTGAAATTTTCTTCAAATGGCAACAAGTGGTGTTTTTTTGTGGTGTTTCATTAAAACAAAACTCAAAGGCACAGGCTGTCTTTTAATTGTCTCAGTTTTTAGTTATTGTCTTATTTCTGTTCAGTGCATTTTTAAGAATATCCTCATTATTCTCTAACTGATTAAAAATTAAAAAATAAAAATTCCACTAAAAATATCAAGACAAGTACAATAATATCTAATGCAATAATATATTTAAATATATTTTGCACAATAACAGTATTTGGACAAACATGCCAAATAGGTTAAATAAATAAATTCATAACTACATGTCTTAATATATTACTTAACATCTTATGCAGTTTATGCAAATAAATTTAGCTTGTTTTCAGGATTTTGGACATTAATAGTGTAAAATAAGACAAAACTAATGATTAAGAAAATACATTTTTGAAACTTTAAAACAAACTCTATACATTAACAATTTCCATTGACTGAGAAACTTTATCATCATTTGTTCATGTTCATGAATGATGGCTTTATACAAGCTGCTTTCTGCATCTAAAATCTTCTGCTTACACTCCCACTATGGATTATGACTTTTTCCCCTTAGCTTCTCACTTCCTGCTTTCTGGTCTGATTGATTACCCGTTCTTTTCCGGGCTCAGGATGCTGACTAGAGAATAGGAGGAGGAAAATAGAAGGACAAGCTCTCCTCATTTACCTCTTTTCCTCGAGGGGAGAAACATTACTGGACTTAACAAGCAGTGTAATAGAGCACTCAGGCTTTATTGTATTTTCCACTGTCAGCACTTTCTCCTGTTACCACTGCATTCATGCATTTGCCCACGTTTAGCTACACTTACTGTCCATCTCCTCCCTCCCATCTACTTGGGCGAATGCACTAAAAAGCTGTGGAACTTTTGCACAATATCCTTTCTTTTTCACTAAGCTGCATCCCTAAGCGCAATGGTGGAGTGATGTAAGGTCCATGCAGGAAAGTACGCCAGATCACAGTAGTCTGCTGCATCCTCCACAGCACTTAGATCAATTCAACACAGATTTTGTGGGGAGTTTGCTGTGTGCTGCAGTTTGCATAATTCCTTTGGTGAATCAATGCAGACAATGCATGCAAATCAACAGATGTATCAAAACTGCAAAAATGCTTTTCTTGGTCATTATCTTTGTCTGATTTTACAGTATATATATATATATATATATATATATATATATATATTTGTAATTTGACTTGTAATTTCAGAGAATAATATCAACAAAATTATTATTTTTAAAAAGTAAAAAAAAAAAAAAAAATTTCCAATCTTCAGTGTCACATGATCCTTCAAAAATCATTTAATATGCTGATTTGCTGCTCAAGAAAAAAAAAATATATATATATATTATGAATGTTGCTGCTTAATATTTTTGTGTAAATATTACATATTTTTGTGATACACCATCATTCAAAAGTTTGGGGAAGTATAGGATTTTATAAAAGAAAGATTACAATTTTTACAACTATAAGTCAGTCAGTAAATACATAAAACTAAACAAATTAAAATAAATAAAACTCGTTTTTCAGCAAGGACATTAAATTGGTCAAAAGTGACATTAAATGTATTTATAATGTTACAAAAGGTTTCTATTTCAAATAAATGCTGTTCTTTTGAACTTGCTATTTATCAAAGAATCTAGAACAAATATCTATCAAAATATTAAGCAACTGTTTATAAGATTTATTATAATAATTAGAAATGTTTCCTGAGCAGCAAATGAGCATATTAGAATGATTTCTGAAGGATCATTTGACACCGGTGTAATGATGATGAAAATTCAGCCTTGCATCACAGAAATAAATTACATCTTAAAATATATTCAGTAGAAAACCATTATTTTAAATTGTAATAATAAATGTAGCCATGGGGAGTGTAAGATATTTACATATACTAAGTAGCCAGAGTACTAATATTATACATACATACATACATATATGTGTCTATGTGTGTGTGTGCGCAATATTTTTTTGTACTAAGCAGGCGGAATACTTTTATAAAAGGAAGAAATGCTGCAGGGCAAAACCGAAAATCAATTTAGCTGAAGTGCGATGCATCCATCTTATCGTAGATGATGGCGCTTGATCCGTTCTGTATAAAGTCACTCTCAAATAGATTATCTATTTTATTAAACCTCCAGCAGGCCAGCTGGATCACATCAAAACATGCTTTTAAAAGCATAAGTATCAGAGGTGTTATTTGAAGCCCTGCCTGTCTGGTTTTGAGATCCTGACATGCAAAAGCCTCTCTTTCTTCAGTCAAATCAGAGAGTAAGGAGTGCAGAAGACTCAGTAAGACATAAAAGATAGCTTTGAGGAAGCATACCATAACAGCGAGGAGTCAAGCTAAGCCTGTATAATCAAATACTGTTATAAGAACACATATCTTTTCAATCTGTTATATTCCTTTTGAAAAGTGTCTCCTCACAACTATATTTTCAGCTTGTGGCTTCTTCTGCAGAGCGAGGATGATTATACATACAGAAATCCCTGTATTCAAAGCAAAGGCTCTCTTCATCAAATTATGCACTTGTTTTCTCAGTTTGTAGTAAGAATTTAAGTTCAGACTGTGGGATGTAGTTATTCGTGTCTCACAATTTGACAAAGAAAGGTTTGTGATTTATACATACTTTCCCAGGTTCTCACAGTGTTAAAGACCCCATAAAATGGCTTATGAGTGCAGTACTCTTTCTTTTGTACTTCTTTGTGAAAAAGAAGTACATTTTAGCATGCTTTTAAAAAAAATCTACTTATTACAGAAGTAATATACTTTAAAAGAACTGATTGTAATGTTTTCAGATACTTAATTGCATGTTATTTACAATTAAGTGTGCATGCATTATTGTTTACATTTCTAATAAATGCAATTGAATTTAAGAGTGCTTTATGACACACTCAAGTACATCTTTATGTGCAATTTTATAATTCTGTTGTCTTTGAAATATGCTGAATGTACTGGAAAGCATTTACGGTAAACTTAAATATACTTTAATGTCATTTCTTTTGAAACTTTGTCATGTATTTAAAAACTTGTAATTCAACATTTGTTATGATGAGGGTGTAATTTAGTACATCATGCAAATATATTAACTTTAAATGCAATATCAAATTGCACATTACATTTAGCATTAAAATGTGCTTTAGTGGTTAGTCAACACATAAAAATAAGTGAACTTTAAAACTTGACAAAAAAAACTTGACTAAAACAAAATTATTTAAAATGTACTTCACAGTAAAATTTTGACAGTAATTTGACAATTACAAAGGACAAATTTTAAAGTGTTCTCTAATGTGTTAAGAAACATAAAGGAAAACCTAAAGGCCTAAGTATACTTCGTTTTGTATGCGTACAGTCGAACACATAGCCTTTCAAAGTATACTCCATTTGAAGTTGTGCACGAACCCGGGCGGTCGACACATGCACTCTAGAAAGATTCATCCATGTTCAGTGTCTGCTCTATTTTTAGTTACATGGCATTTAAACAAAAATGCCAAATTTCATGTATGTGCCAGCACATCAACTTCCTTTGAGATGATTTTGCTAATTGTTTAAGGCAGGTAGCATACTATAAGGGGAGTTGATGTTCTCAGTCTTAACAGAACAAACCTTTATTTATGGTCCGTTCTGCTGCATGATATGGACATATAGTATACATATAAAAATGTTAAATGTTTATTTTATTATGATTTTGGAGTTGCCATATGACTTCAGAGTTAAAATACATTGAAACTGTATTTTTTTTTTTTTTTTTTTTACTTTAAACTGTGACAGCATTTAACTGGTAATGAAAAGCACAGTAGTTTATCAAAATAAGCATTTTTCATCAGCCATACATCTGATTGCTGCTTAATTAGCTGGTATTAATTGGTAGCTTTGTACCAGTGTAAATCTCCACTGAGTCCCTTTGACAAACTGCACAGTCGAAATTACAAACAATCATTTTGATGAAATTCCGTCTCAGAGGAGACCTGAGTGATTGTAAAAACCTTCAGCAATTGAAACAGTTTATAAAGTGTGAATGTAAAGGTGAACTGGAGGTATTTTCCCGCGAGGAGCTGGTGGTGGATACGTGCTTCGGTCTATGACCTTGCGTGCTTTTCTGCAGTAGTTTTAGACTCAAGCGAGAGACCCCTCAGACCCAGCTGATTCAGGTTTCTGAAGTATTGTTCACTTTTATTCCACTGATATATTTACTTCTGAGCAGTCAGGCAGCAAGAAATCGTTCCCTCTGAAATTGGCAAGCAAGTAGGCCATTTAAAAATCACTTGCCGCATTATCAGTTAGCAAGACAGACAATTAAAAATCATTATTCATTTTACCGTGAGCATCCCTGGTGGAGGATGCGGCCATTCGGATGAAACCTGCCAAAGTGATACAGGAAGGTCTTCATCCCTTGGGTGAAGAACATAAACATCACTGGCTTTAATACAGCAGCTTTGAAAAGTGTTGTAAAGTATCAAATCTACTGGCAGATAAACACGGCTCTTCTGAGACCTGGTCAAATGTTGGCTGATATTCTCTGCATTGGACTGGAGCTTTGTGAAAGACTGGGTCGTGTTCTTGGCTTCCTAACAAAGGCGTTAATTAAGCAGGGTTAATTAATGTCATAGCGAAGAAAGTCGGTTTGGGTTGATAAGATGCTTCTGAAGAGGAAGAGGATTTAGGAGTGCCATGAATCGGAACAGGAGCAGAAGGAAGGACAGAGAGGACAAAGTAAGGGATGTTGAGAGAGAGTGAGAATGCAGATGCCCTCTGCACTTCACTGATAAGACTCAAACTGGCTTTCTTTTGTCCCATACTGTCACTGTTCTCTTTTTAAATTAAGTTTTTTTTTTTTTTTTTTCTTAAACCTTTATGTTGTATTTTTGGGTGAATGTCACCCTTGCACATATTACTGTGGCAAACAAGCAATCTTTCATTATTCATACAGGGCATATTTCAGTATCTATCTATCTATCTATCTATCTATCTATCTATCTATCTATCTATCTATCTATCTATCTATCTATCTATCTATCTATCTATCTATCTATCTATCTATCTATCTATCTATCTATCTATCTATCTATCTATCTAATATATTTCTATAATAATTTAATGTAATTATTTGCAATATATTTTGTCTTGTTTTAATTTACAATTTTGCTTTAAATTAACAAGTTGTATAGACTTTAAGTAAACTTATAACATCAAGTAAACTTTCAAGTAAACTTATAACAATATTATATATGTAGTTATAAGTACATATATAGTTATTATTAGTATTTTAAAAGAAAAAATCAATTTTAAATTTTAAATCTATGTTTATCTATTTTATTTTAACTAGTTTACTTTTTATACAACTTTTTATATGATATATATATATATATATATATATATATATATATATATATATATATATATATATATATATATATATATATATATATATAAAGTTGTATAAAAAGTAAACTAATTAAAATAAAATAGATAAACTCTTTTTTTTTTCTTTTAAAATACTTTTGAAAAATGTTAAATTTTTGTTTATTTTGGGTGAAGGGTCTTGACTGTCACATTAAAAATTTCCTCAACCTTTCTACTTTTGTGTTTCACAGAAACATACAACATCACACAAGTTTGGAATGGCATGATGGTGAGTAAATGATGCCAGAAGTTTGATTTTTATTTGAACTATGAGAGTTTACACTGAATGCAGAGATTGTTGTTTGAGTTTTTCTAATTTTTCATGAATTCAAACCATAGCGTTACCAAATGCCTGCAGAAATATCTAATACAGTTTGCAGTCATTGATTCAGAATGGGACATCAAAGTTAAGGAGGATGGAGATTATTTTGTGAGTAAGAGGATTAAGGTAATTGAGTGTTTGGGGGCCGGAGACGTGGAGATGGTGCTGGACGGGCGGCACTGCATGTGCCTGAGCAGCTGATGGAGCGTTTGCTGCTACTGATGGAATGAAGCAATTACACAGAGATGTTACTGGATGATCAGAGAGGCGAGGCCGAGGTTACATTAAACCAAATAGCCTGAGCTATGACCATCTGTTGAACTGAAAATATCTTCTTCAGATACAGTATCTTCTAAAAAAGGTATTTCTTTTTGGATTTCCAGAGAATTGTAGTACTTGGTTTTTGCTTGTCTGCTACATTTGGTGTTTCAAAAAAATTGACTACAGTCTCTTTCCCATGGGAACTATTTAACCATCAATACATTGATCTGACACCAAGATTCTGCCTCATAAGGTGAGCTAGGGAAAAGGGATTTGGTTTTGTTTACCTGGCATAGCAGGTAAATTGTTATGCTTTGCAGGGTTTACTAAACATATTCCACAGTGCAGGTACAGTATAGAATTTTAAGCAAAGATTCGTTGAGGTGTGAAATTGCTTGTGTATGTTTAATTGCATTGAAAAATGTATTGAACCATCCCATGTCAATGGAGTTTTTCTCTCTGGTTTTCCACTATGGTTATTTGTGTAACAAGTCATTAACTCGGCAATTAAAGTTATTTTTCTATGGGGAATTTGTAAGGACACTCTTTAACTAACATGTTGTAGCGATTTTATTTTGGGTCAAGATTGTTCCAGAATCCTGCTAGAACCAGAAGAAGAAAAAACATCGGTGATCTAAGTAAACATGCTTATTTATTCGTTGGACCCAGCACTCAGTTTTACAGCCTGTAAAATAGCTGAACGCATGAGCAATCAGATTTTGAAAGCTCCCTCTGTGATTGTCATGCGTGTTTTTTTTTTCATCAGGTTCATTATGAAACATGGTAATTATATAATTACAAATCAGGCAGTGCATGGATTGGGCATCACTCCGGGAGGGAAATTGGATCCACTGTTTGCATCTTCATAGTTCTGTTAACAATTTAAAAGGTTGATCAGATTACATTTACATTACATGTAGTCATTTTGCAGACACTTTTATCCAAAGCGACTTACAAGTGAAGTTATTAATGTAATTTCGGGAGGAGTACGCCCATCTAATCTTCCAATCAATATTCAAGTATAAAAGACAGCCTCTTACCACTTCCGTCGTTAGCTCTTTCGGCATCCCTCCTCCTCCCCATCTCCTCCTTTATGCATATTTATTTCATTTATCCTTCTGTCTATAGGGTAGAATAGTCTCTCTGAGCCCTCCATTGCGGACATCAAGCCAAATTTGTTTACCATTAATGCTAAGATTATATGGGCACACAAACTTGTGAATTGGGGAATACATAAAGCGATTCTTCTTAAAGAGGCAAGCAGACACAGGAAGTGCTCGTAATACCAGGTTTCAGGTATTGTTCAAATAAGTACAAGCTAGAAAGGGAAGGAATAAATGAAAGACAAAGTTTTTTTTTTTTTTTTTTTTTTTGATGAAGTCAAGTAGTTTTCAGCTGTCGCTTGAAAACTGTCAGGGTTTCAGCATTCCGGATAGGGGTGGGAAGATCATTCCACCAGCCAGGAATGTTGAACGAGAATGTTCTGGAAAATGATTTTGAGCCTCTCTGTGATGTTATCACGAGGCATCGCTCACTAGAAGATCTCAGACTTCTGGAGGGGATGTATATTTGTAATAGTGAGTGGATGTAGGCGGGTGCTGAGCCTGTGGTTGTTCTATATGCAAGCATCAATTACTTGAACTTGGTGCGAGCCACAACTGTAGCCAGTATAACGACATAAAGAGAGGTGTAACATGAGCTCTTTTGGGCTCGTTGAAGACCAGTCGTGCTGCTGAATTCTGAATCATTTGTAGAGGTTTGATTGTGCATTATGGAAGTCCAGCCTGAAGAGCACTGCAATAATCCAGCCTAGAAATGACAAGAGCCTGGACAAGGAATTGTGCAACATGCTCTGTTGAAAAGGGCCTGATCTGTTTTAGTTGCATTTTGAGTCACTTGTCATTATAAGTAGGATTTATGGGAATTGAAAGCTGTCTCAAAAGGTAGGAAACTTAATTATGCTGACTTCTTTATGTACATTAAAAAGTAATTAATTACTTTACTAGCTACTTGAAAATTAATCTAATTATGTAAATTGCGTTACCCATCATTGCTTATATATATATATACAGGGGTTAAATTGGGATTTGTTATGTGGGGGGGCTCTATGGTATCGAGCGCATACATACATACATATATATATATATTTACATTTAGTAATTTAACAATTTAGCAGACACTTTTATCCAAAGCGATTTACAAATGAGGACAATGGCTATATCTGTATTGCGTGTGTTGTTTTTTTGCAAATATGATTTATTCTAATGCAATATTCTCATCGGTTTTCTATCAGCTGTGACATAGGCTATACATCTGCATGTTTTTTTTATATTTTATCCAAGGGCATTTTTTTTTATTACCTTTATAGAGGGCATTTTCCCACTAATCTCATTAACTTTCATTTCAAATTCATTTGATCTATAAATTCAATTATAATAATGTGATTGTTATTATCTATACGTTATTAAATTAAATAATTTACACTGAAAAATTCAACTACATTAAACTATGAGATTTAAAAAAAAAAAGTTGAATACACAAACAAGAAATGATGGTGGAAATTGTACTTTTAAACTAAATTAAAACGCCAGTAGGTGCCACTATATTGAGCGTTTAATGAGTGAGTCATTGAGTCGTTCATTCAAACGATTCGTTCAAACGGCAGATTCATCTGATGTTTATGCATGGGCTAATGAAACTTTAACTCAACCGATTCCTTCAAAACACTGAATCATTCAGCAATGAATCAGATGGTTGCTTTGAGATGCACTGTGGTTCCGCCAAAAATGTAAGTGACCTAATATTATTATATTTGCTCATTGAACTGTTTATAGAATTATTAAACAGTCGTAATGGTGAAAACGTTGAGTGATTTTGCCTAACTAACTGTATTTTAAATATAAAAACTTTCCATTTTGAATTTTTACCTCAGTATGCTGAGTTTCTTAGTGTTGCGTGTTTTGATTTCTCCTCGAGAGCTGCGTGAACCTCGCCTCAGCAGCGCAACCTTATACTGTCAATAGATGCATTATATACAGTAGCTATATCCACTATTCGCCACTTACTCTAAATGTAACAAAATCAGAATAATACTTGCATTTTGGTGTTTACATAGTTATTTTTGGTTAGTGATGTTTTAATCATGTTAATTGTCTGGCGTTAATGAAGCGTTAATGTCGAACCCTGGAGTCTATGTGCCGGGGCTCAGCCCGGGAGAGCCCCGGCCCAATTTAAACTCTGCATATATATGCATATATATGTGTGTGTGTGTGTGTGTGTGTGTGTGTGTGTGTGTGTGTTGCTTTCATTGTTAATTCATGCTTGTTCAATAATACAATAAAACAATAACTAGTGCTAATTTATAGAACTTGTGCCCTTGTAAAAATAAAGTACAGTAAAAGTAGTATACTTTTAGAAAGAGTAATGTTTTCAGACACATTTACATACATCAATTTTTAAAACTAATGCTGTTCTAAAATAATACACTAATGAATGCATTTTTTTTAATTTAGTTTTTAAGATTTGAAACACACTACGAATGCACAGTCAGTACAATTAAGCACACATCTTTAGAAACTGACATCAACTGTAAAACTGTACATTGTCTATCTTTGATAAAACAGTCCCAGTATGCATAGCAATGAGCTCAGTGACAAAATCCACTCAATATGGTGGACAAGTGAGAGAAATGTTGTTTATAAACATGATTTATTCCGAATCAAAATGTTTTTGGTAAGAATAGTTTACCCTGATTAAAATTTTACCCAGTATTTATATATTATGAAGTAGAGAGCTAGGATGTTCACTTGCTTTGTGGCAGAACCATAGCATTAACGATGGCGTATGCTGGAATATGTCTGTAACCGTAATCGCAAAAGATATTTGACCGAAAACAATCAAAGCTTGCATATCAAAAAGTCATAATAATAATAAAATAAATAAAAAAAACTCGTTTCATGGTGCAGATACATATCTTTGAAATAATGAAAGAACAACAGTGCTTTTGTTGTATTCTAAAGGATCGCAGTCTCTAATGCTATCAATACCGTTTCACTTCACTTGGGTATCGACAGCTCCCCTCTAGCTCATGCTAATTGCTAATCAGGAATCTCATGAAGCCGGTGATTGATTTAGTTAAGAGGGTGAGAAACGGCAGCACGGTGTGTTCTGAGGCGCTCTGATTGTTTGTTTGCATTTCCTTAAAGCTGTAATTGGTTTCTTGATCAGAGGAAGAAAACACAAAAGGAAAGCGGCAGATTAGCGCACGCTTTGTCAGGCACACACACTGTGCTTTAAGAGTGGAAAGGTTTCTGATTAACTGGGCTCATAATCCCTCTTGAGTTTCAGGAAAGGACTCAGCCTTTGGTCCAAAATCAGCAGAGCTATTCCGGTTCTGGAGGAACTACGGAGACGCTGCAAGAGCAGGAACAAGAAAGCCATTAGAGAGAGACAAATGAAGAGAGCAGAGACAGCTATTAAAGCAAGGAGAAAGATAAACAGGAACTGAGGGGAAGGCAAAGATGGAACGGAAAGGAAGAGCGAGAGACGTTTTGAGTGATACCGGAATGAGTCAGACTTCTGCAGAGGGGCGAACAGGAACCAACGGTGAACACACATGTAAATCTCCAACTTTATCTACAAAATTCCCAGGATACAGTTGTACATTTAATGATTGGGGAATATGTTTTATGAGGCAATCTTTGAAAAATTTTAAGTTGGAACTGTGGATTTTTCCTGTGAAAATATATTCTCTAATCTTAGTTTAATTTGAGGAGTCAATTATTAGTGAGCAATTAGTAAGCTGATTTCTCCAAAAAGAATGTTGGCAACTAAACAGATGCTGGTAGCCATCAACTTACATGCAAGTCAATGGCTACCATCAACTGTTTTGGTACCAACATTCTTTAAAATATCTTTTGTTTCTTTCTTCAACAGAAGAACAAACTCATACAGGTTTGGAACAACTTGTGGGTGAGTGAATAATTACAGAATTTTCATTTTTGGATAAATTATCCCTTTAATTATATTTAGCTAATACTTCTCTATTTAATATTCAGAAAACAAATTCCTGATTGTTGACACTGATTGAATTCAGTGGTTTAGGAATCAGTCCACAATATTAAATTATGCGCTTTACTGTCAATCTTTTTTTTTTTTTTAATAAATATAAAGTGCACGGTCTGACACTATGCAATATTTGCATATGCTGATGCTGTTCTTTATGATTATTAAAAAAAATATATATATAAAGAATTTCAAAACCCAATGTGAAGTAAATTACTTTACCTATTAGAGAAAAATTTAAATATTAAATTTTAAGTCCTCTCTGCAGTGCAAGCTAATAATTTCACACAGCATGATACAATTAGAAATATGCGTTTTATTATAAGCAAAGTATAGGTAGCTTTATTCATTGAAATGAGAGCAATTTAGTTTTGTTGTTGTGTGCTCTTAGTGTATGGAAGCATATGTGTAGCAAAATTCAATGTGCAATGTAATATGCAAAATGGCAATGCAATATTCAAAATGGCAATGCAATATTCAAAATGGCAATGTATTTCTGTATTTAAATTTACATTTTCCATTACCCCATATGTGCAAAGTTTGGTGCAGAAGGAAAATGAAAATGAAATTATAGTATTTACATTTGCCATTTCCAACAGTAGTCTTAATATGTAAATTGCATACCATTTTAACGCTTTATAAGTAGCGAAATTAAAATGAAAATATATAACCCGAATTGATTTGATATGTGTAACATGTCCAAGCAGAAATGGTAGCAAAATGATCATTTAAATGTTATTTGTCCTAAATGCATTTAGACTAACAGTTAGGACACTTGCGATTGCATTTTCATCACAACTCGTGGGATATGTGTAGCAAAATTCAATGCGGCTTTGAAAATGCATTCCGAGCTAACCACGCCCACCCTCCGTCATTCATTGCATTGGCGGAAAGCGTGTTACGTTTAGATCGCTCGAGACATGGTGGCTGGAGATCTGATAATATCGTTGAATTAATGGTATGATCGCCCGGAAAATATACCATGTTTTTACTATAGTAAATATAGTTTAACTAAACCACAGTAGCCCCAAATTTAGGCTAGTTGTCTGAGACTCAATGAAATGTACTTTACCATCACAAACCATAAAATGTAATCTACTTTTACTATAATATTCATTTTCATAAGTAAACAGAGGTCACAAGTTAACACCGGCACATTTCTTTGATTCAGCCATGTTGTACAATGTCACGCCGAGAGTTAATTCAAAGCTGCTCGGTAGCTCAGTGCGCTCATTACTGGCATCCCCACAGCGCGACTATTTTTAGCGTGTGTTCGAAACCCGTGCCAAACAGACTTTTTTTTTTTTTTTTTTCATTTTTCCTGTAATTCAGCCGCTACGGGCGATCATACCATTGATTTGTAGTCATTACAAGAATACCAAAATCGTGTAATGAGCAAGTGTGCGTTTATTAGACAGTTTAATATCACGGCAGTTTGAGCTCGCAGAATCGGCGAATCTGCTGCGGTCGTTCCATCACATCTGGAGCGGAGACCTGAACCAGCAAGTTGGTCACCAGATAACACGGAAACCAGTTAAACCGTAACACCGGTCGTCCCACTAGTTCTGTCACCTACATACGCGTAAAAATCTGCTGATCTCCGTTCACGCTCCACTTCATCTGCCAGTGAATTCAACGATATTATCAGATCTCCAGCCGCCATGTCTCGAGCGATCTAAACGTAACACGCTTCCGCCAATCCCCACCTTGACGCAATGAATGACGGAGGGTGGGCGTGGTTAGCTCGGAATGCATTTTCAAAGCCGCATTGAATTTTGCTACACATATCCCACGAGTTGTGATGAAAATGCAATCGCAAGTGTCCTAACTGTTAGTCTAAATGCATTTAGGACAAATAACATTTAAATGATCATTTTGCTACCATTTCTGCTTGGACATGTTACACATATCAAATCAATTCGGGTTATATATTTTCATTTTAATTTCGCTACTTATAAAGCGTTAAAATGGTATGCAATTTACATATTAAGACTACTGTTGGAAATGGCAAATGTAAATACTATAATTTCATTTTCATTTTCCTTCTGCACCAAACTTTGCACATATGGGGTAATGGAAAATGTAAATTTAAATACAGAAATACATTGCCATTTTGAATATTGCATTGCCATTTTGCATATTACATTGCACATTGAATTTTGCTACACATATGCTTCCATATTAGTGCAGACATGTGCTAGAATCAACATGATCTCTTTTGCAATGTAGACAGTTTTATTCATTATAACAGGAGCCTGCTGATTTATTGTATCATTTACTTGCAGCGCAGACACAAAAGTAACAACTAAATGTACGATAAGAGAGGCCAGATTGTGGGGGTAGACCACTGAAAACCTCATGGTGAACTGAATTTCCCTTGTGAGATGTTACACTTTTTAGATTTTGTATCAACACTCTGTTTTTTTTTTTTTTTTTTTTTTTAAATATATAATACAGAAATATTACACTTTAATAAATAGACTTAAGGGTGAACTGAATGTAATGGTCCCAGATACTTAATTACATTTTAACTGAAACTGAATGAAAATGATCATATTAAAAATTAATCTAATAATATATGTTAAAAGTAAAGTAGAAATGTTGCAATTTAGTTAATTGAAAATACATAAATATTAAATATTGCAATATTGAAATTATAATACATGTGATTTAGTATGTTAGTCAACACATCAATACAAGTGTACTTTTTTAAAGCATGACAACATACGATTAAAACATGATTTAAATTGTACTGTAAAGTGAAACTTTAAAAATGGGACATTATTACAAAGTGCCCTTTTTAAAAGAACACTTGACTGTTAAGAACGTAAGAAGTATACTTAAAGGTGCAATAGGTGATTGTATTCAGAAACATTTTTTATCATGCTGGTTAAAAGTCTCTTCACATCCTGATAGCAGTCATTAAGTTAAGTGGTCTTAATGTATTTATCTGTATTTATATATTGTGTGGAAGGCGTAGGACCAATAAATGTTTGTCCAATCAAAACGCTTGGCCCGAGCATTTTTGTTGACTTTCCTACCTGCCTGTCAAAGTATGTATTTGCGTACCTCTGCGCACCCGGTTTGCACAGACAGGATACGTCATCACTGCGATCACGCAAGCTGTGCAGACAGAGTGAGAATGGCAGGCAAACATCAACAACCCCGATTTTCCTTCCTGGTATTGTAGTACTTTTACTGTACTATAAAGTTTTCTCACTGGTGAATGACACATGATGTAGCCCAGCATGGTTCCCAATTCCAGTCCTTTAGTTAACACACCCGATTCAGATAACCATCTCGTTAGAAGTGAGCTACATGCATGAACTGTGTACCGATTGACATGCTCCCTACACAGTGTTCTTTGCTCCCTACTCCCTGAGCAGGGGAAATCTGTTGAAGTTTACTGCACAGTGTCTTCACACACAGACGAAACTTAGTAGAGAAGTGTGAAGTGTGACATAATATACGTCTGTAAATAAATACTATTTAAATTTATGTCTCGCACACTTTAATGCCCTTTGTATTGGACATATACGCTTGCTTCGAACTGGAATCATGGCGGTGGCTTTAGATGGCGATTGCAGGGAGGGTGGGATGTTCGCTTTCGGTGCTATCAGGCTAAAGTTAGCATTTTCCAAGATCTCCTACTGCACCTTTAAGTGGCCTTTTTTCATTAATATAACTATATCTGCAAGTACTTTTTTTTCTCAGAAATAAACTTTGTCACAGCATCAGATTAACCTGCAACATGGGCCATGTCAGGTGGTGCGCACAGTGCTTGAACTGATTTTGTAGACAATTAACACATAAAGCAAGCATCATTCACCTTACCTCAGTGTGTGTGTGTGCCTCTGAATGTGCATGTGTGTAAATCTGTGCTTTTTGTCAATCTGCACAGCAGGACCGCTTTCAACTTCCTGCTTTAAATCTGTAAACAGCTCACTACCAAGTAAAACACACACTTCTGTGAGAACAAACACCCCCCGCTGCGCTTTTCCAGAATCCTATTGTGAGCGTATCTTGCTGCAGATTCCTTCAAGCGTGTGTTTACGGAAGATGCATGTACTGAATTCTGGGCTTGAAATCAGCCATAAAGACTTGATTTATTTGAGAGGCCAGCTTAGAGTCCAATTACTTTCTGCCTCCAACAACAGAATTTAGGACCTTTGCTAAGGTCCACTCTGAGTATTAGCAGTCAGACACCTCACTGTTACAGCTACTGCTGATCAGCTTTAATTGGGCGAAAAATCCTCATTGCTCAACTACAAAAAGCTTAAACCAGCCCAAACCAGTTCAAACTGGTCTTAGATGGTTTCCCAGCCTGATTTTGCTGTTTACTGGCTTTAAAGGGGTTTTGGCCACTGGTCAGCATAGGAAATCAGCTGGCCAAATAGGAAAACCAGCTAAACACCAGCTTAAACCAGAAAATACCTGTTTTTGTTTTCAGTAGTGTAGATTAAATCTGACTTAAAAGATAGATGTTAACCAGAAATTAGAAGTTCAATATATTGTTTGTCATTAAAATTGCATCAGCCCTGCTGAATAAACTACCTTCCATCAGTCTACATTGGATTTAGATTGATATTAGGCACTTTTCAGCTAGAGCCAGGCTGGGATGACCACCTTAAACCAGTTAAGACTAGCCAGCTAGGAATATTAAACAGTATAAGTTTAACAGTTATACTATTCAATATACATTCCCTAACATTTTCCATCGACAATGCACAATTGTTCTCCAAATTTCTAAAGGCAGCTATCATACAACATTTAGATGAATATCAAGGCGATTGCTCTCTTAGTTTCTCAATATTTCTCCTGCAGCTCTCTGAACCCTCTATTTGTCCAAGATGCCAGGACAACAGATTGTTTTGTGCATAGCACTGGACAAAAGGCTTTATTGTGAGACTTCGGGATGATGGAGTGGAAGGGTCGTGACAGGACAAAAAATGACTTTTCTTGGGAACGTCTTTCATGTTGTGATGACAGCTTGCCAATATAAACTCTTATTCTATTTGCTAAAGCATTTTTTTGCAAGCAGAAATATCGGCTAAACGTCCGTGGTCAGTGTGGATGTGTCATCCATTTATAGTAAACTCTCATTTTGTTGAAAGGAAAGTTAGTGTGTAGTTGTATTGTGGTATCTGCAGTAATGACAGAAGAGGTGACCTTTGAGTTGAAAAGGTGATTCCAAGTTTTCCATGGTTGAGTGATTATAAAACCACAACTGGACTCTGGAAATATGGTCCATGGTCATCTTGACTGTCGGATTTCATCACATTGCATCTGAACATCTCTTTGAGCTGCTGAAATCAATTCCTCCATACTTCCACTCATGCATTCATACAACTTCTTCCCATACTTTTTGACCAATGAAATTCTAGGACCTATAGGATCAGTTTGACTGATTTTATTGAAATCGGAATGGCTTTCAAAGATGCTTTATCCTGCACTGCACAATACAGCAATATCTAGCCAGTTGAATATTTTACAAGACAAGCATAACTACAAACTATAGATTTTTTTTTCTATGATTCAAGATTTTATTCATTTTCACCTTTTAGATCAACTTTAAGTTTATTAAAACCAATTTATGAATCAGTTTCAATGAAAAGACTCAAAGTATCATTGACTCACAATCCAGACATTAAAATGGCAGACAAAATAAATAAATAAATAAAAAAAATAAAAACATCTAGCTGATTAAATGTATTTAATCTAAAAACTAGAAAAACAATAGTATTTTCTTTAAATTTCAAGGGTTGAAAGAAATGTTTTTTTGGAATTCCATGACCATGGGAACCCTAAGATGTGCATTTTAGTCTGAAGCAAAGACATATTAGCAGTCAAATTTGTGCCACCCTGCAGTTTACCATCTCAGATTTGCAAGTCAGATACATTTATTACATCAGAGTCTGTGTAAAGTGGCCCTCTTGGCCAGTAAAAGCTGTCCCCCGACTGAACGGGCCCCGCACTGAAGGTCTAATGCATCTGTTAAGGAGTTTTTTACTGATCATATGAAACTCAGAGAAGCTGTAATGAGATACAGGAATATGAATGGCCATCTGCCTCCATCTGCCATGACATTCTACAACTCAGATACTCCTCTACCCGTCCGCCTACACCGAGAAAACTACATGCACCTCTCGCCATCTAAACGTGCCAAGAAGCTTCCCCAATGTCTCCAACTCACTTCACCAAACTTCTATTCCTCTGCCAAATCCTTGGGGCTGTCAATGTTAAAACTACTGAGATGGCATTATGCTGAAATGAAATGCTTAATTAAAGTGGTGGACATGCGTGTGCCAATGTTCTAGAGGACAGTAGACGCTGGATGATGCGTTGAGGTTTTTAAGAGGTTTAAAATTTTATCACTCAAATGATGTGTCAAAATTCTCACTAATATAAAATGCGTAGTAAGATGGCAGCTCAGGGCGGCGCATGCTCCCATGGCGGTGCCACGACGAGCTTGCAAACTTGTTTGCAAAGTAAGTTGTACACTTTAAGTGTCCTTGTTGGACCCCACGCTGCGCTTCGGGTGTGGACCGCTTACACTATGCTAATTGAACACTTGGGTAGTGAGATGTCCTTGTCTATCCAGTCTTTTCTCCATTGCATTGCAGGGCTTTCTAAGACCCCTCCTGGCCCGGCTCATGCCCCAGTCCTGCTGGCCTCATTAAATGGAGTTTGACGGAGTTCAGGGTTAGACAACCATGTCATGCGGCTGAATCCCGCTGAGCTGGCGGTGTGATGTACCATTCGATGTTTCCCATATTTTGACTCTTATGAAAAGTATTGCGGGTCTGTGAAAGTAAAACACAGTTGGTGGTAACGGGAGCATGAAACTGCAAATGCGTGCACACACACACACACACACACACACATGGACTTGCTGGAGAGAGAAACGGAGATGGAAGTTTTGCCTGAAATCAGACATGTGGGCATGAGTCATTGCTGTTTGCTGGGGTCTGCTGGCTGCTCATGTGTTTAGATGATTCAAGTTGCATTTATGTCAAAGTGTAGTCATGCGACTGCGTGCATCTCATGTGCATTAGATTCCTCTCTCTCTCTCTCTCTCTCTCTCTCTCTCTCAGTGAAACTTTTCTCTCTCGCATTAAGGAAGTACTCGAGGGAAGTGGCATTAGCATCTCTTTTACTTCAGTTGTTCAAACTTTCATTCCTGTTTGTGCTTTAAGCATGTCTGAGTTGAGTTAAACTGGGCTGCCATCCAGTCCCTGTTTGCACACAGGTCATTTATTTGACAGTATGCATTCGAAAAAAAAAAAATGCTATGAACAACTGCAGCACAGCCCTTCACGGCTGCGTGCACTGGTAACTCGTACCTTGCTGAGAGCAAATACTTTTTTTTTTTTCCATTTATTCCAAAAAGAGCTATGCCTTATATGGCATATTTCTAATTTAATATTGGATTGAGGTTACTACTAGATATTGTCATATATGCAAGTTTTATTAGCCCCTAAATATAAAGTAATACAGTCAGCAGGATGATGTATAAGACCTCTCCACTGTACACTGATCATTGTGTCAGGGTTTTCCTAAAGGCCTCTATATACTTTAAGTGAAATCAAGGAACAACCCATCATTTCTAAGAATATTAGGCCAAAACAAAGTTTGTTTGAAGTTCATTTAGGGAGTTTGAAACATTTATGTAATAGGAAAGCATGGGAAGTGCACAGCACATATTTATATATTCACATAAATTATGTTCTCAGCAGTGTAACCAATGTCAGGATATTCACTAATGGTATAACACTGCTCGGCTACTTCAAAATTCTTTTTACACCTCAGCAAAGTAAGAAAAAGTACTGCGCTGTGGGTATATCAAGACCTTAAGTGATAACGTACACTTGGACGGTCATTATCAGAGGGGTCTTAGCTTGTAGGGGATTTTTTTTTTTTGAGAAAGACCATCTGAGTATTAATTATACAGCTTAATAAGTAGGTATTTACCAAATAGGACAATAAATATTGGGTGCCACGGTGGCTCAGTGTGTTCTAGCACAGTAAGAAAGTCCCCGATCAGGATTCTCTGGGTGCTCCAGCTTCCCCCACAATCCAAAGATGTGCAGCAATTAGAGACACTAAATTGCCTGTAGGTTTGAGTGACTGATGTTGGGATAGGCTTCAACATCCCCCTGACCCTGAGATTTGGAAAATGGATAGGCATGAAATATTGATAACTGGTAGAATAAGCTGCAAGACGTTTTTGCTGGCAGTCCAAAGTAAATGTAAAAAGCTGACAAGGATATGACACTGAATATTTAACCCCAAAGATCTAGTCTGTCATTCAGTTTTCAATTCTAATTTGTGCCTGTGTGAGTGTTAATTTTGGTCTGTGGTGGTACATTATTGATAGGATATGTCCACAGAGAGTGTCAAGCCTTTGATCTAGGGGGTCGTATGTTAAAGATAGCCATTAACAGACTCCCGATGCCACTGGGGACGCATCAAATATTCAGCACTTGTCTGGACATTGGCAGGCATCCTCCCCAGAGGCGTTCGCTTTATCCTGTAAGGCACAAAGAGAGAGATGGAATAAAGGGGGATGGAGGTGGACAGTCCTGAGAGAGACTGAGACAACCTCACACCACCCCCAAGAGATAATCAATACCTCCCGTCTCGGCAAACAGCTGTCAACAAACTGACCACTTTCACGACTCTGCGAGAGCTCCCTGCATGTGTGAGGCAGGTGCTTCATGGGGGGCTGTGCACTCTGCGTTTTACTAGACCTCCTGGTGCTCTTGTGCAACTCCGCGATTTCTGGAGCATGAAGTGCTGTGGTGTGATGGTGCACGTCTGTGGTCACCCGACTGAAAATAATGCCTTCTGTCTGCTGGGTGAAAAAGAGCACGCAGAACTGCGGAGAGGACTTGGACAACAGACTGCAGAGAGGGGATGACCTCTGACCACCGCCTGGACTCTGGGAAGAACTGTTTTTAATTTCCTGATGCTCCAAGCATGCGTGCATACACATGCACGCTCAAAGGCACTGCCAAGTTCCCATCCTCCAGATGCAGTGCTGACAGGCCCATATGGGCAAGAAATCACCGTCACCCTCCCATGTCTACTGCTCACCTTGGATTAGTGCTGTGGATAAGGAAACTTCCTAAATGCACCAAGACATATGCAACTAAAAGTGTGACCATACGTTCTCAAATGACAGTGACTGAATTGCCGAAGGTCGTAGGTGTTCTTGCTCAACTGCTGTATCCATTTGTATCTTGACACACTCCTTCTTCTCATCTTTCTGCATTGGCTGTTGTCACATCACATCATTGCACATTTGCATAAAGTTGAACTTTGTTCAACTTGGTTCCATCGCCAACTGTTGCTGTCAGTCATGTCATCGTAAATTGCCAACTCTTGCAAACTTGAACCTAAATAACTTCTTGTTACTTTGCCACTGCATATCTCTGTCAGTGTGAAAGCCTATGGAAAAAAACAATTTGTGTCACACATACCGTATACATCACTGTCACCTTCCCATGTCTACCACTCACCTTGGAATAGTGCTGTAGATAAGGAAACTTCCTAACTGTGCTATGTTCACAATCACAGCGACTGAATCGCTGGAGGTTGCTGGCTGTATCCATTTATATCATGAGGCAATAGTTCTGCTCGACTTTCTGCATTGTAGTTAATCATCACAAGTTCACAACTTACAACTTTGTTGCATTGCCAACTGTTGTCCAACAGTTGTCATCTTAAATGGGCAACTGCTGCTTCATCACTACAAATTTGTGCTACACATATAAATCATAAGCCACCTTCCCATGTCTACTTTCCACCTTGGATTAGTGCTATGCATAAGGAAGCGTCCTAACAGTACTGAGACATATGCAACTAAAAGTGTGACCATGCGTTCACATTGACAACGACTGGAGGTCACCAACTATAACTAGTAGACGTTCTTGCTCAGCTTTTGTATTGATTTGCATCTTGAGACACTAGAGCCGCTCAGCTTTCTGCATTGGTAAATCACTGCATCACATTGCTGGGTATTTGCATAAAGTTGAATTTCATTCGACTTTGTTGCATTGACAACTGTCGTCGTGTTGTCTTAAGATGCCAACTCTCGTTGAACTTACATGACTTTCGTTTACTTTGTCACTGCAAATCGTTGACACTGTGAAAACCCATTGTGAAAACAATTTGTCACTCAAATAAATCACTGTCTCCCTCTGATGTCTACCAACACCTTGTGCTTCCTAACTGTACTGAGTGAGATGCATGTAAAAAGTGTGAACTTAAAGGCGTGTTCACACTGACAGCTGGAGGTCGCCAAGTATCTTACTGTTGGTTGATAGCAGGAGTTCTTCCTTGACTTCACTGTCCATTTTATTTTTGGGTGGATACAGCTGCTCCACTGGTAGTTGCCATATCTTGTCACTCTGTATTTACATAAAGCTGAACTGCTTTGTTGTATTGCCAACGCTCATTCAAATTGAATTACTTTTGGTTGCTTTTTTGCAAATCAGTGTCACTATAAATGCCCTTTATGAAAACATTTTGTGCCACTTATAATTATTATTATTATTATTATTATTTTTCAACTATGGGCATTGTGTACTTTTCAAAACTCTCTATAAAACACTTCACACTCGCAATAGTTTATTTAATTCATCTACTAACAATGCTCAACAGTGAGTTATTGTCTTTGTCCTTGTCTTTGTCTATCTGAAAGTCATGAAAATGTTTCCACTACTGTGTACTGTGTTTAACTGCATTCTGCAATTTAAATGACAGTGATGCAAATTAAACTTAATTAAAATTAATTAAAGTATTTTTGGAAAAAAATGACAAAATCATTTTGTCTTCAGGCAAATTTCATAGATAGAATTTAATGTATCCTGAATTAAGTTAAATTATATTTGCACACATTTTTGCTGAATTTGTGGAAAATAGAGCTGAATTGGAAATGAATGTTTATTATTTTTAATAAATAGACCTCTCAAAAAGTCCTTGAAGTTACCCATACATTGTTTAAATTTAAAATACATTTATTTCATACTAAGTGTAGTTCAAATCTATTAACATATTTACTGACATAATGACTCAAGACTTACTGATATAAAAATTATAATTAAACTTTATTTAGTACTACTTGTGCACAATGCACATTTCTTAATATTAAGCCTAAAATGTGTTTTAATGTCACTATTGATGAGGATCGTATGATATGAATCATTATCTTTGAATAATATCGGTCTTTAAATGCAAGATATTTAAAGTGTACCTGAAGTTTACTTGCAATAGTTCCACTTTAGCACAATCAAATATTCTTCAATATCTGACTTTAAATCTTTAGTTGGACTTTAGCTCTCCATCTGCACAATTAAGATGCATTAAGTACAAAATTAGTTGTTCTAATTTAGCAGACTTTAAGTATCAGTTTAGTATAGCCTACTAAAAGTGCAATTGCAGGGTATTTTTTTATTAAGTACATAAACATAAACATATTTGTAGAATGCTTAGCATGAAAAAAATACATTTTAGTATATTTATTTTTCACTAGGGGACTCATTTACCTTACCTTGGATTAGAGTTGTGGATAAGGATAGTTCCTAACTGTACGATATAAAGTTGGAATTCAATTCCCAACTGTATGATGAGGAATCTAATGTGAGTTCCACTTTACCATCGTGTCTCTGCACATTTGCATGAAGATGAACTACCTAGAAGCTAATTTTTTTACTCAGAGGTTGTTAGTTCATAGCTCAGGAGACCTAATGATGTTCTCAAATATGTTTATTGAAGTCATCAACTTTTTTCCCCCTTAGAAAACTAAAAATAGAAACAAATGAGTCAATTGTTGACATACAGTGAGAGAGTGTAGAGCTATAAAATTAACGTGGATAGCAGCTCAGATTATTTGGTTTAAATGAATGATTTGTGACTTTTGATTGCAGACTCTGGTATCTTGGGAAATCTAAGCAGTTTGTTGAGGTTAGTGATAATCAAGAAGAGAGACAAGTGAGATTATTACACTCTCAGAAAAAAAGGTACGCTCTCACTGGGGTGGTAGTTTTTCAAAAGGTACACCTTTGTACCTTATTTACCCCTAAAGGGTGCATGTAAGTAACTTAAAGGTACACATTAGTGCCTAAAATTGTACAAATTAGTACCTAAATGGTACATATTTGTAGGTTTCGAGCAGTCGCTGCTCCAGAAAAGCAAAACAAAAATGTCTACCTAAAATGTCTACCTAAATGTCGTCTTGGGAAATCAGCTAAACATATTCGATATTTTGTATTTCTTCCTTTCAGTTTTTCAGCATAGCCAACTGTCACTGTCAATCATGTCATTTCAGACTCAAATTAACAACGCTCATTAAAAACAAATGACTCACTTCAACACAAATTATAACTGAACATGGTAGTCTTTGCTAAATCCCCATCTGTACGTTTTCGGATCCAGACTTTGGGTTTTTCTGTGCATTAGTCTGTCGAGTGTAATAGAGTATCCAGTGTATAATGTGTCAGTGTTAGTGCAAGAGAGAGGGGGCAGAGAATAGAGGCAGGCCTGGAGGTGGAGCCTTCATTCTGATTGGCTGCAGCAAAAAGGGGCTGTCACAGAGAGGGCCGGATTAGCGGAGGTGGGGGAGGTGCTTCGCTTGCTCTGTATCTTTCAGCTGCAGATCAGAGCACAACGGCGAGAGATTAACACTCTTCACAAGCCCCGAGACCTAAGGAAGATGGAAGAGGACCTCGAATGTGTCCATGCGAGAGACAGAAAGCTGATTTAGGGTTGCTCTGCACTGGTTTCTTCTTCTAGGAGTGCCTCAGGGTAAGGACTCACTGTCCCTTGTCTGTCTCTTTTAGGAGTCTCTCTGATCCTTTGAGGCATGGACTACATATCATTTCAACCTTCCTGGGACTCTTCCTCTAAGATTTCGGAGCGTCTTTTTTCACCCCGTTTCTAAAAGAGTGAGAGATATCTGTGTCGCACACTGATTCTATCAGACTTGAAGGGTATCATTTGAGAGTTCCTTCAGTCTTCTCTGCCTTTCTCTCTTTTTCTCTCTGTGTCTTTGTGATCATGCACTGAAATCATCAGTTTGTACATTGAGGGCACACCTGTCTCTCAAATTCACTCACTTGTGTGGATCTAACCAGAACTCTGCAGCTGGAATTTTGGGATGGATATTGGATATTTTGGGATTGCCGTCTACTTCATTTAACGCTGAACCTGCCGCACAAGACTAGGTGAAAAAGGGTAAGAACTTTTATACGTGATGTTTTTATATTGAAATATATTTTTATATATTTCCGCACTTAATTTATATATTCAGTGTTGAGGGTTAATTAAAATTTTATATGTATGTATGTAGTTTATACATAGACATATGCAAAGTTTTAGGTTTTAAAACATTTAACACAAAGAAACGTTTTGATTCTTCACTATTTCTAGGTCACTATTAAATTAAGTAAATTTGTGACATCATGTGAACTCCTTTGCACAGACTCTTTAGATAATCTCAAATCATGCTGCAGAATGTGATCAAGATTTACGTTGTAAAAAAGATCTTTTGATTTCTATTTAAAGGTCTCACTCAAATTGTTACGCAGATATATATATATATATATTTTTTTTTTTTTTTAAATGAACCTTCATGTTCTCACAATTAGGCATTTATCGTGTGACCCCTAATCTGTGTATTCCCTCAGTAGTGAGCACATTGTTACATATTTATTAAAATGACATGCTTTAATTGCTCATAAACACTGACTCACTTTGATGGCAGCAGCCGCTGGTTGTCACATTAAAACTTTCTGAGCTTGTGGCCGAGGATGACCGCTTTTTAACCACCGACCGTGTGTGTGAGGTGTGTGTTTGTGTGTGCATGGCCACGTGATGGGCTGGTCTCTGGATACTGAAAAGGTTACTGCTAATTACACCACATTTCTCTCCACTGAAGCACAAAATGTAGGACTCCCTGCGTTCCTCCCAGCAGCTGTTATTCTCTTAACACACACTCAGTTTCTCTCTCTCCACTCACACATCTGTATACCAGCGTTTAGCAATCTCACACTCTCGGCTCTCTACAGAGCGCTGTCCCTGTTTCACTTCACACAAGCTGAGCGATCCTCAATCAGTGTGTGTGAGTGTTTATACACTCAGGGAGGGGTTCGTGTGTGTGTGTGCGCTCAGGGGAGAGATTGTGAGAAATTGTGTGTGTTCGTGTGTGAAACGGATGTGTTTCTCTTCTTTCTGTCGGTGACAATAAGCTTGTGGGAGTCAGTCAGTCAATTAGTTCAACCTTTCCGGTCTTTTGCATGTCTTTCTGTTTGAACTTCAAGCTCTCTATTGTCATTGTGCAGGTACAAAGAGATTAGAATTTTTAGTGCTCCACGAAATCGCTGCAATTACAGTGAATATGAAATCAAAACAGACCCAATCTACTTTTTTATTACATGTAATAACACTCTTAGTGTGAATGATTCATCTGTGCACATTATTCCAAAGAAAAATGTGGTTTGTCTTTGTAATTTTTCTTCAAAAATAAATGATTTAGCCTTTCTGCTGACATCATTTGGACCATAATGTTAACCAGTAGCGAACTGCATATTTAACTGCATTCAACTACATATTTAGTCATCGTTTTAGTAAATTCAGATTTGGTCTAGTGTGATTCCTCAGTGTTATTTTAGTAACACTGAGATGTTATTATAGCTTTTAATAATATTTTTGTAGTTATTAGTATTTTTATGCATACGCATATAGATTTTTTTTATTAGTTTTATTTTATTTTTATTCAATCTTTTTCGGTTTTAGTTTTTTAGTTAACTGTAATAACCCTGTTTCATTTTGATTTAAAATGTAGTAGTCTTTTTTTTTTTTTCAAAATATATATTTTAAGGCTGTCAAAGTTAACTTATTTACTTAAACTATATATTTATATCCAACATTATTTAAATAATGGGTAGAACATTTAATAATAATAAATTATTTTCCAGATAATACTTTATTAATTAGCTTTGACTTTAATACAGTGACAATATAAAAGTTATAAAAAGAATGTCTTTGTAATATCATGCTTTATATATATATATATATATATATATATATATATATATATATATATATATATATATATATATATATATATGGGTCTTATACATGAAAATATGTAGCTGTCATTATATTTTAGGGAGGGGATCATCATCTGTTTGAAGTAGAGTATACTAAAGCAAATTTTGCATCGATGCAAAATATTAATGTGATGATATGATAATGCAATCATATTGTCTTGTCCTCATTTCACATCTCATAAAGTCAATTTCCATATCCATGTCTTCAGCGCCATTGCTACTTAACTCATTTTCTGAGGTAACTTCTGAGCAACGCTTTATGATATATGAGTAGGAGAATGTAAAGTAGTTTTAAAGGCTTCCTCTGAGCCGAGCCAAAGCTTTACTCTTCCTGTAATAGTGCTGACACATTTCTGTTGGTTTTGCAGGACATTTACACTCATTTTATAGCCTGTTGGAATGATGGTGAGCAGTATACTGACAGTACAGAGTGCAGTCTCGTTGCTCATTCTTATGTCTCTAAAGTTGTTGTCACCTCGGGTTGTGAACAGGCTCTGTTTGTGATCGTGATGGTGGTCACCAACTGTGTATACACACATGGCTGAAGCTTGGCTTAGGATGATTAGATTCCCACTCTTTATCCTTCTGAACCACACACACACACACACACACACACGCACGCACGCGCAAGGTCTGACAGATGGCCTTCCTTGAGAGAAAGACAGTGATCCTTTATCACCTTGTCCTTTGTAGTATCAACAGTGTCGTTTGAAGAAATGAAACAGGCTCCCTGATTGCACCAAAAGGGCAGTTTGCTGACAGAATTGCAAGGATAGTGACCCCCAGAGCGACGCCGAAACAGCATGTTTCTGATTCAAATCACATTTTCGCATTCAAATAGCTCCTTTTCATCCTTCTGTGGTTATTCATCTGTTCTTCCTTCATCTTTCTCTCTTTTTCACTCTCAGTAAATGTCATGAATTCAGTGTGCTTCACATTAATATGGGCAAATTGATTGGTGAATGGGAAAGTGACCAGGGGTGGAGAAAAGTCCAAAAAATGTCATCAAAAAATATAAGAAATATTGTGTATAAAAAAATATATGTTTTATACATTTATATATATATATATATATATATATATATATAAGAAATATTTGTTTACTTTATTGAAACTGAAAAATACTTTACACTAAAATTAGATAGATGGATGGATAGACAAATTACAGGTAGACAGATGGATAGGTAGAGAGATGGATGGATAAATGGGTAGAAAGTTGGAGAGATAGACAAAGATGGGCAGTAAGAGACAGACAGACAGACAGACAGACAGACAGATAGATAGATAAATGGGTGGATAAATAGGTAGAAAGATGGATGGATAGACATTAGAGATAGATAGATAGATAGATAGATAGATAGATAGATAGATAGATAGATAGATAGATAGATAGATAGATAGATAGATAGATAGATAGATAGATAGATAGATTTTATTATATCTCTGTATTTATAAGTAAAATATAATTACAAACATACATCATGGTAGTATTTGTTTAATTAAATTTCTGTAATAAAAAAAATCAATAAAGTGTAATAAAATGTCTGGGCATGATTTGCATTACTGTTTTACAGTAATGAAAATGTTTTAACATTTTATTGACTTATTTAGCAATATAATAACGAGAATGTGTTAGTAAACAGTCTAGATAACAAATCACAAGGTTCTAAAATGATTCCATCAATATGATCCTAAAACAGGCTTAATTTCCTGAGATGTGCCCCTTTGACATGTCACGCATGACTAGTGTAAAGTTCATCTGACAGAACCAAGGGTGTCTATGTGCTAATTTTACAGCCTGGGGTCACACGCAGTGATTAATATATCATAAGCTCATCCTCACAGGTACATGCAGATATCTGTGACCTCTCAATCTTAATGGAAAACCTTGCCACAGGTCTCGTCACTAACACTAGAGGCCTCGCTTTGTTTGAGATGAGTTATGCAATGCAAGACTCCACAATGCTGTTTTTAGCATCGAGGTCAGTTACAGCAAAGGAGCTTTTGATGGTGTTTAAAAGGCCGAGATTTAGGTGCAGTAACGTATAATCCCACACTCACGTCAGCTGAAAAATACCAATAAAGACTGAAGGCGAGTATCGTGAATAATGTTATACAAGAATGAGAGAACTCAAGTGACCCTGAAGGAGGATTGGCTTTACCACCCACATCCTGCTTCGAAGCACACACCGAAACGCACCGAAAGCATTAATGACTAGCGGGGTCGACACACCGCTGGCATTGCCACACTCCAGAAAAGCTGTTTTTAATTGATTTTTCTGCCTTCACATAGAAGCAGCAAGAAGTAGTCTTGTGACAAATTCTCAACTTTACTGTCCTCACATTTTTTTTTTTTGGCCTTTTTGCCTTGGGATAGTGAAGGCTGATAGGGAGTTATAGGGTAGGAATGGGGTCAGGCATAGTGAAATCTACAGATTTTATGTATGCACTGCAGCTCACGCGTGTCAAAAGCACATACGCTACAGTTGCACTTGTTATGTCATGTTCTATGTTGGGTAGCTAAAACTGAACATTCTGAAAGATAATCAACCTCTAGTGAACCCAGATGCTTAATGCTTTTACAGTTTTAAAAGCATTTATTTTTGAGTTTACTGCTAACAGTCCTTGCCAGTATGTTCTTGGATGCCCTTGTGGAAAAGAAGTGCACTTTAGCGTACTTTTAATACAGAACTAATATACTTTAAAAGAATATATTTAAGTGCAGACTGCATGTAATGTTTTAGGACACTTAATTGCATGTTATTAACAATTACATGGAAATGTATTATGGTTTACATTCATGCTAAATGGAATCTTTATTAAATGCCAACCACTTAAGTGCATCTTCCTATGTGATTTACTTTTTTGTCTTTGAAATATGGTTAAATTGTTCTGTCAAATGCACTTGTTACGGGGCAAAGGAGACGTGAGACATGCGGATCCATTTCCAAGACACAGTGGTGGAAAGAGTACTGAAAAAATATACTCTAGTAAAAGTACCATTACCTTCCAAAAAAAAATGTAGTGTGAGTATAGTAAAAGTACTTGTCCAAAAAACTACTTGAGTAAGAGTAAAAGAGTAGCCTATTTAAAAGTACTCACAAGTATTGAGTAGTGAGTACTGAGCTGTGGGTTCTACACCCTCATAATAAACGATGTACACTGCATTTTATAAATAAAATAAAAAAATAAAAAAAACATTATTCACATGATCTTGTTTGTCATAAAGAATGAAGAATATCTATCATCCAGCAGTTTTAATTTTGGTTACACTTTATTTCGATAGTCCACTTTAGACATTCTACTAACTATAAGTAACTTTTTCCAACTACGTCAACTAATTCTCATTAAGTTGACATACTTGCAAAGTTTCTAGTATGTTGAAGTCACGAGACCGATTACTATCTCTCCATCCAGTCACTTTGATGGATAAAAAGTTAAAATAAGCATGCAACAACCACAGACGGAGGAAAATAGCAGATTAAAAGTTCCCATACATCACTTAAAATGTACTCAAGTAAAAGTAAACAATTTTTAAACTACGCAAAAAAGTACAATTACTGATAAAAACTAATTACTGTAATGAGAGTATTTGTAATTCGTTACTTCACACCCCTGCCAAGACATGATCACAGGCAACACAGAGTAATCCTAAGGCAAGCGTGGATATCCAGAGGGCTTGAGAAGAGGGGTAGTCCAATAACATTATCAATAGTACAGGCGAGCTGCAAACACAGTCTGAAACAGCAAGGCAAAGGGTAAATCCAAGATACACAGGCACGAATCAGGTAACAGACAACACAAGGCAAGACTAGACTTAAACTACAACTATGAACAAGACACTAGGGTAGAAAACTGGCTCCGTAAAGTAGCTATCGCTAGGAGAGAGATATACACTAAACAATACTTGGCGATCTGAAAGAGGAAGTCCAAGGCTTATAAAGCATGTCTGATTGGATTCAGCTGTGTATGTGTAATCAGTGCACTCAGCTGTGTGTGTGTGTGTGTGTGTGTGTGTGTGTGTGTGTGTGTGTGTGTAATCAGTGCAATGGATGATGGGAACTGTAGTCCGGAGTAACATGTAACAGTCTGTGTGGTGTGAGAGTCAATATGATGGAGAAGCAACCTCTTGTGGCAGTCGGATGGAAGGCCATGAACCGGATTTGTGACAGCACTGATAAGCATTTATGGTAAACTAAAATATACATTAATGTCATTTCTATTGAAACTTATATGTCATGTATTTAAATATATTTTTAATTACACATTTGTAATGGTGAAGTTGCAATTTTATACATTTAAAATGTATTACATTTAAATGTGATATCAAATGACACACTACAGTTAAAATTATAATCAAGTGCTTTACGTGTGATTTAGTATGTCAGTCAACACAATAAAATAAGTTTGCTTCTTTAAGCATGGCAAAATGTTACTAAAACAAAGTGACTAAAATGCACTTTAAAGTAAAACTTGACATTATTTGACATGAAAGTGCACTCTACTTACACATAAGTGGCCTTTTATTTCTTTAATATTATATTATCTGCAAGTACCGTTTTCTAGAAATATATTTTTAAGATTTGAAGTACACTACAAGTGCAGATTTAATACAATTAAAGGGACAGTTTGCCCCCCCCCCCAAAAAAAATAAAATAAATAACTAAATAAATAAAATGTTACCAAACCTGAGTTTTTCTTCTGTTGAGCACACAAGATATTTTGAAGAAAGTTGGTAAGCAAATATTTGACGGTAGCCATTGATATGAAAAAAAAAAAAAAATAATACTATAGAAGTCAATGGGTATCATCAACTGTTTGGTTACAATATTTTTCAAAATATCTTCTTTTCTGTCTGACACATATAGGTTTGGAACAACTTGAGGGTGAGTAAATGCAGATAGATTTTTAATTTTTTGGACGAACTATCCCTTTAAGCACACTTTGTTTTCTCAAGGGTGTTAATACGACAGATTGAAGAAATGTCCTTGCACTGACAGTGCCATAACTCTGTAACTTTTATCAGACATTTGAGTTTTTGTATGTTGGACAGTTGAATGTACTGAGACCGTGATCAATCTGGGAGAAAGAGAGGAAGTGATGTTCGGGATTAAAAATTGATATTCGCCTAAACATTAAATATTTAACAACAAACTACCTTTGTTTCCTCGCTGTACAAGAACACAACATCAAGCCCCTGTCAGAACATGCCTGACTCGCTTTCATCTAACACTGATACAACACTGTCTACAATTCTTCACTGAAGACATTTGCAGGCAAACATTTGCCCAGGATAAGTAGACAAACATTACGTTTAACAAAAGCCCTCCATGACCCTGCTTATCATCCCATCATTCCTTCCTTTTTTCCAGGACCCAGGGTCAGAGAAGATAGTGTGAGAATGAAAGGGCGAAATGGCAAAGTTCATTGTTTGTTTTTATTAAAGTCAGGTGGCCTTCAAGACCCTGGTGTCATTTTTTAGGAGCCACCAGCATGTGCCTGTGTGGTTACAACCAGTTGGATGACCCTTTAGTTAAATGCACGACACACTGCTGTTTAGGTTCTGCATTCACATTCATAATCCCCCTCTAGCTCGTTTGCACATATAAAGGCTCATTGTGTGTGTGTGTGTGTGTGTGTAAGTGAGGCCGATCAACATCTTGTGTGATTTCAAGTAGGAGGTGCTGGGGAATGTGCCTGATCAGCTGCCCGAGGTGTGAACGGTTTATGACGTTTGTAGCAGGCTAGCTCTGTTTTTATGTGAATCTTACTAATCTTCTTGTGAAAAAAAGAAGTACACTAGCATAAAAGAGTATAAGTTATGGCAATAATAAAAGTCATAAAAGTGTATTGTCTTTAAGTACACTTAAGTGGCAATTTATTTCATTAATATTATATTATCTGCGAGTACAGATTCTTAAAAATATACTTTCAAGATTTGAGGTACACTACAGATGCACATTTAATACAATTAAGCACACTTATTTTCTTTAGAGAGAGCTTCGTTTTAGCACAACAATCTGCAGCCTACTTCATATTAGCTTGTTTCTGAAGCACATCCACTTCATTAAATGTTTAGCAAGACAAAAAGTGTGTGATGAAGCCCCCCGGGCCCTTTTTCCATTTGGGTACAATCACAGGTCCGCAGTCAAAATGTCTCATCCCCCACAATGCACCAAATTGTAGCTATAATAAGGCACATTCATTGGCTTTCTCCACATGTGAAGGCAGATGAATGAGAATAGAGAATATGGCTGTCCTGGGGGATGAGGAGCGGGGCCCGGCCCCTGCAGTGTGCTCTCAAAGGACGCGGCGGAGGGTTATCTACAAGCCTCAATGCCCAAATCTTTCCACACAGAGAGAGAGCTCCTAGGAGTCTTGGGAAAAAGCATGCAGTGTGCCTATTGTCAAGGCTGTTCCTGCAGTGTGATCTGATATTTGTGCACTATTGCTTTTCTTTTTATCATCATTGTGAAATACACAAATAAATGTGTCACGAACTGCTCGCATACTGTCCTTACTGTCATGTCATGTCAAAACTATTTGTATAGTGCTTTTAACAATAGACTTTTTCACAGCAGATTTACAAGCAATCAAGCATTTGGGATTTGCTATATTTTAATTTTTGCAATGAAATGAAGTCACACAGCCAAGATTTGCTAAATAGAATACTTTTCAACATGCTTTTCATGTTGTGCTGTATATCCAACTTTAATATATAGTTGTATTTTGCTCCAAAAAAATAAAATAAAATAAATAAATCAGGCAGTTGGGGTATGCAACCCCAATTCCAGAGAAGTTGGGACTTTTTGTAAAATGCAATAAAATCAAGAATCTGTGATTTGTTAATTCTCTTTAACTTTTATGTACTTTATATCCAACTTTAAATATATCGCTTGAAGATAATATAGTAAAAAAAATTGACGATATAACAATCAAGCAGTTCATTCATTACATATCAGTTAACGTCAGTGTGTTGTATTTATAAGGTTGGATATGCTTATAGTAGTTGATTGGGCTTTTATTTAATTGACAAAAGTACAAAGAAAAAATTTCCAAAGTTTTCACTGACCAACGTAAATGTATTTTGTAAATATGAACTTTTTTTTTTTTCTTTTGACGGCTGCAACGCATTCCAAAATAGTTGGGACAGAGGCAAAATAAAAGTGAAAAGGTTATAGAATATCCATGTTAAACTGTTTTGAAACAGTTCACAGTAAGCAGGTGATTTGGTAATAGGTCAAGGTATCATGTTTAGGTATAAAAGGAGCATCTCAGTCTTTGCAAGCAAAGCTGGATCATGGCTCATCACTTTGTGCCAAATTTGTCAAGCAAATCAAAAATCACATTTCACAATGCAAAATTGCAAAGAATTTAGGTCTTTCACCATAACATTGTGAAAAGATTCAGGGAATCCAGAGAAATTACAGTACATGTAGGGCTCAGTTGAATGTGCTTGACCTTTGTGCCCTCAGATGGCATTGCATAAGAAACCATCATGCTATGGTGTTAAACATAGCCACATGGGCTCAGGAGTACTTCAGAAAATGCTTTCGTAGAGACAGAGTGAATGTGTTAGACTGGTCTACCTTCCGTCCAGATCTATCTCCAATGTATGACTAGTCATGAAAAGGAGAATCAGTCAATGACGATCACAGACTGCTGAGCTTCTGAAGTCTTGTTTCAAGGGAGACTGGGCAAAAATTTTGCTGGCAAAACTTTAACAATTAGTATCCTCAATTCCCAAACAATGAAACATTGTAATTAAAAGGAAGGTTGATGTGACAGTGTTAAACATGCCTCTTTCCCAACTTTTTTGGAGTGTGTTCCAGCCATCAAAATCAAAATTTGTTCATATTTACAAAATACATTTATGTTGGTGAGTGAAAACTTTGGAAATCTTTTATTTGTACTTTTGTCATTTAAATAAAAGTAAAAAAAAAAAAAAAATGAACAAATCACAAATTCTTGATTTTATTGCATTTTACAAAATGTCCCAACTTCTCTGGAATTGGGGTTGTATGAAATGAACTCCATATATAACATACATGAAATCACCCCATAGCAGATCTATAAAGGTGGAGCTGGGGAAGGTGGAGGGTTTCTGAAGCACACTGCTACAGCAAGCCCTAGTCAAGTATTTGAAAAGTTGAGCAGCAAGCTCATTGCCTGCTGATGTGAAAAGAATCAAATCAGCTGTGCCATGTGATAATGATGTGATTATATCAGATTGAGTTAGAACCTATCAGTCTGCGCCATATAGAGTTTCATGACAGAACTTTGTATTTACATTTTTGCTACGATAAAGGCAAAGTAAGATGTGCTCTTATTATGCTGGGCAATAATGTAGCTACCATTTTACATTTTACGCCCTAAACGAGTGCACTATATCAAAGTGGAAAAAGCTTATATTCAACTTTATAATAAAGAGCTGCACTATTATATAAGTTACATTTTGCACTGAAATCAGACAGTTGAGATGTATAAAGTATATATCACTTTACATGAGTGTACTGTATAATATACAGAATATTGAAATGTATACGTAGAGCTATGCGATAATACAGTTGACATTTTTGTGACAGTGCAAGCAATCATGCAATTGAGATTTGTTATATCCAAGTTCATATGAAAGCTGTGCAACAATATAAACAATCAGAGATTTGCTATATACTGTAGTAGACTATTTTAGTTTTATGTGAGTGTACTGTATGCATACAGATAAAGTAGGGTGTACTTTATATCCAACTTTAAATATATCGCCTGAAAATAATATAGTTACATTTTTTGACAATATAACAATCAAGCAGTTGAGATTAGCCATACATTACACATCAATTAAAGTCAGCGTGCTGTATTTATCCAAGTAAGGTTGGATATTCTTATAGTAGTTGTATAATGATTGTGTGGTGATGTGTCTGTCTGATGGGCTGTTTGGAATGGCTGGTCTGTTACCCACAATCCCCCATGGTCTTTTGCTTGCCAGCTGAACTCCGACTCTCTTCCTCCGCTACTTCTCCTGCCTGGAGACTGTGTGACGGATCACGCTGGGCCAGATCCTTGGAACTGTGGGATTTACTGCTGACTAAGGACTCGTTTGACGAGCTGAGTGAGTGGAGGAAAGAAAATGAGGGGGAAAAAGGAAAGATATTGTCAAATGTTCAGTAAGGTCAGTTGCTTTGCTGTGAGAGAGACAGAGATACAGGGTGGCACAAACATGTTAGGATCTGAGACTTGCTGTCAACCAGCATCATGTCAGCTCGGTCAGTTATGATGGTCATGCAAACATAATATCAGCAAAAAAAAAAAATCAAAATAAATCAGTTGCCGTGCTCACGCTGCGCTTGTTTTTCATTGTAATTGTGTTTATGGATGCATTAGCAGCACTTGCCTGTTAATGGAACATTACCTGATAATTCATCCTGTTGTCTTTTCCCCTGAGAGGTGTGATGTGTGTTCAAAGATGGGTTGTTAGTAAAAGCTGTGGCGCAGGATGCTGCTGACTCTATCAGCTGCATTCATAGCTTGTGTACAAATATAAGCAGGATCTACTTTATAAAACAGACCCTCCATCTCTGTGTCAAATGCCGTGGAAGAGTGTGGCTAAATTTAGAAATGGAATACTAGTAGTGTATACTAGCAAGTATACTGTCATGAATAAAGACTGGAGGATTCAAATGCGGAAAACAAGAGCAGTTTATTGAGAATCACATCAAGCTCACACAAAGTGAAAGAAGTGGGTCGTGCACCACGTAGGTAGGCAGGTAGCGCTGGGATGCAATGGGCAGCCAGTATCCAGTGACGGAGGCCAGGAGACGACGGAGAATGATGAAGATTCAGGAAGCGACGGAAAACACTGACCAGGGCATGGCAGACAATCCAAGGATCTGACAACAAAGGACAGCATGAAAGTGTCTAATATAGCGCTGTAAATGATCCGCAGCTGGAGCGAATCCGCCTCAATCAGACACATACACACACTCAAACAGAGCGAGGATGAGACCGTGAGCCCATGAACTGTGACAGTACCCTTCCCCCTAGTAGCGCCTCTCGGTGCTCCCAGCTGATCTTACCTGTTGATTGTAATCATCAATAAGGGACTGATCCAATATATCCCTAGCCGGAACCCAACTTTTCTCTTCTGGACCGTAACCCTTTCAGTCCACCAAGTATTGGAATCCTCGTCCCCTCCGCCTCGAGTCCAGAATACGATTGACTGAATAGGTGGGTTCCCCATCTACGAGTCACTGCGGGGGAGGAACCGGAGTAGGCGGATTAAGGCGAGAATGAAAAACGGGTTTAATCTTGGTCACATGAAACACGGGATGAATTCTTCTGTACGCAGGAGGGAGTTTGAGGCGGACTGTCACTGGACTAATCCTCTTAGTGACAGGAAATGATCCAATAAATATAGGAGCCAATTTATGACACACGGATCGGAGTGGAATGTTCTTGGTAGAAAGGCACACTTTTTGACCAATGACATACACGGGAGGCTTTGACAGGTGGCGATCAGCCTTAGCCTTGGTGCGTACCCCCACCCGGAGGAGAGTCTCTCGAGCTCTCATCCAGGAACGGTGACACCTCTGGACGAAGGTGTGAGCAGAGGGGACCGCGACTTCGGATTCCACACTAAGAAAAAGAGGCTGGTAACCTAAACTACATTCAAACGGTGAGAGGCCCGTGGACGACACCGGTAACAAGTTATATGCGTACTCAACCCATGATAGTTGCTGACACCAGGAAGTGGGATTCTGAGTGACCAAACATCGCAATACCCTCTCAAGATCCTGGTTGGCCCGCTCAGTTTGACCGTTGGTCTGAGGGTGAAACCCTGAAGACAAACTAACAGTCGCCCCCAGTAAATGACAAAATTCTCTCCAAAATTTGGACACAAATTGAGGACCCCTGTCGGAAACCAAGTCTACTGGGAGGCCATGAATGTGAAAGATGTGATTAACTACAGTAGCCACTGTCTACTTGGCTGAGGGTAATTTGGGCAAAGGAATAAAATGAGCCGCCTTCGAGAACCAGTCCACTACGGTTAAAACCACCATATTGCCCAGAGAGGGCAGTGACGAAATCTAGCGCAATATGGGACTAGGGTCTTGAAGGGACCGACAGCAGCTGATGTAACCCTTCTGGAGGTTGATTGGAAGTCTTATCCTGAGCACAGACTGAGCAGGCCAAAACAAACTTTCAGATATCACGAGCCATGGCATGCCACCAGAATTGCTGTTTAACCAGAAACATGGTGTGACTGATTCCTGGATGACAAGCCACGTTGGAACAATGACCCCATCGAATTACGTCAGACCGTAACCTCTCCAGCACAAACAACCGGCTCACTGGGCATCGGGGTGGAGGTGTTACCCCTTCTAAGGCCGTGCGGACCTTTGATTCGATCTCTTAAGTGACTGCAGAGACAACCAATATCTTGGGTACGATGCACTCAGGAGACACCGGGCGGTCTGAATGATCAAAAATGCGTGACAACGCGTCGGGCTTGACATTCTTAGAACCCGGCCGATAGGAGATGGAAAAATCAAAACGGCCGAAAAATAGTGCCCGACGAGCCTGCCTGGAGTTAAGACATTTAGCGGACTGAATATATTCGAGATTCTTATGGTCGGTCCAGACAACGAAAGGAACCCCCGAACCCTCTAACCAATGATGCCATTTCTCCAACGCTAGCTTGACGGCCAGCAACTCCGATGTCGTAATTGCATTAGGCAGGAGACAAACGGTGGGGAAAAAATGTGCAGGGGTGCATCTTGTCATCGGAGGTGGCACGCTGGGATAACACCGCACCTACCCCCACCTCAGACGCATTGACCTCCACCACAAACTGGCGTGTAGGATCAGGGCCCGGAGAATAGGAGCCGAAACGAAGCGGCTTCTTAAGTTTGGTGAATGCAGCCTCATCCGACCACCTGAACGCCGTCTTGGTGGAGGTCAAGGCAGTCAGAGGAGTGGCCAGTTGGCTGAAGTTGCGAATAAACCGCCGGTAAAAATTAGCAAACCCCAGAAACCTCTGCAGGCCTTGCGGGAATCAGGGGTTGGCCAATCTACCACAGCCTTAACCTTGTCGGGATTCATGCAAACCCCCTCAGGTGACACGATGAACCCCAAAAAAGGAACCTCTCAAACGCTGAAGACATCAACGGCAAAGGATAAGTATTCTTTACTGTGATGTTGTTCAAGTCTTGGTAGTCAATACAAGGTCGCAGAGAGCCATCCTTCATCGCGACGAAAAAAAATCCTGCCCCCGCTGGAGAAGAAGAAGTGTGGATGATCCCAGCTGTCAGAGAATCAAAAATATATTTCTCCATGGCCTCCCTCTATGGAAGAGAAAGAGAGTATAATCTGTCCTTAGGCCGAGACATACCTGACACTAAATCTATGGCACAGTCGTAGGGACGATGGGGAGGGAGAGAAGCAGCCCTGGACTTACTGAACACTTACTGAGCAGGTCTCACTCCACTTTGAAGACGGTATTGCGCCTCCAATTCACCCGAGGATTGTGTTTGTATGAGCCAAGGATGACCTAACACAACCGGAGCCAGAGGAGAGTTGGTGACGAGAAATGTGATAGTCTCTGAGTGATTGCCTGAAGTGATGAGGGTGATAAGTACCATGGAGAGGTTGATCTTGGGAAGTCTAATAGCACCGTGCAGTCGTGTCTTCTAGCCGCCCATTGCAACCTCACCGGTAGGAGGGTGGTAGATAAGGTTTTATTCAAAGACACTCCACCCGACAGTAACCTCAGACCTACTGTCAGGCTTGATCTTTTACAGGGCAGTTAGACAGGAAATGGCGAGCTGCGCCGCAGTATAAACACAATCCCCTCATCCTTCTGCGATCTCTCTCCTCCCGGGAGAGCCGAGCTCTACCCACCTGCATGGGTTCGTCATCCGGAGAGTGGCTGACCGTATAGCCTGTGTAAGGATATTCTGGTGTAAACCTGCGTCGACCTCGCAGATCACGTTGCTGAAGACGCGCATCCACAAGCTCATCCAATCCGGTGGGTAGCTCCACTGTGTAGATCTCCTGTTGGATACAGTCAGCCAGCCCATGCAGGAACATATCCCACTGCGCCTCCTCGTTCCACTCACACTCAGCCGCCAGGATCCGGAATTGAATGGAATAGTCAGAAACAGATTGCTCCCCCTGGCGGAGATCGGCCAGCATGCGCACCGCCTCGCACCTGACCAGCACGTTCGAAAACCCTTCTCATCTCCTGGGAAAGTGAGCGGAACGAGGAACAACATGGATGGCGATTCTCCCACACCGCCATTCCCCACAATGCTGCCTTCCCCGACAGAACTAAGGCCACTTTCAACGCCTCCGTGGCGAAAGTCTGTGGCTGGAGGGAGAACAACAGAAAACACTTAGTCAGGAACGCTCTACAGAGGTTAGTGTCTCCGGCGTACACCTCTGATGTAGGGAGTCTGGGTTCGTGCTGAGGGTTGTTGTTCACGGGGACTGGGAGAACAGGCGGTGGGGGTGGCGCAGCTGGTGATCTCAACAGTTGCATCTGGGTGCTGAGCTCGGACACCTGCGCTACCAATGCCTGCACGGCTCGTCTGGTGGATAACATGTTCTCCTCCTGCTGATCCATATGAGCGTTGTTGACTAACAGTTCCTGAAAACCACAAGCCTCTGCTGAATCCATATTGTGAGATGTGCAGGGAGATGAAGATTCAGGACGCAGGAACTGATGGAAACCACTGACCAGGGCACGGCAGACAATCCAAGGATCTGACAACAAAGGACAGTGTGAAAGTGTCTAATATAGCGCTGTAAATGATCTGCAGCTGGAGCGAATCAGCCTCAATCAGACACACCCACACACACACAAACAGAGCGAGGATGAGACCGTGAGCCCATGAACCGTGACATATACTGCATACTGTCTACTATTTTTTAAATGTCTGTGAAACCAGAGTTTACACGGGCTGCAGGAATTGTGTTACAGACTAATAGGATTGTGAAACTAAAAAAGGCAATGCATTTAATTGAATAAATGTGAGGTCAAAGTTAAAATGCTGCGCTGTTGCACGTTCTACGGGCTTACCATTTCAGAGTAGTTTGCAATCAGTAAATACCTCACATTTATGCCAGGCGATTGCTTATGATCTGCTGTTGATGAGTAATGACAACACTTTATGGTGTTTACATTGTAATATGTTATAGATGGTAATAAGTGCACACATTTTATCTATGTCATCTTTTCAGTGAGTAGCTGGAAGTAGTAAAGCAGCAACACAGTTGTTTGATTTGCGCTTTTATCATTTATAAAGTTTGCATTCATTCACTTCACACACTCATTATTGCGTGACTTTAGAGGTTTGTGTAAACTATCGCGCTGATCCCCTGCCTCACCTGTTATCCAGCAAACATGAAACTGTGCTAGCCTCAGCCGAATATTCGGGAAGAATTATCCGTTATCTGTTATTTGTTTTTGAAGCCATTATCCATGCCTTTCTGAATAAGGTATTCGGCTTCGGGTACACCCCTAGTATATACTGAGTGAAACTTGACAAGGTTTCTGTGGGTCTTAAGATCTTTAAAATTCTCAATTCTCCCTTCCATAAATTAAGGCCTTAAATCAAGTCTTAAATCAGATCAGAAATTCTTAAATGCATAGTCATTGCATTACATGTTGCACACAATGTAAAACTAAGGGGTAAAACTCATATCTTCCTCAGCATTTTTGTCTTGTTTTCCAATACAAATATCTAAACTTCCTTAAATACATTTACTTGAGATGCAAAATGAAGATATTCTAAGTCTTTTTGAATTGAACAAAATGAAGGGAGTTTGTGCTTAAAACAAGATCAGATATCTGTCAGTGGGGTATGAACACTTAACAACACTTGATTTTTCTGAGCCCATGGCAGATATTTGTTCTTTTAGTTTTTTGTTTGTTTAAAATCATAAACTCACTTCTTTTTGATCAACTTCAATTTATCAATTTCTCATAAACAAGACCAATCGTTTAATCTCATTTTGCTGCTCAGTTCATCTTGATTTAAAAATCTTTAGACATGTGCACTGGAAGATAACACTGTTTTTCAAACTTTGAAGTGTTTCATTTTGTGCTCCCTAGACATTTATGTTTTGAGAACATATTGACGTATTGTGTTCCCTTCAGGTTGATCCTTAAATTTTCTTTACTTGCATTAAAAAGTCGGTAACACTTTACAATAAGGTTAATTAATCAGAATAACTACATTAGCTAACATGAACTAAGAATGAACAATAATTCTACAGCATTTATTAATCACAGCTAATGTTAATTTCAGCATTTACTAATGCATTATTAATATCACAAGTTTTGATTGTTAACATTAGATAATGCACTATGAACTAACATGAACAAACAATGAACTGCATTTCTATTAACTAACATTAACAAAGCTTCATGTTAGTTAATACAATAACAAATGACACCTTATTGTAAAGTGTTACCAAAAAGTCTTATAACTTCACCTTAAAAAACAAACAAACAAAAAAACACTGCATAAACCCTGCTTGAGTATTTTAAACTTGCAAGTGACCCCGTTTTACAGTTGAATGAATGCCCTCATCCTGTTTAATTAAGTAAGAAATACATTATTTATTTTGGGATTGTATCAGTTTGTTCTTTATGGACACATTATCAATTAAATTTGTGCAGGTCTTCAAAAAGCTTGACTTATATTTGACTTAAATTCTGCAGATACCCTGGAAGCTTATGCATTTTTCAACATTTTACAATAGTATGCTTGTCATCACATTACATTTTTGCATGTTTAATTCAGTGAATGTTTTTTTTTTTTTTTTTTTTTTAATTATCATCTTCTTCCAGTCAAGTCAAGTAATGAGTAAATATTTTCACAGTTGATATATTGGAAACCCCTTACAATGAAAATGGAATTTCATGTTGAGTCCATTGTATTGTGGGATATTGTCACGTGTATGTTCCCATTTAGTTCCTGTTTGTCCTTATTTGGTTTAGTTCGTGTTCTAATTATTAATTAATCACCTTCAATCTGTTCACCTGAGTTTATTAATCATCTTGTTTGCTCCCTTGGTTTCCCTGTCTTTATAAGCCTTCAGTTTCTGTATGTTCTTTGTCTTGTATTAATGTTATTTTGTATGGTCTACGTGTGTTGATGTTAATTAAAACCCCTTTACGTTTACTCCTTTGTCTTTGCCTCCTTCTACAACCACGACCCGTGACAGATACACAGTATAGGCCTTCCAGGTCTTCCATGGCTCTGTTCCAAAACCTGTAGAGCTGTCTCACTGTCTACTGCCAACATCTTAAAAGAAACAAACAAAATCAAAGGTAACAAATCTGGAATGATCTAAATCTAACAATCAAACAATCGTTCATATAGTGCTAGTGAAGTGCATTGATTTTGATTGAGTTTTGAGTTATCATGTTGCTAAGCTAATAGCATTATATTGTACAATCATAAAAACACACAAATATTGGGTGAAATAGTCAACCTGGTCTCATGGCATAAACGTACCTGGGTGCACTTTTTAGCGAGACCGTTTTTACATACCTTACTGCACGTTTCGGCGCATTTTCATAGAGAAATGTCCACTGAGTGGCGCTAAAACACGAGTTCAATACGTAAACCCTGGCACGTTTTTATTACGTTGATATAGGTACGTATTGCTGTGTTCTCATTATGTTGCTTCAGGTACGCATTGCAGTGGTTCAGAATTCAAATATTCGGGGGCCATCGCTAAAAATTAATGCTCTATCGTGTTGGAAATATGCCCTACACCAAACCCAACCCTAAACCTACCCGGTAATGTTGACAAATGCAAAATTGATATAAAAACGCATTTGTTGATGCAACCATGCTACTTGAACTTCCTTATATGTCGATTTGAACTGTTTTGTCGAACCGTAGTTACGAACCAGAGCTCCTCAAGTACATCTCTGTACTCTGTGAGCTACCGAACAAACCCTCCGTCTATGAAAACCCATAGATATGAAACTAGATATGTGTGATGCTAACATTCAAATGCATCAGTTTTCAAATCTCCAAACATATTAATATTGTTTTGAAGTCATAACATGATATTCTTCAAATATTTGTGCGGAAATTACACTTCATTGAAACTCTGCAAATTTGTGTGAAAAGGAATAAAAGGTGTCAGAGCTTTTCTGCCTCTAGTGTTCATTTCTTTTGGAAACTGCAGTGATATGTACTTATTATATGTACATATGTACGTATTTCGCATCTCGCTAAAAAGGGTCCCCAGGTACGTTCATGCCATGATACCAGGTAGCAAATAGTTCGCTTGAATCAGATTTATTGATGCTCAGTGCCTAAAGCCCAAGACACACTGCAGAATTTTCAACTGTCACAGATGAAAGATTGGCATCATGAAACAATCGTGGTGATTTCTGTGATCGTGGCTCCTAATTGGTGGTCCTATGTCATACAGTGAGAGAGGTTCAAAGACGACCGTATAATTTTCTGACAGTGTCAGAAATTCAACATGATCATTGCACAGCGGGTTTGTTGCTACGACCCACGTTTACTGACCAGCCAATAAAACTGCGACATAAAATCATCACGACATGGCACTAAAATATAAAACTACTTACCTCAAGCTCTTATCCCTTATCCCTAAACAGGAGTCAATAGGTGTCATCATCTTATAGTCTACCTACATGCATGTCATACCCAAGTTTATGAGATCCATGTCACACAGTGTGATTTGTGATAATCTTATAGCATTGCTAAAATCGTGCAGTCTATAGAAGGATTTAGACTTTGACCAAAATGCTGAATTTTTTTTTAAAATGCTGAAAATAATCTAAATTTAGATTTGGAAATTAGCCTATGTGTAATGTGTAACAAATATATATACCAAACTATTTTTTTCAGTATATATATGTAGCATTTGGACCAATCAGACACAATTTCTCATTTGATTTAACAAATGAAACTAGTTATTAGATTAACAAATAATCACAGACCCCTCACCCAATACACATTCTTAGGTGCCCCTATGTCTGCAGACGCCGCCAGAGCACCCCCGGTGCCATGGCAACCCATCAGATAACATTAGTTTTATTGCGCAAAGGAATGCAAAATGGTCAAGAAACACTCACTTCATATCCACTTTAGGAAAAGGACATTTATGCCATAAAATGGACTCTTCTCTAATTAATTCATAGGAAAACCTTTCTTTGAATGAGCACACATATCATTAAGTCATTGTGTATATTATTACTGTTTTTGTGTATTTTAATACTGTTTTATGCATGCTTATAATAGATCAATAGTTAATATCACTCTGACTGTAACATGTTTGGTCTCTATCAATTCGTCTTCGGATGATCTAACTGAGAGTGAATATTACATGTTGATACCTATGCAACATATCAGTGTCCTAAGAATCTTTAATAGTTTGTATAATAACTTTCAATCCAACCCCTTTTGGAAATTACCATGCTCTCAGACAAAGGGCCATAAAACCCCCAGTATTCCCAAAACTCCCGCTTGGAAATTCAGCATTTCTCATTGGTCAAGCCCATCCTGAAAGGCGTGACTCTTCGCAGACTTTAAAGAGCCCACGCGCTCTCTCTCTTCTCTCTTCTACCAAAAGCGCGCCGGAGACACATTTATCACCTGGGAAACCTCGTGGCTCCCCTTCCGGGGAGCCCGATCTTCTGGCAATTTTAAGTTCGGTAACTTTGGAAACTCACTTCGGACTAATCATGGCTGGAAGGACGAAGCTTTTACTCCAAAAGGAATCCCCCCCCCGGGAATCTACGCATTATACATGCACCAGGATACTTTACTCAGCACCCACAAAAACCATGCAAGTAACCGCTTGTTAACTATCTAGATGCGCTTCTAGGCTTCGACCCCTTTTAATTAAGGTGATATGATTTTCTAATGGCTCAAACCCAGGTTTTAGTTAGTTGATGTTAAAATCCTGCCATGGTTCTCTTGCGCGCGAGCGCTCTCTCTCGCTCGCTCTCTCTCTCTCTCTCTATCTATGCCTTCCTTGCCTTGGCATCCATGTTTAATGTGTGTATGTCTGTGTCTAGTTCTATGTTTCATGTTCCCCTGTAGTGTAGTTTAATAAACATCCATATGTATTCACGCTTGGTTGTCTGTGTCTGCTGCTCTCAGAACTAAGTCACTTTAACGTCCGATCTTGCAACAATGCTCGGAGCACTGCTTCGTTAAGAAAATTATTTGTCGTGGCCAGAGGAATAATTTTCCTCAAAGTCAATAGAAGGGTCCGTACTGCGGACGAACTAATCATTCTATTGTACTATTAATACTATAGCTAATTCCTGAAGATGGATATATAATTGATAACCCGTTATGATTTATTATGTTCATCTCATAAAGCAAATATGCTACAGATGGTGGAGAATTTTAGAGCAACGTTTTAAACCTAGTTCTGTGAGCAGACTCAGTAACAATTGTGTGTTTCTTATGTGTGTTTATTCAAACCAAGACTACTATCCAACTGCGTCTTTTTGTGAATGAATGTAGGCTACACGCCCACTTTCCGTGCCTTAAGTTTTTGTTGAGTTTCTCGCTGAGAAACCAGCCACTGTTAATGGCTTAAGTTAACTGTAGTTTATAAATCTGACCCTATAAAACGAAGAAACCTTTTATAGTGTGTCTTAATGCTATTTTAACCGCCCTAAATCGAGCGAAGAAACCCTCTTTTAGCGCGAAGAAGATGGCTTAAGTTAACTGTTTATAAATTTGACCCTATAAAACGAAGAAACCTTTTATAGTGTGTCTTAATGCTATTTTAACCGCCCTAAATCGAGCGAAGAAACCCTCTTTTAGCGCGAAGAAGATAGCGAGCGATGTTCCTCGCTTATCTTAAAATTAAGGCCTTATATTATATGTAGCTAGATTGATGCCATTGGTGTTCCGATGCCATACAACTAGACTATCACTCCCGGGGTTTAACCATTAGCGTAGCTAACTAATGCGTGCCCCCTTCGCCCGATCACGGAGCAACATTAATCTTACTGCAGGTCAGTGTCGGATTAATGATAACTGGGAGTCTTAAAATCTTGATCAAGTAATTGTTGCAACAACCGCACAAGTCCCATATAGCTGGCGAAGAAATCCCAGATCGGCAGTGCGTATAAATATATATATAATTATTTTTTTTTATATACTAAAGTTATGATCTTGGGCGAAGAATCCCCATTTTCAGTTTTGAACAGCATAAGTCCCATATCCAACTAGTAAATGTCAGATCGGCAGTGCGTTTTAGATGAAATCTATTTGATATTGGGTAAAGAAAATCCCCACTTGCGGGTTTCGTGGTAAACTGCGTAAGTCTCTCCTGAACAGATAAAATCTCTTCAGGACAGCGGCTTAAATTTTAGCTGTGTGATAAAAAAAAAATCTCACTACAGTATTTCATCTGCTTATTGTCGCGTGTCATTGCATGCATATTAATCCACTGATGTGATGCAATTGGTCGATTTAATGGTGTAATGTTTTGCCATTGTCTGTGAAGTGAACGCGCTGTGTAAGTTATGAATGAAGTGTGAACGACAGCTCGACTGGATGAGCGCGAGATTCCCATGCATGTTTACATCTGGCTCACGTGCTTCGCGCACACACCGGTTGTTAAGCGTGCATCGGTTTCTTAGCAACGCCTGACCCGAAAGGCGATAGCGAGCCCTTTCCGGTTCAAACTAAAGACAGCGCATACGTCACAGACTAATGTAAACAGACCATTGCATGTAGCCAAAGCTACCGCGCTAACGGCCCTACATGGATAGGAGCTAAAGCCCTTACCTCAGCTGTTAGCTGTTAGCATCCGACTGACACTTAGAGACAGTGTGTGTAAAGTGTAACAGAACTCCTACCTCTACAGTTTCTTTCTGTTCCACCTTCTGCTGAGCTATCAATTACTTTGGTCTCCCCCACATGCTTTGGTTGATTTGTGTATTTTATTTTACCGTGTTATTTGCAGCAATTATTTATTTATTTTATTTGGGCTTGTTTTATTTCATCTACTCCAGTCTGTAGTTAAGTCTAGCTACACCTATTGAGCAAAATTGAATTTACTTAGATTTTAAATCTATTTAAAACAATTTCCCATTTATTTTCCTACGCAATTAGGACATTTTAACTTTGCTTCAATTTTCAATTTTATTTTGTTACCCTTTTCCTCTCCTTCCTCTATAGGCATAGGTAATGCTAGCCACAAGCTGCTTCATCCTAGACGCTTAATCTTTCTGTTGTCCCCTCTCAATGTTCCCAGTTAGGTATCATCCATGGGGAATTCTCGGGGACTGGACTCGTCTGCCTGACCTACCGGACATGTACTGGGGGGGGCGCCTCGGATACCTCTGCCCCTGTACTCCGAGTGGCAACACGCAGCACGACATCAGCAATGGGGACCTCAAGTGTTGTATCAACCATACTGACTGACACATAAGGGCAATTTTGGTTAAGTACCCTGTGAAGTTACACGGTGGTCCACCCTTTTGAGAGGAGCGAACTCATCCATAGTTCGAGGCCCAAAAGGGGTCCGTGTAACTTGGGACCCACAGGCGAAACCCAATTTTGGCTGTGCCAGCTAGTCGTTGAGCCTCCCTCACTTGAGTGATGCAACATTGTGCCAAAAGGCAGTGCTGTTTGAGTGGTTGCCACCGGGTGCCATGGGTGCGAGTGATCAGGAGCCCCTGCAGTTGCGTGCTCGGGAGAGTCAAGGGAGACGGCCCAATCACTGGGGCTCACCTGGGTAACCTCAGCTCATCACCAAGCCTAACAACACCTCAGATATAGCCATTGACTCAATATGAAACGTGAAGAGGACTAGAGAGCCTCTCTGCTTTAGCGTGCTTGGTCTGTCCAGCTATCTCTCTCATCACCTCCCTAGGCAGTACAAGAGCCCCGCTCCGCAGTCCTTGTCACAGCCCCTAGAGGTGGTAGTAAGCCCTTGATTTCCCACTATTCCTTTCTAAATTTGAACTTTGATTTTTTTTTTTTTATTATTAATTTCGGTTCTGTTTGTTTTGGTTGTTTTGTGGGCCCGGAGACCAAACCTGTTTGAACCATCAGAAAATACTTGGTAATAACGTTGATAAACCAAATAGCCTAAGTCATTAAATGACCCCCTAGGTTATCACCCATCAACAGTGTTACCCATAGTTTTCGGGTGCTCACTCACACCAATTATTCACTCCTGCCTTAGCAGCCACGATATGTAAGCGTTTAGTTTGCGTCACTAACTGATCACACCAGTTAATCATGCAACACATAGCCCAAATATTTTAGCTCACTAAATCTGTGCGGACTTGCATTGGTGTTTTGTGTTTTTCCCTCTCCACTTGTGCTCCACCTGTGTCCAGATTATCCGGCTTGGCTAAGCACTGCAACAGACGCCCTCCGGTCCGGGACCACTCCTGATCTACAGCACATGAGCGAAACAGCTGGATGACAACCTGAACTGGCAGACAGACCATGATCAAACCAGGGCTACAGCCACAGAGAGCCAGCCAGGATCATCGGTGCTCTTGCCTGCAACCGCATCATCCAGTTAAAGCCAAGCGAAAGATGCTTCGACCACAAGGAGGCCCGGAGGACCGGGAGCGCGTGCAGAACCGCCAGGCCAGCTGGACCAGCAAATGACAGCGGATGAAGAGGACAAGGAGCTACAAGAGGAAGTAGAAAGTTTCAGGATGCCTCTACAAAACCCACACAGACACTGAGCACAGAGAGCAGCTGGAATAGAAGCCAGAGAGGCTCCAGCAGGCTAAAGCTCTCTTAAGTAATGACCCAGGCGAACTGAAACAATGCCTGTGAATGCCACCTGCAAGCTGCCGAGCTGAAATCCAAGTCTCTGCTCAGCGACGAGGCAACTTCAAACGCCAACCAACAAAGCCAAGGCGAACTCAATGTCACAAATGAACTGAAATAGGCTTGCAGACCACGAGGTGAACAGAAAGGGAAAACACAACACAGAATTTCCCCTGACAAGCAGGCCCAGGCCCACTGTTCACACCTCACTTGCCAGCAACCACAGGTGGGGCAGGGACCCTTCCAGAGCATCACTGCAGATACACACACCGTGTGGCCCCACAGACCCCAACCAACTGGCCCGCAGAAGGCCACCACACTGGCCTGCCTGCAAAACATGAACTTTTATGCTCGAACTCTGTCCCATGTGACCACACGAGACAGGCTATCTGCTCAGGATCACCTCCGGCCTTGAAACACAACATCCTGTACCAGCAGTCTGAAACCGTCAAAGCGGATTACAAAACTTACGAGAAGCCTGCTACAGCCAGCTCTGAGTCTACGGCAGACAACAGATGCATCACATTGTGAGTCACCATTCAAGCGCCATGGTCTTCCCCCGCACAATGAGCACCTGACATCTGCGGAACTCAGCCCATATGGCCTACAGACAACACAGCGCTGCCTCCATAAAGACTGGTAAAATCCTGCCTATCCCTGCACAGTACCCAGAACTGACTCTGGAGTGCACACGGGCCAGCAACAGAGATCCTGAGGACATAAAACGTGGCCTCCACAGCAGCGCAAACAGGATATATCAGACTCTCAAAACTCCTTTTAACTGCGAGTGGCATAAGAAACTTACCAGAAAGCCCTCCTACTAAAAGAAACGCCCAGATCTTGGCAAACAGTCTCTCACAACAGAGACATCCATCCTAATGCCAGATGGTCATGGCACCCAAACAGCACATCAGCAGACGGCTGACGGCCCACGACAAGCCAAAATAAACACACGGTCAACTCTCCTGCACCTGACCATCAGCTCCATGAGACCGTACACCCTGTGTACACAACCCCAAATGAACACCGGCCCTCTTTTCACCAACATGGACCTGTCGTATGGTTTTGAGCCCGAGGGACTTTAAGCATTCAGAGAATTAGCCTCAAGTGCGGGAACTTTCACACTTCCAGCCTGCCAACTCATCTGAAGTGCACAGCCAGGTCACAGAGATAAGACCTGACATCTCAGCTGGTCGCGAGAACTCAGTCTCAAGGTCAGACCAGCCCACGACCCAGACTCCTCCTGCCTTTACATCTTGAAAGGCACATCACTGTGATAGATGCTTCATCAGAAAGTCAACACAGTTCCCAACCAGCAGGAAACAGCATGTTGGAAAACAAGGCGAGACTTGGAGTTCTGCTGACACTGGAGTAAATCCAATTTTTATGTCAATTCCAACTCTTGGGCAGACCCCAAGCTGAAGCTCAGGAACAGAACTGAACTCTTAAAGCCCAAAGGTGTGCACGGAACACGCAGCCATACATGCATACAACCTTCTCAGTGATAAAGAGCTGCTGGGTCACATTGACCCTTTGCTGAAAGTGAGACAGCCGAATCTCCGGGCTGAAGGGCAAGAACCCCAGCCACTCCAGCCAGACAGGTCACCTAGACAGACTGTCAGGTCACAGAGGTCACGGGAAAATCTCACAGCCAGCCATGAGGACATGGCCTGAAGCCTCACACGCTTCAAAGCACTCACCGAGCACACACCAGACCTGCCTGCGCAAGCAAGTGCAAAAGTTTCCTATGAGACCTCGCAACCCCCGGAGAAGCCCTGTAAAGTGCAAGAACGTCTGGCCAGACCATACCAGATGTTTACACTGGCAAAAATATGAGACTGCACTACCAGCATACACAAAAGGGGAACGGACAGCAACAGTGTGACACACAGACAGCGTGGCCAAACCCTCAAGCACACACCTTCAAGGGGATGGAGGGAACCTGGCCCCACTCTGAGCCACACCCCCTTTTCTAAGAGACATCCTGCACCTGTCGACAACGGCCAGTGCCAAAGCTGCTCTTCACAAGAAGCAACAATGCAGAGCTGATGTCAGCTATGTGGACTCACTCAAGACCACATTACATCATCAAACTCAAATGGCATCTGCACTCTACACCAACAACATGGCCAGAACTAAAGGGGGGTTGCCCACTTCAGCAGAACACTGCTCCCACCGGGGCACTAACTACTCAGATGACAAAAGAGCCCAGCTCCGCACTTCACGAATCATCCAGTGATTCTCCAGTCTACCACAGCAACACTTCAAGCTGGACTCCCAGTCATCACAGTACAAGTGACAGCCATCCTGATAACCCTTTAAATCGCATCAGCTCACAAGAACTGCATCAAAGAACTCCTCAGTTACACAGACTCAAATTATGCCAATCTCAGCTTCGCACGCCACCTCCTTGGCTAGGAAAAAAATGAGTTTGCCACAATGAACAGGAAGCCAGTCAAGCACCAACACCTGTACCAGGCGTGCAACAACATCGCAAGTGCATTGCATGGTGAGCTACGGCCTCAACCAAGAACCACCCACCCACCCACCAATGACATGGCAGCCGTAACCAGAATGAAACCAACTTTCACCTCCAGGGTACACACCTCGCAGCCCTGACACTAACTTAAAAGCTATCCATAAATGTCATTGCCTAAATGCAAACCGCTGACTGAACAATAAAGCTTGTTCTCTACCACCTCCCTAACCCCATCCAACCACCCTATCACATCTACTCGACTTGCTGCTGCTCCAGCCCTCAAACTGCGGCATGACGTCACACACATGCTACATGTGCTGAGCAACATTGCATACTGTGTCCCTGATGCCCACTCTGCGCCAAAGCTTGTGGTGACACAGTGACAAAGGGGGGTCAGGTCAATGCATACCCACAACGCACCATGTGCTGGACACCACAGTACCAGAGACACTTATAAGACACTAAAACAAGTGGCATACGGGGCTGGCATAAAGCAAGATGTGGCGGAATGTGTCAGAGCATGTCAATTCCAAAACAGCAAGCCTGAACCACAAAGCCCCACTACAATGCACTCCACTTTGGGTTTACAATCACTGAAATGACCCTTAGCTGTTTCACCACATATGGGCCGATAATACCAAGCAGATCTGTGTCAGTCCTCACTTCCCAGTCTGCCAGCATGTCACAGAAAGCAAACCCCATAGGAGATGTGAACACCTGACTAAGAGGCATTACAGAGAGCCTCACCCTAAAGACCACTGAACTTTTAATATTCTGAGTAATAGTCACAATCCGGAAAAGACTCCTGACACACGACTCAAGCCAGAATCACCACCACGGGGAGCTAAACAAGGCCATCAGTTCCTTAAGCTATGCCCTCAAAGCCCAGCTGACACTACGCGACAAGCACAGCACCCATCGGCAAAAGGAACTGATACATGGCCAAAACCCGCATAGACAAACTGGCAGCGAAAGTCCAGGATGGTTTCAGGCATCAGACCACTGAGTTCCTGAGAGAGCTGTTGCACATCTCACGCTTCACAGACAAGCTCGAAATGAAGACTCGGGATAAACTCAAGGTACCAGGTGGAGTGAAACCGGAAACAAAGGAAAAAGTTGAACAGCTCCAAGAAGCCCTTGCAGTTGCTGAAAGTGACCGACAAGAACTAAAGGCTTCCCAGAAAGACATGAGAAGACCACCTAAAAAGGAATTAGAGCCAAGAAAAGCGGAGCCCTCGTCAGCATCACCACCGCTGAGCAGAATGGAGTCCCCCATCCAAGAATTGCTACACACTGGAAGAAGTGAATGGCCGCAAACCAAAGCATCGCCAGCCCTCACCACAGAACTCTTCCCTTCTAGCAAAAGAAGAAACCCTCTCCATGCAGACCCCGAAACTGCACGAGACGACTCCCAAAGACCTTGACAAACTGGCCAAAACATCCCCAGTTCGACCAAACACTACAGAAGGCCGAGATATCCAGAAGTGGAAGCTCACGCGACTGACAGAGACAGGTTACACCTCCTCAGACCCACATCCAGTCCTGAGAGTCAACCTGATGCAAAGGTCCATGAACAGGTGCACAGCTGCACGCCCTCAGACCTTCAAACGGAACCACTGGAGAAGAGGGGCCCAGGTGGAGACACTGCGTGACCTGACACGGAAGGCCTTTAACAAGCACAAGGCCTCTACCAAAGGTGTTTGTAAGACCCCACTGAATCTGAACTGCACAACCCAGAATCCAAAACAGACGCCAGAAGGCACCCAGCATTGCCACAATGTAAGGCCCTTCTACAGAAAGCCACTAGCCAGCAGAGGAAAGAGCCATTGCCATGGCAACAGACCCAGGTCCCAGAAAAGCCACTGGCAGGAACCATGGAAAAGGCCATCCTCATCCTGCGAACACCATGGTATGTCCGACGACAGTCCCCACAAGATCCTCCTCCACACCTTTCACACAGGTGCCAAACGGATGTTTCACAAGGACAGCCGGACACTCCTACTTCTGAGTTACAGGAGCTTCTGATACTGGCAGAAGAGCTCCTTGAAATAGACTCAACCGAGGAGTACTGCGAAGGACAAACTTCTGACTCCTCGCCTGACGCAACACAGCATCAGACCCCTCCAAGGGAGGAGCATCCCTTAAAACTAGTCGACACCCCAGAAGCAACCAGACAACGTTGGGTTGAGCAACGGCCCACATGCCCGACAGCGAAACCTCTACCAACACAACTCAGGCAAGCTCAAGTCGGTGCCGCCACAAAAGCAAAGCGACACCGCAAACATCAGATTTATGGTAATGTTCCAGCAGAACAGAGGGCTAACAACCACCTGCACTCTCACCAGTGAGAGTCTAACCCGGCTGTTCCACACCACGGGTACCACAGATAGCCTTCTGGCTAACAGCATCAACAACCATCTGACCCGGACCAACCCACTTCGGGATGACAGCTGACACTGCCTCGACATCTGCTGCACCAGCTCGAGGATCCGCACCTTACTACAGCCTACAGTTCCACAGCTTCCCACTTGACAGCATCCACCACGGCACCACAACCACTCCTGGAGGCAACCAACAACCAGAAAGCCACCACTGTCCCCCAGCCATGAGTGGCAGGTGCAAGTCTGATTGTTCTGCATCTTTAACGTCGCTCGTTGCTGTCTATTGGACGGACAACAACGTTCGAAAGAGGGGAATTATGTAGCATTTGGACCAATCAGACACAATTTCTCATTTGATTTAACAAATGAAACTAGTTATTAGATTAACAAATAATCACAGACCCCTCACCCAATACACATTCTTAGGTGCCCCTATGTCTGCAGACGCCGCCAGAGCACCCCCGGTGCCATGGCAACCCATCAGATAACATTAGTTTTATTGCGCAAAGGAATGCAAAATGGTCAAGAAACACTCACTTCATATCCACTTTAGGAAAAGGACATTTATGCCATAAAATGGACTCTTCTCTAATTAATTCATAGGAAAACCTTTCTTTGAATGAGCACACATATCATTAAGTCATTGTGTATATTATTACTGTTTTTGTGTATTTTAATACTGTTTTATGCATGCTTATAATAGATCAATAGTTAATATCACTCTGACTGTAACATGTTTGGTCTCTATCAATTCGTCTTCGGATGATCTAACTGAGAGTGAATATTACATGTTGATACCTATGCAACATATCAGTGTCCTAAGAATCTTTAATAGTTTGTATAATAACTTTCAATCCAACCCCTTTTGGAAATTACCATGCTCTCAGACAAAGGGCCATAAAACCCCCAGTATTCCCAAAACTCCCGCTTGGAAATTCAGCATTTCTCATTGGTCAAGCCCATCCTGAAAGGCGTGACTCTTCGCAGACTTTAAAGAGCCCACGCGCTCTCTCTCTTCTCTCTTCTACCAAAAGCGCGCCGGAGACACATTTATCACCTGGGAAACCTCGCGGCTCCCCTTCCGGGGAGCCCGATCTTCTGGCAATTTTAAGTTCGGTAACTTTGGAAACTCACTTCGGACTAATCATGGCTGGAAGGACGAAGCTTTTACTCCAAAAGGAATCCCCCCCCCGGGAATCTACGCATTATACATGCACCAGGATACTTTACTCAGCACCCACAAAAACCATGCAAGTAACCGCTTGTTAACTATCTAGATGCGCTTCTAGGCTTCGACCCCTTTTAATTAAGGTGATATGATTTTCTAATGGCTCAAACCCAGGTTTTAGTTAGTTGATGTTAAAATCCTGCCATGGTTCTCTTGCGCGCGAGCGCTCTCTCTCGCTCGCTCTCTCTCTCTCTCTCTATCTATGCCTTCCTTGCCTTGGCATCCATGTTTAATGTGTGTATGTCTGTGTCTAGTTCTATGTTTCATGTTCCCCTGTAGTGTAGTTTAATAAACATCCATATGTATTCACGCTTGGTTGTCTGTGTCTGCTGCTCTCAGAACTAAGTCACTTTAACGTCCGATCTTGCAACAATGCTCGGAGCACTGCTTCGTTAAGAAAATTATTTGTCGTGGCCAGAGGAATAATTTTCCTCAAAGTCAATAGAAGGGTCCGTACTGCGGACGAACTAATCATTCTATTGTACTATTAATACTATAGCTAATTCCTGAAGATGGATATATAATTGATAACCCGTTATGATTTATTATGTTCATCTCATAAAGCAAATATGCTACATATATATACTGAAAAAAATAGTTTGGTATTTTTTTTCGCATAAAGACCCTTAAACACTTCAGTCAATCTCTTAAGACTGATAGCAGGTTAAACTCTTAATGCATTATATGCTATTGTGTATGTGTTTGTAACACTATTCAGTTCTTGTTCTAAATTATTCCGTTTCCGTTTTGCCTATCCCTTTGGGAACAGTGCTGGAGGTGTGCTTTGGACTTCAGTGAGCTTTAGTCCACTGGGATTTTCATCGTCTAAATCGGATTCATTCACAAAGTCCCTTGTACTACAGATTTCCTTTCATTTAAAGCAGAGAAACAGTCAATAAGGTAAGCTGAGCGACAGTTACCCGAGTTATCTGTTGTATGACTATTAGAATTCAGAATAACACAGAAGATACTGACCTTTACATGCACAGACACACCTCAGCTGTCACCGTTTTATGCCTTAACGGCACAATGAACTTTACTCAACCTCCCAGCACTATGCAGCCATTTGAGTTTTAGTACTGTGTCATAAAACTGCATCGACTCTGGATGGACGATGGCGCCTTTTGATTTTTTAATCCTTATGGGCCAAATCAATGTCTTTTGTTACTGCTCCTTATCGGTTCGGGGCAGAAGTCAGTCGTGCAGCGTTAAGGTTTTGGAGGGGGTTAACTGCCCAGCATATGGTCTGAATGAACTTGAGGTGAGAGCTGGGGGGAGTTTTCCATTAAAAGAGCGATAAAACTCAATAATCTTCACATCGGAGTGCAGTACGGCCACAGGCTAAACACAGACAGGCGGCGTAATTAACTCTAAGCAGCCTTCACAACTGCATAGATCTCTTTAAATAGAGGAGCTAATGGCTATTGGGTGCTGATCTGATTTTGCCATTGGGACCTGATGGAATTGCGCTCTGGGGGTATAGGAGAATTTGAAAGCTGTTGGGAGGCAGAGAAAGTGGAAGAGAGGCAATTATGATTTCTGCAGGATTGGGACTAAAATGCTGACAATGAACTGAGCAGACTCCAGTCACTTGCATTTGGCTTTGAATTGTAAGAGAAACAAACATTCATCACTGTAACTCACAGTGACGTGGAGCGAGAGGCGTGATAGGCGGAGTGTGGAAGCTGAGAGGTGCCAATTAGGTTTTATTACAGCTGTTTGTGCAGAATGTTTTGATGTAATTATTTTGGTTCATTTTACCTCTCTGTGCAAAGTTCTTTCATGCCCGAAGGAAAATTTGCTATTATATTTAATTCTTACAATGTCATTATTTTGGCTAATTAACATGCTATACATGTTACTTTTATACCACACTGGTGTTGGTTTTACTTTGAACTTACTAGGAATTTTCACAAATAAATGATTACCCTGCTGTTATGTGTTACCCCGGCATCCTGGCCAAATTCGCCAATTGGCCTCTGACCATCATGGCCTCCTAATCATCCCCATACACTGATTGGCTTCATCACTATGTCTCCTCTCCACCAGTAAGCTGGTGTGTGGTGGGCGTTCTGGCACACTATGGCTGCCGTCGCGTCATCCAGGTGGATGCGGCACATTGGTGGTGGTTGAGGAGATCTCCCTCACAGTGTAAAGCGCTATATAAATGTAAAGAATTGTTATTATTATTTTTTATTATTATAACCCTAACCCTAGCAGTCTACAATACTCTAATAAGAGTTAGGTGACTTGTAGTTGCAAAGTTACTTATAGTTGGTAAAATGTCTAAAGTGTACTATCAGATTTAAGTGTAACCTAACATTGTGTCATTAGGTATGTGCAAATATTAAATCTCCTCTTCTAATCAGTTTATAAGACATGAGACAAAACACACACACACACACACACGTCTGTATGATGTGAAACATTTGTAAACATGCATGTCATGGCACTGTGCAAGTGTGCAATTTTTGAATCTGATTGAAAAAATAGATTCAAGAATTTATCTGCATCGGGTTTTTTTCTCTGTTGATCGAATTTCAGGTCTGCACCAACAATTTCAATTTGATCAAAATTTCATTCAGATCAAGTTCATCAATACAATTATAAACAATTTATTTAAGTGCATGTGAATGTAGATTGTCGTTGCACCTCCTTTTACTCCACCAGAACATAAGTCCTTCAATACAAAATATCTGTAAAAAAGAGTTAGCCTCTGTTAAAATGCAATTAAAATCACATTTTTATTTCCTAAATCCCAGTTTTAATATTCTATAGTGCTAATACAATTACATTGAATTACCAGCATGCAATAAATAATTACATTAATTAATAAGAATATTCACAACAAAATTACTTATTTCCAAGTAAATCAATATATACCATTGATCAGAGATCTTTAATGATCAGTTTCGTTAGCTCAGCTGTAGGCTGTCAATGGTTGCCAGGCAACTGAGCACATTGATATAAAATTCAATTGATGTGTGGTCACAGATGTGTGTATATCGGCTATTTTATAATGTGCCTCATGCAATCAGATTTTACAGCACAGATATCTTTTTTCATCATCAAAGCACAGCGAGGTGTTGTAGGCCAGATTTCAGGCGAAATCAGGATTAAAAATCGTTTTTAATTACAGAAAATTGATATTCTCTGTACTGTTCCTGAGAACTGCAGTTTCACACAGGGCAATGTCACCTTCGCCAGCTTGTGATGTTATTTCAAAAGGGAAATATGGGGGATGGTTCATGTTCATTCCACTTCAAACCTGTTCAGATACTTTCAGTGGTGACAATATTCCATAATAAGTGCACAAAGGTCTTGAAAAAATGGCAGAAAACTGCTGCTTACCCCCAAGCTCAGTTGTACTTTTTGCACTACTGATCTTCAGTATTTTTCATGCCTTGCAGGATAAAATCATGACAGGCATTTCAGGGCTGGTGTAGGCTGCTATTTTGGCACATATCTTCATTGAGTTTTGTCGTGAATCGCATTAGCGCCGTGGGAAGATAAAGCCATGTAATGGTGCATAAAGCGATGCAGATACGTTCATTAACCCGAGGGTCGGTCCTGAAAAGAGAACAGCCCGTTATCTAATGATGGTATTGTTCTACTTGAAGGCTGGGCTGTCGTTTGTTGTTTAGCATTATTCACCGGAGCGTACATCTTTTTTTATTCTCTGTGTATTTTGTTTTTGTCAGGCAATTTCCTTCCATCGCAGCTGCAAATAGCAGGGGCTAATTCAGAGAAACGTGAGGGGTGTTGAAGCCGTGATATGTTGTAATTACCTCACATTCATTATTACACGTTTATATTCTGAATATTATAGTTCTGTTATAAAGAATCCTTGTTGTCTATCTACAGTACTGTAGGCAACTGCCTTTTGAGGGTCTGTTTAAACAGGATTTGTTCTTTAAAAACAGCTAGACAGAGCAGTGTTATTGAAAAGAAGGTGTTAGGTGGCGCATTAACTCTTGTGAAAAAGAATTGTTCTTAACTGTTTTGAATGTGCACTTGTAGTGTGCTTCAAATCTTAAAAGTATATTTTTAAAATGCTGTACTTCCAGATAATATAATATTAATGAAATAAAAGTTATACTTCATGACAATGTTTCTTAACCCACTTAAGTAGACTTTTGCACATTGTGATGGCAAATTAAATCCTTACTTTAAAGTACATTTTAAAGCATTGTGTTTTAATTAAACACCATGAATTAAACTTAAATTAAATTTAAGTATATTTTTGTTTACCATAAATGTTTACAAACTAGTTTACATCAATGTTTTAGCTTGTACTGCAACTATACTAAAAGTGAACTTATAGGTATACTGATAGTTTACTACTTAAATACTTGTAGTAGCATTTTTAGTACACTTTGAAGTATAGTCTCAATAAACTACTAGTTTAGTAGTTTTATACTGCAAGTATACTCGTAAATTTTCTTTAAGTGAACTTTACATAATATTTTAAGTATACTACTATGTCCCTATTTAGGTATTAATTTGTATATATTTTGTTATATGAATAGCTGAACATACAAAACATCAAAAGGAATAACAGGGTATCTGCTTGTAAACAAAAACATTTTATTCTAGCTTCATGCATTCTTTTTTTAAACACTTGAATGTGGGTAAGTTTCATAAATAAAAAAAATAAACAAATAAACAACATTTTGAACAAAAAGCTGAAAAAAAAGACTATGAATTAGATTCAGAATGATAGCTTGACAGTCATTATTACCTTTTCATTGGTCGACAATTTACTCCGTAATGTTACACAGTTTTGATGCTGTTTTATGTCTGACGATTGTGTTAGATTATATGTGGAAACATCTGTTGTTTCAGTTTCTTCTTCACTTGTGTTTTTTTTGGAAATTCTGTAAAGAAGATGTGTACTAGCGCCCCCTACCGTATAACAATGAAAACACAGATTCTAGGACCACAGTATAGCTCAAATATATTTAGACTTTTTATAAGTATAAGTCAAGTATACTTAAATGTCATTTTAAGTATATTTCTGAGAAGTACATAAAGCCCATTTCTGAGAAGTACATAAAAAGTAGGCTAAAAGTATACTTTCCTATATTTTAGTTTAAAAACAGTATACTAATAGTACACTTGAATAAACTTCTTTTTCGTAAGGGTAAGTAGCCTTTTATTTCATTAAAATTATATTATCTGAAATGACAAGTGCACATTTAATACAATTAAGTGTACTTCTTTTTTCGCAAGGGTACCTTAGTAGCCAGTGAGTACTGAATAAAAGTTTTATAACTTTTTTTGTTTACCATATTTGATGATTTTGACATTGTAATTGAGCTCATCAAAATTAATGGTGGGTTTGGTATCTTTGTGTAGGTGTCTTTGTCATCATTATGATGGAGCCTATAACAGCTCTAGCATCAGATGCATGCCTAGGATGTCTTAAAATGCTAGGTTAGGCAGCTTATTATGTTTGGGAACAAAGCTTAAGTTCTCCACTGAGGAAGAGCCCTGAGGAACCAAGGAGTTGTTGTAGTTAGTTAGCTTAGTGGCAGGGCAGCTTATCTGATTAGAGTGTGTTTGCCTGACCTCTGCCTCTCTAATGTATTCCACGCTGAGGCGTCTTGGATTGAGAGCGTGTGTTGGCATAATATGGAGCAGAGCTGTGTGCCACACACACATACTCACAAACTGATGTGTGTTTGATCATGAGATGAAGACCCTCTCCCCAGCTGCTGGAGTTTCATTTGCCATGGCAACTCTTTGATTGACTGAAGATTGATTTGATGGATAGGATCAGTTATGGCAGGTCACTAACAGAATCAGCCCCTTTGATTGGATGATTGACTGCTTTGTTCATGCCAATGAATGATGAGTTGTTTTACTGGATATTAGACTCTGGCATGCCACTGTATGCATGAAATGCATGAAATTGCCTGAACTTGCCTTGTTCACACACTGCATTTCAGAAAGAAATGTATACTTTATTATTGATCTTTATTATTGATATTATTGATGCATTAAATTGATCAAAAGTGGCAGTAAATACATTTATAATGTAAAATAACTCTATTTCAGATAAATGCTGTTCTTTTGAACTTTCTATTCACCAAAGAATCCTAAAAAAAGTTTTATGGTTTACACAAAAATATGAAGCAGCGCAACTGATTTTAACACTGATAATAATAAGAAATGTTCTTTAACACCAGAATGATTTCTGAAGGATCATGTGACACTGAAGACGAGTAATGATGCTGAAAATTCAGCTTTGCATCAGAGGAATAAATTACAAATATATTAAAATTTCAAAATATATTAAAATAGAAAACAGTTATTTTAAATTGCAATACTATTTCATAATATTAGTGTTTTTACAGCATTTTTGATTAAAAATAATAATAAGACTTGGTGAACATAAGACACAGTAAGACACCTCTCTAGGTTTAGGGCTTTCAAATATGACAGATTATATTTTATATACCCATGGACGTATTATATTGACTTGTATATAAATGAAAGCATGGTAATTGATATCAAATGTATTTACAAAAGTAAACTATGACATCATATCTCAAATTTTAATATGCTCAGGTTTGGTCTGTGTGATGACAGTCAGTCAGTCCCAAACACTGTGTCTGTGAATGTAGCCTTTGGCAGAGACACTCTACCTCATTTTGGTAATCTCCTCAGGGCGATAGACTACCTGTCCCCCCACACTGTGGAGAGATATCGCTTCCCCCGGGCTTTAATGACTCTTCCATTATTTTCCACTCTGGTCTCGTAATGACCCCTTATTATGCTGTTTGGACACAAACTAGAGTGACAGCACTGCAATTAAGAGTCACAGAGGACTTAGAATAACCCCACAGACCACCTCAACTTGCTGTGCACAAGCTATGGCAAGCCGTTTTGACTTTTATTCATTCTCGGGATATGACTTCTTGATATCAACAATTCAGTTTTTACTAGTTAAAATGTTAATTCTTGATATCAACAATTACATTTTCACTAGTTAAAATGCTAATTCTTGATATCAGCAATTAAATTGTTGATATCAAGAATTAAATTGTTGATATCTGTAATTGTATTTTCACTAGTTAAATGTCACCATAGGCTGCCATTCAAAATCAATTGTTGATATCAAGAATTAAATTGTTGATATCAAGAATATACTTTTTACTAGTAAGAATTGTATTTCTGATATGTGAAATTGGAATTTCAACTAAGAAATTAATTCTTGATATCAACAATTGATTTAGGACTTAGGAGACGAGAAGCACCGGTTCGAATCCCGTGTAACTACTGTTCAACAAAGCAGTTAAAATCTGCTTAAAAGGAAGTTCAAATGGCACAGTTGCTTCAGTTAATATGTTTTTATATCAGTTTTGCATTTGTTAACACTATCCGGGTAGGTTTAGGGCTGGATTTGGTGTAGGGCATATTTCCAGCACGATAGAGTGTTAACCTTTAGCGACAGTCCCCGGATATTTGAATTCTGAACCGCAGCAATATGTATCTGAAGCAACGTAATAAAAAAACAGCAATACGTACCAATATCTACATAATAAAAATGTGCCAGGGTTCACATATTGAACCTGTGTTTTAGCGCCACTCAGTGGACATTTCTATTTGAAACTGCGGCAAAACGTGCACTAAGTTACGTAAAATGGTGTCGCACAAAAAGTGCGCAGAGGTACGTATTTTTATGAGACCAGGTTGGGTTTTTTACAATGCTACATTGGTCAGTGTTATAACCCTTCTGGGAAAAAAACAAAACAAAACAAAACAACAAAAAAAACAATTTACACGATTGAAAATTGTACTTGGAATATTAAATAAATAATATTCTTTAAAAGAATATACTTAGGTGTGAAATGATTGTGCTTTTTTCACACTAGATTGCATGCTATTTCCAAGTGAAAATGTATTATAGTTTAAATTTTAAATTGACCCTTAATATTATTAATATTATTACCAAATATTGGATTCAATATTTTGTCAACTTGTTTTTTCGATTAGCACAGGTTTTGTGTCTTTTTTTGAGAACAGATTGACCATTAAAAGGCTCAATTATCTGAACTCATGCACCTCAGTTTTTGAAAAAAAAACAAAAAACAAAAAAACAAACAAACATTAAAAAATAATTATTTTTTAAAAAGGTTCATTCAAAAACTGAGTTGCAAAATCAGTTGCAAAAAAAGAAAGAAAGAGAAAGGAAGGAAAGAAAGAAAGAAAGAAAGAGAGAAAGAAAGAAAGAAAGAAAGAAAGAAAGAAAGAAAGAAAGAAAGAAAGCCCCAAACCTGTGCTAATTGAGAGAAACAAGTTGACAATGAGGCCTACAACTAATCATTTCCAAAAAAAAGAAGATATTTTCAAGCACCAAACAACACTGAATGTCACTGGCTTTCATTGTATGTACAAAACATTCTTCAAAATATCTTCTGTGTATTAATTAGCTTAGCTTAACCAGTGAGACTTCCTTGGTCAGCCTGTTTCATCAATAACAAATCAGGTCAGCTGACTAAGCTTTGCTGGTAAATAGCTTTGCTTTGCTAGGCTTAAACTAAACCAGCTCTAACCAGCCTAGACCAGCATTCCAACAGTTTCTGTACTGATCATCTCCTTATACAGTCTCTAGCCTGCACCCTGATCACGCTTTCTCAGCTGGAGCTCTGAGATGTGCTATCCTCAGTTCAACAGGCTTTTGTTGTAGGTAGGAGGACACAATATGTCTCTGCATAGAGAGAAACAGTGAGAGATAAAGCACGTTTAATTTACAGCCAAACAAACCTGTGAGTCAGAGCGACGTGATGAAAGAATGACTCCCGCAGAGCACAGATGCTGTATCAACTCATGATTTGTTCACTGCACGGTCCTTGGTTTGACCTTTCTTTAAGTCGACCTCAATAAATATCAATAATCTTACTTTGAGGTGCAAACTGAGGTGCGTTAAAAGAACATCTTTAAGTGCTTGAAATGTATCTCTTGATTTGTGACCCATTTTTTAGCTTCCAAAAGATTCGTTTTTCAAATGTACCGTAGGTGTGTGCGGGAGTGGATACACTGAGTTCACCTTTGCACCTGAGTTACATTGTAGCCTCGTTTTATGTAATATTTCAAGTACAGCAGAAGCTCCATATTTAATGTGGCATATGAGGTTGAAAATCTGTGTTTATTACCTTCTGTTGCAGGTTTCAGAGAGGTTGAAAGCAAAGGTTTTCCAGTGATTACTCAGTCTGGGTCAGCAAACACGTCTCTTCTGCATCATAGAGCTTCCAGGACGCATTCTGGTGAGTCATCAATGGAGGTTTATTTTTCTTATTATCTGAAATATTATTCTGAAGGCCTTTTCCCATAGTTTATTTCGATAATATAGTGAAGAATCATGTTGTACGCAGGTCAGACATTGTGAGGTTCAATCACTTAAACTTTGACCCTATTGGCTGCTGACCTTTTGAAGCACAGCCAAAGATTACTGCACAATTTACATAATTACGTGGGTGGTGTTGGCATGAAAAATGAACAAGATGGATGGAGACTTATCCTGTGCATCTAGATACAATAAGGTGCAAACTGCCAATGGTGGGTGCATTGGAAAAAATGCTCAAGCCGGGAATTTTTTTGTAGTATTTTTAATTTTTTAATTTTTTATGATTAAATATATATATTTGTCCTCAAGACAATGGGATTATTTAGCTGTTTTCCTTGTATAATTGAGACAATCAGTGTAACACTGTCATTGTGTCAATCACAGATATGCAAGATGAGCCAGTCTCTTTGGAAAATGGCACATGTGAGTAAGATGGACAGAAACATTGTGCTTCTTACCAACATTTTATGTTTGGGTGGCTTACTGTGAGGAATCTTTCCAACCCAGGCTCATGAAAAATAAATTCCAGTGGCAATATTTTTGCAGAAATTATATTTTGTTGCTTCTTGCATGTTTAGTGGCAGTTTAAAAGTGAACAGTCCAGTGAGTGGCTGTACAAAGCATGTTCAATTGTCTTTAAAACATGATCGTGCTAACATTTTATTATATTATGCTCTAATGTCTCCCACATTTGGAATTAATCAACTCTACACTAAACCCAACTGATAGTGTTAAAGAAAGGAAATGTGAGATAAAAGCACATTTGCTCAAGCAACCATGCCGTTTTGCCTTGATTTTACATGGTTTGGATTTCTGTTGAACTGTGTTTCACAGGACTTCTATCCGAGCGCACCGCATCACAAGTGCAATGCTATACCAGGTGCACTACTGAGCAATTTTACTGTATTGGAAAAGACACACATATGTAGCTGGTTATGTGATGCACATTAAAATGTATTAGTTTACAAATCACGCACTATGATAAAAGTGCTTTGAGGTGATACCATAGTATTGTGTAATTAATCAATAATCTGCCCCAAAATTTGTGAGAAAAGCGATAAAAGTTGGTGTTTAACTACCACAGGTGTTCATTTCAGCTGGACATTTCTTCTGATTGTTAAAGTTTTTCAGAAGATATGCAAGTCACATCAGATATTTTCTTCGGTACACACTTTGTTTAGTAGTTCCTAATAGTTATTTTTAAGTGATTTAATTGGCAGTTGCTATTTTTTTACGACACAATGTCAAGGCATATCTTTTTCACTTTGTACAATCTTTCAGAGCAATTGGCAAGACCCTTTCCTTTCTAAACTCAAACATGTTTACCATTTTTGAAGTCTATCCTCAAGGTTTAATGTCCAGACATCTTACTTAGCAGCCCTGCCATGATATGATCTGCAAAGCTTTTCATGTGGAGGTCAAAGTGGCACATGATGCTTTTGTCGAGAGATGTGTTGAAGCTCTGATATGAGTCATGCGAAACACCTACAAATGATGGGAAAAAAGTCACCATGTCAGATCAGCAAATGTTAAATAAA